>CAWUFW010003746.1:0-1200000 GCA_963921515.1 Calotriton arnoldi | reverse complement strand
AAGAGGGGTACAGAAAGAGGCAAAAGAAGTGCAGAAACAAACAAAAGAGATGCGGAAAGAGGCAAGAGGGCTGCAGAAAGAGGCAAGAGAGGTGCAGAAAGAGGCAAGAGAGGTGCACAAAAAGGGAAGAAGGGTGCAATAAGAGGCAAGAGGGGTGCAGAAAGAAGCAAGAGAGGTGTAGAAAGGAGCAAGAGAAGTGCAGAACGAAGCGACAGAGGTGCAGAAAGAGGCAAGAGGGTTGCAGAAAGAGGCAAGACAAGTGCAGAAGGAAGCAACAGAGGTGCAGAAAAAGGAAAGAAAAGTGCAGAAAGAGGCAAGAGAGTTACAGAAACAGGCAAAAGAGGCGCAGAAAGAGGGAACAGGGGTGCAGACAGAGGCAAGAGAGGTGCAGAAAGAAGCAAGAGAGGTGCAGAAAGAGGGAATAAGTGTGCAGAAAGAAGCAAGACAGGTGCAGGAAGAAGCAACAGAGGTGCAAAAAGAGGCAAGAGGGTGCAGAAAGAGGAAAGAGAAGTGCAGAAAGAAACAACAGAGGTGCAGAAGGAAGCAAGAGGGGTACAGAAAGAGGCAAAAGAAGTGCAGAAACAAGCAAAAGATGTGTGGAAAGAGGCAAGAAGGGTGCAGAAAGACGGAACATGGGTGCAGAAAGAGGCAAGAGAGTCGCAGGAACAGGCAAAAGAGGTGCAGAAAGAAGCAAGAGCAGTGCAGAAAGAAACAACAGTGGTGCAGAAGGAGCCAAGAGGGGTAAAGAGAGAGGCAAAAGAAGTGCAGAAACAAGCAAAAGATGTGTGGACAGAGGCAAGAAGGGTGCAGAAAGACGGAACATGGGTGCAGAAAGAGTCAAGAGGGATACAGAAATTTGCATGAGAGGTGCAGAAAGAAGCAAGAGCAGTGCAGAAAAAAGCAAGAGAAGTGCAGAAAGAAGCAAGAGAGGTGCACTAAGAGGCAAGAGGGGTACAGAAAGAGGAAGAAGGGGTGCAGAAAATAGGAAGAGAACTGCAGAAAGAAGCAACAGAGGTGCTGAAAGAGGCAAGAGAACTGTAGAAAGAGGCAATAGAGTTGCCGAAACAGGCAAGAGATGTGCAGAAAGAGGGAACAGGGCTGCAAAAAGAGGCAAGGGAGGTGCAGAAAGAGGGAAGAGAGGTGTAGAAAGAGGGAAGAAGGGTGCAGAAAGAGGCAAGAGGGGTGCAGAAAGAAGCAAGAGAGGTGCAGAAAGAGTGAAGAAGGGTGCAGAAAGAGGCAAGATTGGTGTGGAGCAGAAAGAAGCAACAGAAGTGCAGAAAGAAGCAAGAGAAGTGCTGAAGGAAGCAAGAGCAGTGCAGAAAGAACCAACAGAGGTGCAGAAGGAGGCAAGAGGGGTACAGAAAGAGATAAAAGAAGTGCAGAAATAAGCAAAAGAGATGCGGAAAGAGGCAAGAGGGGTGTAGAAAGAGGCAAGAGAGGTGCAGAAAGAGGCAAGAGAGGTGCACAAAAAGGGAAGAAGGGTGCAGAAAGAGGCAAGAGGGGTGCAGAAAGAAGCAAGAGAGGTGTAGAAAGAATCAAGAGAAGTGCAGAACGAAGCAACAGAGGTGCAGAAAGAGGCAAGAGGGTTGCAGAAAGAGGCAATACAAGTGCAGAAGGAAGCAATAGAGGTGCAGAAAAAGGCAAGAAAAGTGTAGAAAGAGGCAAGAGAGTTACAGAAACAGGCAAAAGAGGTGCAGAAAGAGGGAACAGGGGTGCAGACAGAGGCAAGAGAGGTGCAGAAAGAACCAACAGAGGTGCGGAAAGAGGGGTGAAGAAATGTAGAAAAGAGTAGCAAACAGACGCAAGACCAGTGCAGAAAGAACCAACAGAGGTGCAGAAAGAAGCAAGAGGTGTGCAGAAAGAGGCAAGAGAAGTGCAGAAAGAAGCAGCAGAGGTGCAGAAGGAGGCAAGAGAACTGCAGAAAGAGACAAGAGAGTTGCAGAAAGAGGCAATAAAGGTGCAGAAAAAGGGAACAGGGGTACAGAAAGAGCAAGAGAGGTGCAGAAAGAGGGAATAAGGGTGCAGGAAGAGGCAAGACGGGTGCAGGAAGAAGCAAAAGAAATGCAGAAACAAGCAAAGAGGTGCGGAAAGAGGCAAGAGGGGTGCAGAAAGAGGCAAGAGAAGTGCAGAAAGAGGCAAGAGAGTTGCCGAAACAGGCAAGAGATGTGCAGAAAGAGGGAACAGGGGTGCAAAAAGAGGCAAGGGAGGTGCAGAAAGAGGGAAGAGAGGTGTAGAAAGAGGGAAGAAGGGTGCAGAAAGAGGCAAGAGGGGTGCAGAAAGAAGCAAGAGAGGTACAGAAAGAGGGAAGAAGGGTGCAGAAAGAGGCAAGATTGGTGTGGTGCAGAAAGAAGCAACAGAAGTGTAGAAAGAAGCAAGAGAAGTGCAGAAGGAAGCAAGAGCAGTGCAGAAATAACCAACAGAGGTACAGAAGGAGGCAAGAGGGGTACAGAAAGAGGCAAAAGAAGTGCAGAAACAAACAAAAGAGATGCGGAAAGAGGCAAGAGGGCTGCAGAAAGAGGCAAGAGAGGTGCAGAAAGAGGCAAGAGAGGTGCACAAAAAGGGAAGAAGGGTGCAATAAGAGGCAAGAGGGGTGCAGAAAGAAGCAAGAGAGGTGTAGAAAGAAGCAAGAGAAGTGCAGAACGAAGCGACAGAGGTGCAGAAAGAGGCAAGAGGGTTGCAGAAAGAGGCAAGACAAGTGCAGAAGGAAGCAACAGAGGTGCAGAAAAAGGAAAGAAAAGTGCAGAAAGAGGCAAGAGAGTTACAGAAACAGGCAAAAGAGGCGCAGAAAGAGGGAACAGGGGTGCAGACAGAGGCAAGAGAGGTGCAGAAAGAAGCAAGAGAGGTGCAGAAAGAGGGAATAAGTGTGCAGAAAGAAGCAAGACAGGTGCAGGAAGAAGCAACAGAGGTGCAAAAAGAGGCAAGAGGGGTGCAGAAAGAGGAAAGAGAAGTGCAGAAAGAAACAACAGAGGTGCAGAAGGAAGCAAGAGGGGTACAGAAAGAGGCAAAAGAAGTGCAGAAACAAGCAAAAGATGTGTGGACAGAGGCAAGAAGGGTGCAGAAAGACGGAACATGGGTGTAGAAAGAGGCAAGAGAGTCGCAGGAACAGGCAAAAGAGGTGCAGAAAGAAGCAAGAGCAGTGCAGAAAGAAACAACAGTGGTGCAGAAGGAGCCAAGAGGGGTAAAGAGAGAGGCAAAAGAAGTGCAGAAACAAGCAAAAGATGTGTGGACAGAGGCAAGAAGGGTGCAGAAAGACGGAACATGGGTGCAGAAAGAGTCAAGAGGGATACAGAAATTTGCATGAGAGGTGCAGAAAGAAGCAAGAGCAGTGCAGAAAAAGCAAGAGAAGTGCAGAAAGAAGCAAGAGAGGTGCACTAAGAGGCAAGAGGGGTACAGAAAGAGGAAGAAGGGGTGCAGAAAATAGGAAGAGAACTGCAGAAAGAAGCAACAGAGGTGCTGAAAGAGGCAAGAGGGGTGCAGAAAGAGGCAAGAGGGATGTAGAAATTTCCAAGAGAGGTGCACACAAAAGCAAGAGCAGTGCAGAAAGAAACAACAGAGTTGCAGAAGGAGCCAAGAAAGGTACAGAAAGAGGCAAGAGAAGTGCAGAAAGATTGCAAGAGAGTAGCAGAAACAGGCAAAAGAGGTGCAGTATGAAGCAAGAGCAGTGCAGAAAGAACCAACAGATGTGCAGAAGGAGGCAAGAGGGGTGCAGAAAGAGGCAAGAGGAGTGCAGAAATTTCCAAGAGAGGTGCACATAGAAGCAAGAGCAGTACAGAAAGAAATAACAGAAGTGCAGAAGGAGCCAAGAGTGGTACAGAAAGAGGCAAAAGAAGTGCAGAAAGAGGCTAGAGAAGTGCTGAAAGAAGCAACAGAGGTGCAGAAAGAAGAAAGAGAAGTGATAAAACAGACAAGAGAGTTGCAAGAAGGAACAAGAAAGGTGCAGAAAAAAGGAAGAAAAGTGCAGAAAGAGGCAAGACAGGTGCAGAAAGAGGCAGGAGAGGTGCAGAAAGAGGCAAGTGAGGTGCAGAAAGAAGCAAGGGGGTGCAGAAAGAAGCAAGAAAGGTACAGAAAGAAGCAAGAGAGGTACAGAAAGAAGCAAGAGGGGTGCATAAAGAGGCAAGAGAAGTGCACAAAGCAACAGAGGTACAGAAGGAGGCAATAGAACTGCAGAAAGAGGCAAGAAAGTTGCACAAACAGGCAAACAAGGTGCAGAAAGAAGGAACAGGGGGTGCAGACAGAGCCAAGTGAGGTGCAGAAATAGGGATGAGGGGTGCAGAAAGAGGCAAGGGGGTGCAGAAATGTGCAAGAGAGGTGCCGAAAGAAGCAAGAGGAGTGCAGAAAGAACCAACAGAGGTGTAGAAAGAGGCAAGAGGAGTGCAGAAAGAGGTAAAAGAAGTGCAGAAAGAAGCAACAGAGGTGCATAAAGAGGCAAGAGAACTGCAGAAAGAGGGAACAGGGGTGCAGAAAGAGGCAAGAGAGGTGCAGAAAGAGGGAAGAGGGGTACAGAAAGAGGCAAGAGGGGTGCAGACAAAAGCAAGAGAGGTGTAGAAGGAAGCAAGAGAAGTGCTGAAGGAACCAACAGAGGTGCAGAAAGAGGCAAGAGAGGTGCAGAAAGAGGTAAGAGAGGTACAGAAACAGGCAAGAGGGGTGCAGACAGAGGGAACAGGGGTGCAGAAAGAGGCAAGAGAGGTGCAGAAAGAGGCAAGAGGGGTGCAGAAAGAGGCAAGAGGGGTGCAGAAAGAAGCAACAGAGGTGCAGAAAGAAGCAAGAGATGTGCAGAAGGAAGCAACAGAGGTGCAGAAAGAGGCAAGAAAAGTGCAGAAAGATCACAAGAGAGTAGCAGACACAGGCAAAAGAGGTGCAGTATGAAGCAAGAGCAGTGCAGAAAGAACCTAGAGATGTGCAGAAGGAGGCAAGAGGGGTGCAGAAAGAGGCAAAAGAAATTCAGAAACAAGCAAAAGAGGTACGGAAAGAGGCAAGAGGGGTGCAGAAAGAGGCAAGAGAAGTGCAGAAAGAAGCAACAGAGGTGCAGAAAGAAGCAAGAGAAGTGATGAAAGAGACAAGAGATTTGCAGAAACAGACAAAAGAAGTGCAGAAAGAGGCAAGAGAAGTGCTGAAAGAAGCAACGGAGGTGCAGAAAGAAGCAAGAAAAGTGATAAAACAGACAAGAGAGTTGCAGAAAGAAACAAGAAAGGTGCAGAAAAAAGGAAGAGAAGTGCAGAAAGAGGGAGGAGGGGTACAGAAAGAGGCAAGAGGGGTGCAGACAAAAGCAAGAGAGGTGTAGAAAGAAGCAAGAGAAGTGCAGAAAGAACCACCAGAGGTACAGAAAGAGGCAAGAGGGCTGCATTAAAAGGCAAGAGAAGTGCAGAAGGAACCAACAGAGGTGCAGAAAGAGGCAAGAGAGGTGCAGAAAGAGGCAAGAGAGGTACAGAAACAGGCAAGATAGGTACAGACAGAGGGAACAGGGGTGAAAAAAGAGGCAAGAGAGGTGCAGAAAGAGGCAAGAGTGGTGCAGAAAGAGGCAAGAGGGGTGCAGAAAGAAGCAACAGAGGTGCAGAAAGAGGGAAGACGGGTGCAGAAAGAGACAAGAGAAGTGCAAAAAGAAGCAATAGAGATGCAGAAAGGAGGAAGAGGGGTGGCGAAAGAGGCAAGAGGGAAGCAGAAAGAACCGAGAGGTGCAGAAAGAAACAAAAGAAGTGCAGAAAGAAGGAACAGAGGTGCAGAAAGAGGCAAGAGGGGTGCAGAAAGAGGGACGAGGGGTGAAGAATGTGGCACAAGGGTTGCAGAAAGAAGGTACAGAGGTGTAGAAAGAAGCAAGAGAAGTGCAGAAAAAAGCAACAGAGGTACAGAAAGATGGATGAGGGGTGGAGAAAAAGGCAAGAAAAGTGCAGAAAGAAGCAACAGAGATGCAAAAAGGGGGAACAGGGTAGGAGAAAGTGGCAAGAGGGGTGCAAAAAGAAGCACAAGCTGTGCAGAAAGAAACAAAAGAAGTGCAGAAAGAAGGAACAAAGGTGCAGAAAGAGGCAAGAGGGGTGCAAAAAGAGGTAAGAGGGGTGCAGAAAGAAGCACAAGTGGTGGAGAAAGAAGCAAGAGAGGTGCAGAATGAAGCAAGAGGAGTGCAGAAAGAAGCAACAGAGGTGCAGAAAGAGGCAAGAGGGGTGCACAAAGAGACACGAGGGGTGCAGAAAGAAGCAAGAGATGTGCAGAAAGAAACAAAAGAAGTGCAGAAAGAAGGAATAGAGGTGCAGAAAGAAGCAACAGGGGTGCAGAAAGAGGGAAAAGGGGTGGAGAAAGAGGTAAGGGGGTGTAGAAAGAAGCAAGAGAGCTGTAGAAAGAAACAAAAGAAGTGCAGAAAGAAGGAGCAGAGGTGCAGAAAGAGGCAAAAGAGGTGCAGAAAGAAGCGAGAGGTGCTGAAAAAAACAAAAGAAGTACAGAAAGAAGGAACAGAGGTGCAGAAAGAGGCAAGAGGGGTGCAGAAAGAGGGAAGAGGGGTGCAAAAGCAGGCAAGGGGGTGCAGAAAGAAGCAAGAGAGGTGTAGAAAGAAACAAAAGAAGTACAGAAAGAAGGAACAGCGGTGCAGAAAGAGGCAAGAGGGGTGCAGAAAGAGGGAAGAGGGGTGCAGAAAGCGGGAAGAGAAGTGCAGAAAGAAGAAACAGAGGTGCAGAAAGAGGCAATAGAAGTGCAGAAAGAGGCCGGAGTAGTGCAGAAAGAAGCAAGAGAAGCACAGAAAGAAGCAAGAGAAGCGCAGAAAGAAGCAACAAAGGTGCAGAAACAGGGAAGAGGGGTGGAGAAAGAGACAAGAGAAGTGCAGAAAGAAGCAACAGTGTTGCAGAAAGGGGGAAGAGGGGTGCCCAAGGAAGCAAGTGAGGTGCAGAAAGAGGCAACAGAAGTGCAGAAAGAGGCAAAAGGGGTGCAGAAAGTAAAAGAGATTTGCAGAAAGAGGCAAGAGAAGTGCAGAAAAGGAAAGAAAGGAGCAGAAAGAAGCAACAGAAATGCAGAAAGAGGCGAGAGAGGCTCAGAAAGAAGCAAGAGTGGCTTGCACACCATAAGTACCAATTTAACACCCACATTTACCAATAAGTAACAGGTGACCATTCTAGGTTTGCAAAGGACCTTCCACCACGCTGTAACACTTGTCGCTTCATTTTTGGTAACGTTTGAGCCGTTTGAGCTAGAAACAAGGCTTTTTTTGTTCAAATCTGCAGATTAGGCAGCAGATGATTGATTATGTGGCTAATGCGGAAAATGTATACTTGTACAAAAGTCGGTGCAGCCAAACAGTCGCATACTTCCAGTGGCCCTGCTCATACCTCTGACTAGGTCCAGAAGTGCTCCTCAGTGATTCCTTCTTTTTTTGTCTCACTGAGTTCATAGTTTAGTTTCTATGGAAATGAGGAAGACTAAACCTGAGGTTACCACTCCACAACACAGACTACCATACCACATAATTACTCTCCATAACTCATAATCCCACTCTACATAATTCCTATACACTAAATACCACATACTTTCTATCCACATAATTTCACTGCACAACATACCACATAATTCCACTACACACAACGTACATGCACTCCACTCCCAAAAACATTAGTAAAAAACTTTTACATTTACAATGCCAATAGCTTTAACTCTCCCAAATGCGAAACCTATTACATTGCAAATGCTTCTTTAACTAGTAGTCGCGTTTGCAGAGTGGTGGAGAAAGGGTGCTGGGCCTCCGACCAGCGCTCAGGAATTCCGCAGCGTAGGACTTACAGGAGGTACCAGGAGGGCTTCTTGGCCCCCAAAGTCCCTCAGGAGTAAAGTGGACTTCATCCCCCAACCCGTAGTGTGCCAGCAGGTGCGTTTGCAGAGTGGTGGAGAAAGGGGGGTGTGGCCTCCGAAGACCTCTTAGCAATCCCACTGTGTGGGACTTACTGGAGGTAACAGGAGGGGTAGTCGGCCCCCATCTTTGGGGGCCAACTACCCCTCCTATTATCTCCAGTAAGTCCCACACAACAGGATTGCTAAGTTCTAATAGCAGGTCATGCCCCCTTTGTCCACCACTCTGCAAACGCGCCTCCTGGCACGCTCTTGGTTGGAGGATGAAGTCCCCTTCGCTTGTGGGGGTCCCTAGGGGCCAACTAGCCTACCTGTTACCTCCAATAAGCCCCACACAGTGGGATTGCTGATAGGTGGACACAGACCACGCCCCCTTTCTCCACCACTCTGCAAACTCGCCTCCTGGCACGCTCTTGGTTGGGAGATGAAGTACCCCTGCCTCCTGAGGGTCCCTGGGGGCCAACTAGCCTTCCTGTTATCTCTAGTAAGCCCCACACATAGCTAGATTGCTGAGAGTGGTCCGAGGCCACGCCCCCTTTTTACACCACTCTGCAAACGTGCCTTCTGGCGCACTGCTGCTCGGGGGATGAAGTCCACTTTAGTCCTGAGGTCCTCAGGACACAAGAGGACCTCATCGCCCCACCAGCAGTGCGCCAAGAGGCGCGTTTGCAGAGTGGTGTAAAAAGGGGCGTGGCCTCGGACCACCTCTCAGCAATCCCACTGTGTGGTTATTACTGGAGGTACCTGGTGGTCTAGTTGGCCCCTAAGGACCCTGTGGATTGAAGGGGACTTAATCTCCCAATTCAGAACGCATCAGGAGGCGCGTTTGCACAGTGGTGGAGGGAGAGGGCAGGACCTCCGGCGAGATGCTGGCTTTTTTTTATTTTATTTTTGGAAGGGGGGCTGTGTGGCCCCCTCCTTCACTTAATTATTTTTGGGCCCTGGGGACCCCAACCCCAGGGCCTGAGCTTTGTTTTTTTCAACAACAAAAAATGAGAAGGGGGCCGCGTGGCTCCTTTCCCTGGGCCACTATTGGCCCCGGGAACCCCATCCCCAGGGGCCTGGCCTCGTTTTTAATTTTTAATTTTTTTTTCCCAGGAGTGGGGCCACGGGGCCCCCCTCCCATGGGCCACTTCTGGGCCCGTTGACCCCATCCCCTGGGGCCTGGCCTCGTTTTTGAAAAACATTTTTTCCCAGGAGGGGGCCCGTGTGGCCCCCCTCCCCTAGGCCACTTCTGGCCCCTGGGACCCCATCACCCGGGGCTGGCCCTCACGTGGGGGACCGTGGGGGAGCCCCAATGGCCCCGCGGTCCCTGCCGGCTCCCCGCCTACTGCGGGAGCTATGCGTTGCTTTTGGACAAGGGGAGCTGATAACATGCAGCTCCCCTTGTCCAAAAGCAATCTGTTTTGCGGAAGCGAGTGCAGGTTTTCTGCTCTCGCTTCCATGAAGCGAAGCATAGTTTACAATGACAGGGTGGGAGCCGTGCTCCCGCCCTGCCATTGCAAACTGCAATGTCCCGGGGATGGGCACCCCAGGACATTGCTGGAGCAGGACCTGGGTGTGGCGGTCCCCAGGGCCATACAGGGCTCCAGGAGAGGGGCCGCGCGGGCCCCCTCCCAATGTGCACATTGCCCCGGGGAGGTGGTGCTCCCCGGGGCTGGGGGTCCGCAACGGACCCCTGTATTTCCATACAGAGTGCCCTGGGGAGTTGGTGGTCCCCGGGACTGGGGGTCCGCAACGGACCCCTGTATTTCCATACAGAGTGCCCCAGGGAGGTGGTGATCCCCGGGGCAGTGTGGGGGGGTCGAGCCCCCCCACACTAAATATTTCTAAAATCCCCGGGTAGGTGGTGGTCACCAGGGCTTGGGGGGCCTGCGAGGCCCCCGCCTATATTTTCATGAAGCCCCAGGGAGGTGGCGGTCCCCGGGGCTTGGGGGGCCTGCAATGCCCCTGCCCTAAAATAAATAAAGCCCCGGGGAGGTGGCTGTCCCCGGGGCTGCGGGGGGGCTGCGTGCCCCCTCGCACATTATTGATGAAGCCCTGGGGAGGTGGCGGTCCCCGGGGCTTGGGGGGCCTGTGAGGCCCCCACCCTAAAATAAATAAAGCCCCGGGGAGGTGGCGATCCCCGGTGCTGCGGGCGGCTGCATGCCCCCTGCACATTATTGATGAAGCCCCGGGGAGGTGGCAGTCCCCGGGGCTGCGGGGGCCCCTGCAGGCCCCCGCTAATTAATTGGACATTGCCCCTGGGAACTGGCCCACCCAGGGGCTTAATGAAAATGAAGCACGGGAGCCCGCGCTTCGTTTTTTAAAAATTTTTACGGACCATTCGCGCACCCAGTGCGAATTCGGCCAAAAATATTAAAAAACTGCTTTTTTGGGCCCTGGGGGCTGAGCAGGCCTAGGGGGTCAGGGTGTTTCTACCCTGCCCCCTTTTCTTGTTTTTTATCCTTTTTTTTACTGTTTTCTTGTGACTTGGTTTTACAGAGTCACAAGATGGCTGCCAACGCTTCCTGGTTTGGAGTGTTGACAGCCAATCAAAATGAAGCTCGTGCTCGGGAGGGTTCGCGAATTCTCTTCGGTCACCAGATATCGATATTTTTATTTTTTGAATTTCTCAGGAACTACTGAACGGATTTACACCATTTTAAAAAAAGCACGCTTTCTGAACCAAGAGCTACCTTTTTGCCAAATGTGGTGTAATTCTGTTCAACAGTTCAGGCTGTAGCTTTGTCTAAAGTTCCTATGGAAATTAACATGGAGAAAACGTGTTGTGGGACCCCCCTTTTTTCTCGGCCCCCGCTTGACGAATCCCCCCGAAACTTTCATGACAGGAGATGACCTGAGTGAACCATTAGTTTTGAAAAGTTTGCGAAGATTCGTCAAACGGCGCCAAAGATATTGGCAAAAGAATAAACGCTTTTTGAATAGAAATGAGGTTCTAACTATAACTACCTACTGGCGACTGCCAGTAGGTAATATATATATATATATATATATATATATATATATATATATATATATATATATATATATATACATATATATGCCTTTTTTACTGAAAAAAACTAAAGTTAAACTGAATTTATCATACATTAAAAACACCTAAAAATACTACAGTTAAAGTGCAGCTATGGTTTTGAATTAAAAATGAAAAACCACTGAAATTCACAAATTATGGAGAGAATCAGAATCCATGACTTGAACAACAGTCAAGCAAACCATAACAACCCATGCAATGCTTATGACCTTGCCCTTAATGAAACTTATGAAATTACAAATGTTGTAAATCGTCTTACAGGTAAGATTACATAACACATCACCCATACTATTTTGTTTGACCCAGGGGACTATGAATATGTTATCATTAATTGGTTTGATTCTGTGTTTTTTTGTTTAATTGCATGTAAATTGATGCCTATTGGTGTAAATATTGGGAGGTCAGACGCATTGCATTTGAAGTGTGAATTATGGTTTGCACTGCTGTTGTACAAGCTTTTGATTCTAATCCATGAAGAAAATAAAGTGCTATGTGGGACAATGCAACTTTTAGCTGACAGGGTTCTGCGTTTACAATGTTTGTTTTCACACACTGTGGAGGATACATTGGTAGATGCTTGCATCAAAAATGGACCTGCTAGGGTGAGCTTCTCAGGTGTTCTGATTAGTGCTCTGAGAGCAACATTGTCATTGTGAAAATGTGTTCTTACCAGCACTGAAAACTGTTGTGCTTACTAACCATTTAACGTTTTTTTCTGTTTAGAGACACTAAAGATGCTGGAAATTAATTCAGCACTGTGAATTACTGAAAATAATTTACAATTAAGACCTCAGTTAACACGGAGTTATGGTTCTGGCTCCAACGTGTAAAACCACTGAAATTTACCAGTTATGGTATTCAATGCACACTTTGCACACCATAACTCATGACACCCGCCATAATGATTGCTTGACTAACTTTTTTTCAAGTGCCATTTCGAAGTGGGTGTTTTGTGCATGCAAACCAACTCCTCCTAGAAGATACACTATAGCGAGGTGTTTTCTGAGTTTCTTTTCCTAGAGTACTTGCAGGAATTAAGCAGTTCTTTATAGGGAAGACGTACTCTAGGAATGTTTTTCATCCTCTCTGAGTTCATCATATACTTCCAAACAAAAGAGGCTGGCACTCGTGGAGAATAACATGGGCCAATAACCATGTTACAAAATGACTGCCCTTCACCAAAGACAGCCACTGGAACCAAGGCCCACAGTGGGCAGTAAGAGAGGGCCCGGTAGGGAGCATGATGCACTACCAGAAGGCATTTGTTGGAGCCCCATTTCATGCCACGGCAGGCTTTGATTTGTAGCATGGAGATACCAGAGCTACCCAATAAGCCAAAGGAACCTTGGGTAACTGATATCTAGACATGCTTCTCTTTGTATTCATTTCAGAGTACCTAATCAATTAGTGGTCACTAATTTACTAACATATTTGATTTGTTTAATGTGATCCACAGTAGGCTAGCAGGATAGAATATACTTTTAATATTTCACATATATTTGCCCAGAGTTCACCATACCACACAACATTCATGAAAAAAGTTGGCAAGTGTTCAATTTGATCACACAGTGAAAGAGAATGACAGGAAAACAGTAAGGAGCTTATTTACAAGAGACCTATGCTGCCGGAGCATCACTTTTTTTGATGCTCCGGTGGCGTAGGCCTCTCAATCATATCTATGAGGTAACGCAAAGCCACCCTGCATGGCTTTGCATGGCCTCATAGATATGGAGTAAGGCAAGACAGCACAAAGGGCTGTTGTGCCTTACTCTGCGTCAAGGATGTTTTCCATGGGCATTGTGGTGGGTGTTCACATGCAACCCCCATGAATTTTGACACTGCCCCAGATTTACAAAATCACGTAAGCCTGTGGCAGCGCTAAAACCTTACACCTCCCCAGAGCAGGCGTAACGAGGGAAAATGTTTTCAGTTCTCTTCGTTTTTCATCTTTCCATGTGTGCTGCAGATAGAATGAGGAAAACACCTTTTGGGATTGTTTTTGTGCAGGAAGATGCCCAAAACAATCTTGCCAACAACACAGAAACCCCTGAACCATGGTGCAAGGGTGCCTGCGTTGGCTCTAGCACCAAATTGTGGGCTGGCTGAAAGGACAGGGATGCACTGTATCTCATAAATACAGTGCATTCCTGCCCTTTCAAATTGGCGTAGGGCAGCGCAGCAAAAAGACTTGCAACGATGCCCTATGTCAATTTTTTGTAAGTGAGGCCCTAAGTGTATATCAAGGTATGACAACAAAAGGTGTTACCAAAATATGTGTTACCTGTTGATATTTTAGTTTTATATTTTGTTCTATGTATTTAGTACTCACGATATTCATACTTCGATATTTATGAGTTGCATAATGTACTAGGGGCCAGATTAGAGTTTGGCGGACAGTATTGGATCAGTTAGGGTGGTGGAGGGCACATTATTTACCTCATTGACGGACTATAGCTTGCCAAATTTAGAGATCACGGCTGTAAAAGTGATTATCTGTTTACCTTGGCTGAAATTATTTTGATGGTGGCTCCTCTTAACTCCTTGGGTGCTATGGATGGAACGGTACCGTCCTCAGCCACAGTACTTGTGTGCTGAGGACGGAACTGCTTATTTCTATCACCCAGCCACAGGGGAAGTACTGGCACTCCACCTGTGGGCCACCCTTTTTAGCCCCCCACTAGGGATGGCTTTGGAAGAACTTCCGTTGCCACCTTCAACCCGCCAGGTGATTTGATGATGTTGACGTGCTTACGGCGCCCTGATGTCATCAAGTGCAGCCAGGAATGTGCTGGAAGCCATTTGCTTTCAGCGTGTCCAGAGAAAGGACATACATTAGGGTAAGTCCTTCTCCGGGGGGTTACAGGTTTTCAGGACTTTGCCCCTGCATCTGTATAGAGTGGAGTCCTGTTCCGTGATCGCGGGTGGGGCCGCGATCATGGAGCAGGAATCACACCATTAGACCACCACGGTTTGTTTTTGAACTATTGTTGGGGGAGTGACCCCTTAGGCAATGGTGCAGCCTTGTATTTCCTCCTGCGCTGGCGCTACTTTTAGCAGTGTAGCACCAACGCAAGTACCCTTGCACCATAGTGCAAGGGTATCTGCGTGCAGGGAAAAGATTTTTTATGTACAGGAAGGTCCCCCTTCCTGTACATAAACAATCTTGAAATGCCATTTTGTCACTTCTATATGTGCTGCTTAATGTAGCACACTTGGAAGTTACACAATGTAATTTTTTTTAAAGATTGTTTATGTGCAGGAAGAGGGACCTTCCTGTACATAAACAGTAAAAGGCTTTTTGCTTTTTCCATGTGTGCTGCATAAGGCAGCACACATGGAAAAAGCAAAAACAAGGAGGAATATAGCATTTCTCCTCGTTTCGCCAACTAAAGCCCAGGCATTCCCTGGTCTCAATTTAGGCGCTGCCTCCTATTTACACTGCCCTTGTACATAGGGGGCAGCGTCAAAATCAATGGGTTTTGGGGTGGAACGCCCTCCGCAACACCCACTACCCACCCCTTTCACGCTAAGCATAGCGTGATAGGGGGCTTTATTTACAAGACAGCGCTAAGCCACGTTGAGTAGCTTAACGCTGCCATGTAAATAAGGCAAAGCCACTATCGCCACGGAAACGTCACAAACAGTGATGTTTCCGTGGCGATAGGGGCATGTTCATATGCGCCTTAGTTTTTTCCAGTGGTGTGCCCTTTTTAAGAGGTTTTGCGGTGAGCTGACCTGTATTGTCTGGCATCGCCAATGGCTATGTGGGGTATAAGCACTCTCTCTCAATGCTTGCAGCAGGAGCAGATGAAATCTTATAATCTCACCACCTGTGAGGTGGGGCTGGCAGCATCCTTACATGTCCCCTGCTGGGCCGGGCCATTCGCGTATGGGGATGGCTTGGGCCACCCATGGACACAATACTGTGTGCAGATTGAGGCAGGGGAAGGGAGGGGAATGAGTAGGACCAGCAGCGTTGAAGCCCAGCTGTGAAGAGCCTATAGACTGATTTACATATGCATGGTTCATTGGCCCTGTATTGTGTGTGATGTAAAGTGCTCTGACACCCTACACTACTGGTATGAGTTGCGCTATAAAACAATGAAACGCATGTGAGAGAGGGGCCAACAAAGATTGTCGCACTGGGCGCCACCAGCGCGAAAGCCGGCCAATCCTGAAACACCACCCACGTTACAAGTACATTTACTAGCCGATCATGTATATACTATCCAGGAGACCAAAAGAAATAACACCTCTTCTGAATAATTATTTTTAAACTTATGTTAACTTGCTACGCTTACCTTGAATGAATGCATGCTTTTAGAGGTGGAGCCGAGAAGCCACAAAAACACTTTTGATATACATCAACATCTATTTTTGCTTAAAACTCTCAATGCACCCATCTGCGGCCCATATCATTTAATTAAAATTGGTTTAGCTAAAACATATATATTTTTTTGTGTGAAAAATTTAGTATTAAAAACACCCAAACATTCTGCATTCTAAAGTTACAGCACGATATGGCTCCCATCGGTGTGCTTCAGGAGAAACATTTGCCAATCCACCAGGCTTCAAAGGAGCATTCGATTTAAAAAAAAGAGGCAAAGAAGAGCTATTTTCACCCCATCCCTCACTGTATGAGGCTGGCAGCATTGTTCATCTGACCCCTCTTCTGCGTTGACAGGACATGAAAGACTTGGGGTGGGAACCTGAGCAGACTCGCTGGAGCCCAGGTGAGTTGGGCCATTTCATAATTTCACCTCCTTGCCGGATTCGCCTTTATGTTGCCCTTGTCCCTGTCCCTGCCTCGTCAAGCTCTCTGCGCAGGTCCTGCAGCAGTGCTGTCCCTTCAAGCCCATGGACCCTGGGAGTACCAGAGGAGGAGGCAAAGAAGGAGAACTAGGAGAAACTTAACATGTGAGGGGACCAAGAAAGGGTCGAGGAGATCCTGAAGAAGAAGAGATAGAGCAGGTAAAGCTTGGGATAGGAGGGAAGAAAAGTCAGAGATAGGGCTACGAAAAGAGTAAGAAGCACAGACAGATGTGAAGATTAGAAAGAAAGTACTGGATGGAAGGAGTACAATTGTGGTAAAGGAGCGGGCAAGAGAAAGGAGTACCATAAGTGAGTAGACGAGAGATCAAAAAAATAGATTCAGTAAAATGGTGAACAAAAAGAATGAGAAGTAGTGAGATCAATGGTGGTCAAAAGGTGAGAAGTAGAGAATTTTGTGTCTGCATGTGCATAAATTAGGAAGAGTGAGAAATAAGAGAAAGAGTGCCTTACTAGCTGTGCTTTCGGGGGGTGTGCAACTATCCTGCTTCAATTGTTGGTGATGCAAGCTCTGCTGCTGGGACTAGACTTAATACTCTTACCTGTTTATCTGTAGTGTGTATTTGTAGAGGATGGCCAAGTGCTTTCAAATGGCACTTTACTTTGCATTTTTGTAAGCACTGTCAGTGGAAGTGTCACTTTCACCCAGTTGAAAAGTACTAAATATTCCAACCTCAGAAGGATGCTTTGGTTTTGCCTTTATTAGAACACTTCACCTGCAGGTCACAGCAGATGTCATCAGCAGTCACAACTCATTGAGCACTCTTGTAGGAGCACATCACTAGTAAGAGAGCCAACGTATCCTTGGAGCCTTTGTGGGGCTATTGGCACGGTCTCTACACTCACTGCTGCTTATGTCCTAGAGTTCAGGAGTGAACCAAGCTAAGCATGCCCTTCCCCAACCTTTGGAGCTCACTAGGCAGCTTATTTACAAGCCTCTTGCGCCGCTGGTGCGTCACTTTTAATATGGGGAAAAGGGACGTACCTGCGGTGCAAGAGGCTTGTAAATAAGCCTGTAGGTCGTTGATAAAACATATAATACATTCAATGAATAATGTCACTTTTAAGGAGCTAGCACTGCCTGCCACTTTAAAGGGACTTTTAAAAGGACTGCTAGGGCACTTCTAAACACATTGGTAATGCTTTAATAGGGCAATACCTGAATGTCTAGTAAAGCTCTTAATAATGTTGGTTGATGCTTATGGTTCTCATCCCATCTCCATCAGTAAGGGACATTCAAGCTTCCCATCTCATCTCACTATGGCTGGGCAATCTTCCTCACTCTCCAGCCTGCCAGAGCAAGAAAACAACCAGAGACATTTTAAGGAATGAGCTATGTTGTCAATTTCAAAGGCCCGTGACTTCCAAGATCCCTTCTGATAAAATGATCTCTTATTTTCTCACCTCTGACTCTTTAAAAAATATCTCTTTCCCTCTCTCTGGCTATCTCTGACTGTGTTTCTCTTTCTCTCTTAAGGGAAAAAGCAGTGCATGCAAATGGTATATTTTATGTAAGATTGTCACCTAACTATAACACCCCTTTAATCTTTGTCTTTTCCAGTGAATTTCTAAGGTTTTGTTAATGTAAAGTTAGATATTCTTACAATTCCTTACTATCATGTCACTTTAACCTTTGCTTTTTTTCAGTGAATTTCTAGGGTTTTCGTAACGTAAAGTAAGATGTCCATTGTAATGTACTGCAGAGGGACTGGACACAGGGTTTGGCTTATCATTGTCCATTGTGCTGCACCGTCCAAACTTGCTGCCCCCAACCCCCCTCCTTTTTGCACTCCCTTGTCCAAGTCCGTAATCCTTCCACCACTTCCAACCCTGTGTTGCCGTTCTTCTGCATGGCCCTTTCCGCCTGCCCTGCACAATTAGCTTGTTGCCCCTACCCACCACCTCCCTGCCCTCTGTTGTCCTAGTCAATGCACCTGCCCCCTCCCTCCTGCCCTGCATGGTCAGATGTTTCCTCACTGTTATGTGCAGTGTACCATACCATGCCCTAACCCTTTTTTTCTGCATGTTAGACATTTTAGCAGTGGAATTGCTGAGTTCAGCTGCAAACAAAGGAACACAGGAAAATGTCTTTCCCTACCACAAAACCCAAAGATCCAAAACAAAGATCAATATTGGATTTTCTCACTAAAAAAAGGAGTACCGAAGATCTTCCTACAGGTTCTAATGAAGGCGAGAGAACAAAAGAGTTGTCTGATGCTGTTTTGTCTAGCCGTGAAGGCATATGCTCACATTCGTATGACATCCCTGAAACACCATCTGCTGCCATTGCAGCTGCTTCTCCCTGTGCTGATGATAGTTCTGTCATTGTTGAGATTACTGATATTTCTTCACATGCTGACAGTACTGAGTGTTAATTTCACAAAAAGGTTGAAGATTTATCTTCTTATGTTGGCAGTTTAGATGACAGTACCTCCCTGGCTCTCCTTGCCATCATCCTGTGAGGACAATACAGCCAGTGACAAGCTGGCCTTGTCATCATTATGCGATGACAATACAGCCAGCTCTTTTTTGAGGAGTGACATAATAGAGGCACCTCGAATCAAAAAGACAAGTCAGACACCAACATCAAGATGCCACCCAGCTCGTGAATTCTTGGCAGATGGCTTGTCACTAAATCATTATAGCGGCCCAGTGCAACCCAAACTTCAAACATTCTCCTGAACTGCATGCCGTAGGTTTAATGGAGATTACAAAACCCATCCTTGGGTAGAGTATTCAGTCCATAAAGATGCTGTTTATTGTTTTGCATGCAGACATTTTAGTGCTGGTTCTGTGGGAGGAGGAGGACGTGAACCTGGAAACGTTGCATTCATTGATATTAGCTTCAGTAAGTGGGAAAAGCTTACTCATTCCATGTCCAAACATTAACAGTCAGGGAAACATAAATCGTCATTTATTGCTTGGACCAACTACAAAAGTTTACAGCAGCCTACAAACCATCAGCGGTCAGATTCTTCGATGATAGTAAGAGGTGTGGTGAAGGAAAGTGAGGAGAATAGACAACATGTGGAGCAGCTGCTTGAGGTAGTATGTTTCTTGGCTTGTCAAGGGCTTGCATTCTGTGCCATCGATGAAACTGAGCATTCTCACAATAGTGGACATTTCATTGAATTGTTAGAGATGAGTTCTGATAAAGAGAGGTTAAACGAAAAAATGTCCAGGAGGTATGGGCACTATACCTTTCCTGATTACCAAAATGACATGATATTTGTGGTGGCTGAGCTTGTCCTTGAGCGTATTGTTAAAAAAGTTACAAAATATTTTGTGGTGGTAGTTGATAAAACCAAAGATGTCTCACATAAAGAGCAGCTGAGTTTTATTATACGCTTTGTAGATGGTGATGGAAATGTTCAGGAAAATGCACTGGGTGTTACCATATGGCGAAGTTAGACGCCTCCAGCCTTACTGCAGCCATTGTTGAAGCAGCACAGAAAGCTGAGCAGTGTGAAATTGAGATTCAAGAAAAATCCAACCAAGGGTTCCAGATTTGAGGCACCATAAATTGAGAAACAAACTGACAGATTATTTTCTTAATACCCCTGTAGGGAAAAGATCCAGCCATTTCGATGTCTCAGAAAGTCAAATTGCACTGTCTCAGTGCTTAAAGCAGGACATTTATGTCTCTACTTTGGATAGATATGTAAATGAGTTTGATGCTCGATTTACAGACAACATGGGCCTTGTGTCTGCTGTTGGAATGTTCAATCCAAAAGCTGCAAATGTTTTGTACTTTTCCTCTGCACTAGTTATTGTTGACAAATGTCCAGAGGCTGCAGTAGACCGAAGTCTTCTACGATCCAAATTGGAAACTGCAAAATTGTATCTTTCAGACAAGAATGTGTCAGGCAGTATCTCATGTCTCTAACAAGGGCCATATTACATAAAGTGCTCTGGGGCGCAATCGGCGTTTGCGCCCAATTAGTGCACCCCAGGGCACTTTGGTATTACAGAAGGGGCCACAGACACTTGTGCAGCACCTTCTGTTTTACCGATAGCGCTGGCGCACATAAAGAGCCAGCACTGTCTTCAGGGGGTGTTCCTTCATTTGCATGGGGGCATGCCCCATGCAAATGAGGGATTCCCTTTGCCTCTACGCCCGGGCCATATTACAGACATGGGCGCAGAGGCAAAGAAGCTCTCTGGGGAGCACTCACAGTGCGCCACCTAGAAGAGCAGCCCTCTGGCGGGGGAAAGGGGGTCCCATGGAGGCGGGTGCAGTCACTGACTATCAACCTTCTCTTGGTGGCCAGGCAAACAGCAGTTACTCCTCAATCAGTCTTTATTGCCCTTCAGGCCTATGCCAACTGAGGATATCTGCCAGTGATCGCAGAAGTCTTCTAAGCACTATTTGCAAAGCAACAACTTGCTGTCCATTTTGTTTCTTTCTGTCACAGTGGATATGCAGCCTAATTACATCAGCTTGTCATTTGTAGAAATATGGAACCAGTATTGCGAAGCACTGTTAACCACCTTGATTTCCTGTAGCTAAGCACTTGCTGTCCACCTATTTGTTCTTTCATCAAGACTGGCAATTATCAGTACAGCAACTATTCTTCGTACCAGCCTGTATCCTACTCAGGAATCTGTATACCATATCTGTGGCACTGTCAGCCTATTCTGGATTTCAAATTAGCTGAGCATCAGTTTACCCTCAAGTCAGTCTCTACATAGGAGCATGCCCCAATCATCCCTAGAACCAGCTGCTGCTCATACCAGCAGATACAATTCTAGATGGGGACATATGAACTGTTGACCTCTTTCTATCTGCCCAGTCAGCGCCTTCTTTTTTCCAAGGAAGCTGAGCAGCAGTATCTCTTTTTATCAGTAATGCAGTATCAATATGAAAGCCAGTATCTTCGTCCATGTGAGTAAAATCTGCCCAAATTTTAGTAACACTCTTTAAATTGCTAATGCAGATATAATTATCAACACAGGTACTGTACCAGTGATGTGCATTTTTCTGTAGAAGAAATTAATGATAGTAAATCTAGAAAGGTTCAATGGCTCCACAGGTTTAGAAATATGTAGAAGTAGAAGTAAATAATCTTTATTCAGTTTTAAAAAAAAAAACATAAAAGATGCAAGCTCATACATTTTATACATATCAGATAAAAATCAATTGTGCATACGCTCCCACATGTGTCAACACTTTTTATATTCATTCAATTGATGATGTTTGCCATAAAATCTATAAAAAGAAGAAATCAATTGTAAATATAAAACACATTGCGTTCAACCAATAACGCCATAAAACCATGTTCAAATATTAATAAGATGTAGCTTCAAATCATGAATCAATAAAGTGCAGGTGCAGCTGAAGTAAATTGTGCGCTTGCCAATGTTGGTAAAATCAAAGAGTGGAGCAAGGACCATGCTGAGATCTATTGTGCTATATTATGTTAAGAAATCACTGCCTTAGCACTATGCTCTAACGAAACCTCCCTTCCTTGGTTGTCGTACTGACATGAGACCTGTAAGACTACTGGTTGCAAGGTGGTATGAGTCAGGTCATGCTCATCACTTCTTAAAGCGGAGTGAGAGTATGCACATGGGAATAATTATTTGCCCACAATCTTCCTTGACTCAACCAACGATGCAATACACCTATAAACTATGTGACATACCATATATGTTTGTAGTAGTTGTAGAAATAACAGTGTGGGTCTACATTGTTTGATGTTTAGATTCCTAAGCAGGGGAACAAGTAATGCCTTCCTGTTCTTCTTGTACAGTACACAGAAAAAGAAGAAATGCAACGCGATTGAGCAGAAGTCGAATCGCATGGACACACTGTGAGGTTCTGTTCACGACTAGCTGTCGAAGGGGAAGCAACCTATAAGTTTGATACACTAAGACGGAATCTAACTAAATAGTAACGATACGGGCTAGGAATGGTAAACAAGTACAGTTCCATATGCCTAGTAGTTACTAGCATACCGTAGAGTTTGACTGATCGTTTACTGAACTCCCCCTCTTCTCTTTTTCTCATTGTGTGATCCATCCATTCCTTCTTGACCATGGCATTTGTATGCCTTGTGATACTCATGAGGTTGTTAAAAAGATCCTGTCTCCCTATCAATTTAAGTTGTGCTTTGGCATATTCCAGCCAGGAGATGCTACCTGCCTTGTCTAGCTGCAGACAATCATTAATTACTGCTTTGGTTAGTACTGCTTCCGAGTGATTCCAAACTGAAACCCATAGCATGAGTGGGGCTACCTGGACATGGTCACTTACATAATCAAGGCCCAGTTCATCATGACAAATGGATGCAAGTGCAGACATAGGTAGATGTAGTAGTTTGCGTGCAAATTTGTTTCCAGCGACCTGCAGTTTTGACTGCTCCTGTGTTCCCCAGATCCCTGCTCCATAGGTGGCTGCTGAAATACATCTGGCCTTGTAAATGTTGATCAGTACGCCCATGGGTGAGGATCCTAATTTTTTTTGTAAACTTATGAATAACACCCACATTTTGGTCAAATTGGACAGATCTAACCCGGCCCAGATGTTCCACAGATTTAGAAATATGTATACCATGTCACAGAAAGGAAGGTTGCTGGGAGAACTTGATCTGCATTAAATAGCACTGTTATCTACGTTCCAAGTCTTAGATTTAGTTACATGGTACTCTTAGTTTCTAAAACAAATGATAAAGTGAACTTGTTTTGAACATTATAGGCCCATCAACCTTCCCATTTTATAAGTTATTTGATATTGATAATGGCTGATTTCAACTTGACTAGTGTATTCGCCTTTGTTGTACACTATTTGATAGGTTCTTAATCAATTCTACATTATATCAATTGTATATTTTAAGATACTACCTGAAACAACGTGTGCAGCTGCATTTTCAATAAGATTTGAAGTATTTCTGTTTATAAGGTACTTCTTTTGTACCTGTAGAAATTTTCTAGCCTCTATGTGTGATGTAAGCAACCAAGCATTAGATGCTTCACTTCCTGTGATAGCACCAAGTCAAAGGTCATGCAATGTCGCTTCCTTTGATTTCATGGAGATCCAAAGGGCAGGTGATGTCACTTCCTGTGATGTCAACAGGTCAACGTTTGTGTGATGTCACTTCCTGTGACATCATCGGGGTGGGTCAACAGGCGGGTGATGTCACTTCCTGTGATGTCATCAGGTCAACTTTCATGTGATGTCACTTCCTGTGACATCAGTCTGGGGTCACATGGCATTTGATGTCACTTCCGCTATCCCAGGCATTTTGATGAATCGACGTCCATGGTGCAGCTCCTGTTTTAGATGCACCCCAGGCCCAGCTGTTTAAGATTGCGCCATTTACTAAATGCTCGTTACACTGATTCGCATATTCGCATTTTTGCACACGAACTCCAACTACGTGGCAGCTAAAACGTGCACTGGGACGATGTTCATAAAATCGCAATGGAGGACGACTGTTATCTGGTATTAACTTGCTCATAGCTCACTTTTTTTCCGGTTTTAGATGTATATCGCCAACTTTTTTAGACTGGTGCTAAGAATTGAAATTACTTATGAGTAGGGACTTAGAGCTTCCTTACAATTACTGTGAAGCAGTCAGCGGACATTTCTACATTCTGGACTTAAATGTGCTGACTTGGTATTAGATACACTATGTTCAATGTTTCATTTTAAGAAGATCGAACGATCTTTTCAACTCGGCACAATTCAAAATGTAAATAGGAACGTTGTCACACTTGAGGATTTTATGCTAAAATTGTAATGGTTTTAACTAACTACACAATAAATTCTTATTATACCATGGTGCAGCTAGAGTACTGGTCACATATACACTTTACTGTTTATGTTGATGTAGATCACCTGCCCTCATTTAGTCTCCCTAAAAATATGGGGCCTATTAGCAATAACCGGTGATAATTATCGCTAAGCGCAGTTAGCGCTAGGATAATTATCGCCGGCTATCGCAGGATTCTATCGCGGAGATAGCGTGCTATCAGCAACGCTTATCTCCAAAGCGATAGAAACCCTGGAGAACAGTGTGAATATCGCTTGAAAACAAGCGATATTCACACTGTGACCAGTGTTAGCTTGGCGATAGGGCGAGGGGGATTTAGAGATTTAATCCACCTCCCATTGGATTACATGGCTAAGTCAGGGTGAGACCAGGCGTTAACAAACCAGCGCTAAACGTGTTTAGCGCTGGTTCGTTAATCACCTCCCCTGCCTCGCTAATAGGCGATAGCGACCTTAGCGACTGTTTCCAGTCGCTTTTAGGTTGGGAACGCCTACTTTGCATGCCATTAGCGATAAATATCGCTGGCATGCAAAGCGGCACCCAACCCGGTCGCTATCGCCTAAAAGCTGTCGCTAACAGCAGTTAGCGACAGCTTGCTAAAAGGGCGTTTGAATTATCGCCGCTTTAGCGGGAAAAAGTCCCGCTAAAGCGGCGATCGAGCTCTTGATAATATGCCCCTATATTTTTTGTTTTATGAAATATGTTGAGCTGGAGACAGGTTTAGCTGCCTGCCAAAGGTCATATAATCACAAAAAAGAATTAAAAAGCATTATAAAGAGATGGCCTTTAACACCGCCTGTTTGTTGGTCTTCTTTATAGGGATTTGATTGAACAGCAGTTATGGACGTCCCTCTTTGAAATAGTTGCATTGCTCTTAATTAAGTAGAGACATCGCTAAAGCCAACTTAAATCAAATACCATGGGAGGGGGCTTTTCCCGTCTTTATCCCATTACAACTGCAGCATGAAGGGCTCTCAGACTGCGAACGCTCTTAAAATACGATAGCGAGGGGTTTTACACTGTGGAAGTGAGTGACTAATACATCAGGAAAGGGTTTTACGTTGTGAACTCTGTTACAAACCTATAAGAAGGTGCTTTAGATTTTTTAACAGTTAAAGAGACCTTCTTACTGGGTCGGACTGGCCTATCTGGCTGGTCTGACAGGTCAG
Source organism: Calotriton arnoldi (assembly GCA_963921515.1). Lineage (NCBI taxonomy): Eukaryota > Metazoa > Chordata > Amphibia > Caudata > Salamandridae > Calotriton > Calotriton arnoldi. The sequence continues at coordinate 1,175,368 of CAWUFW010003746.1, read as the reverse complement.
TGTGGGGACCGGTGTTATAGACTTGTGGGGCCATATCTGATTTCCCTGATAATAGCACAAACATTGCCTGTAGCAAGCAAAAGTATGCACAGTCTCTCATCCCTTGCAAAACACATATTCAGCTTGCCTTTACAAGTTCAAAACAGCCCGAATTGCAAATGTGGGCCACTTTTTTAGCCATCTGATTCGCTAATGGGGGCCACTTTTATTTTGGCGCTGGGACCTATTTTCTGTCCCATTCCGGCCCTGCCTTCTTACACAGATTTCTACTTGATGTCGCAAGAGAGATATGGAATTATTGTGTAATTTCTAATTTTATATTTAGAATGTACTACTCTGTGCATTAAAGTACATTTGCTTTTGAAAAGTAAAAGCACTGGCCAAACATTAATTCATTAAGCTGTCATTTTATGTATTCTGGAGTGCTGAGGATCTAGAACACACCAACACCGATTAATCCTAGAACTGCTCTTCCATGCTCCCAACTCATTTTTCAGTTTTTCCACAAACGGTGTTCACGGTCGAAATACTCCTGCATTTTTTTCAAATAAGTAGGAGAAACAACACCTCGAGATATTTTGGTGCACTTAAAATGTGGTCCCACAGCTGATGTGTGTAACTGTTTGCTTGCTTTTTGATTTATTGATTTTTTTTCCAGCTAATGGCCCTGTATTAATACAGCTACACAAGGCTGTCGCTCTATCCGGGTCACTGTAGGCAGCTGCCTCGCGGCACAATCACAAGAGGCCACACAAGCGTGCCAGATTGCATTAACTGTCTAAATAATGGATTTGGCCTTCGGGGTCTGAAAGCACCCAAAGCTCAACATATAGGGGCATATGTACAAGGACTGGCGAAAACTACAGATAACGCTAGTTAGCGGCAGTTTTCTTACCGCTGTGTACCGCTGAAAACTATCGCCTTGTTAGCGACGTATGTACAAGACGTCGCTACATGGCGATAGCTTCAGGGATCAGCGGTGAAAACTGCCGCTAACATTAGCGTGATGGCGATAGGAATTCCAGCGTTAGCGGGCGAAAACCAACGAAAGGCCCATTAGTGGCAAAAAACGCACGTTAGTCAGCCTAACGTGAGTTTTTTTGCCTCTAATGGAAAAAATAGCCTATCAGTCAACCTCCAATAGGAAAATAGGCAAAAAAAACAATGAAATGCAGAATGGAGCAGCCAGGGCCAAGTGCAGCACAGATCAACAACCCCCTCAAGCCACCCAATATCCAGGATGACCAGGATGAGAGCCTGGATGCCTCGCTGGACCTGTGCCTGGAACCTGAATGCCTCACTGGACCTGCGTCTGGAGCCTGGTGCCTCGCTGGACCTGCGTCTGGAACTTGGATGCCTCACTGGACCTGCATCTGGAGCCTAGATGCGTCGATGGACCTGCGTCTGGAGCCTGGATGCCTCACTGGACCTGCGTCTGGAGCCTGGATGTCTCGCTGGACCTGCGTCTGGAGCCTGGAGTGGGATGCGGAGGAGCTGTGGAGTTGATTAGCCGTGGCGGTAGACATTGAGTCACGGCGATCGCCCGTACCTGGTGGTGCAGTCTGGCCGGTCGCATGGAGACACGTTGCTGACCTGTGTGAGAAGACCGCCTTGCGCCCCTTGGAGCTGTGAATGGTAGAGGCGCTCCTGTGCACTAACGTAGGTAGGTCTGCATCGCATACTACGATCCACCACTACACCAGGGTGCACGGAGGGGATTACCAATGGTGGGCGGCACCTCTCTGCATCACAGGCCGGATGAGTTTGCGCTGGCCGGACGCTGTGGAGGGTGAGGCCCCTGAGCAGCGGCAAACTTGTGTTGCGGGGGCCCTGCAAGTTCACGCCTAAGGGTGCCCTGCTGCATCAACTGCATCGTGAGGTTCACCAGCGGACTTGGCGGCGACTGCTGTACCCAGGCTTGTGCAATCCCACCTGGCTGAGGCTCCTGCTGGCTGAGTCACAGATTTGGAGAGAGTTTAGTGGATTGCGCCACAGTGTCAATGTCCAGGTAAGGAGAAGGTGGGACACGTAGCGGAGGAGGCCCGGGGGTCGAGTTGCACAGGCCTAGCACCTGTAGATGATGCACCCCCAGTGTCGGCTCATCCGCTATGGTGGAAGAGCGTCGCCCCACTGCTTTCAAGCAGTGCAAGAAGAGGAACGATCATCACATGATGATAACTTCCTGATGTAATCGTGCCATGTTTCCTTTGTGGGCGGGAGGGTGGGTAGGGCTGCTCCACTCACGGAGCAGGGCAGGGGCGGAGTGGCATTCCCACTCAAGTGAGCAGTGACTGTTTGGTCGGCCCGCTCAGGCCGCACAAAGCAGTCACGTGCACTGTCCTGTTCGCAATGCAGGCTGCATTACAGCCTGCATGGAGAACATGCCCACACCTCCAGCCACTGGCTGAACGCCTCGTCCCGGCACCAATGGTCAATCCCAATGCCGCATTGCAGCGTTGTGATTGGCTTAGGGGAGGGAGCCTGGCTGCCTACTTCCTGTTCCTGGAAGCAGACTCAGGAGAGCAGGAGCAACGAAGACACGGGACCCGGCCTCGAGGTAAGATTCCTCTCATTTAAATATTTACAACACTCGCTCACACACACACCCTCGTGTCCACGCCCCATCCAGTGTTCTTTCTGGTGTTTCCCACCTCCCAGCTGTCCAGTCCCCCCGCATCACTTTTCAATGGTGGCCGCTGTGTGGCCATGCGCAACGGGCGCACCACTGCTGTGCCAAAGGTATATATGGAGTTACGACGCATTCCATTACAATGCATACTAATACTAGGCATATTGCAACAGTAGGGAAGGTGTTGGATTGTGGAGATGTAAACTTTACTATTCCCACTTCAGTGAGTACAACCCTAAAACTAACCTTTGCACCCCAAAGCAAACCCTGAGCCCTAAAATTCATCTGTGAGCCCCCAAAACACACCCTAAAAATCATATTTGACCCAAATGCACACCGCAATTTTCATGTTTGACCCAAATGCACACCCCAATTTTCATGATTGACCCCAAAACACACCCCACATTTCACCCAAAACCCATATCCACACTAAAAATTAAAAATACCCCATAAGTGACCTCACAATGCGTTGTAATGGAATGCGATGTGAAGGCACCTGTGTTGTTGGATTTGCGTTGTAAAGGCATTACGATGTAATGCCTGCATTGTAATGGACGTCTCCCGTGCCAAAGGCAAGCCATAGGCAAGCCTGTCTGCGTCCATCTGCCCCTGGACCGCGCTCAGCACCAAGGACCCTTTCTCTCGGACACTTCACCCCCTACGCGCCAGCACCCTCCTCGCCATCAACCCTGGACGCCACATCGCCTGCCAGGACCAACACCTACTCCGGACCGGACATCGACATCGCCATCACTGACGGCTACTAAATCACCCGCAAGGCCCACCCCGACCGTCCAGGAGGAGGCATTGCCATCACCTACAGAAGCACACTCCGACTGACCACGCACTCTAATGACCCAACGGTGACCATGGAACACCTCAACTTCCAGATCCGGACCAACCCCATCCTCTGCGGCACCCTCATCTGCTGGCCCCCCGGGCCATGGACACCCATTCTCTGATACCATTGTAGACCTCATTGCACAGCAGGCTCTCCCATCCACCGACGACATCCTACTCGGCGAACTCAAGTTCCACCTGGACAACCCCAGTGACCAGAACACTACCCCCTCCTGGGGTAGCTCCCCAACATCAGACTCAAACAGCTAGTCACCGCAGCAAGCCACATAAGGATACACTGTCGAGCACGTCTCCTCCACCATCGGGACCTTCAACTAGAGCCACACCACCGGACTCTCCTGGACCGACCATCATTGTATACATCACGTCTTCACTATGCCCACCGTACACAACCGCCATCATCGCCCCGCTCGCAGCTAGATCAAGGCCACCGAAGTATGTCTCGTCAACTCCCTCAGCACCACCACTCCGCCAACACTTACAGACGATGACACCGCAGCGCGCAACCGCCACCGATGGATCTCCAACTGCGCCGACACCCGGGCACCCCTCAAGAACGGCACTGCGTCAGTACCTTATGATGGCAGGCGTAAGGGTGACGCAGTGCCACAGGTATAGGCTGGCCCCATTCATTGCTGGAGTTGCGTCATGGTTGTGACACGACTGCAGCAATGGGTGACTTTAGCGCAGACAGATACGTCAGGATTCCAGATGTATCTGTCATTACTTGCGTCATGGAGCGCTGTCCAGTAAATACAGAGCATCCGTGGTGTCGCAAGAAGGGGGTAGTGAAAAGTGTTGCAACACTGTCTTGTCGCAGCGCTGCAACACTTTTCATGAGTGAGGCCCAGGAATGCGCACTATCTTATTGATGGTACACAGTCCTGCCCTGTAGTTTTGTCGCAGGGCAGCGCAGCAACATTGCTTTCAGCGCGGTCCAGCAACAAAACCTGCTGAAATGAGGCCCCAAGGGTTATCTCCATTTTTAAGACCAGCTATTTTCTGGTCTTAAAAAACTGCCTCTAACTGCAGTTAGAGGCAGTTTTTTTGGTCCTCCAAATGTAAGGAATCCGCTTGTAAATATTGCTAAGTGGGGTTAGCGGCCGTTTTTGCACGGGAACGCCTCCCTTGCATGTCATTATCGCTAACAGAAGTGGCGATCTTTATAATGGACGTTTTCGCTGGAATACTGCCGCTAACAGAGGTTAGCGGCAGCTTGTACATAAGGCGATAAAAATCTCGCTGCAATACCATCGGAAAAGTGCCGCTAATGCGGCGTTAACTCCTTGTACATATGCCCCATAGTTTTTCTAGGGGCTCCAAATAGTCTTGCTTCTGAGGTGCTCCTACAGGTAATTTCAAAAAGTGGTAAAAGTGCACTTTAGCATTAATTACTCTGTGGGGATGGCTCTCAACATTCCCTCCATTCCTGCAGCTTGCAGTCGGTATCTTCACAATTCCTGTGTCATTTTTATAGCCATTTTGTGATCTCCCGCCCTCTCCTCTCTTTTTCATGCTAATATTGCTTTTAAACTCTTTTTCAGTTTAAAACAAGTCATAGTAGTGCTTCAAAAACAGTCAGATAATGACAGTGCTACGATGAGAGAGATTTAACCTTGCTTCAAGGGGTAGGGATGGTTAAGCAAGCTATACCCTGCTATGGTTCACAAGCCAGCTGTTGGCATTTCAAATGTCATTTTCATGGTATTTATAGAACACTAACACCATTGTACCCAGCATAAATCACAGGAGCAGAAATAGGTAGGAATGGTTATCTGTTTTCACTTGTTGAGGGAAAACTTTGGGCCCGATTCACAGAACTAACTTAAGACAAAATCCTAAACTTACTACCATTTTGGTATTCACAGAAGGCACTTACTCATTTTGGTATTCACAGAAGGCACTTACTCATTTTGGTATTCACAGAAGGCACTTACTCATCAATGAGTAAGTGCCTTCTGTGAATACCAAAATGAGTAAGTGCCTTCTGTGAATACCAAAATGAGTAAGTGCCTTCTGTGAATACCAAAATGGTAGTAAGTTTAGGATTTTGTCCTAAGTTAGTTCTGTGAATCGGGCCCTTTGATTATATGGAGCCAGGCAGCGTTTTTCAGTTTAACCGAGCTTCACCAGTGCAATGATTTCTCACCCACAGGCCCGCACAAATGGGATGTTTTTGAGCAACAGGATTCCCCACCCATCAATCAGCTGCAGACCTGAGACTTTTGAAGAGCATGAGGGAGGCAACAGGGTAAGGGGAGGGGGAAGGGTATGGTATCAGATTATAATTGTCAGAATATCATATGACAAAAATATAGTGTTCTAGATATCATTTACTAAATATCGCCCCACTAGAATTAATAGAAAATCTGCACCAATTGCGACTATATTTTTTTAACAATATTTAGGACACAATGGTTATGTTAGGGAAAATTTCAGACAATAGTCTGACATAAAACCGGATAAGGACGTGTGCTTAAGTGGGGTTACAGCTCTGGGATCTTGCCTGCTGCAAGGGGCCATGAAAACTAACCATGTCCTTAAGCATAGAAAGGGTCACACTTTGTGAAGATTGCTGAATTTTGTTTACAAAAATGCACAGTTTCAAAACCACGGACATCGCAACTAAATTCAGCCATAGAAATAACACATTAAACCATGCAAAAGCAAACGTGCTCTTCAAAAAACAAGGAAAAATTAAAGACTAGGATTTGGCAGATGGAGGCAATATCAGCAAGACATGTAAGAGACCTCAAAGGGTTTTCAGAGAGATAGACTGGAACCAACTTTGAGCATGAGAATATGGTTATACCAGATGAATCTGCAGAGGAGAAGGGAGTTGAAAAGTAGCAATTTACAAAATCCTTAGGGGAGTCAGATATGAGATTGAGGTTAAAAATTTAATTGGACATGGTAAGACAACAAAGTAAAAAAGGTAAGAGATAGAGAAAACCAAGCTGTAGGTGGAAATTGAAAGAGGAGTCGAATAGCAGATGTGAAGGCTGATTGAAAAGGTGATAGAGTGTAGGCAAAGAAGAAGAGCAAGAGAAGCAGTTGGGATGAGAGAAACTAAGGGTAAGAATACATTTTGGTAGATTTGAGATATAACTGAATAGATGCTGCAAATACAGCAAATCTAGTATCAGCAGAGAAGAACAATTAAGGCTATGTCTGTAGACAAATTCAAGGTGTCATCTAAAATAACACTAAAATTGAAAATCAGTGTACGAAATCCGCCTTTTCTACATGGTATTCCCTAATTTTTCACATCTGCTGGACCCTTTTTTATTGCCTGTTTTTAGACTCTGCACACTGGGGTACTGCTGTTTAGTGCCTAGTGTATGTGCTCTGGCCACATGGAGAATGTAGCTCATTCCCAATTGGTACATTTAACATGCCTGTTAGTCCTTAGTATAGGGAATAGAAAGTGCACCCACGGCCAGGAAGTTAAATACCATTTGTGGACTGCAGCACCTAGTGTGCCATACACTATAGTGGCAGTACAGCCATGGCTTTAGGCCTACCTCCATGCAGCAGTGTAAAACCCTCATTGCAACCTGTTAAAATAATTATTTTTGACAGGTAAAAACCTCCATTTTAAATATTAATAAGTCACCTCTAAGTAGACCTTGTAGCCCACAAGGTATGGTGCATGATATTTAAAAATGGGACTGTAGAAAATTAATATTACCATGTCCCTACAGTGAGAAGGTCCAAAAAGCTGTTTTCACTGTGGCAGGCCTAGATGTCCTATGTAGAAAACCAGAGATTCTGATATAAATACTAACACTGTATCTTGGCAATGAGACCAGTTAGAAACAGATTACACTGCTATTTTTAGTAGTTATTAAAAATCAAATTCAATGGTGAAGCTGGATTTTTTATAGATATTAAGGAAAATTTACTTTTAGAGAGCTATCCTTCATCTGCATGATTAGCATAAGCCCCTACCAGCTCTCAGCCTTGAGTAGGTGTGAACAAGGTGTGTTATGCCTCCGAGGAGCACACAATAGGCTGACCTGAATGGGCAGCGATGAATCCTCTGAACTGCACAGAATATTCAACGTTTGGAGTATGGTCATCCTATGACACTGCAGTGTCAAATTCTGCTTGACGCGACAGTTGAGCCACATGTAACACTTGGGGCACACTTGAAAGTGAGAGAAGAGAATGTCAAAACAACTGGTTGCTGAAGGACCATGTTTTGTCCTACCAGACTTCTGTTTTTGGGTTTGTTGTATGCACAGGTGAACTTTAGTGTTAGATGTCGGAGGAAACATGATTACCATAGTACACTACCCACTCACATCCCTAGCCCTCAGAGCCCTTGTTTAGTGGGGTTGAAGACTTAAAATTATTTTGGAAATGCCCTGACACAGGGCATTTTTGACCTGTTTACAGTAAAGCAAACAGGAACTGCTGCAAAGTGGGTAGGGTTACCCGAGGTAACTTTTTCTCCATTGGTTAGGGAGGAGCTAAGAGTCACTCCCACCCACTAGTTGGTACTAAGCTTAAATGTAGCATTCTCAGGCACCCTCTTCAGAAAACACTCTGCGCCTGCAGATTATCAAAAGAGGATTGGAACTGCTTCTGTGAGCTGAGAGTAGGCTTGAAGGACTGTACCTTCTCCCTCTTGTACCCAGGATAAAAAGTGGCGTCCAAGAGGCAGTTGGCTGGCCTCCTGTGTGACTACAGGGATGCAACAAGCTGCAAGTAGCCTTTTCCTGCTGACCAGTGGCAACTGAACCTGGACTGAAGCATGTTGTTGGCCTCTGCCTGATACCTTATGAGTGCCTAAGTGCCTCTCCAGAGGTCCTTGGGGCTTTAGAACTGTACTCCTGTGGTTGTTAGGCAACCAGAAGAGCATGTGGAAAGTTTGAAAACCTTTTCTCCAGACCAGTGGGGCCTAGAGACTTTTTTGAACTACTTGACTTCCAGACTTTCACTGGGACCAATCCACTTGGTGTACCCAATCAGGATGGCTCCATCATGGTCAGCCTAAAATTACACCTATGTCCTGGTCTACCACAACCATACACTGTCATTGGCGCCTAGTTCTTTTAGGCACTATTTCTACTTAAGTGTTTTAAAATTCATGTATCTGGTTTCCATTATTGGATAATTGTCATTTTGGTATAATTTTGTTTATTACACTTGACTCTATTTTTTGAAGTCTCTTTAGGATTTTTATTGTTTGGCAATTTGACATTATTATCATTTTGGTACTCCATAAATACTTTACACATTGCCCTAAGTTAAGCCTGTCTGATTTGTGCCATAGCTACAAGCGATTTAAGTTCGGGTTAATTTAGTGACTTTAGGGTTCTCCCTGACCAAAGTTCTGATTACTCCTTGAGGTGGGCAGCCACCTACACCAAGTAATAATTCACTTTTTTACAGCCAGTTTACAAAGAGAAGTTATGTGACAAGAAATCAGTAAGATGTTTTGTGAGCTGAGGGTCAGAAGTCAAGAAAACTATTTATGTTACATTAATGCTGAGGCAATATGAGCGAAATATGATCCACATTTGATAAGTTGTTATGCAAAGTGAGATAGTAATGCACAGATTCTGAGGAGGTGATGAATGCATCAAAATCATTAAAAGAGAAGTGCTAGAGAAGTAAAGAGGGAATAATGGCAAGAGGCGATAGCTGTATAAAGGAAGAAATATAGGACCCGTTTCAGGGTCCTCCTGCACACCACATTGAAAGATAAGAGGGAAGATATGTGACTACCCAAACAGATATAATATCATAATTTAAAAGACAAAGAGAGCAATCGTATCAGAAAGCCTGAAAGTCAAGGAAAGATAGCTTACCGTGAAATACTTAACAACAGCCCATATCAAAGAGCATCAATGGATAGACATGAATAAGAAGAGAGAGAGCAACTAGAGAAGAAATGAGACTGTTAGCAAAAGAGGGAATCTGTTTCCGTAGAGTGAGCTGAGTAAAAGTCATATTTCAGTGGAAAACTGAGAGTTACTGTCAAGATTTTAGTCGAGGCAAATGTGTGAAACTTCACCTCTCTGAAGCTTTTGTGAAAAAGAAGTGAAAATCTTGGAAATTAGTTTTTTTAGACAAAGTCTACTTTTGCAAGTACTTTTTCCCATAATTTTAATTTAAAAAAAAGATTTTGCTTGAAAAGGTTCAACCTAAAAACTTTTTGCGGCAACCATGTGCAACAATACTATTACTGCAGGAAAACTTTGCCCTCAGGTGAAGCTGGGAAAAGTACTTGTGAAGTACAGACAATGCATATTATACTCACTTACACTGTCCTTACTTTCGGTTGGAGGTTGTAGTCCGGAGGAAAAGATGGGTTTAAAGTGGAGGTTGTAAGATGGGTAGAATGGGTGCCTCTTACAACAAATCAGGAAATATCAGGGAGAGCAATAGATAAAAAAAAGTTGGGAAAGATATAGAAATTGGCAAGGGTAAATGGACGGAATAGGAAGAGAAAGAGAGATGCATGGTGAAGCAGCAGTGGCCCAACATGGTCAGTAGAGTGCCACAGGCTCGAACACAGTAGAAAAAGAGGAAGGACAAGCTTTACTTCTGGGGAGGGGTTTGAATCTTGAGTCGGACAAAAAGAAGGCATCAAGATTCTGTATCGAAGTAGTGAAAAAGGTAACAAAATCGTCGATTTACATATCCTTTCACATGCTTATGTATGTGTTTGATAATGTTAACTGCATTACAGGCCTCAATGCAGGTTCACATGGTTCGTGCTTGTGCAATAAATGATGCGTTGAGTATGTTCACTGTTCTTGCTTTATAATTATGCAAACTGATCGAATATGTTGCTGCATCTTCTTTTCTCCATTGCTTCACCTAAAGGGAAAATTTCCATTTTCTTATTGAATATTTAATGTGTAGGTGGCTGTGAGGCAAAGTTTCTCTGCAGAATGATTTTGTATCAGGGTTCTGCTTCTGTGCTAACTGAAGGCAGAAGTATCAAAAACTAATATTTGTGCAATTCAAAAAACGCTTCAAATGAAAGCATTGTTTTGGTATGATGTTGCAAATATGGGGTTCGGTGTGGAAAAGGCATATCAACTCCACCTGATTAGGGAGGTCCCCTATCTGCCAGGTCACTTAGCTGAAAACCCCCTGGTCTACAGATATGCAGATTTGTTCCATGGCTCAGCCCGAACTGAGCAATAGTAATATGATGTTGCAGTGCTAATATGGCAAGTTTATTGATGTGTGATGAATACTGTTTGTGGTTATATTTTTATTCACGCTCATAACATTCATTGTGAGAATGCATCAGACGTGGACTCCTTCTTCCTGGCCCCCTCCAATGGAAAGATCTAGGTGCCTAAGTAATCAAAGGAGTTAGGCTCAACTACAATCTACCAATTACAGTGTAACTCATTTGGTCACACAGTAAAGCTCAAAATTGATTGTTGAGATTAAGTATGGATTTATTATAAATTCAAACCAAGCTGATATAAATCAGTCGCAGAAACATAGTATAAAAATACAGAATCACTAATGGATACCGAATCCACAGATACAATTGATCCTCAATAACAGAAAGCAAATGAGGAATTCAGTAGCTATCACACAAGAATAAGAAACAACATCCGGTGAGTAGATTGAACGTGTCGATCCTCTTGCCTATAAATGATTTTGTCTGAGAAGACCTATCAAACCCTATTCTAACTGGGAATCAGGGTAACATTATTAATCAGGGAAGCAAAGAAAGGTGTCAGCATAGCAGAACTTTAGTAGAAGTTGTCAAAGGTAAAGTATATTGTGTAGTCTAAGCCACGCAACAGAGATGTCTCAAAGAGGTCTGGACCTCTTAGAGTCCAAAGGGGAATCTGAACAAAGCTATGCAAAGTGCAATGCCCAATTATACTCACCAAAAGAACCTTCCAGAATTTCAGATCGCATGTCTAATTAATTTTCAGCTTCAAACAACAAGAAGTTGGCAACTACACTTGAGATTTCTTTCCTTTGGTCCACACAGTAAAATGTCCTTGAATGCTTCCCGTCTCCATATTCCACTCAGACAGTAGTCTTTCCTTGCTTCTTTAACTCCCCTTACCCTTGGCAAAAGATACTCCTTTCAAGTTTTACTATCTCTTTCACACAATGTGCCTTTCTTCCACCATGAGCTCATTTAACTGCACCTGCAGAGGAGAGAAAAAATTTGCATCCAGAGCAAGCATTCATGTTAAAATTACACGGTGTGAAATCCAAAAGCTTAAGGCCTTGGTCAACTTTAGCACGGCAAGCATTTCAGTACCCGTTTTAAATGCATGATTACAAATACATATACCGTTACAATATAGATGTAGAGCACTATTCGAATGGGTACTTTTCAAGTTATTAAATAAATGGAGAGTAATGGAGAGTATTATTTAAAGAAATACGTAAACATGTGAGAAATACATCATTCAGACCACACAGATATAGATATATATGAGAACTGCACTTTCTATAACAATTCAAGTGCATTACGTTACATTATTATGGTTGTATTACACTAGTACATAAGGCCGTACATACACATATATGTGGTCTAGTTGAACATGAAAGGGTGGAGTCAAAATTATGCTGCTCCAGTTGTCACAGAGGTGTTCATTATTATGATGATAATTCATAGTTAAATGATTTGCATATAATAGCAACTAATTAATTATAATTATTATAAAATACAACAATATGTGTATGTACTGATTCTGAAAGTTCAAAATGGGCCCTTCTTAATGTTCAACTTGTGAGAGCAAGAGGCTCTGTGACGGGGCTGTTGGATTCTAAACACACCTTCACTCCTCTACAGCTTAGTGGTGATGTGAAAAATACTTCTCTAGTTGCCTTTCCTCTACAAATCAAAGTATACAAGCATGGGTCACATGCACACTGTGTCACTGGAACCAAGCTGTACTTGGCTGATGAGCCCATAACTAGAGCAAAACTGGTCCTAGGTTGCTTGTGTTCCGGTTCAGGGAGACCCTGGCTTGGCAGTTCAGGCAGGGCTAGGCTGTTCCTATTGGAGCAGGTTTAAGACCGATTTGCATGTAGCTGAGTCCAAACTGACGTTGCATGGTGTGCAAAATAATGATGGGTTGTGATGCGGCCCGAGTGATAACCAGTGGCTGAGATTAATTCAAGCATTTCATCAATCTCTGTTTTGTATACTGATTTCCTCTACAACGGCACCAATGTCAGCAATCATCACTGAGAGTTATGAAATGTATTGATTGTGACCCTAACACACGTGGGGTTCTCATGACAATGTAAGTGCAAACCTCATAGATGGATCAGGAAGAGGCAGAGAAAGAAATATATTAAATGCAGTTAATAAAGTAATACGATTCTTATAGTCGATTTGCATTCTTGGCTCTCCTGCTTGTGCTTGTATTGCACTGAACTCCTTACAAAGTTTTATATATCAATAAAGAAAAACCTTAATTCTACTACAGAGCAAGAGCATAAACCACAGACATTCAAAGATATCACTCTATGGTGCTGCATGTGAAGTGGGACGGGAAAACAAAGTAGACCAAAAATCAAAAACGTGTCCCTTGAGCACTCCCTGTTAACTCATTAAACTTTTCATTTTCTTAAGTTCATTATGAATATTTCCACAATGTATATGTTTTTCGTGTGCAACTTATGGTGAGTCCCACTGATCTCTTGATGTAGAATGAATTTACATGTCAGGCTATTAATTCATATTATATTGTCATTATTTTCTGGGGTTTCAGAATTGAAAAATTGTCACCTGTGAAAGGTCACCAAAATGCTTTGGGGACTGCGGACAAAGATAAATGTTTTTCACAACATATCACTGCATGTTTTAAATCAAGTGAAAAGTAAATAAAGTATATACAGCCAACTACCCCGCTACCACCTCAGACATCCGACTAACCGAATGGAGCCAGCTTGCCCCACAGAACACTGCCTCCATAATGAACTCGGTCCACTCAGTGCCCCCAACTGACCCATGCCCTCACCACATCTTCAACCTGGGCGAAGCCAGAATCAGCCATGTACTCGCCAACTTGTTCAACACCTCAATTGTAATGGCCAGCTTCCCCGAGGACTGAAAACACGCAGAAGTCAATGGCCTACTAAAGAAACCATCGGCAGATCCCAGCGAACTCAACAACTACCGACCAATCTCTATGCTCCCATTCCAGGCCAAAATATTAGAAAAAGACCTCAAACAACAACTCTCCTCACATCTGGTACTGAACCTTCTACTTGACTCCTCCCAATCCATATTCACAGCAACCACAGCACCAAGATAGCCCTCATCATGGCCACCGACGACATCCAAGCCCTACACGACCAAGGAGAGACTGCAGCACTGATCCTCCTAGACCTCTCGGCAGCCTCCGATATGGTCTGTCACCACACACGCATCACAAGGCTGCACAACATAGGCATCCAAGGAGCCTCTCTCAGCTGGCTCACCTCTTTCCTCATCAGAAGAATGCAAAAAGTCTGTTTTACCCCCTTCACCTCAACCCCAGAAAATCATCTATGGAGTGCCCCAAGGATCCTCACTCAGCCCCACCCTCTTCAACACTTATATGACACCTCTGGCCAGCATCGCCAAAACCCACGTACTCAACATCATATCCTATGCCAATGACACACAACTCATCCTCTCTGAAGACACCACCAACACCAAGACCAAGTTTCACAACTGCATGACAGACGTCACCAACTGGATGAGGTACAACTGCCTGAAGCTCAACACAGACAAGACAGAGGTAATGATTTTCAGAAACAAAAGGACCCCATGGGATGCATCCTGGTGGCCCTCAGAACTTGGACCTAACCTTACCACTACTGACCACGCTAGGAACCTAGGCATCATTTATGGACAACAAGCTAACCATGACAACCAAGGTCAACTCAGTCTCCTCCTCCTGTTTCTTCATCTTCCACATTCTCCATAAGATGTTCAAATGGCTACCCCAAAGCTCAAGACACACCATCACCCATGCCCTCATCTCCAGCTGACTGGACTACAGCAACTCTCTCCATGCAGGCATCGCAGCTGAGCTCCTCCTTCTCCGACTACAGACCATACAATACTCCACAGCCAGATTCACCCCTGATCTCCCTAGATGAACACACATCACCCCCTACCTCAGGGAACTCCACTAGTTCCCTGTACAGAAAAGATGCCAGTTCAAGCTCCTGACCCGTGCATACAAGACTCTACACAACTGTGGACCTGCCTACTTGAACCACAGCCTGAACTTTCATCAGCCCATCAGACACCCCACTCTGCGTCCCTTTCTTTAACCCTCACCTCCCACATCCGTATTGGCAGATGTGGAGGTCGCTACATCTTCTACCTAGGAGCGAGGACATGGAATGAGCTACCCTTTCATCTATGGACCTCCCCATCTCTTCCAGAATTCCAAAAGTCCCTGAAGACCTGGCTTTTTGGCTAATCAACTGGACCCTGCCAGCCCCTGGATACCCTCAAAGGTGACAAAAAGCGCTCAACGAATCTACTGGTTGATTGATTGATTGATTGTTTGATTGATTGATTGATTGATTGAAGCACACAGAATGGATTAACTTTCTTCAGAAGTAATACACATGATCTTAAATACAAACAGAAAAAAACATTAAGACAATTTAAAAATTTTAATGGGGACATCGATACAAAGTAGACTGTCAACTGTGATCATTATACAACTTAGGCCTTCGTGAGCACACTCAACACTGTTTTCTCCAAAAATAAGCCTTTGCTTATATCCGGAACTTGGACATAACATAGTCATGCCGTGTCCCTCTCTAAACCTTGCCACTTTCCCAAACATATCTGCTCCTCTCTCATACACAACTGACTTTATGGACAATTGAAGCATGACCCATCACTGCTTCTTCACTCACCCCTACCCTGCTTCCTCTGAGACTCTGACCATGCTTTTCCGCTAGCTTCTAGTCTTTCCCTACTTTTTACTGGTAGGGCGTCATGTATCTGTGAATTCCACCTAAGCCTAGGAATTACATTCTTCATTCAAGTATAGCTTTCAACGTGAAGGCAAAACATAACAACATAGTCACTAGTGCTTTTCCACTTTTACCTTGCATGAATTGATTACAACACTGCAACTGATAGACGTTAGACTAAATAGCCTTAGGGTGGTCTTCACTCCAACTTGTTGTCTTCCTTCTCCAAATTTTCTGATCTCGTTTATGCTGGTATTAGGACTCTGCATAGTTTACCACTGCTAACCAGGCTAAAGGGCTTGTGCTCTTACTTTTAAACAATTTAGTATTGGCTCACCCGCAATTGGCATATTTAATGTACTTATAAGTCCCACTAAAGTGGCCCTACCTGTGCCTGGGGCGTGTAAATGAAATGCTACTAGTGGGTCTGCAGCATGGATTATGCCACCCACTCAAGTAGCCCTTTAAACATCCCAAGCCTGCCATTGCAGAGCCTGTTTGTGCACTTTTAAACTGCCATTTTGACCTAGGGCAGGGTGCAATTAATTCAAAAAGTTGAACATATATATTTCAATTTTGCATGTCCTGGTAGTGAAATGCTAAATTAGTTTTTCACTACTGCAAGTCCTATCTCTCTCACAGGATAACATTGTAGTTGTCTTATTACATTTTATAAGTGTAATTTCCAAATGAAAAGAGATAGGTGGTTCATGTTTGGTGTCTCCGGAATCACAATTTAGAATACTAAGTTATGGTGAGGTTAGATTTTAAATTGCAGTTTTGAAAATGACACTTTTAGAAAGTTGACATTTTCTTGTGTTAACCATTTGGTACCTGCAGCCTCTCTCTGGTCACATGACTGAGTGCAGTTGGCAGTTGGGATTTGTGTATTCTTCTTGGACAACCACACACAATAGGAGATTAGATGTGACTGAGTGGGCCATCATTGGCAGGATGGGAGGAAGGAGCAGGACACAATCTCACTTACACCGGAATGGGCTGTATCCTGTCCCGACACAGAGGGCCTAAGGACCCTGCATTGTTGCTCCAGCCAGCTTGGAGCCAGGGGAGGCAAGGAATTCCTTGCACTTCAAAGTCACTATCGAGAAGATTCTCCCAACTTCCAGAACCAGAACACCGGGGTATTAAAGATGGACCTCAAATACCACCACTTCAGTAAACGTCTGGACCTGTGGATACTCTGCCAGGAAGAAGGACTGCTGTGCTGCTGAAGGACTGCCACTCTGCTGGACTACACTCTGCTAGACTCCTGCTTTGCTGTGCTTACCTGCTGCCCTCTTACCGGGGTGAGAAGGACTGGCCCTGCATCTCTTGAACCTAGAGTGACTCCAAGGACTAGTTGGCTGGCCTCCTGTTCTGAAACCTCAGGAATGTAACAGGCTTCCAACAACTGTGCATCTGCACCTAGACTCTGCCATCTGTGAATCTACCCTGCCAAGTGGTGACACCCCAGTCCTGGGTCCTTGGAAGTGGGCCTGAGGTACTCTGCCAGCCTGCAGATCCAGCAGAACCGATACATCTCCTCTGCTGCACAGCGCAACCCCGAGCAGAACCAATGCCTTTCTGCTTTTACATGGATTGAAACCATCGCAAAAGACTTACAAAGCCTCCACAGACCGCATTGCCCTTGGAACCGCCACTGCCGACTCATCCTCGGCGCAAATCCTCCCATCTCTTGTTGACAGCAGCCTCAATGGTGATGCTGGACTCCGCATTGCAGCCTCGCAGCTCCTCAGAACTGACACATCCCCCAACTGTGTGTCACATCCCCAACATCAGACTTCGCATGGCAAGCCCCGTCAACAGGACCCTCGATGTTGATGCAACAGGACCTTTGTACCGCAGGCACGCCACATTTAGGAACCGGTGCATCGCCTCGGCTGCGCGATGCATCTTGGGGGCAGATCAACACAATGCTCCGCAAACTAGGATTGAAGGTTCTTTTGTTCCGCTGGCCTAATTGTGTCCCTGTTGCTAGTCTGCAATCCATCGCAGTCGGCCTGAACTTGTGTCTTTGTCCCGGTCCGGCGCGACCAGATATCCACAATTGCCGCTTTACGCCTTTTGACACTATTTTCCCCCAAAACTTTAAAATTCAATATTTCTGGTTCTACTAATTGGATTTTTGTTGTTTTTGTCTTGTTTTATTTATTAAATTAAGCTATTTTTTTGCTGTTGCACAAATACTTTACACATTGCCTCTAAGTTAAGCCTGACTGCTCTGTGCCAAGCTACCAGGGAGTTGAGCACAGGTTAATTTGGGGTCTTACTGTGCCTTACCCTGACAAGGATTGTGGTTGCTGCCTGACCCGGGCTCAGACCTCAGTCAATCAACAACCCAATTTCTTACAATGGCCTGTTAAGAAGAGGCTCAATCTGCAGCATTATAATATTCAGATATCTTGTGAAATCAACTACAGCAGATGGCAATTAAGTTGATCAGGAATGACTTGAGATGTTGTACTTCATCTTTAACCTCTTACACACAGAATTAGCTAAGCATTACTGGTTACCTGGGGCCTCTACTAGTTAGGAAAACATCTCATAACTGATTTTAACTCCTAAGACACTACCCATATGATGTTGATAGATGTATTTAGCCTCACACCTTCATGTATATTGAAGGTCCCTGACAAAACACAATTTCGTAGCTGCAGACTTTTTTTCAATGAAAATAAGAACTACCCCATATACAAGCAGCTGCATTAGTCCATATTTTAAAAGGAAATAGTTTTGAAGTTTAAATTGCAGGAAAACAATCTCATAAAGTGCGTTGTATAAAAAACAATCACTACCGAAACACGATTTCATTTGGAAGATTTCCTCGCAAAAAAATAGTTTTCATCAAAACATATCTTCCACATAAGCTTTTTCTTAATACATTTTACGGGTAGAGGTTTGTCA
The DNA here is from genome assembly GCA_963921515.1 of Calotriton arnoldi. Classification (NCBI taxonomy): domain Eukaryota; kingdom Metazoa; phylum Chordata; class Amphibia; order Caudata; family Salamandridae; genus Calotriton; species Calotriton arnoldi. The sequence continues at coordinate 1,157,013 of CAWUFW010003746.1, read as the reverse complement.
AGATTGTGAAACTTTGGACCCTTTGCCACGTGTAAAGCCTGTAATCTTCGCTGGTGAAACTTAAATTTCCACAACACTAAAAGGATTCAGATAAGCGAATAATTTGTGTGAATGGTGTGTGCACACATTCCGTTCCCCTACAAATCTTTGCTGGAGACAGGCTTTCCTTCTACTTGTGGCAAACCAGAAATGTTATCCAAGCAGAGACGGCGTCTTGTAGCTGCCCGTGCAAGCATGTGTTACCTGATGTCTTCTGCACAAGTACGTTTTTGCACTAACAAACACCCGAACCCTCATTGTGTTTTGATCAAATCTGAATTTGTCTGGCTGCACAATTTGATTCGTAGCCCGCCTTGTGTTTCTATACAGCAGCCAACCAGCTACGTGATTTATGACATAACTCTGATTTTACTTGATATAAGAAACACTCCTAAAAAAACAAATATAAAACTCTCGACGTATCCTCCTACACCCTGGCCCATCTGTGTGCAGAGGCCCACCAAAGTCCTGCGTGGTTGTAAGTAGAACACAAGGGGGCTTATTTACAAGCCCCTTGCGCCGCTGGTGCGTCAGTAGTATAAGCGGATACCACTCATCACCATTCATGTCCTTAAAAGTGACAGGTCCCCCTCCGGTCCCCCGCCCCTCGCTGTGTCCTTAAAAGTGACGTGTGTCCTTAAAAGTAACAGGTCCCCCTCCCCTAGCTGTGTCCTTAAAAGTGACGTGTGTCCTTAAAAGTGACAGGTCCCCCTCCCCTAGCTGTGTCCTTAAAAGTGACGTGTGTCCTTAAAAGTGACAGGTCCCCCTCCCCTAGCTGTGTCCTTAAAAGTGACGTGTGTCCTTAAAAGTGACAGGTCCCCCTCCCCTAGCTGTGTCCTTAAAAGTGACATGTGTGTCCTTAAAAGTGACAGGTCCCCCCTCCCCTCGCTGTGTCCTTAAAAGTGACATGTGTGTCCCCAAAAGTGACATGTGTGTGTCTGTTTAAAACCGAGGGCTGTGTTGCTGGCAGTTGGCGTCTGAGCAGGCATCCCTAAGCCCCCACCAGCCCCGGGACATCTGGGGCTGTCTAACACAAGGGTTTACGGTGCAGAGTTTTTTTTAAAAAGGGTCTTTCTTTAGAATCAGATGCTGCAGTTTGAAACGCATCCCGGCCGTAGCTGGGGGCAGAAAACTACCCATTAGCCTCACAAGTCACAACGTGAAAACACAAGAACAAAAGGCCAGTTACCCTGACAGAGCACCGTTGAGAACAGGCAAAACTAATCAGCCAGTCCCAAGCTTCCCACGCATTTTAATTTGTATAGTACAGGGGTTCTTTATGAAACATCCGTCCATCCTTCCCAGGAGCGCATCCCCCAACAGGCCCTAGGTTTAATTATCAGATATCAAAGGTCAAAGAGCCATCTAACAAAGCAGTGCTATGGTCAGAAAACGGTCCCAATATTGACCCTCACTACAATGCTCTATTACCAATAATGACACGTACTACAAGATTCTAAACACTCCCCTCCATAAAGGGTCCTCCTTCCAATTATCATGCCCTGCCAGGTATAAAAAGCATACTTTAGAACACCGACACAAGCAGCCATTCAAAAACCCATTAGGAGCGACCTGCTGGGATTGTCTTTGCTGCACAGGCCCACCAGCCCCAGAAGTTTAAAGCCAACAATGGACCAGAGCAGCTTCTCCCAGATTGACGCTGCCTGCTACACATTAATGGAGGTACGTAAATAAGGGGCTGTGTTACAGGCTTAAGAGTGTATGGGCTTATTTAATATGTTGATGCCTGTATATAAATGAACAGCGTTGCATTTTTAAAGGGTGTTTAACGCAAGGCATGAAGGTGTTTACAATGTTTTAAGTAGGGATTAAGGAGGTCTTGGGGCAGACTGCTTAAGGTGAATAATGAGGATGTAAAATATAGGTGTAATTTTAAAGTTTAACAATGCCTAGAAGTATTTTTACAATGTTACATACGTGTTTAGAGTCCCCAGAGATCGCAAAATTAACCCCAAACAATTTAACAATAAATAAAAACTGTTTAAGTACTCACCCATGGGTCGATCCTTGTGGCGCTGCTGGTGAAGGGTCTGTTGATAGCTGACCAGGGCCATTATGTGCGAGGACCCAAAAATGTCGCAAGTCCGCGATGGGGTCATGGTCCCCTAATGGCTGGAGTGATGTTGAGGGTTGGGGCTGTGGTGTTGATGTTGACCGGGAGGTTTTTAAAAAATAAAAAAAAATGTCCCCGAGCCCCCTTATGGTAGGCGCTGCTATGGGGCTGTGGTAGGGCCATGCACTGCTGAAGCCCAGAGCCATCGCTGGGCTCGTGAGGTCTCTGGGGGTTGGTGGCGCCCGTGTGCAGGGGCTTGAGGCCCCGTTTTTAAGCAATTAAAGGCCCCGGAGCCCGCTTGTCATGGGCGCTGCTCCGGGGATCTGGTGCGGGTGGGGGCGAGGGTCCGTGTGGGCGCTCGGCCCATTTTGTTAAAATTAAAAGGCCCTGTTTTTTAAATTAAAGGCCCCGGAGCCCACTGAGCTCCATGCGGCGCTCCGGGGTGAATGCACGGCTGAGGTAGCTGCTCCGGTGGCGCCAAGGTGCGCAGGGGCTTGAGGCCCGTTTCTTAAAAATAAAGGCCCCAGGAGCCCGCTTGCAAAGGTCGGGGCTCCGGGGATCTGGTGCGGGCGGGGGCGAGGGACCGTGTGGGCGCGAGGCCCGTTTCTTAAAAATGAAAGGCCCCGGAGACCGCTGCGCTCCATGCGGCGCTCCGGGGCTCTGGTGCGGGCGGGGCGAGGGACCGTGTGGGCGCGAGGCCCTGTTTTTAAAAATGAAAGGCCCCGGAGACCGCTGTGCTTCATGCGGGGCTCAGGGGCTGTTTGTGTTGTTGGCGGTGGGGTAGGGATGGCGCCTGGGTGCTCGGGGGGCTTGAGGCCCCGTTTTAAAAATGAAAGGCCCCGGAGCCCGCTTGTCATGGGCGCTGCTCCGGGGATCTGGTGCGGTCGGGGGCGAGGGACCGTGTGGGCTTGAGGCCCTGTATGCGGCGCTCCGGGGTTGTTGGGCGGTAGGGGTTGGGGACAAGGATGGCGCCGGTGGCCGTTAGGCCCCTTTTAAAAATAAAGGCCCCGGAGCCCACTATGCGACATGTGGGGCTCCGGGGTTTTGTGCTGCAGGGTGGGGGCCCTGAGGCCTAGGGCTCCGTTTGGGCGCGAGGCCCCGTTTTTAAAAATAAAGGCCCCGGAGCCCGCTTTGCACCAGGCGGAGCTCCGGGTGCATGGGTGAGGGTCCTGCGGCCTTGGGGCTCCGTGTGTGGCGCTCGGCCCCATTTTTTAAAAATAAAGGCCCCGGAGCCCGCTGAGCTCCACGCGGTGCTCCGGGGGTTTGTGCTGCAGGTTGAGGGCCCTGAGACCTAGGGCTCCGTGTGGGCGCGAGGCCGCGATGTTTTAAAATTAAAGGCCCCGGAGCTCGCTTGCCATGGGCGCTGCTCCGGGGGTATTGTGCGGGCTGGGGTGGGTGCCCTGAGGCCTAGGGCTCCATGTGTCCGCTTACCGCCGGCGCTGCTCGGGGTCTGTTGGAGGCGGTGTTACAGGGTCCCCCACAAGGCTCGTGATGGTGGCAGCATCATGGCTGCCAGGAGCTTCCCCTCAGCGTTTCACGAAGGAAGGCCCTCCCCTCTGTGATGACATCACGGTTGTGGAGGGCCTTCCTTCGTGAAACACTGAGTGGGAGCTCCCTGTAGGTATTCCCCCCCAAGGAAGTGCCTCCTAAGGGTGTGCAACAATGCATTAAGCAGCCGCATTGTAGGGTGTCACCAGGGCTTTAAATGGAAGCTTTTTCAATATTATATACACATCATAGTTGCTGCTTATTTATCTTATGCAACTAACAACCAGTGACAAAGCCAATAGACCTGCTGCTGTTACATGCTGGATCATATATCCGGATACAATGTTAGAAACAGGCCATGCAAAAAATAAATGTGTGTGTGTGTGTGTGTGTGTGCGTTCCTGCGTGTGTGTGTGTTTGTGTTACTATCCTTGTGGGGACTTGGGTGTGATAACACACTCACGCTGTGGGGACTTGATTGCACTGTGGGGACCTGAACCCAGGTCCCCACAAGGCAATGTCTTCTAAATAATAAAAAAATGACTTCAGGAACATCTGTGTCAAATTTTACAACTTTTAAAAAATTGCCTTGTGGGGACCTGTGTTTCATCAAGTGTGTTTATATTTCTGCTCAGCTCTGCCCCTGTAGACAGGAGGTGGTACTGCAGTCTTAAACACACTTTGCATTTAAACACACTTTGCTTATCAGAAACACACTAGTAGCTGAAAGAGCAGACTTTTCTAAGGAAAAGATGCACAACCCTGTGTTTATCCAAATATTTTTCATACAAATTAACCCTTTCTCTATTGATTAAAATAAAATGTTATTTGCATGAAGTATTAAATGTAGACTTTTGTGTCTGAATATTCTTAGCGATTTTATAAATATTGCTCAAAGCAACTTGGATCAGTTTTGAATCCCAGAATACTTTTTTATTGACGTTTGATTCTTAATTGCAAAAAAAAAAATGATGGTGCACTACGCTGCAATACAATATAAATTGGTTTTATAATTTTTGGCAAATAACTTAAAGGGATCAATACTTATTGTTACATTTTTAGGCTTGTGCCAGGAATTCAAAGTCTCTACGTTGCTTTGCCTTTGTTTAAATATTAATATGCATTATGGAATATGTTCTTTTAGATGATGGCTAGATGGGAAACACCCTTTACAATATTGCCTTTACCATGAAGCCTTTACCATGCATGCCTTTACCAAGCAAGTATATTTTTGTGACTTTACCATGCCAGCCTTTACCAAGCATGATATATATATGTATAGAAGTAAAGGATGGGAAGGGTAATTTTAGGGTTTATGCGTAAGGATGGTAATAGTAATTTTAGGGTTATCGGGTGGGTAGTTGTAAAGGGTGGTAAGGGTAATTTCAGTGCAGTATTTAGGGGTAGGTATTGGTGAAGGGTGGTTAGGGTAATTTTAGGGTTTAGGGATATATATATATATACTGGCGATCACCAGTAGGTAGTTATAGTTAGGACCTATTTTCCATAGGAAAAGAGTTTTTTGACTTGCCTTTATCTTTGGCACCGGTCGACGGATCTTCACGAAGGTTTCCAAAAAAAGTGTCATAGTAAGTTTTGTTGTGCATGGGAAGATTCGGGGTGATCCGCTAAGCGGGGGCCAAGGAAAAGGGGTTAAAAAAGTGTATTTCCCCATTTTAATTCCCATAGGACATCTAGTCAAACCTACAGCCCGATCCGCTGGACAGAATTACACCAAATTTGGCAGAAAGGTAGATGTTGTGCTTTTTGTTATTCGGTGTAAATCCATTCAATCGTTTTTGGGAAATTTAAGAAGGTTTTTTTTATATCTCTGGCCGTAGATATTTTGCAATGCTTTCGCTATCAATCACAAATGTTCGTGCCAACAGGAATGCTGTGATTGGCTGGACACAACCTGAGCAGAAAGTTGCGGCTGCCATTTTACTGATCAGGAACGGTTCTGGGGCTGAAAATTTGTGTGAAAGCTATCATAAGGGATCAGGGTGGAGGTACTCTGACCCCATGTTTGGTGTTAGTGACACAAGTTAATGTGTCCACATTTTTTTAAATCGCATGCGATATTTGCGATGACGACCCGACCGCCAGCACGGCCCCACCCCTGTGTACCGTCACGGGGACATCCCGGCTATCGACGTCTTCGCGAATATTAGTGAAAAAATATATATATATATATCTTTCTACACAATGCCGGTCACTGTCGCAGACTCATGTATGCACTCACAAACTCACTCAGACACTTATACACCCACTCAGACACTTATACATCCAGTCACATACCCACACAGATATGCATGCACTTACTCCTATGCCCCCTCAGATACTCATGCACCCCCTTACAGACTCACTCGGAGAGTCATGCACCCATGTACAGACCCACTCCGAAACTCACACACCCACTTACAGACCCACTTATAGACTCATGCACCCACTCATATTCCCACTTACAGACTCTTACACCAACTCACAGACCCAACCAGGCACTCATGCACCCACTCACTGACCCACTGAGGGACTTAAACACCTAGTGACAGACCAATTCAGAGACTAATGCACCCAGTTAAAGAGCCAGTCAAAGACTCATACAGCCACTCAAAGACTTACTCAGAGACTCGCGCACTCTCTGACAGACCCACTCACAGACTCATGCACCCACTCACAGACTCATGCACCCACTCACAAATCCACTCAGAGAGTAATGCACCCACCCGCAAACCCACACAGAGACTTATGCACCCCCTCAGATACTCACTCACAGACTCATGCACCCAGTCGCATTCCCACAGAGAGACTGATGCATTGTCAGAGCTGCTTTTGAGGTCTTACTACCGGAGCAGCAGCTGGATTCTGAAGCTTATTGGAATATCAGATGATAAACTAATGTTCACATGGAGCATATCCACAGAAAGGAGGCTATCCAATACATGGTACTTGCATGGGAGGCTGTATTATAAAAGGAGGGAGTAGCCACAGAGGGCAGAGCCATCCTTTAGATTATACTTACAGAGCACAGAGTATTGTCTTTAGTTTATTTCCAGGCAACTTGTGATTCTATAATACATAAACTGTGAACTGAGTCTCCTCTACATGTATGGGTAAGTTCAGGTTATGAGTGGGTGTGCATGATGGAGCACGGTTGAGAGCTCTAGAGTTGGGGTTAAACAGTGAGAGCTTCTCACAGTCCCTGTTGGTGTCTCATAAGTGTATTCACACCACATATGCATCTAATAATTGGCCTCTCTACTGAGTGCACAGAAGAATGATAATCTTTTCTCGCAAAGTATTCCATGTCAGTGATACAGTCCCTTTTTAAATTTTATCTTTTACTTCATTTACATTTCCTAAGATTAGATGGATTTTTCAGAGGGCATATTTCTATATTTGTTTTCATGCAACATGTGATTCTTGTATAGTGCATACTACGAACTGTGTCACCTCTAGGTGTCTGGGTAAATTTGAGTTATGTTATGTACATGTACTCCTAACTGTACCTAGGTGCAGCTACCACTACCTATACATTTGTACCTGTACTCTGCCCTATACTCCAGCATCCATAACCACATCAATAGCCTAGTAACCTTATCAAAGTACCTGAATCTCTTCCGACACCCTAGTAGCTCTAGCCATGTCTATGCCTCCTTGCAGTACCCCTTACTCGACTTTGATACTGCTACTCTTGCTAATAATGGGCTTCTCCTTTTCCCCAGTATTGATACCCTTAGTTTTACCGTACGTCTTCTATCCTATTATATCCAAATATCACAACCTTTCTCTGTAACTTAGTATGTCTACACAAACCATAGTAGTTCTATCCCTGCCTAAACCCTACTACTTCAACTCTTGCCTTAACATCTGAATTTGCCAATACCCCAGTGCCTTTAACCCTGCCACTACCCTAGCATGCCACTCCTACCTACACCCTAGTATCTCTACTCATACACCATTGTACCTCTACCCCTAACTACATCCAAGTAACTATATTCTTGCCTATGCCTCTAGGTCGGTCTTCACCTTGTAGCTCTACTTGAGTTGTGCCCTTAGTATATTTCTACATCCCGTCCATTACGCCAGCTGTCTTTTCCAGTATTTCTTTATTTGATTTTCCTAAATAATTGGAGGACTTGGGTTTCCTCAATTCATCAAAAAGGAGGTTAACTGCCCTTGAGTCATCAGGATGTGTTCTCCATTTTGTTTTTTTCTCAACATTATTAATGTTAATATACAGTTGGTGGCAGGCCTCCATCTCTATCTCATCAGATTGGGGAAATACTGCAGAATGTTGTGCTCAATCATTAACACAGATCATGTTCCCGTACAGCCAGGAAAAATCTTGTTGTCTTCCTGTGCCTTGCTTCTCTTTTCTGTTGAGTGGCTGCACATAGAAATAGCCAATACATCTATTTTACGTTCTATATTTCCTGTTGTGCCATATCCGCTTCTTCTGAATCCTCCCTCTCTCTCTCTCTCTCTGTGTTCTTCAAACATCCCTCTTTCCCAAGTGCATGTGTGGACACGCAAATAAATACTTGTCACTCCACACAAATGCCACAAATATTGGTTTTGTCAATGCTTGTTTACTTTTGTAAATGGCGAATATATAGGTAATTTTATGTTATGGGTGTGAATGGTGCTAAATGTCTACTGGGGCAAACGAGCACTGTGTTAGGTTGCTAGCTTGTTTAGCTATTCAGTGATGTGCATCAAGTTGAAAGAAATTTAGTTGCATGTATGTGAATCAATACGTGGTGAACAATATAAATGTGAGAAGGCTGCCCACTAATAATATTAATGTTTAGCTTTATACAAAACTTAAATAGCATGAAGAATATTGTCACGGACAAAAATTATACAAGTTGCATACACGCACATGCTTTTCTAAATAGGGAAAGCCAGGAATTTAAACTATGCCGTGGCAAAGCAGACATATCAAATCCCGACATTGCATTTCATCCTGCAATATATTTTCTTCGTCCTATTTAAAAGCCAAAAAGTATGTATAAATAAAACATATTGCACAAGAAGCACCAAACAATTTATTAGCGCCGTTAACAGAAAGGAAACCAAGAGCAGGGCCTCTACCTCAGCTCGTCCACTCACAGAATGTAAATGCGCGATCACGCATCAGAAAAGGTCAATCAGCATAACAAGAGACCTGTGGCTGACACACCTAAAGCGCATGAAAACTCCCAGAGTGGGGGATGGGCTGTCCTGCAAGGAATGCACCTTGAAACGTAGCCTACAGGAAAGCAGCATTGAATGTGACTCTTTATTCCCTGACAGACGCAAGTACAGGCCGAGGCGCACGGAAGAGAGACTCTCAGTGACCACGGCCTCGAGCTCAGAGCAATGTTAGAATCACAGACAGAACATTGAAATATAGCATTTGCAAGTGCTCTACAAAATTCTGTGTGCATAAGCACACACTTTTTCTATTAATTATTGCATTGTTAAAGCCTGTCTAGGATGCAGGTGGGTCAGAATTTGCAAACTGTCTAAGGGATACTTATGAGACACTTTTACAGACTCAGCAATGGGAGGTATTTTCATTCTTTTTTCATGTTTTAAAGCGAAACGTCATTGATTGTTTCAAAATAGAGCACTGGATTAGCAACCACATTACAAAGACTTCCTTTCATTCGGGAAAACATGTTTTGTAACTAAACAAAAGTTTGGGGGGAAAAATCGGTGACATGCAAATAAATGCCAAGTAGGGAGCAGGAGACAAAACGAAAGCAACAAAAATAACTGTAAACAAAGAAATACATGGAGAGGAAGAGACAGGAGAAAGAGAGAATGGGAAGACCAACAATATTAGAGAAGTCCTAGAAATGAGGTAAACATGCACATAGTAAAAACATGAGCTGCCTAGGAGAGAGGACTGTGCAAGTTGAAATCTATGGAACTCTGAAAGAAATAGGGACACTGGAACTATCAAGGGAGGATGGGCAGACAGAGGATGGTGAGCAGGAATACCTGTAAAGAGGAACACATAAGAAAGGAAATCACAAGCTGCACGGATTGCATTGAAGTTGTCCCATGTCAAACTTGAGTGTATTTTCCAGCCCTGATGTTTTCCTTTCATTGAAACACGTGTGGGGCTGTTTTAGTAATATGCAAGACAAGAATGCAAATGTTATGATGTAAAAAATAATTTTAGGAGCAAGACATACTGGGTGCGGCTCAGCCTGAGAGCTGTAGTAACTGCAATAGAAAGCTAAGATTATAGAGGAAAGGCAGGATAAAGAACTATTGCAGTTACTACAGCTCTCAGGCTGAGCCGCACCCAGTATGTCTTGCTCCTAAAATTATTTTTTACATCATAACATTTGCATTCTTGTCTTGCATATTACTAAAACAGCCCCACAAGTGTTTCAATGAAAGGAAAACATCAGGGCTAGAAAATACACTCAAGTTTGACATGGGACAACTTCAATGCAATCCGTGCAGCTTGTGATTTCCTTTCTTATGTGTTCCTCTTTTACAGGTATTCCTGCTCACCATCCTCTGTCTGCCCATCCTCCCTTGATAGTTCCAGTGTCCCTATTTCTTTCAGAGTTCCATAGATTTCAACTTGCACAGTCCTCTCTCCTAGGCAGCTCATGTTTTTACTATGTACATGTTTACCTCATTTCTAGGACTTCTCTAATATTGTTGGTCTTCCCATTCTCTCTTTCTCCTGTCTCTTCCTCTCCATGTATTTCTTTGTTTACAGTTATTTTTGTTGCTTTCGTTTTGTCTCCTGCTCCCTACTTGGCATTTATTTGCATGTCACCGATTTTTCCCCCAAACTTTTGTTTAGTTACAAAACATGTTTTCCCGAATGAAAGGAAGTCTTTGTAATGTGGTTGCTAATCCAGTGCTCTATTTTGAAACAATCAATGACGTTTCGCTTTAAAACATGAAAAAGAATGAAAATACCTCCCATTGCTGAGTCTGTAAAAGTGTCTCATAAGTATCCCTTAGACAGTTTGCAAATTCTGACCCACCTGCATCCTAGACAGGCTTTAACAATGCAATAATTAATAGAAAAAGTGTGTGCTTATGCACACTGAATTTTGTAGAGCACTTGCAAATACTATATTTCAATGTTCTGTCTGTGATTCTAACATTGCTCTGAGCTCGAGGCCGTGGTCACTGAGAGTCTCTCTTCCGTGCGCCTCGGCCTGTACTTGCGTCTGTCAGGGAATAAAGAGTCACATTCAATGCTGCTTTCCTGTAGGCTACGTTTCAAGGTGCATTCCTTGCAGGACAGCCCATCCCCCACTCTGGGAGTTTTCATGCGCTTTAGGTGTGTCAGCCACAGGTCTCTTGTTATGCTGATTGACCTTTTCTGATGCGTGATCGCGCATTTACATTCTGTGAGTGGACGAGCTGAGGTAGAGGCCCTGCTCTTGGTTTCCTTTCTGTTAACGGCGCTAATAAATTGTTTGGTGCTTCTTGTGCAATATGTTTTATTTATACATACTTTTTGGCTTTTAAATAGGACGAAGAAAATATATTGCAGGATGAAATGCAATGTCGGGATTTGATATGTCTGCTTTGCCACGGCATAGTTTAAATTCCTGGCTTTCCCTATTTAGAAAAGCATGTGCGTGTATGCAACTTGTATAATTTTTGTCTGTGACAATATTCTTCATGCTATTTAAGTTTTGTATAAAGCTAAACATTAATATTATTAGTGGGCAGCCTTCTCACATTTATATTGTTCACCACGTATTGATTCACATACATGCAACTAAATTTCTTTCAACTTGATGCACATCACTGAATAGCTAAACAAGCTAGCAACCTAACACAGTGCTCGTTTGCCCCAGTAGACATTTAGCACCATTCACACCCATAACATAAAATGACCTATATATTCGACATTTACAAAAGTAAACAAGCATTGACAAAACCAATATTTGTGGCATTTGTGTGGAGTGACAAGTATTTATTTGCGTGTCCACACATGCACTTGGGAAAGAGGGATGTTTGAAGAACACAGAGAGAGAGAGAGAGAGGGAGGATTCAGAAGAAGCGGATATGGCACAACAGGAAATATAGAACGTAAAATAGATGTATTGGCTATTTCTATGTGCAGCCACTCAACAGAAAAGAGAAGCAAGGCACAGGAAGACAACACGATTTTTCCTGGCTGTACGGGAACATGATCTGTGTTAATGATTGAGCACAACATTCTGAAGTATTTCCCCAATCTGATGAGATAGAGATGGAGGCCTGCCACCAACTGTATATTAACATTAATAATGTTGAGAAAAAACAAAATGGAGAACACATCCTGATGACTCAAGGGCAGTTAACCTCCTTTTTGATGAATTGAGAAACCCAAGTCCTCCAATTATTTAGGAAAATCAAATAAAGAAATACTGGAAAAGACAGCTGGCGTAATGGACGGGATGTAGAAATATACTAAGGGCACAACTCAAGTAGAGCTACAAGGTGAAGACCGACCTAGAGGCATAGGCAAGAATATAGTAACTTGGATGTAGTTAGGGGTAGAGGTACAATGGTGTATGAGTAGAGATACTAGGGTGTAGGTAGGAGTGGCATGCTAGGGTAGTGGCAGGGTTAAAGGCACTGGGGTATTGGCAAATTCAGATGTTAAGGCAAGAGTTGAAGTAGTAGGGTTTAGGCAGGGATAGAACTACTATGGTTTGTGTAGACATACTAAGTTACAGAGAAAGGTTGTGATATTTGGATATAATAGGATAGAAGACGTACGGTAAAACTAAGGGTATCAATACTGGGGGAAAGGAGAAGCCCATTATTAGCAAGAGTAGCAGTATCAAAGTCGAGTAAGGGGTACTGCAAGGAGGCATAGACATGGCTAGAGCTACTAGGGTGTCGGAAGAGATTCAGGTACTTTGATAAGGTTACTAGGCTATTGATGTGGTTATGGATGCTGGAGTATAGGGCAGAGTACAGGTACAAATGTATAGGTAGTGGTAGCTGCACCTAGGTACAGTTAGGAGTACATGTACATAACATAACTCAAATTTACCCAGACACCTAGAGGTGACACAGTTCGTAGTATGCACTATACAAGAATCACATGTTGCATGAAAACAAATATAGAAATATGCCCTCTGAAAAATCCATCTAATCTTAGGAAATGTAAATGAAGTAAAAGATAAAATTTAAAAAGGGACTGTATCACTGACATGGAATACTTTGCAGAAAAGATTATCATTCTTCTGTGCACTCAGTAGAGAGGCCAATTATTAGATGCATATGTGGTGTGAATACACTTATGAGACACCAACAGGGACTGTGAGAAGCTCTCACTGTTTAACCCCAACTCTAGAGCTCTCAACCGTGCTCCATCATGCACACCCACTCATAACCTGAACTTACCCATACATGTAGAGGAGACTCAGTTCACAGTTTATGTATTATAGAATCACAAGTTGCCTGGAAATAAACTAAAGACAATACTCTGTGCTCTGTAAGTATAATCTAAAGGATGGCTCTGCCCTCTGTGGCTACTCCCTCCTTTTATAATACAGCCTCCCATGCAAGTACCATGTATTGGATAGCCTCCTTTCTGTGGATATGCTCCATATGAACATTAGTTTATCATCTGATATTCCAATAAGCTTCAGAATCCAGCTGCTGCTCCGGTAGTAAGACCTCAAAAGCAGCTCTGACAATGCATCAGTCTCTCTGTGGGAATGCGACTGGGTGCATGAGTCTGTGAGTGAGTATCTGAGGGGGTGCATAAGTCTCTGTGTGGGTTTGCGGGTGGGTGCATTACTCTCTGAGTGGATTTGTGAGTGGGTGCATGAGTCTGTGAGTGGGTGCATGAGTCTGTGAGTGGGTCTGTCAGAGAGTGCGAGTCTCTGAGTAAGTCTTTGAGTGGCTGTATGAGTCTTTGACTGGCTCTTTAACTGGGTGCATTAGTCTCTGAATTGGTCTGTCACTAGGTGTTTAAGTCCCTCAGTGGGTCAGTGAGTGGGTGCATGAGTGCCTGGTTGGGTCTGTGAGTTGGTGTAAGAGGCTGTAAGTGGGAATATGAGTGGGTGCATGAGTCTATAAGTGGGTCTGTAAGTGGGTGTGTGAGTTTCGGAGTGGGTCTGTACATGGGTGCATGACTCTCCGAGTGAGTCTGTAAGGGGGTGCATGAGTATCTGAGGGGCATAGGAGTAAGTGCATGCATATCTGTGTGGGTATGTGACTGGATGTATAAGTGTCTGAGTGGGTGTATAAGTGTCTGAGTGAGTTTGTGAGTGCATACATGAGTCTGCGACAGTGACCGGCATTGTGTACAAAGATATATATATATATTTTTTCACTAATATTCGCGAAGACGTCGATAGCCGGGATGTCCCCGTGACGGTACACAGGGGTGGGGCCGTGCTGGCGGTCGGGTCGTCATCGCAAATATCGCATGCGATTTAAAAAAAATGTGGACAATTAACTTGTGTCACTAACACCAAACATGGGGTCAGAGTACCTCCACCCTGATCCCTTATGATAGCTTTCACACAAATTTTCAGCCCCAGAACCGTTCCTGATCAGTAAAATGGCAGCCGCAACTTTCTGCTCAGGTTGTGTCCAGCCAATCACAGCATTCCTGTTGGCACTGAACATTTGTGATTGATAGCGAAAGCATTGCAAAATATCTACGGCCAGAGATATATAAAAAAACCTTCTTAAATTTCCCAAAAACGATTGAATGGATTTACACCGAATAACAAAAAGCACAACATCTACCTTTCTGCCAAATTTGGTGTAATTCTGTCCAGCGGATCGGGCTGTAGGTTTGACTAGATGTCCTATGGGAATTAAAATGGGGAAATACACTTTTTTAACCCCTTTTCCTTGGCCCCGCTTAGCGGATCACCCCGAATCTTCCCATGCACAACAAAACTTACTATGACACTTTTTTGGGAAACCTTCGTGAAGATCCGTCGACCGGTGCCAAAGATAAAGGCAAGTCAAAAAACTCTTTTCCTATGGAAAATAGGTCCTAACTATAACTACCTACTGGTGATCGCCAGTATATATATATATCCTAAACCCTAAAATTACCCTAACCACCCTTCACCAATACCTACCCCTAAATACTGCACTGAAATTACCCTTACCACCCTTTACAACTACCCACCCGATAACCCTAAAATTACTATTACCATCCTTACGCATAAACCCTAAAATTACCCTTCCCATCCTTTACTTCTATACATATATATATCATGCTTGGTAAAGGCTGGCATGGTAAAGTCACAAAAATATACTTGCTTGGTAAAGGCATGCATGGTAAAGGCTTCATGGTAAAGGCAATATTGTAAAGGGTGTTTCCCATCTAGCCATCATCTAAAAGAACATATTCCATAATGCATATTAATATTTAAACAAAGGCAAAGCAACGTAGAGACTTTGAATTCCTGGCACAAGCCTAAAAATGTAACAATAAGTATTGATCCCTTTAAGTTATTTGCCAAAAATTATAAAACCAATTTATATTGTATTGCAGCGTAGTGCACCATCATTTTTTTTTTTGCAATTAAGAATCAAACGTCAATAAAAAGTATTCTGGGATTCAAAACTGATCCAAGTTGCTTTGAGCAATATTTATAAAATCACTAAGAATATTCAGACACAAAAGTCTACATTTAATACTTCATGCAAATAACATTTTATTTTAATCAATAGAGAAAGGGTTAATTTGTATGAAAAATATTTGGATAAACACAGGGTTGTGCATCTTTTCCTTAGAAAAGTCTGCTCTTTCAGCTACTAGTGTGTTTCTGATAAGCAAAGTGTGTTTAAATGCAAAGTGTGTTTAAGACTGCAGTACCACCTCCTGTCTACAGGGGCAGAGCTGAGCAGAAATATAAACACACTTGATGAAACACAGGTCCCCACA
This sequence comes from Calotriton arnoldi, assembly GCA_963921515.1. NCBI lineage: Eukaryota > Metazoa > Chordata > Amphibia > Caudata > Salamandridae > Calotriton > Calotriton arnoldi. The sequence goes on along the minus strand of CAWUFW010003746.1, from coordinate 1,141,522 downwards.
AGGCAATTTTTTTAAAATTTGTAAAATTTGACACAGATGTTCCTGAAGTCATTTTTTTATTATTTAGAAGACATTGCCTTGTGGGGACCTGGGTTCAGGTCCCCACAGTGCAATCAAGTCCCCACAGCGTGAGTGTGTTATCACACCCAAGTCCCCACAAGGATAGTAACACAAACACACACACACGCAGGAACGCACACACACACACACACACACACATTTATTTTTTGCATGGCCTGTTTCTAACATTGTATCCGGATATATGATCCAGCATGTAACAGCAGCAGGTCTATTGGCTTTGTCACTGGTTGTTAGTTGCATAAGATAAATAAGCAGCAACTATGATGTGTATATAATATTGAAAAAGCTTCCATTTAAAGCCCTGGTGACACCCTACAATGCGGCTGCTTAATGCATTGTTGCACACCCTTAGGAGGCACTTCCTTGGGGGAATACCTACAGGGAGCTCCCACTCAGTGTTTCACGAAGGAAGGCCCTCCACAACCGTGATGTCATCACAGAGGGGAGGGCCTTCCTTCGTGAAACGCTGAGGAAGCTCCTGGCAGCCATGATGCTGCCACCATCACGAGCCTTGTGGGGGACCCTGTAACACCGCCTCCAACAGACCCCGAGCAGCGCCGGCGGTAAGCGGACACATGGAGCCCTAGGCCTCAGGGCACCCACCCCAGCCCGCACAATACCCTGGAGCAGCGCCCATGGCAAGCGAGCTCCGGGGCCTTTAATTTTAAAACATCGCGGCCTCGCGCCCACACGAGCCCTAGGTCTCAGGGCCCTCAACCTGCAGCACAAACCCCGGAGCACCGCGTGGAGCTCAGCGGGCTCCGGGGCCTTTATTTTTAAAAATGGGGCCGAGCGCCACACACGGAGCCCCAAGGCCGCAGGACCCTCACCCATGCACCCGGAGCTCCGCCTGGTGCAAGCGGGCTCCGGGGCCTTTATTTTTAAAAAACGGGGCCTCGCGCCCAAACGGAGCCCTAGGCCTCAGGGCCCCCACCCTGCAGCACAAAACCCCGGAGCCCCACATGTCGCATAGTGGGCTCCGGGGCCTTTATTTTTAAAAGGGGCCTAACGGCCACCGGCGCCATCCTTGTCCCCAACCCCTACCGCCCAACAACCCCGGAGCGCCGCATACAGGGCCTCAAGCCCACACGGTCCCTCGCCCCGACCGCACCAGATCCCCGGAGCAGCGCCCATGACAAGCGGACTCCGGGGCCTTTCATTTTCAAAACGGGGCCTCAAGCCCCCGAGCACCCAGGCGCCATCCCTACCCCACCGCCAACAACACAAACAGCCCCTGAGCCCCGCATGAAGCACAGCGGTCTCCGGGGCCTTTCATTTCCAAAAACAGGGCCTCGCGCCCACACGGTCCCTCGCCCCGCCCGCACCAGAGCCCCGGAGTGCCGCATGGAGCGCAGCGGTCTCCGGGGCCTTTCATTTTTAAGAAACGGGCCTCGCGCCCACACGGTCCCTCGCCCCCGCCCGCACCAGATCCCCGGAGCCCCGACCTTTGCAAGCGGGCTCCTGGGGCCTTTATTTTTAAGAAACGGGCCTCAAGCCCCTGCGCACCTTGGCGCCACCGGAGCAGCTACCTCAGCCGTGCATTCACCCCGGAGCGCCGCATGGAGCTCAGTGGGCTCCGGGGCCTTTAATTTAAAAAACAGGGCCTTTTAATTTTAACAAAATGGGCCGAGCGCCCACACGGACCCTCGCCCCCACCCGCACCAGATCCCCGGAGCAGCGCCCATGACAAGCGGGCTCCGGGGCCTTTAATTGCTTAAAAACGGGGCCTCAAGCCCCTGCACACGGGCGCCACCAACCCCCAGAGACCTCACGAGCCCAGCGATGGCTCTGGGCTTCAGCAGTGCATGGCCCTACCACAGCCCCATAGCAGCGCCTACCATAAGGGGGCTCGGGGACATTTTTTTTATTTTTTAAAACCTCCCGGTCAACATCAACACCACAGCCCCAACCCTCAACATCACTCCAGCCATTAGGGGACCATGACCCCATCGCGGACTTGCGACATTTTTGGGTCCTCGCACATAATGGCCCTGGTCAGCTATCAACAGACCCTTCACCAGCAGCGCCACAAGGATCGACCCATGGGTGAGTACTTAAACAGTTTTTATTTATTGTTAAATTGTTTGGGGTTAATTTTGCGATCTCTGGGGACTCTAAACACGTATGTAACATTGTAAAAATACTTCTAGGCATTGTTAAACTTTAAAATTACACCTATATTTTACATTATTCACCTTAAGCAGTCTGCCCCAAGACCTCCTTAATCCCTACTTAAAACATTGTAAACACCTTCATGCCTTGCGTTTAACACCCTTTAAAAATGCAACGCTGTTCATTTATATACAGGCATCAACATATTAAATAAGCCCATACACTCTTAAGCCTGTAACACAGCCCCTTATTTACGTACCTCCATTAATGTGTAGCAGGCAGCGTCAATCTGGGAGAAGCTGCTCTGGTCCATTGTTGGCTTTAAACTTCTGGGGCTGGTGGGCCTGTGCAGCAAAGACAATCCCAGCAGGTCGCTCCTAATGGGTTTTTGAATGGCTGCTTGTGTCGGTGTTCTAAAGTATGCTTTTATACCTGGCAGGGCATGATAATTGGAAGGAGGACCCTTTATGGAGGGGAGTGTTTAGAATCTTGTAGTACGTGTCATTATTGGTAATAGAGCATTGTAGTGAGGGTCAATATTGGGACCGTTTTCTGACCATAGCACTGCTTTGTTAGATGGCTCTTTGACCTTTGATATCTGATAATTAAACCTAGGGCCTGTTGGGGGATGCGCTCCTGGGAAGGATGGACGGATGTTTCATAAAGAACCCCTGTACTATACAAATTAAAATGCGTGGGAAGCTTGGGACTGGCTGATTAGTTTTGCCTGTTCTCAACGGTGCTCTGTCAGGGTAACTGGCCTTTTGTTCTTGTGTTTTCACGTTGTGACTTGTGAGGCTAATGGGTAGTTTTCTGCCCCCAGCTACGGCCGGGATGCGTTTCAAACTGCAGCATCTGATTCTAAAGAAAGACCCTTTTTAAAAAAACTCTGCACCGTAAACCCTTGTGTTAGACAGCCCCAGATGTCCCGGGGCTGGTGGGGGCTTAGGGATGCCTGCTCAGACGCCAACTGCCAGCAACACAGCCCTCGGTTTTAAACAGACACACACATGTCACTTTTGGGGACACACATGTCACTTTTAAGGACACAGCGAGGGAGGGGGACCTGTCACTTTTAAGGACACACATGTCACTTTTAAGGACACAGCTAGGGGAGGGGGACCTGTCACTTTTAAGGACACACGTCACTTTTAAGGACACAGCTAGGGGAGGGGGACCTGTCACTTTTAAGGACACACGTCACTTTTAAGGACACAGCTAGGGGAGGGGGGACCTGTCACTTTTAAGGACACACGTCACTTTTAAGGACACAGCTAGGGGAGGGGGGACCTGTTACTTTTAAGGACACACGTCACTTTTAAGGACACAGCGAGGGGCGGGGGACCGGAGGGGGACCTGTCACTTTTAAGGACATGAATGGTGATGAGTGGTATCCGCTTATACTACTTGCGTCACTTTTAAAATGGGAAAAAGTGACGCACCAGGGCGCAAGGGGCTTGTAAATAAGCCCCAAGATATTTTGGGGCCTGATTTACGAGGTTTTGGCGCAGGGCAGTGCCGCAAGGAATCTTGCTCCGCTGCCCTGCATCAAAAGAAAAGGGCAGGAATGCGCCGTATCTATAAGATACGGCACATTCTTGTCCTTTTCCCCTGCGCTGGCGCACAATGAGCTGCCATGCGCCAAAGCAGGCACCCTTGCACCATGCTGCAAGGGTGCCTGCATTGCGGAGTTGATTAATTTTGTGCAGGAAGGAACACCTTTTTGCACAAAATCAATCAACTGAGGCGATTTCCTCTTTCTATGTGTGCTGCACAATGCAGCACACATAAATAGAGGACAAAACAAGGAGAAATGAAAACATTACCCATTATTGTTCCTCCCTAGAATCTGACGCATTCCCAGGTTTACGATTCCTAGTAAATCTGGGAAGGCCTCAGATTCCATGGGTGTTGCGTGGGAACACCCATTGAACACCCCTTTCACGCAGTGTTCTGTGTGAAAGGAGCACATATTTACAAGGTCATAAAAAGCCACATAAAGTGGCTTTCCTTGGCCTCGTAAATATGCTGCGTCACATTGCGCCACCTAAGCATCATAAAAGAGATGCTCCGGTGGTGCAAAAGTGCGACTAGGGCCTTGTAAATGAGGCCCTTTATGTTTTTCTCACTACAGAACTGACCACAGCTCTAGAGGAGATTTGGCATGAATATCAACACCAACAATATTGAGGTGCAGGAATATCGAGGACAGAACATCAAGAGAGAAAATATCAACAGGTAAGTACATATAAGGTAGTATAGATTTATGCATGTTGAGTTAGCTAACTATAGAAAATCTAGACTTACTTACCTGACAATATTTTAATTTTGATATTCTGTCCCCAATATTGTGGTTTTGATATTCCTTGGTGCACACCCATGCACCTTCAAATGACAAGTTAGCTCATCTGATCATTATGCAGTCATTGTTTAACTCATTCCCAAACCTTTCCTGCAAGTGTTTACACTCCCATGTGACTCCCCTTGTCATTTGTTCTCATCTCTATCAGTCGGTCAGAATGCTGGCAGGGCACCTGGACGAATATCACTGTTGGATATATTTTACCACCTTAGGATACATTGACAGCATTGGCAGGATTTGAACCCTTGTCCTGTGAGAGCCTGGACCACCAGAGGAACAAGACTTACCATTGAGTAATAGCTTCTTGGTAACAAGGGCTAGTATCACTAAGTGAGTAGTAGTCGGACTGCAAGCCCTACAGACTATCATTGGTGTCTGCATTCAGCGTGGAGCACATTTCTCCTGTAGACCTAAATCTTTGTTGCCTTTTCTGTGGCACAAATTATTAAACTTTAAGATCATAATGACAGCTTATCTGGTTTTGACAGCAAATGCTCCTGGTAATCTGAAAATATACTTCTGTTATTTTTATTTTTTAGAGTGCTGCATTTTCGACTAGGAAAGAGAAATATTTACTCAAACACTGTTTGATCTCCTTACCATCTCTGCCTGCTCACCTTTTGAATTATTTACGGTTCTCCGCACATCTTATCTGACGCCTGAACTGATATTTTAACAACAAGCAGGCACACTTACTGAACCAAAGTATATGCTCTATAAATATAAACCACTAATGATATCCATAGCTCCTAACTCACTCCCCTTTTTGGGGTGATACAATCAACACCAGTCTCACTTCTTCATCTGCTTTGCTGGCGTTCTACATCACTTCATGAGCTGTAAATAACACATGTCACTAGTACCCTATTTATGCCCATCAATTTGCTAACTTTTGGAAGGATGAAAGGCTGAGTCAGCCTTGCAAAACTCAAACTTGTGACCTGCACATTACCACTTCTATAAGTAGACCTTGCCAGGTAGGTCGCTCCCCCACCACACAGCTCCGCCTGTGTTGTCTGCCCGCTGCTTCTGCAGGTAAGATCGCCCCTCAGCTGCGGCCCCGGTGCCCGCACTTCTTGCTTCCCCCCTTTTTTTCCTTCTGTGCCCCTCGCTGCCCCATTTACGTTGTACCCGTGATTTTGTCTGTTTTTATCCCCTTTTTCCTTCTGTGCCCCTCGCTGCCCCATTTACGTTGTGCCCGTGATTTTGTCTGTTTTTATCCCCTTTTTCCTTCTGTGCCCCTCGCTGCCCCATTTACGTTGTGCCCGTGATTTTGTCTGTTTTTATCCCCTTTTTCCTTCTGTGCCCCTCGCTGCCCCATTTACGTTGTGCCCGTGATTTTGTCTGTTTTTATCCCCTTTTTCCTTCTGTGCCCCTCGCTGCCCCATTTACGTTGTGCCCGTGATTTTGTCTGTTTTTATCCCCTTTTTTCCTTCTGTGCCCCTCGCTGCCCCATTTACGTTGTGCCCGTGATTTTGTCTGTTTTTATCCCCTTTTTCCTTCTGTGCCCCTCGCTGCCCCATTTACGTTGTACCCGTGATTTTGTCTGTTTTTATCCCCTTTTTTCTTCTGTGCCCCTCGCTGCCCCATTTACGTTGTGCCCGTGATTTTGTCTGTTTTATCCCCTTTTTCCTTCTGTGCCCCTCGCTGCCCCATTTACGTTGTACCCGTGATTTTGTCTGTTTTTATCCCTTTTTTCCTTCTGTGCCCCTCGCTGCCCCATTTACGTTGTGCCCGTGATTTTGTCTGTTTTTATCCCCTTTTTCTTTCTGTGCCCCTCGCTGCCCCATTTACGTTGTGCCCGTGATTTTGTCTGTTTTTATCCCCTTTTTCCTTCTGTGCCCCTCGCTGCCCCATTTACGTTGTACCCGTGATTTTGTCTGTTTTTATCCCCTTTTTCCTTCTGTGCCCCTCGCTGCCCCATTTACGTTGTGCCCGTGATTTTGTCTGTTTTTATCCCCTTTTTCCTTCTGTGCCCCTCGCTGCCCCATTTACGTTGTGCCCGTGATTTTGTCTGCTTTCCCCCATTTCCTTTCTGTGCCCCCGCTGCCTCTCGCCATTCCCGCCGCTGCGTCCCTGCGGCCCCGCCCCCTGACTGCCCATTCGCTGCCCCTGCCTCCCGCCTCCCAGCTGCTCCTCCCTCCCACCTCCCCATAAATGGCGGCCGCTGCGCGGTCCGCGCCGCTGGCGCGCCGAGGCGCGCGCCTAAGGCAAGCCCGTCTGCACCCGTCCGTGCCTGGACCGCGCCCAGCGCCAGAACCCCTGGATCCCACCGATGCAACACTACTCGACGGACCTACGACGCCGCCACACTCACCGCACTCAATGCCGGCCGGAACCCTGCCTGCTACCGAGCCTCACCGAGACGCACCCACGGACCCTTCACCTGCCAAACCTGCCGATTCACCTGCCCCCGGACGTGCACCACCTCCGCCAAGTCGAGCACCAGCAGCAACAACCTGAAATGCATCCTGTTGAACACCCGCTCCGTCCACAGGCACGCCGTGGAACTCTGGGACCTGCTCGACGCAACAGCACCGGACATCGCCTTCCTCACCGAAACCTGGATGAACGCCTCCTCAGCGCCCGACATCGCCATAGCCATCCCGGACGGATACAAGATCACCCGGAGGGACCGCGTCAACCAGACGGGAGGAGGCATCGCCATCGTACACAAGAACACCATCCGCATCTCCGACTAACTCCGACGAGACCTTCACCGCCGCCGAACACCTACACTTCCAGATACACACTGACCCCAAGACCACCCTCCGAGGCACCCTCATCTACAGACCCCCGGGACCACGCACACTATTCAGCGAAGACATCGCAGACTTCATCAGCCCGCACGCCATGCCCTCAGCCGACTACATCCTCCTAGGGGACCTCAACTTCCACCTGGAGAACAACAACGACAGAAACACCACCGCCCTGCTGGACAACCTCGCCAACCTCGGACTCAAGCAACTGGTGAACACGCCCACCCACTACGCCGGCCACACGCTTGACCCCGTCTTCTCTTCCAGCAAGCACATCTCCTTCAGCCACGCCACCGGACTACACTGGACCGACCACAGCTGCGTCCACTTCAGCTTCAGAAAGACTGCGACCCACCACCACCCGCAACAGGCTCCCCGCCGGAGCTGGAGCAAGATCACCACCGAGCAGCTCACCGCCTCCCTCAGCCAGAACACACCCACCAACACAATGGACCCAAACGAAGCAGCCAGCAACCTCGCCAAGTGGCTGACCGCCTGCGCCGACGACCTCGCACCACTAAAAACCCTCCCAGCAGACCCGGAAGCAAGAAAACCCCTTGGTTCACCAACGACCTCAAGGAATCCAAGAAGAACTGCCGCACTCTCGAGAGAACCTGGCGACTCGACCAGACCACAGACAAAAGGACCGCCCTCAAGCACGCCACCCGCAAACACCACCAGCTGATCCGTGCCACCAAGAAGTCGGCACTCAAAGAACGACTGGACAACAACGCCCACGACAGCAAGGAACTTTTCAGCATCGTCAAAGAGTTCTCCAACCCCAGCGCCGGAAACAACGACATCACCCCCTCGCAAGACCTCTGCAACTCACTCGCCACGTTCTTCCACCGCAAGATCATCGACATACATAACAGCTTCGACGCACAAACCACGCACCCTACCGCCGAACCAACGCCCGCCACCACCACCCTCTGCAACTGGACCCCGATCAGCACCGAAGACACCACCCGCACGATGAACTCCATCCACTCCGGATCACCAACCGACCCCTGCCCACACCACGTCTTCAACAAAGCCGACGCCACCATCGCACCCCATCTCCGGGACATCATCAACTCCTCCTTCCACACTGCCACCTTCCCGGAGAGCTGGAAGCACGCCGAGCTTACCGCCCTCCTGAAGAAACCAACGGCGGACCCCACCGACCTCAAGAACTACCGTCCCATCTCGCTCCTTCCGTTTCCGGCCAAAGTCATCGAGAAGACCGTCAACGGACAGCTTGCCGCCTTCCTCGAGACGAATGGATCCTCGACCCCTCGCAGTCCGGGTTTCGGGCCAACCACAGCACCGAGACCGCCCTCATCGCAGCCACCGACGACATCAGAACCCTAACCGACAACGGGGAAACAGCAGCCCTCATCCTCTTGGACCTCTCCGCGGCGTTCGACACCGTCTGCCACCGCACCCTAGTGAAGCGCCTCAGCAACATCGGAATCCGAGAGAAAGCACTGGAATGGATCATCTCGTTCCTCGCCGGAAGAACCCAGAGAGTCCGCCTCCCCCGTTCAGATCCGAGGCCACTGAAGTCATCTGCGGCGTTCCACAAGGATCTTCACTCAGTCCAACGCTCTTCAACGTCTACATGAGCCCCCTCGCAGCCATCGCACGCCAACACAACCTCAACATCATCTCCTACGCCGACGACACCCAGCTGATCCTCTCCCTCACCAACGACCCCACCACCGCCAGAGCAAACCTACACGACGGGATGAGAGACGTCGCCGACTGGATGAGGAACAGCCGCCTTAAACTAAACTCAGACAAGACGGAAGTCCTCATCCTGGGCTCATCACCCTCCGCCTGGGACGACTCCTGGTGGCCCCTGGCCCTGGGCACCGCGCCCAAGCCAACGGACCACGCACGCAACCTGGGCTTCATCCTGGACTCCTCCCTGTCGATGACCAGACAAGTCAACGCCGTCTCATCCTCGTGCTTCAACACCCTGCGCATGCTCCGCAAGATCTTCAAATGGATCCCCACTGAAACCAGGAAGACCGTCACCCAGGCACTCGTCACCAGCCGACTGGACTATGGGAACACCCTCTACGCCGGAACCACAGCCAAACTTCAAAAAGACTCCAGCGCATCCAGAACGCCTCCGCACGACTCATCCTGGACATCCCCCGACACAGCCACATCACCGGACACCTGAAAGACCTGCACTGGCTCCCCGTCAGCAAGAGAATCACGTTCAGACTCCTCACCCACGCACACAAGGCCCTCCACGACCTGGGCCCAAAGTACCTCAACAACCGCATGACCTTCTACACGCCCACCCGCCAGCTACGATCAACCAGCCACGCCCTCGCCACCATACCACGCATCCGCAGAACCACCGCCGGAGGAAGATCCTTCTCCTACCTGGCAGCCAAGACCTGGAACTCCCTCCCAACTCACCTTCGGCGAACCCAGGACCATCTCTCCTTCAGGAAGCAGCTCAAGACCTGGCTGTTCGAGCAGTAACTTACCCCCTCCCCCAGCGCCTTGAGACCCTCCCGGGTGAGTAGCGCGCTCTATAAATGCCGTGATTGATTGATTGATTGATGAATGTTAAATTAATTGAGCTATCATTCTGCACACTGACAGATAACTTCATAGCGGGGAGAGGAGTCCATGCATTTAAAAATGCTGCACTGTTTAATAACCATAGCTCATAAATCATATTTACCCAATGTGCCTGAAACACAGGGACTCTCAGTGGTGCCGGAGTGCCGGGCTGCAAGATGACCGCTACTGCATAGGGCTTTGCCTGTCGAGAAGTAAATCTGTCAGCAATCCGCTGGTGGAACTGGCTGATTTGCTCCGACATTGACGGAGGGCATAGAGCTGAAGGTGCGATGCTGTGGAGGCAATATGCTAGAGGTGGGGGGCACCAAAACTAAAATGAGGGCAGGACAAATTGGGGAACTGCATATGTTTAGGTCTCGCCTACGCAGCGCGCATGCGCTGCATAGGAGAGACCTTTAGAAATCGGCACAGCTTTCCCTGCAAAAACGTGCACGCGCTGCATTGCTTCCAATGGCAACGCGTGCACGTCTGGCGATTCACTTGCGGGAGCGAGCAGCTGGCGCCATATGTTAATTATCGCGCCTTGCCGCTCGCTCCCGCAAGGGAATCGCGCTGGCCCCCTCCTTTCGCCCCTCCCTCTGCTGACGCGCGAGGCGTGCGCTTGTGCTTGTTTTACCCTCCCACGTCTTTTAATTCGACCCTCCTCACATCATGTCTATTTATTTATTGTCCATACACTGAGGTTATCTTAGCATGTCTGACTGTGCTCCCCCTCGTGAAAGACACAACACAGCCGTATCAGGACCAAACACCTAGACAGAACCGAGCCCTCGCAAATACCTGGCATAAGTGTGAATACGTTATTTCTTTCCTGACTTGTAACGGTGCAGTTTCACTTTTGGAATTTCCATATTTGAGCCACGTTATAAACCTGTTGGGTTACACTGCTTTAGACACTCACTTGAACTGGCAATGGCCTCTAGTGTGACGTGATGTTCAAATAAATAGTAGTCTTACCGTCCCCCCTGTAGCCCTTAGTTAGAGAAATCTATACTATGTCGACCGCACTTGTTTCCCCCTCTTGTACCCAAATGCGTGTGTCCAGGGTCTAAGCGCCTTGGTTACGTTCTGCTTTGATGCACTCTTGTGCACACTAAGTTATACCCTAGAGACACGTTGTCTGACATTGGGGCGTTCCCACGCTCAGCGACGAGACAAAATAATTAACAAGCATCGGCATAGCCAATAGGTCTGGTTTGCGTTTTGAGTCCTGGCTAAAATAGTGGGCAAAAAACTGAAAATGGATTGTTTTTAGGTCTCGGCCTGCACCAGCGCTTGCGCTGGTCTGGCCGAGAGTTTTAGTAAGCGGGTTTTGGAAGTGCAAACCCACTGGCTTTCGGCTGCCGACCAGCTTGCGTTCACGATAGCGTGCACGCGCGCAGCTGCCATCTGGGTTTCCTATCTCATCCTCATTTCCTCGTCATGGCTCATTAACTCTCTGGACTCTGATGTTTCAATCGCAGCAGCAGCTCACATTACCAACTGACGGCCCTGGACTACAGTCACAGGAAAAACAACAGCGATTAGCATTGAAATGCAAGCTTTTTTTTGTCTAGTTAGAAATATTGCTTCGGTGGGTTGATTTCACCTTATATCGCTATTTGTTTTATATTGGGAGTCACAGCCTAATTACCAGTATTTTTTTCTCACTCTGTTTTTTAAAAAATATTTATTCGCGCAAAGCACAAAGCTATATTTAAGGTTACTTTTTCCGCGTCACTTCTTCACTCTATTTAAACTCCACACCCCCACTCTTATTGTCTCTGTCCTTCTCTCTCTCTCCCTCTCTAATTCTCTCTCGACTTAATTAACTCTCCCCTCTCTATCTTTTTTAGCCTTTCATTCTCTCTCACCCCTTTATCTGTTTCTCTTTCAAACGCCTTCATTCACTCTCTCTCCCCTTCTTTCTCTCTCTCTATCCTGCTCCACTCTTTATTCTATGTACACCCTTTCTCTCTCTTTCTCTCTCACCACCCTCTCTAATTGGGCATTATATCTTCACTCTGTCTCTCACTCGGCATCACCACAGCATCACTCAGCATCAATCAGAGCCAGCACAGCATCAATCAGAGCCAGCACAGCATCACTCAGCACCAACACAACATCTCTCAACGCCATCACAGCATCACTCAACGCCATCACAGCATCACTCAGTGCAACCACAGCATCACTCAGTGCAACCACAGCATCACTCAGTGCAACCACAGCATCACTCAGTGCAACCACAGCATCACTCAGTGCAACCACAGCATCACTCAGTGCAACCACAGCATCACTCAGTGCAACCACAGCATCACTCAGCGCAACCACAGCATCACTCAGCGCAACCACAGCATCACTCAGCGCAACCACAGCATCACTCAGCGCAACCACAGCATCACTCAGCGCAACCACAGCATCACTCAGCGCAAACACAGCATCACTCAGCGCAACCACAACATCACTCAGCCACAACAGCTTCACTCAGCACCACCATAGCTTCACTCAGCGACACCACACCATCACTCAGGGCCAACACTGGATCACTCAGCACCACCACAGGATGACTCAGCACCACCACAGGATGACTCAGCACCACCACAGGATGACTCTGCGCCACCACAGGATGACTCTGCGCCACCACAGCATCGCTCAGCGCCACCACAGCATCGCTCAGGGCCACCACAGCATCACTCAGGGCCACCACAGCATCACTCAGGGCGACTACAGCATCACTCAGTGCCAAAACAATATCACTCAGCACCACCACAGCATCACTCAGCGCCAAGACAATATCACTCAGCACCACCACAGCATCACTCAGCACCACAGCAGTATCACTCAGCAAGACCTGAGTATCATTCAGCATCACCTCAGCATCGTCTCCGCAACAGTCACCACCACCACCACTACCACCTCAGCATCACTCAGCACCACCTCAGCCTGCTCTCGGAATCTGGCATCTGTTGATTCTCCCTAGCGTCTGGCCGCTGCTCGTGTTATAATACAGGTACTAGTTCCCAACCTTCACCCTCCGATTGTTTATGCTCCCTCAAAAAAAAGATTTAACAAACAACCATTGCAATAGGCAGAAACAAGTTGCCAGCATTGCAAGAACAAAAGAAAACTGAGAATTTTTATTGTAAATACTTTTTTAATATGGTCGTTCAGTTTTACATAATGCCTTCTTGGTCATATATAAAGTAACAAAAATGCTTCTGACACTTTTTTATTATAACTTTTCAGCATGCTGCACAGCAGCCACACTTCTCTACAGCACAGCTTGAAGACATTGGCAAAGTCAATAGCTCTGGCTAAACACTTATAAGGCCCCAAAGGCGAGACCTATGTGCTATGCCAATGCTTGTTTTATATTCTGCCCTTGCAAGAGAAGTGGCAGTGGTGATTAGAAAGGTAGTGCAATGCTGCACTCTTAATCTTGTTGGTGATAAGGAAGGTAGATTCCTTACATTATATGGAATCCTGGGATGTAAAAGAGTCACATTAGCATGCATCTATGGGTTTAACTTTCATTATCCAGACTTCTTCCTATCATTTGGCATAAAATATTGGGGTATGGACATTTCACTATTATATGGGGGTTGACTTTAATGTTGCATTATGTCCAGATATAGATAAACCCAACTCTCTATTCTGTATACAGGACACATCCACAGGTGGCTTTGCAGTCCCAGACCATCATTGAGGATCAAGACCGGATAGACATTTGGCAAGACAGGAATCCTGTAGATATTGACAGCACATGCACCACCACTTCTTGCGATGGTTGGTTGCATATTGACTATTGGCTGACTAGACACATAGCCACGTGGAACAAACTTGTTGATCACCTGCCACGCACTCTCTATGACGACGTACCTCAGTAGCAGTGCAGAATCAATGTTTAGCATATGTGGAGTCAAAGCGCAACTCCAGCCAGAGCGAAGCCTTTGACGATAACAAAAGCTTCACTGAGAAGTCTACACATCGTTGGCCAAGAACCTGCTGGAAAGACCGTAAAAGAGGTATTTCGTTACTACACAACCTAAAGCCATACATCATATGGGATGATAACAATGAAGGCAAATAAAACCAGATTTTGAAAGAGCAGCAAATTGCAAAGTAATGCCGCAATTAGAAGCACTGTGAGGCAGAGCCTAACCAGGTGCCAGACAGTACAAAGAGACACCTAAAATCAAAGCCAAATACAAGATACGGTCATCTGCTTACCAGAACTGAGCAAAGAGAGTCATCATACAACAGTGCTGGGGGGAGTGCCCCAGAGGAAGTACTCGGGTTGTGCTTATGGAGCCGTCCATACATGAAGCAGCACATCACCAAAGCTGCCAGGTGGCAGCTCAGAACAACTCCAAAGGTCTCCATAAAAGTGAAGGGCTCCAATTTAGACCAAGAGGGAGGTCAAGGTTCCACCGACCGTCCAGGATGACCCAGAGGCCAGCGCAGCACAGGGCCTTAGTCATGGTATGGATAAAGCAGGTCCGAGCGGACAGAAGACAGTGTCGGAGAGAACTCCACCCTCAGTGTCAGCCAGTTTCATAATTGGTTACAAAACCGATGCCTTCTTGAAACCACCATTTGATACTGCCAAAAAGCAAAATAGTGGCTACAAAGAGATTGCGTGGATAGAAGCATTTGATGATTTCATTTAAGCAATAGAAGAAGCAGATAACAAAGATTATTAAATACCTTAAGAAACTTGCTGGCGAAGGAGCGAAAGAAGTCCTAAAGAAAATGCTACGAGCTGACAAAATGACATACTGTCAAATCAAAGAGCCTTGAATTTTAAGTTCAATCCAATTTTCTTGTTTTTAACTTTCACTGCTTTCTCACAATGGGTTGGATCCATCCATTACTATGAAGCAGCTCTACTGCAAATTTGGGATATAAGGTGAACTAGCTATAGTAGAAGTTATATTTGATCACATCACTGATCATCTGTTCACTATGTTGGGACACTTAGGAAGCAACAACTGATTTGTGACACACTTACTAAAGTATATAGACTAAATATTTTGGAGTGCTCATGGACCCTAACCCAGATCTCTTTTAATACATACATTTTTATAGGTTTCCAGTAACCATGGCTTCCTGATGAAGGCTGTTAAGCAGAAACGCGCGTAGTTCAATAAGCCATGATGAAGATGAAAACTTAGTTCTCAACAATTTTTGAGATTTGACGAAACAACTGTGATCTTTCTATTGCTTTTATGCTTCTAATAATACTTGCTATCCTACATGAAAACGTTGGGCCCATTAATATATGAATATATAGATGGAAATATTCCTCATATGGGACATAAATGAGAACATTTAATAGATCTGTGACTTTATTGTTATGTTCATGTAATACTGAATCCTATGGACAGTCCAAAAAGATTGAAGGTTGAATGAACAATTATGACTGAGCGATAGGGTTGTTACATCATATTCAACATAAAAGTCCTTTTTAATGAATCTGTTTGATACAATTATTGAAATGTACATTACAGATGATTTTTGTATTCCCTTTTTGATATAAATAAAAAGATTCAATCGCTATTCATGATCTGGGTTTTTGTATTCATACTTTAATGCCCCCATTCTATGTTGTTGCCTAAGTAATTTTTCATACAATTGAGGATTGTTTCTTATGCAGATAACAAGACCAACAGGACCGGGCCGTAGCCATCAGGATGTTCCCTGATCTCTTCGGAATTGTGGTCTCTGACCCCATCAGGCACTCCAGCACAGTGTACTGGCACAGCCCGGTTGGCCAGCACTCCAACTCCATGAAGTTGTGGCCGGCCAGCCAACACATTGACCACTGCAGTTGTGCGGCCGCGTAATAATATTCATACTTAGGGGATCCCAGTCCCCCACGGACAGTGGGGCGTACAGTTTTGCAAGGGAAACTTACCCCATATGAGGGATATCAGCAGTGATTTAAGATCTCGGGAGAATTTCCAGGGCAGAAGAAAAGGGAGGGCAGCAAAAAAGTACAACAGTCTGGGCAGGAGCAACATTTTAGAAATGGCTATATGCCCCATGGGTGAGAGCGGTAACTCCATCTAAAAGATAGAGAAGATTGGGCACTGGCTATCACCTTGGCCAAATTTCCATATAGTAAGCCCTCAGATGAGTGGTACACCTGGATCCCCAGATATTTAACGATATCACAGCCCCAGGGGAGCGTGGTTTGCGGTAGGTCTCTTCTTTGGTCGGGAGTCAGGGAGGACATAGGGAATAGGAGAGATTTGTCCTAATTCACCTTCAGCCCAGATATCCGCCCAAATCGTTCCAACAGCGCCATCAAGGCAGGACTGTCGCATTCCAGCGCAAGTAAATTAGAGTGTCATCTGCATATAGTAAGACTGCATGCCATTGATTATATGCCTTAATACCCCATTCCGCTGCATGTTGTCCTGGTGCACAACCAGTGGCTCCATTGCCAGTGCAAAAATGATGGGTGACAGGGGGAATCCCTGCTGGGTGCCTCGTTCTATATCTAATGGATCTGAAATTATGGATCCAGTCCTTACTCGTGCCATTAGTGAATTATACAACAAGGAGATCCACTTTAAAAAACGGGGGCCTATCCCAAAGCCAGTGAGTACAACATGCAGATACTGCCAGCCCAAAGTGTCAAACGCCTTCTCGATGTCTAGGGAGGCGATCCAGGAGGGGTCGCCTATTGTGCGTTCCCAATCCATCAACAGGAAGAGTCTGCGCAAATTGAGAAAGGTATTTCTACCGGATATGAAGCCATTCTGGTCACTGTGCACAAGAATCTTGAAGTCAGAGTTCAGAAGGGACAATGGGCGGCAGCACCCGAGAAGTAATGGGTCCCTCCCAGTTTGGGCAGGACTACCAGTATGCCTCCTGGAGTGAGGAGGGTAGTACTCCTTTCTCGTAGACGTCAGCATACACCCGAAGCAGGCAAGGGGCCAGCTGCGTGTGGAAGGCTGTGTAGAACTCTGTGGACCATCTGTCAGTCCCAGGGGTCTTGCCCTTCGCCTTCTGATGGATGGCATCTACTATTTCAGCAAGGGTTATAGGGGATTCCATCTCTGTGAACTGTGTGGGCGGGACTCGAGGGAGAGTAATTTCCTCAAGGAAGAGTTGTACGTCGGTTGGGTCACACTCCGCGGGGGCTTTATACAGGGAGGCATAGTACGAGCGGAAGGCTGTATTAATTTCATCCTGGGTATTAACGGTGTGCCCTCCTTAGTATGAATGTCAGTAATCGGAGTTCTGGGTGAATCGGACCGTAAGAGCCACGCCAGCAACCAACCGGCCTTGTCCCCTTCTGCGTGTCTTCTAGCCAGATATTTCCTGTGTTCGAGAGTGACCAATTGTTCCAGTGTTGTTTTATGTTTCAATCTAGCTTGGGCCAATGTGGCCGCAGCCAATAGGGCGGTGAGAAGTATTTGTTCATACCGACGTATCTCTAATTCCAAGGTGCCTAGCTCCTTTCGAGGGTCATGCGAGCTTCGTATACCGCCTTGATCATGTACCCACGGAGCATAACCTTGAGCGTGTCCCATTGTATCCCAATCCCTGATTGCGTTACCTTCATTATCTTGAAAGTAGGATGTAATGGTCTCCGAAAGGGGGGAGCGAAGCGGGGCATCGCAGAGCGCCTCTAGTGGTAATTGCCATGTGGTGATATTGGGTCTATCTTTCCCCATGACAACTGCAACTGTAGGGGACAGTGGTCCGATAGTGTGCGGCTGAGATATTTCGCTCAAGACACCTTGGTAATAGGGTCACATGAACTGTGCATTAAGTCTATCCTAATGTATTGGTCCTATAATTTGGAGTAGTATGAATATTCCCTAATGTCTGGGTGTAAGCCCCGCCATGCTTCCTGTGTTTGGAGGTTGGTTGCCCACACCTGTAAGTGTTGTGGAAGTGTAATTGAGTGGGCGCCTGGGAGGGGGGCGTGAACGGTCCCTATCCAAATCAGGGGTGCAGTTAAAATCCCCACCCCAGTAGGCTGGTGCCAATGGGTTTTGGGGCAGTGCCGGACTCAGGGACTGCAGGAAGGAGGACTGGCCAGCATTGGGTGCATACAGTGACACCAGCGATATCGGGAGAGCATCCAACAACCCCTCCAGCACCACATAGCGGCCCTCAGTGTCAGCGCGAATGTGTAGAACACCTAGCGGTGTTCCAGTGCTCCCTTATCATAGCCAGAATATGTGGTCCCCACCACTGTCCCCCTCCAACATTTACGCATGGACCTCAGTGTTTGTGAGGTAAGATGGGTTTCCTGCAGGAGTGCTGTAGTGATCCTAGGTCTACGAAGGTGCTGATATGCATGATAGCGTTTGGTGTATCCCGCTAGGCCACGGACATTCCAAGTCAATAACAGTGTGGGTGAGCCCCTTCACATGTAGTCAAAGCCATATTAATGCAAGCAGATTCCACCACACAAGTAATACCAACTTACCCCAAACCCACCATCGAAATCCACCCACTCACACTGCATGCAAGGTCTCTCATGTGAGATGATTAAAATGTCCTCCTTTGCGTTGTGAACAATGAAAACTGAATAGTAACATTCCTCAATTCCCACTCCCAGGCCAGTATGCCAACGGGCTGCCGGCCATTGGCTCTTATATGCAATAATAACAAATCAAGAAAAAAAGTGTCTATACCAGAGATACAATGTAGTTAGAGGGGGAACAGGTTCTGCGATCCCGGTAGGCCTGCATGATATATAACACCTCCTGTGGCCTGATCTATGTGTAGCATTAGGGCGGTAGTGCATGCCCAACCTTATAACAGTTCTTATTCACCCATTGAAAACCCCCTCCAAACGTATTCGAAGTTCATCAAATCAAATCTTCGGATGTCTGCGTGGTGACGGCAGGGCCCCTGCCCGGCACCATGGCGATTTGAGAGTCTGTCATTGCTAGTGTGTCGTGGTGCAGGTTCTCCACCTCTGAGCTCGAGGCCGAGGGACAAAGTGAATGTGGCGTGTTTATCTGCATCCCTCACAGCTTGGGCCCTCACCTTTGCTGCTTGCTCTCTGGTGGGACTCTGTGGTCGGCGCTTGTTGCGTGTCCTGCACCCACTCTGTATTTTACAAGGAGGGGGGGAACCAGTTTTGTCTCCATGTGAGGGTGCAAATCCTTTATTCTCCAACCAGGTCCAGGCCTCCTCCAGAGTCGCGCAAAAGGTGGTGGTGTCCTCATGCTGCACCCAGAGCGTAGTGGGGAGCTGTAGGGCGTATTTCACATTATGTTCACGTAGGCTTTTTTTCACCTCAAGGAAGGTGGATCTGCGTCTCTGAACCTCCGGAGTGTAGTCCGGGTAGATATGTACCGGGTCAGTTTTAATGTCCAGAACCACTGTGAGTAGTTCATCGAATCGGCGGGAATGGTCGGATAGTGTGGTCGCCATTGTCTTGTCCGTATGGATATCATCCGCCGGGCGTTTATCAGTTCCCTGCGTGCCTACGACCGGAGCCTGAGTCATGTCCGGTTTGTTCTTCACCATCTTGGCGGAGGCATCGTGATCAGAGCAGCTGTATCAATGTGGTAGCTGGCGGGGGTTACAACTTGAGGATTACAACTGGATCTGAGCGCCCCGCGGGGGGGCAGAGGTAGTAGTGTAGTGGGTAGAGGTCACCCGGAGCAACAGACCTCCAGAAGATCAAGTAGTGAGGAAGAAACCAGTGTAAAAGTCTTGGATTGTAAAAGGAAAATGAAGGCCTATGTAGACAAGCACCGACATGCAAAAGACATTATGTTCACTAGAGGAGATCAAGTGCTTGTCTGTCAATCTAGAAAACGAAAATCTGATGCTCCCTCGATGCTGAGCTCTTTCATGTTGTGACCAGCAAAGGACGCATGGTGACTGCCCAACGTCCATTACATGAGATTCCTCACATTCCTGACATGTGGCTCATCGCTCATCAGGCATTATTGTTGACACGGAGACTGGGTCTGAGAGGACAATTGAAAACCCTTTGACTGCTGTTGGTCCTACATTGCCAGTGCAGATCACAGACACTTCTACTGCATGTATCCAGTTTCCGATGACATGATCAGGACATGGGACCAGAGCGCCATGAAGACATAGCAAAGGGCTATAATTGTACATATATTTGTAAAAAATTGCAATTTTTTATTAACAGAGGGGGAGGTATATTGTTGTGCGAGTTAGTAATGATGGAACGATTTTGGCTCCTGATGGACTCCATAGAACTGTGACGTAAGTGTTAGAGCATAGTGAAGTGAATGCAGGTTTAGAATGATTACACACAGACGAATAAAGACGTGTTATACTAAGTTCTCTGTGTGGTGTAGTCATTGGTGAGTACCCAGGCTGGGGAGGACGCTACACTTACCCAAGCCATAACTGATGCTGAATGTCCACATTTAATTGGAATTTATTGCCCGATCTGCTTAGCAACCCAGGGGCTTATTTATGAGCCTTTGCGTCACTTTTACGCTGCCGGTGCGTCACTTTTTGTGACGCACCAGCAGTGTAAAAAATGCGCCATGGTGCGTCATATTTACAAAGTGACGCATCTAGGTAGATGCGTCACTTTGTAAACCCCTGTGCCACATTATACCTGCGCCAGGTATAATGTATGCATGGGGGGCGTTCCGACGCAAGAAAGGGCCGTAGAAGTGACGCAGTGAAATCTATAAGATTTCACTGTGCCATTTCTTTGACCCTAATGCATCAATATCTTACGCCTGCCTCATGGCAGGCGTAAGACTGATGCAGGCCCTTTCACATGGGGCTTGCCCCATGTGAAAGGACACATTGCTGGAGTTGCGTCACTTTTGTGACACACTCCAGCTATGCATCATTTTTGCGCCTACAGATACGTCAGAAATACTGACGTATCTGTAACTCCTTGCGACATGATGCGTCATACTGTAAATATGACGCATCATTGGTGTCGCAAGGAGGGCGCAATGAAAAGTGACGCATCGCTGTTTTCACGCAGCGATGCGTCACTTTTCATAAATAAGCCCCCCAGTTTTTAAATCTGAAATTAAATCTGCCATGATCGAGTTTTTTGCTTTAAATGAGCAATAAGCCTCTTACCCTGGCATGCTATGGGAGACCTTCAAGGTCTTCATTCATGGCACAGGCATTGTTGATCAATTTGGCATTTTGCAGGCAAGCTTTTCTGACCTAAAATGATATATAAGAAGACTTGAGACCCAAGGTTTTGCCTCTGGTGAGAGCCAGATCCTGGCCTTGCTCTGGGATAAACTCTCGGAATACCGCAAGGCTGCTGAAAGAGAAAACTAATACCTAGACAAAGAGGCCTCAGACAGGAGATATGGAGAAGGGGATAGGGTGGGAAAACTTTGCCTTCCATGCTCAAAAAAAACCTGGACCAGCTCCTATATTGTTGAACTAATGGCCAATGGCGGAGATCTGCCATTCCATCAAGGAAATTATGGAGGCAAAGCTTGAATATTATTCTGTTCTGTAGTAGTCTGCTGCCTTGGCGGTTCTAAATGCCGTTGATGCCTACTGCGAGTCCATATAAATGCTATGGCTGGAGGAATGCCCAAGGACAGTATCTAGATGTCCACTTTGACTATAAGGATGTAGTTTGAGCCATTGTCAGTATGCCTGGAGATAAAGCCCCGGGACTGGATGGACTGTTTGGCCCAGTTTTACAAAGACTATGCAGAGCTTCTTGCTTAGCATTTGCAAGCAATGTACGTGGAGGCTATAGATACTGGTTACCTCTGACCAGTGGCATAATGAAACTTGAGGGGGGCCCTCCTGCAAGGTAATGGAGGGGCCCCCGCTCCGGATTTAAGTTTGGAGCTGTCAGGCCAGAGTACTGTGCTGAGGGGCCCCATGCAGCTCCGGGCCCCCCTGCACAATGGGGGCTGGGGGGGCCTGTGTTACGCCACTGCCTCTGACCATCTCTCAGGGAACCCCTTATCATTACTATATTAAAACCGGACAAGCCCCCTGACCAGTGCAATTAGTATCGTCCTCTCTCCATGATCAATGCAGATTAAAAAAAATCTTGCGAAGCTAATTGCTGAGAGGATACTCCCTCTACTGCCCCGCATTGTCCGGGGGACCAGTCTGGGTTTGTGCCGGGGCACTCCACGGTCCACAATCTGCATGTTCTTTTCGAGGAACTACACTCCATGAATCCGTAAATCCAAGCAGCATTGTTCTTCGATGCCACAAAGGCCTTCAACTCATTGTCATACCCATATTTGTTCTCACTGCTCCACAGACTCAGATTCAGACCCTCCTTTATTCAGTGGATCAGACTTTTATATACATAGTCTACTGCAAGATTGCACATGAATGGCATTGTTTCATCAGCATTGCCAATTAGAAGATGCACGCATCAGGGTTGTCCACACTCCCCAATGCTATATGCCGCCACTGCTATGGAACCGCTTGTGGCTTGACTGCGGCAGCACCATGCAGAACAAGGGTTAAATTACACAGCTCAAAAGTTGATAGTCTCAATGTATGCATATGATGTGACTGTATATGTTAGGGATTCTGCTTTGAACCTTGAGTCAGTGCTATGGGAGTTCCTCAGACTAGGTGTATTCGCTGGGATTGCCATTAACTGGTCCAAATGTATCCTGTTTCTGTTGATACAGGCTACACGTCGAAATGCCAAAGAGTTTCCATTGCAATGGGCCGAATCCACAGTCAAGTATTTAGGTATTTGTATTAGCAGGGATATCGCTGTGATATAGCAAGAGAACTACGGTAGTTCCAATATATGGCTGGAAGAGTGTATCCCCATAAGGGTTAAACTGCTGTTGTCCCTAGCTGAAAGAGTCGCAATCACAAAGATGGTCCTACTTCCTAAATTTCTTTTCCTTCTCATCAATATTCCCATTCCATTGATGAGAGACGATTTTGCCCACATTACAGCTCTTCTCGTTTCTTTGACATGGGCAGGGCGACAGCCATGATTGACATGAGAGACACTGACATTTCCCTTTGAATAGGGGGGCTTAGGTGCGCCTGATTTTGAACTCAATTATTACTGCATGCAGGCACAATTCTTTCGCCAGTGGTTCTACCTGACACCATACCAACCACATATCGCAATAGTGGCTGATAATGCTCAGCCCTGTCCGTTGGCTATGGTGCTTTGTTTACCTCTGGCATGCCCCAGGAATGAAATAGACACTGTTAGATGCGTGGTCTGGGCTTGGAATTGGCTTGGACTCAGAGCAGGGCTGCCCTGCTTATACTCCACAAGCCAGCAGACTCCGCAGAACCCATTCCTGCCCGTACCGCAGACAGAATTGTCGACTTCCCCCTCAGACCTACGGTCTTAACATGATAGACGACCTATACCCCAATGGGACCTTTATTCCTCTGCAAGACATCCAGTAACATATGTAATGCATGCCTTTAGACTTGTTGACTTATTTCCACCTACAGAGCACATGCAAGGAGGTGCTGAGCAGCTACCCACAGGAGATCCTGCATGTTGAACTATCCCGCTTCCAGATGGTTGATCACAGATGTATCCTACCCTACAGTATAGAGTGCCTGTTACCACACCCAGAGCTAAAATGAAATGGCAACTTGCACTCAGCATTGATATAACAGATGATCAGTACGAACTATTGTTATTTATTTATCCTTCTTTCAATAAACCTAGTCTTGAGAAGACGAGGCGCAATGCATTGGGGGTGGGGAACATCCTCCAAAGTAGAACGTTAATTAAAAGACTGCTCGTTTTGCTGGATCAATTAGAGGAATACTGGACTAGGATGCAGGCCAGGCCTAGACTGAAGAATGCTTGGGGACCATTAGCTCATACTTAGAGCTGAAAGAAGCAACTAATCTAACTGACAGTCAGACTTTGCCTGGTGAGCAATGAGGGGACTGCTTAAAACGGTGTCACTGCTAGGTAATAGGCAAACTATTGACCCCCAACTAAACCACTCAAGATCTGATGTCCCTTATTGGTGCACCCTCTACTCTCTGCATTATTGATCTATTTGATGGAACTCTCCGTATATAATGGGGAAATGCAATGACTTCTAACTGTTTTTGTGTTTATTTCTTCTTTTGTTAAGCAACAACAAAACTTATAATTAAAAGAAGAAAACACAGATTAAAATGCATGACTGAAAGGTAGAATAATTGAATACTTGGGTAAAAAAATCGCAAGTCTTCCAACGAAATTGGGAGTGGCTCCGGGATAGACGATCCAAAATGACTGCGAGGCAGCGCTTCAGTGGGACGTTCCCCTCCCAGGCTCGGACCTGGTAATGTTTTAGAATGGACATTGAAACGAGTCCCTGTCGGGCCCTATATTCATGTCCTTAACTTTGCTGGGAAAAACATTGACGATTTCTGAACAATTAGTGTAATAAATGTTCAGGTAATCCATGCCAGTGATTTAGTTCCCGTATATATTTTACATGCTTTACTGAATCTAGCACTCCATTAGATTGTTAGCTGTTGTGCTTTTGGATCTCTTTTTTCATGCAGCATATTACTCTTGTTCAGTGGCTGCTTTAAACTGAGTCACCTCCAGGTGTTTACAATGGCCGCGATTGAGAGCTCTGGAGTTGAGGCTGAAGGCAGAGCGTGTTTCTCACTGTGCCTGTTAGTGGGTCAGTCAGAATACATAGTCATTCAATTCTTGGCATCTCAGCAGAGTGCAAACAGACAACCATTGACAAACCCAATAGCCCAGGCTGGTTTTAGGTGTGTGTCAATTGTTGTGTTATTTAATCCGGATGTAATAACAGGAAGCTCAGAGAGGCACCAAGATACTGGTCGGGTACACTCTATAGAAATCACAGAAATTTAATTTCAGTGTTTAACGCCTTCGCTGCGATCGGAATTCCGCCCAGGTGCTGGACATTCCGATCGCGGGCGTGGTCGTGACGAGCTCAGCTCGTCATGCGCACAGCCCGACCGCGCATCATGAGCAGGGAAGGGGTTAAGCCATGACGATAACTACATAGGCCACACCTCTTTTAGAGATGCCCTACTTTTTTCATCCCACTTAAAGCCCTTTTGAGAGGAATGTGCAATCTTGAGTAATAATTAGGCATGTGAGTCCATAATAGGTTGCGCTAAAAAAACATTGAGTCGCTATATTCCAGTGCCAAAGGTTTGCAAAGAGGACAAGCTTCAGGTGTGATCCAAGGGCAAAATGTTTTGCAACAAAGTCGGCTTCGTGTTTTTTCATTGTCCTACAAAAATTGCAATTAAAGCCATTTTTACCCGTTATCTTTTTTAACTTTGTCTACATCCTGTTATTAGTGAATTTGCAAAGTTTAAAATTCGTTCACGAATTTAGTATAAGTTAACTTTGCAAATGTTACAAAGCCTCCCATAGCCTCTAACTCCACATAAGAGCCTCCTCCTCTCTTCTTCAATTCCACAAGAAGCTGACGACCTGGTTTTTCAGTTAACCAACACACCCTGCTATCAGGCAAAAAAGGAAGACAGCATTGAAGAGTTGAACAGGATAACTAAAATACCAACAATGCTCGCAAAGTAGTGTCAAAATATTCTTTTTTTCAAGTTAAACTGAAGTTTCGCTTGCTCAACAACTTTCATTCCTAACATCTTGCCATTTCTAAGCTCAACATTTATGCGGCATTGACTGAGAGGAAGACAGGGAGTTAAGGAGGCATTAAAAACAACAAAACTAGACATAAAAACATCACGAAAAAATATGGTAAATAAGCTTGTGGGTCTGCTATATGATAACTCCACATGTAACAAACCAGCCCTACTACCTGGTGAATGCTTACTAACTCATAGAAAGTTACAAGAGAGGTTACATGTGTGTAGAAAGATCAGTTTACGTTACACACGTCACTGAAAGTCTGTTGATCTTGCCACTCCTGTAGCAGTAGTCGAGACAATATTTCTGAACCCCACTTTTCCTTCGAGACATAAGCCATACAATCATGTTTAACATGGTTTGCAGATGTTTTGCATGTCTGGATGAACAACCTTTCCAAGCATTTAGCAACTATTGTCAGAAGTATCAAACTGAAGTGTGCAACTCTGCCCTATCTAGGATCAAGATTGGAGTTGAAATGTACTTACATTGTCTAAGTTGGAACGGGGCGATCTGGGCTATTGTTCACATTGTGACACACAGCATAATGATGTGGCTGCCACGTGGTCCAATGTTGTCTACACATATTGTTCCCACTCCTGGGCTTTCTCTTACAAATCATTGTTACTAGGCCTGTCAGACCAGTGTGTTTAAAGAAGCTACTTCACAAGTCCAAGAATAGATGCAGCTGTCAATGGAAGCCCAGGTCTGAATATATTATAGGGTCTCATGGTAACTGAGTGAAACATGCTACCGCTACCCATAGGCTGCGTTTCATTTGGTTGTATGAGGGAACAATGCAGGGAAATACTCTGCATGCCTTTACAACGCATTTTTTACCCCGCATTTGTTTTGAACGCATATGCTTTTACAATGTATGCCTTTACCACGCATTTTTATATATATAAACAATGTATTTGTGGGGGAAACCCCCCCACACCCCTGAACTTACCATAAATGTGTGGTAAAGGCATACATTGTAAAAGCACATGTGTTCTAAAAACACGTGTGGTAAAAAATGCGTGGTAAAGGTACAACGTGGTAAAAGCCACGTTTTAAAGGGTGTTTCCCATTTCGTTTCATAGAAACCAATGCAACAAACAAGACGACGTAAACCGTCCAATGATTTCACCACCAAAGTCCAGATCTGAAACTTCTGGCTACTTCAGACTCATACTCGCACACATCCCACATGCACAGAACCAGTTCAAGAGGATGGGTGCTCTATACATCTCTCCTAAACTGTGAACAGCCTCCCACTCCACATAAGAACCTCTTCCGCTCTTCATTTCCGCAAGAAGCTGAAGCCTCTGACTTTTCAATCAACCAACCTACCATAGGCAGGGCTAGACACATTCACATGCTCAGCACCAGGATATCTTTGTGGGTGAAAGTGCGCTATACCAATACACATAGCATAACAAATCCCAATGCAGGACTAATCAGAACACCAGAGTACACTGGGAAGGGCACATGCATTTACTTTCATGGTCTGCTTCTCTGGTGTTTCACCAGGAGTAAGGAAAATACCATGGAGCAAGAAAACAGATTCAACAGCACATTGGAGCCTGTGCAAGCATTTGCAAAACATTTCTCCTCAAATTTGACGATGGATGACAGAGTAATTAACACCTTGCCCAGGGCCCTACGACAGAGTAGTGGAAATGCACTGTTTGACTGAACATTACACAAACATTCTAATTAAGAAAAGTAAAAGTTCAAAGAAGAGGTAATTAACTGGATAACAGAAACATGTTCTTGCCAGCAGATATTATCAACTCTGAAAAGTAATTTGAGAAAAACTTGAGGAGTACAGACTAAAGCGGCAAATGAGTTCAAGCTTGTTGCGGACAAACATAGTCAGAATCTTCCTTCACCCCATTGGAAGAAACTCTCTGAATGAAGGGGACAGTACTGATGTCTGATCTCAGAAGTCATTGCTGAGAAATGTGCAGGGACTCAGGTCCAAATTTACTTGGGACCGAATGCTTGATGATTACTGTTTCTGGTTAAGGCACAGACTTAAGTAGCCGTACAGCACTGTCGCGGCACAGCTCGAAACCAGTGATCTCCCTATCCCTTGTTTTTAGCAAGCTGTTCTAATTTCGGTGCCTTCTTGAGGAATGGAAACCAGTGCACCACGGGTGAGATTTATCATATTTTCAACCACTGCAACGCAGCAAGACACCTTGCTGCGCTGCGCTGTGTGACAGGGAGAGGGCAGGTATGGGACATGTTTAACAATATATGGCGCATTCCTATCCCCTCCTTGCAATAGCGCACACTGTACTGTCCTGCACTAATAAAGGGACCCTTGCGCCGTGGTGCAAGGGTGCCTGTGTTGTAGGCAAGATTGTATTTTTGCCAGAAGGGGCAATTTCCTGCACAAAAGCAATCCTCAGAGGCACTTTCCTCTTTTTAAGTGTGCTGCAGTATGCATGAAGTATGCATGAATGGAGGATTAAAAGATGGGATTCACTAGGGCAGAGCAGATATTTCACTCTAGAAAGCTCATATACTTTTTGATCTGACCCAGGTGAGCCACCATCCACGTCCTGTGGGTAAAGGTACATAAAAGCTGCAGATCAATATCTTAGTAATCAGTCAATGTCCCTGTTTCACATCTGGACCTGGTGCTAAGAAATGGACGTTTGTGTGGTTGGACTTCAAAAATCTGAAGCCAGGGAAGAATATAGACTGATGTAATTACATTTATTATCATGCTATCGTGACTTTAAGTGTGGTTGCTACTAGTAAGCTAGCATGCAGTTTTTCCTTTTTCATCCACTTCAAGGGTTTAGCAATGCTGTTGTTACGTGGTTGGTTAAATTAGTATAAAGAGTGACTTCCAAATAAGTTAAAGGAAGTTTTTGGAACAACAATATGCACACCTTTCTGAGCAACAGACGCAGCAAGTTAATGGCAGCTTCTTCATTATTTAGTATACCAATATAGTACAAGACCACGGTCCACATAAATATTTACATTTAAGAAGGAACGGTGTAATGAATATGGTAGCACCCAAATAACATAAAAGGGGGGAGGGGTGAATACTAATTAATAGCAAGTCAATGGATGGTAAAAAGAGAACAGTGAGAAGTGTATAAATGTATCAGAAAGCCCTAAGAGAGTGGAGTTCAAGATATAGCGAGCCAATAAGTGTTTTAACCAGGAAAAAGACTTAATCAAGAAAAAGTCAGACTATGGGGCCGATTCCGATTCGGGCCGGAAATCTCTCCGACCGAGCCGGACCCGGAGAGATTTCCGACCGAATCGGACCCTAGCAGTCCGACCGAATGAGTACGATGCGCACGCATGCTATCCGACTCGATTCGGTCGGACTCCCATTGAAGTCAATGGGAGCTAGTCGTACAACGCGTACGCGGGCTCCCATTGACTCAATGGGTGCGAGGCGAACAAGGGCGCCCCCTACAGCGGGTACGCGTCGAAGCGGGTCGCGCCGTACATGCACAGGTAGGGGGGACCCATGGGTCCCCCCTGTGTGCGACTCGCGCGGCTAGGCGTACAGGGGGGGCCGACACGGACCCCCAAAGTGCGGCTCCGACTGCTCTTTTGAGCCGGACAGCGCGAGTCGGTCGGACTGCTCGAGGCGCGCATCGTACTTACCCGGCCGGGGAACGTCTCCATTGCGCGGTGCGAGTCGTGTCCGTGCGAGTCGGTCGGCTTTCGCGAACGAGACGGTCGGTGCGGTTGGGTCTCGCGAACGAGTCGGTCGGAGATTTCGCATCGTACTCGCTCGCCCGGACGCACGTACGAATCGGTCGGGAAACAGGGCTCCGAATCGGATCCGGTAAAGCCGAATCCGATTCGGAGCCCTACCGGCCGAGATCGGAATCGGCCCCCATGTGTTTTCAGATGTTTCCTGGAAGTGAGGAGGGTAGGTTATGTTCTGTCATTTGTTAGCAGTGAGTTTCAGGAAGATATTGCAGGTCTAGAAAAAGATCTGTTTCTGTGCAGTCTAGGAACATCAATTCTGAGGTCATTGCAGCTTCGAAGATTTCTGTGCCCTCTGGAGATGTGTAGAAGAGCATGGAGATAAGTCAGTGTGGTTCACGTAGTATAGGCGAAATGTTCCACCATAACTGCAGTGATGTGGGCAATCTGGAACCAGGGAAAAATATTATTTATTCACAACCTCCCTGTTGATAAAGTGTGTGCTCATGGGCAGTCATATTTTCAACATATTTTGATGCCTAAAGTTTAATGCGCTTTACAAATTTAAATTTACATTAAGTCTGTTGCCATTTGTTTTAGCATTGCACAGGATGGTGGGTTAGGATATTACCACAGACAGTTGATTAACTGCTCTCCTGTGGCTGGACGGTGGAGATCAAGAGGATGTATGCACTCAATGCAGGCCATAATATAAAACACAATAAAAACTTTAAACTTTTGCTGTCTAATCTGCAGAAAGAATTAGGGCATATGGATGACGAGTGTAGAGTGCTCACAAACGGAAGTGATGAAGACACAGACACGCATGAGATGCGAAAAGCCTTCTGTATGACACTCTTGCAAAACGAGATGCACAGTGTGTCTGTCTTGGAGATAGATGCTTTAAAATGTAAACAGCCTGATGTGAAAGAAACATATACATGAGCCTAACATGTGAGATGCTCACAAAAAGAAGATGTAGTGTGTGTGCATATTGTGCGGTTGTATGGTAATGACCATGTACAATCCATGGAGCGTACCCTTGCTGCAAAGTAGTGTGTAGTTCTAATTTTGTTATAGTAGAAAACTTTCCAATGCAAATAAGGATTTGTGATGGAAAGTAAATTCCAACACAACACTTTTTCCTGGGTTTGATCATTTTTGTTGTGACACAATCCTGGTGAAAAAGTTAGTAAATTTCCCCTGAGTCTTTCTGCACATTTTCTGGCATTCTATCATATACTGTGTGCAGCCTGTAATAATTTTTTTTTAAATTGACATACATATTCACAGTGTTTTCACTCCCAGGCTTGGACCTCATAGGTCTATCAGCATACAAGTCATTAGTGCACAGTGCCCCAAACGGTTATACACAGAGATATCTGAAGTAATCATACCTACTGAGCTTTTCACTCAGAAGAATGCATTTCCCACAGATTAGTTTATATTTAATTTAGTTTTCATTTAGGGAGTCTGCAATTATATTTTACATGCAGTTATTGCCCATGGTCCGGGCCACAGGGATAATGTGGCGGAAAGGTCCAAATTATGTGGCAGCATTGACTAAATTATGTAGCAATAAAAAGCAAATTATTCTGCATAACAAGGCACCTTTTGTGATGGTATTACTTCATTATTTTGACTTTTTTACAAATCTTAGCACTATATGTGCAAAGATGTCACCCATTAGTATTTATTTAATTCCCAACGGTTGCATATATGTTGTATGTGATAATAAGAGTTTTCCTCTTACCGTGTTGTGGTGCTGCTCTTATGCATGCATTTGAAGTGAAAAGGAGTGAGGGATAGGTTGTTCTTGACTCATTCTAATGTATGGATGCATAGAAGTGTGTTAGTGCCTCGGGTCCTGTGTTTGAAGTGTTTTGGTATCAGAGGTGCCTAAAAGGGGCTTGGAACCAACCCCTTACTTACTTGAACTTACAATTGGTTTATTCCAACATCACTCGCTCCTTGCACTCCATGTATTCTCTGCTAGGGACATGTAAAGGAGGGTGGTGAGTTAACTGTAACTTTCTGATATCAGGATTCCATACTTTTACCACATTGGCCCTTCTACTTTCACCCTTCAGATCTCTGACCACTTCAGTCTCCGATTCATCTCCCCCTCCACACGTCTGTCTTTTTTTTTCTTCTCTGAAATCTGTTTGATCACTTGTCCACTGTTGTGCGCTTGACCCGTGTACTTTTATGTCTCAAGACCCATTCTGTTTCAGTCCCCTCCACTTTCATTGTGTTTATCGTCTTATATCCTTATCCTTATTTAATAATCTGCTAGCCCCATTTTATTGGTCTTGGACCCTTCCTCACCATCTCTTTTCATCTCCGACTATTTATCTTTCTTCTTTCTCCTCTTTCAGTCTCTGGCACTCGTATCTTACTACCCACCTCTCTCCTAAATGCCGCCCACCAACCTCTATAATAACACAGTAATCAGCATATGTAGTAGGAGCCACCTGCCGAATGCATATTCAGCATATGAACATTGAGAATGCCAATAGATTTTGCATAGGCAAAACCTATTGGCTTTGCCAATGCTTGTTCACTACTGCCTCTTAAGTGTAGGTGTTATATCATTTTATTTTGTTTTATAATTTTTAGCTGGGTATGTTACGGTGTTTAGGGCAATTGCAACCTTTTCAAAATGGCGCTTTCTTTTGACTAGTTATTGAAGCCCTTTGTTTACAGTTGGTGTTGAAGAGACCTGCCGCGCATGAGCTTAATTGGTCTCTACAGCGCCCGAGTAGGATCACCTGCAGGTGAGTGTGAGTCAACATTAAAAGGGTTGGGCCTCCACTTATAGAAGACCGAAGTTTTTACTGTGGCCCTTTTTAGGTTTCACCTGCACATCGCTTGTGCTGTGCTTGTGAAATCTCTTGTATTTAATATATCTTAAAAGGGGGCTCCTATCAGTTCCCATAGCTGAATTACTGTGTTAATTCGCTTTTGTGTGGAACTTTTTATTCGTTAACTTCCCCTGGCTGCACATTTACGATACTTCTACTAACGCTGTTCACACTTTTGAAGCCCCATTCACTGTCAAGATAAGATCTCTTCCCACGGAAAAGGCAGACAGCTTCTAACAGTATGCTGGAATGCTTGCTTTTTATTCCTTAGTTGTGCAAAGCAGATACTTTAGCCATGGAACGTTTGTGGCATTTCCTTCTCATGCCTCAGTACCTTTCTTTGCACTTTGTAGGCATTATCGGATTGATTTCTTCAACTTAATCTATTTGGTCATTATGATCAAATTCTAAATGTTGTAATAAACATTGCACGTTAAAAATAAAGTTAATATACAAGAGCTATGCTATATTTTACTACCAAACAGGCAGTCACAAGTGCAGATACCTTGCAGACAACAGGGTGATGATTGGATTGGTGCAGCAGGTGCAGTAGCACTGGGTCCAAAAGTTGTCAGAACTCCTCTAAACACATAATATTGCTGTATTTAACTACTATACAGGCAGTCAAAATTGCAGTTGCCTTGCAGTAAAAAGGGAGTTGATTTGAATGGTGCAGCAGGTGTAGCGGCACCAGGGCCAAAACTCTAGGGATCCCACTAAACCCAGATTATTGCAAAAATATAAAACTAGACAGGCAGTCATGCATGCAGTTACCTCTAAGACAACAGGGTCTTGATTTGAATGGTGCAGCAGGTCCAGTGACACCAGGACCAAAAGCTCTAGGCACCCCACCAAACACTTAAAATTGCTATATTTTACTACTAAACAGGCAGTCACAAGTGCAGTTACTTTGCAGACAACAGGGTCATGATTTGAATGGTGCAGCAGGTGAAGTGGCACAAGGCCCAATATTTGTCAGAACTTCTCTAACCACCTAATATTGCTATATTTTATTACTATACAGGCAGTTATGTTATGTTATGTTATGTTATAATACACTTATAATGCGCACAGATACTCAAGAGTGTCCCGGCGCGGGAAGTGACCGTAGCAGTGTGAAGCAGGGATTTAAATGGGCAGATTAAAAAGAAGGGTTTTTAGTTGTTTTTTGAAGAGCCTAGGATCCTGAGTGTTCCGCAATTCCACAGGAAGGGAGTTCCATGCTAACGCTGCTTTAACGGAGAGGGAGTGACCCCCCAGACGCATCCTGCGAAAGCGGGGGATCACCGCCCGTCGATGGGTGGCTGAGCGCAGAGATCGACTGGGAGCATAAGAGGCAAAACGCTTCCTGAGGTACATCGGCCCTAGTCCATACAGGGCTCTGTGAGCCAGAGTGAGAGCTTTGAATTGCACTCTATGGATCACAGGGAGCCAATGCAGATCACGCAGATGCTGTCTAACACTAGACCTTCTTGAAATGTTCAACAGAAGTCTGGCGGCTGCATTCTGTATTATTTGCAGTTTTTTTATCAGGTAGCCTGGTATGCCAATGTACAGGGCATTGGCATAGTCAATGCGAGACAAAATAAGGCGCGGGCGACCATTTCTTTCGCTGACCTAGGTAACAGGCGAAAAAACTTTCTAAGTGATTTGAGAGTACCAAAACATACCCCCGCAAGTTTCTTAATTTGTGCGGAAAACCTGAGGTCCTCACCAAACCAGACCCCCAAGTTCTTCACTGGATTGCCCACTGAGTTGGGCCGAGGGTAGTCTGAAGGCCACAGGGTCTCTCTGAAAGAGGGAGGGAAAGATCCATACAGGAGGACCTCCGGCTTGTCCTCGTTGCACTTCAGTTGAGCACGTGCGAGCCATTTGAAGACAGTCGAGAGGCATTTCTGGGCAACTTCCGAGGACAGGTCATCATCCTTCCAGGTAAAGAGGAGCTGGGTATCATCGGCATACGCTATGATCTTGGCTCCCAGCTCCTCCGCAAGATAGATCAGGGGTGTTATATAGATGTTAAAAAGTAAAGGGCTCAAAGTAGAGCCCTGTGGTACTCCTGTGGACATTTTCCTGGGAGCCGACGAAAAGGGTGGCATCCAGACCTGCTGGGTGCGGTCATCTAAAAAGGATTTAAGCCAGTCCCAAGCAAGACCTGTAACGCCAATGTTCGAAAGTCGAGCAAGTAATTGTCTATGGGGCACCGTATCGAAGGCGGCAGAGAGGTCCAACAAAATCAGGGCCGCTCTGCCACCCGCATCCAGGCACTCCCTTATTGCCTCTGACATTTCGACAAGCGCAGTCTCTGTACTATATGTAGCCCTAAATCCGGATTGGGCAGGGTGGAGAACGCCAGATGACTCAACTTAGGCGTCTAGCTGTCTGAAGACAGCTTTTTCACACACCTTTGCCAACGCCGGTAAGAGAGAGATGGGGCGGTAGCTTGCAAGTTTGGTGGGATCTAGAATAGGCTTTTTCAGAAGTGGCAGCAGTTTAGCCTGTTTCCAGTTCAATGGGACAGTGGCAGTCTGTAAAGATAGATTAATAATAGTATTTACTTCAGGGTTGACCACCTCCGCAACCCCTGCTAGTACCCTCGCCAGACACGGATCTGTGGGAGAGCCCGACTTAAGTGATTTAAGAATAGCCAGTGAATCTGACATAGCAATGGGAGAAAAATTCGTCAGAGCGGGAGCTGCCGGGGTAGGGACTGTAATGTATGGGGAATGGGAAACAGCCTGCTCAAGGGATCCCATCCCTAGACTATCTTGGATGGTCTGTATTTTCTCAAAAAAGAAACATGACAGCTCCTCACACCATTGTGACGAAGCCGGCAGAGCAGTATGTTCGGCGCATGGTGATAGAAAGCTCTGGACAATCGAAAAGATTTCCTTGCAGTTGTTGTTAGATTTAGCAATGCGCTCCCCATAAAAGCAACTTTTCGCCTCCCCAATAGCTGCATAATAGTCTCTCTGAGCCTTTCGAAGGGTGATTTTGGCCAGGGGACAGTACTCCAGTCTCCAGCAGCGTTCAAGTTTTTTACAACCCTGCTTGAGCTCTCTAAGTTTAACCGAGTACCAGGGCTTTGAGGGAGCATTTCTCGCTCGCCTATTAGAGAGGGTTATGGATACGGAATTAATACCTTGGGAGATCCAATTAACAAAACCATCTAATGCTCCTTCTAGATTAGGGGTTACAGTCGGCCGAGAAGCTAGTAGAGCCCTAGAAAAAGCAGGGATATCTATCTTCTAGGCAGTCACAATTGCAGTTACCTTGCAGTTAAAAGAGGCTTGATTTAAATGGTACAGCAGGTGCAGTGTCACCGGGGCCAAAAGTTATAACTCCTCTAAACACCTAATATTGCTATATTTGACAACTAAACAGGCAGTCACAAGTGCAGTTATCTAGCAAGCGCTAGGGTCATGATTTCAATAGCGCGGCAGGTGCAGTGGCACCGGGACCAAAAGCTACAGGCACCCCACTAAACACAACTGCATTTACCTTGCAGCTGAAAGGGGCTTGATTTAAATGGTGCAGAATATGACGTGGCACCGGGGCCAAAGGTTGTCATAACTCCACTAAACACCAAATATTGCTATATTTTACTACTAAACAGGCAGTCACATATGCAGTTATCTTGCAGGCAACAGGGTCAATATTTGAATGGTGCAGCAGGTGCAGTGGCACCGGGCCCAAAAGATGTCAGAACTCCTCTAAACACCTAATATTGCTACATTTTACAACTAAACAGGCAGTCACAAGTGCAGTTATCGAGGAAGCACTAGGGTCATGATTTAAATAGTGCAGCAGGTGCAGTGGCACTGGAACCAAAAGCTCCAGGCACCCCACTAAACACCTAATATTGCTATATTTTATTCCTAAACATGCAACCACTAGTGCAGTTACCTTATTACTAAACAAGACAGTCACAAGTTCATTTATCTAGCAGGCAATAGGGCCATGATTTGAATGGTGTAGCAGGTGCAGTGACACCGGACCTAAAAGTTTTCAGAACTTCTCTAAACACCTAATATTGCTAAATTTTACTACTATACAGATAGACACAATTGCAGTTATCTTTCAGTTAAAAGGGGCTTGGTTTGAATTGTGCAGCAGGTGCAGTGGCACCGGGGCCAAACGCTCTAAGGACCCCACTAAACGCAGACTATTGCTAAATCTTACTTCTAAACAGGCAGTCACAGGTGCAGTTATCTAGCAGGCACTAGGGCCATTATTTCAATGGTGTTGCAGGTGCAGTGGCACCGGGGCCAAAAGTTGTCAGAACTCCTCTAAACACCAAATATTGCTATATTTAACAACTAAATAGCAGTCATAGGTGCAGTTACCTTGCAGGCACTAGGGTCATGATTTCAATGGTGCAGCAGGTGCAGTGACACCGGTGGCCAAAGCTCTAGCAACCCCTCTAAACACCAAATATTGCAATATTTTACCACTAAACAGGCAGTCACAAGTGCAGTCACTTTACAGGCAATAGGGTCGTGATTTGAATGGTACAGCAGGAGCAGTGGTACTGGGGTCAAAAGTTGTCATAACTCCTCTAAACACTAACTATTGCTATATTTTACTACTAAACAGGCAGTCACAAATGCAGTTATCTTGCAGGCACTGGGGGCATGATTTGAATGGTGCAGCAGGTGCAGTGTCACTGACCCCAAAAGTTGTCAGAACTCATCTAAACACATAATATTGCTATTACATTAATTAATTCTATTTTTGCCCTCTTTCATTTCATTTGTCAAAATATTGCTATTACTTACCCGCACTATACCACTAGTAACAGCACACTATAGTGCCTTTTTGTACATAAACAAGTCATAACACTTTAACAGAGTTTCCGTAACTTATATTGTACAACTACTCAGCAAGCTACAACTTACAACAAAAAGAGCTTATTATTAATCACATAGGCAACACCTATTACATTTACCAATGCTTGTTGGTCCTTTGACCACCGCCTGTGTAAGTCAAAAAAAACTATTTCCTGTGAGGTCCACTGAATATGGACTCAGCAGTTATAAGACTTCTTAAGTCTGGGCGTGGATACTGGGAGATACATTTCCATTTTTACAGATTGTTCTATGGAATTGCCCATCTTGCTGGTATGAGTGGCACATGTTGGGGTTTCTGACGACTCTATTTCATTTGAAGCACGTTGAAGCCGATTTAGTTTTTTCCCTTTACACTGAGGATTTGGAATCGATATGCGGGGCTAGTTTCTGTTCTATTTTTTTACATTTAAACCCACCATGCCACCATTGTGGCAGGAACGAGATAGATGGCCGGGGCTCCTATTTAACCATAAGCCGGCAACACAGAAACCTGATATGTGAGTTTCCTGTGATCAGTAGGTAGGCTTCATTTTGAGAAGTGATATAGAGGATGACATATCCACATTACACCTTTTGTTTGGATAACCTCTGATGGTGTATGTATCCATCCACATATGGAGTGCATTTTAACTAAATGAGAGTGATTTCTGCTCATCAGTGAGGGCTAGATTCTCGGCTGTGTGGGCATCTACCTATGCTCTAGCAGGGTGTAGAGGTCCAGGAGAGCCTTGGCCATCAGGTAAAATCTGTAACATCGATATTTGGTTGGTAGAAAAGAAAAAAAGTGTAATAGGTTGGGTATGTAAAGCTCAAGTGCTCTGGCAGGCTGGAGAGGTCCAGGAGATCCCTGGTCAGCAGGTAATTTAAAGTTTTCACTGTGTATTAAGTGATGCCCCAAACATTAGCTGGGAGAAGGGCAATATTGATTTAGTACCCCCTCTTAGAAAGGTGCTGTATGGGGGAGAGTTATTTGGCAAAAAGGTACAAGGATAATTTTGAACCTTGAGGTTCTTTATGTTGTTTTCTCTTTTGTTCTGTTCTATCTCTGATCTTTTTTGGTACCTGCTCTGGTGTTCTCTGCGCAAAAATAATATAAAATGAATGTATTTCTTTGTGAGTATGTGTTTTATGCTATGTGTCTTTTTGTTTTTAGGTTTATTTGCGAAACCTACAAAATATAAAGTGATCAATATATATATCTTTAATTTGTCCTGAGAAGGTGGTTATCATTAATTACACCCACTGAAACACTTCGAGCAAATTTGCACATTTCTTGCCGCATTTTGCATATATATTTCAAGATATGAGGATGTGTGATGGAAAGTGTCGAGAAAATATATATGCACTTACAATTTTACTTTGATGTAATTTTATGGAATTTAGTCCTGTTTATCTGTTTTAATTTTATGGAATTTTAGTCCTATTTATCTGTTTTTTGTTTGTATGTATTAGGAATTATATGTGATCAGCATCAATAAATATTATACTTTTGCATACTAGTGTGTTTTAGATATTTTTGTGCAGTATGCATTTTATTCAGTCCTTATCTCCTTGTTCAGAGACATTCTATTGTTGTTCTGTCCCTTGCATCAGGACCACACCTTTGATGACTATGATGAATCGTCTGTAGAGCCTGGAACTGGACTGAAGACTGTTTTGACTGCAAAGTAACTGCCCTACTAAGCCTTGCTGGCTCCCTTGAATTGTTCCCTGCTGGAGTTGGTCACCAAAACGGTCTGGAGTACCCAAACATAACTTTATAAATAGTTTTCCAAATTTTTCAAAGTAACCGCTGTAGTTGCCAATGCTTGTTTGCCTCTTGAGTAAAGAGATTTGATTTACAATCTACTTAAAAATTCATAATGTCAGAACCCTTTGATGGATTTTGTTTGTTTTGGTGTCTAAAAATTCATGAATATAAGATCGGTCAACGGGCCTACAACACCCACATTTCACTTTGCTAAAGGCAACAATAAAATGGAATGAGAAGAGCAGATGGACATAGAGAGTAGAACCATTAAATAAAATTGTGTATAGTACCTGATGACAGAAAATTACTTTTTTCATGAAAGATTCTGTTCAAATAGTGCCTTATGTTATGAATGATTCCAAGGTGCTAATAAAATATAAAAACAACTTCATTAACATTTATATTCTAGTGTCATATATGTATATGTAACAGCTCCTAGGGACTCACAAGGATTAGGAATGAGCTACCAAAATGCCAATATAATACAATATAACTGTCTCGCTTATTTACATTCTAAACAACACTTGTGGTCATATTTTTTTTTTCGTCAAGAGTGTGACAAGGTATCACTGTAGTATATTTGTCAACTGAGATATATATGCAAATGGAGCCATTCATCCCTGATTATCTGTCCCCTCCAAATCTTTAATTGGTACCTTGCAATTAGGCAGAGGAGAGAGCTGGACAGCAAGGGGCACAATAAGCAATTAAAAACAAAGCCAACAAAGCCTCCTCTACTTTTGAATGTCCTCTGGCATTCTATAGTTCAGCACACACAACAGCCAAAAGGATCCTCAGTGTCATCGAAGCTGCAGCTGCCTAAGCTACAGCAGTGCAGAAGGTGGATTGGGCGAGAGCCAGAAGCACTTTTAGCGTAATGGGCATTGCACACCTAGATTCGTGAAGAACAGCCATGCTTACTTTAAGCTAGCAACCCCTATTTGAACCTATTTTGTTTTTCAGTCCCCATGCTTTTATTGCACTGAAAAAAAAATTAAGTTTAAACAGGGACTGCATCACCGTTTAACTTTCAGGGCAGCGGTTGACATCCGTTGTCCCTTACGCTTCCCCCCCCCCCTCCAAATCTGGGGTGGATGAATCCCTTGCATCCAACGCACTTCCTACGCCCATGCACAGGATGGTGAGCTGGCACCGAGACTAGTGGCTGGTTCTCAAGTTCTAAAATCTACAGCTCTGGCAGTAGTGCAACATTCTCTCTCACTGTTGATTTCACTCATAATGCCACAAACTTTACCTTCAGCTAGCAGAAATACATGCAGTCTACCATATGATACAAAATACATACAGGGCATGTTTTTTGGAGTTTGACACTGCCCAGGCTTGCAAATATGTGCCACTTTTTTAGCTATCTGATTCTGTAATGGGGGCACTTTATTTGGTGCCTGGGCCTATTTTCTGTTTTAGTCCGACCCTAGCTTTCAGATACCAATGAGTGTATTGCCCTCTCCTCAGCATATCAAAGATGAAGCAAGGGAAGCACCCAAAAAGAATGTCTTAATTCTGTCTATATTGCCAATCTTGGAATAGAACAATAAGCGCATTTTGCAAAGATCAAGGGAGTTGATGAAGAGGGGAACCTTAGATCTCAAACATCTTGTGTAATCATCATACTAACCTTGCCACTGGTGAAATGGACCTTTTTTTTTGTCGAAGTGGAGAAGATCTTGGGTAGGCCTGGGCGGAACTCGCAACATTTTACTCTGTGGAATTCCGCAGAGTTACCATAAACCTGCGAATTTCCGCACTGAAAGTAGAGCAATCAGCACACTGCAGTGCACAAGGGCACAGCCATTTTGTTTGATCTGTTTCTGCCTTGTAGCTTCCCTTGCCGGTTCTTTCTCAACTTTTCAATTCTACCAAATCCAGCCCCCTCTGATCACCCACTTCCCAATCCCACCTTTTATTTTCTATCTCATTGCCAGTTGTAGCGTCCTCCCCAGCCAGGGTACCCACCAATGACTACACCGCACACAAAGCTTGTTATTACATGTCTTTATTCGTCTGTGTGTAACTGCGAACTCAACATTCTCAAACTGCAGATCCAGCGCAATATTAGCCAACAGCATTCATACACCATATACTCACTTGGGCCCATACATTCACACTACACTAATACTTACGCTGGGTGTCAGATGTACTCTTTTATCAAAAATCCCGGCACCTGTGACGTCAGTACTACTCCTGACTACTAACCCCTCCTTTACAAGGGTTTCTCCACACCCGCTGTTTCAACCTACCTCAGCGCGGCGTTTTGTGACGTCAGCTCCCTCTCCGGCAACTGACCCTCCCTTTACAAAAATTTACGCAAACTTATTTTCTCTATAAATCTTAATTACATTTCAGTAACAACATAAAACATTCGCTATCGTGCCAGTTTCCACTAATTTTGAAAAGGATAATTTCTTCCACACTTTAGTAAAACCTTTCCGTTTACTAATACATACACTACGAGTAAAACACTTCCGTCTACTCTTCACACAAGCTCCAGAAGTACCTGTTACTTCTCCAATGTTATCCTTACTAGGTGATATAACATCAAATTTTTATCAGCGTACACTTTTTGCTATTACTCACACGCATTGAGTCCCTAACGAGTACTTGAAGTCCTGCTTAACTTCTCAGTACTATTTCTGCCTGACAGATAACCTCACTGCAGTATGGCTTCCACTTGCCACCCACTATTCTTTTTACCTACCCCGGGGTATTCTGGACAACATATAACAAAAACTCAAAAATAAGCGGATGTTAGTTCATAAAAAATACAGATAAAATTCTCATTACCCAATTAACAAAGAGTAACAAAAACCGTCCTCTGCTTACCAGAAAACTGATCCAGCGCAATATTAGTCAACAGCATTCATACACCATATACTCACTTGGGCCCATACATTCACACTACACTAATACTTACGCTGGGTGTCAGATGTACTCTTTTATCAAAAATCCCTGCTACCAATTACCTTCTGATTGAAAAGTAATTACTTACCAATGGATCCTTTGCTAATTGGGAAGTTTAAAATGAGTGACATTCATTATAGTACATAATCCTGAAATAACCACTGAGT
Source organism: Calotriton arnoldi (assembly GCA_963921515.1). NCBI lineage: Eukaryota > Metazoa > Chordata > Amphibia > Caudata > Salamandridae > Calotriton > Calotriton arnoldi. Next base: position 1,099,841 of record CAWUFW010003746.1, on the reverse strand, counting down.
CAGGAAGTTTTTTAAAATGTTTATCTAAAGTTTTAGCAGAGTAAAATACAGAAAACACAGTACTTGATTGAAAATACCCAAGAAAAAGCATAGAAATGATTTTGCTAATAAATGACGGTGTTTAAGGAAGAGGAGAAGATAGAGATAGCAGCGCAACTAAAGGTTGCAGTATAGTTACCTAAATGCGAGAACCAAGCCCCTTGGCCAAGGAGTTGGAAAAGATAGGACCCAGGAAGGATGAAGAGCAAAGACTTCTTCCAGGATCAGGACAGGACCGGTGACCTCTCTACAACGACGCCTGCGCCGTTCCCCTCTCTGATACTCGACTTCTCCCGATTCTCCCGTGCCTTCCTTCTAATGGACTCCGCCGCCCCCTCCTCAGGACCTCTTCCGGACAGGAATTCAGTCAGCAACCGATCAGCTGGGCAGTCTGGAGTTGAGAGCGCTCTGGCAGTATGGACGCCTGTTCTTCGTGAACGCATGCTCTGACTAATTTACTAATGCTATATTCTATTATACCCTTCTACACCCATGTACCTCCCCTTAATGTTGCTAAAATATTGGACCACTACTTCTGATTGGACAGGGACAGGGGGTGGATTCTCGCACCATGTCAAATTTGGCCTAAATTGTGAAGCCTATTGTCTTTACGTTCCCGCCCCTTCAAATTAATACATTCACTTTATTTCCCACCCGTCTCACGACAAATGTTATACATTTTACAGGAGAAAAGTAACAATTTGTCCGCCAGAAACATTGAGTACATCATCTTCGGCCAATAGGTCGTGGCCTTGGGAGACGTCCAAGTTGACTTCACTTGGCAGGCAGACAGGACACATGCGCAGAACCATCTGTCTCTCGAGTTTCAAGACACCAACCCAGGCCCAAGTTTACGAATTACTAAAAGTGCAAGAAGAAAATATTAAAATCACAAATAAAATGTTTCACTGTATGCCCACTTTCCCTACTCTATTCCCATTTAATCATAATACTATCCTGCATTAGTAGCGTTAAGAAAACGACAATTTAATAATGACATGAGAGCAAGCTTAAGCATGTGAAAACATTTAGCGGCCATTTTAATGCACACTGCGCAGAAGCAGAAGTTTCCCACCAAGCAAAGAAAGACGTCACACCATGTGATCAGGTTGCGACATGCGCAATGAAGTCCCGCGCTTTTAGCGGCCATCTTGGTTTATAGACAAGCGTTATTCATTAGTAAAACACATAGGCAAGCGTCTATCCCTTTCGTGTTTGTGAATGCACAGATTAGTATTGACAGTACAAGTTTAATAAATTAATACTATGAGGAGGATTGCATACAAGCAAGTTTCATTTTTGAAACCTTGCTCCATCACTGCATTCACTTGACTATGCTCTAACACCTACGTCACAGTCCTACAGAGTACATCGGGAACCAAAGAGGTTCTGTCATTACTAACTCACAGGACACTACACCTGGGAGCAGGTAAACTTCCCTCTTTCTCAGGGCAACACAGTGGCACATGCATGGCTATGTCCATGAATTATTACAGTGGACAGACTGTTGGGTACAGTACGTTCTTCCCATGAGTCGCTCTCTCATCCGGGCGCCTTCTTCTTATGATGAGAACGCCACTATCAGTACTCAAATACATAACAATAAACTATTCACTAGCTAGCATAAGGCGTCTGGAAAAACAGCATCTGCAATGGAAAAACACATAACGTACAAACAAATGAAATGAAATGTTTGGACCTCTCAGCCTTAAACGTGTAAATTACAACATTCTAAATGACAATAAAAATGTGTCTAAACATAAGTTACACAGCATGTTAACTCGGGTGCTGTTCATAATGGCTAAATGCGGTCACCAACTACAAATTATACGATTAATATGCACATGTTATTTAACCATGTTAATTGCACTTTGCTCATAAGTGTGATAATTATGCAACAGTAAAATAGCGTTCATCCAGAGTTTCTAAGCAACAGTTTAGCACGCAGTCTAAATAACCTTCCATTAAACAACATTGGCCATTGAGAGTTGATCAAGCTACAATAACACTATGGAAACTGCAATACTGTCTCTCCAAGTTGTCTATTGTCGCTGCTTTTCTATATCAATTGGTATTTACCTCCATGTCACTTTTTTCGAGTGGCGTAGCTACGCCTTTGCGGCCCCCGGAGGCCGTAAGAGCGAGGGGAGGGGGGGCTGCTGAACAAATCCTGCGAGCTCTGCCCGGCGCGGCTGCAGGTAAGGCGTAGCTAGGCCTTTGCCCCCCGGAGGTCGTAAGAGCGACGGGGGGTGCTGCCGAACGAATCCTGTGATTGCCGCCCGGCGCGGCCGCAGGTAAGAGCGGGGTGGCCCCAAAACTCGTGCCGCCCGGGGCGGACCGCAATCCTCCCCCTCCCCCCCCCCCCCCTCCTCTAAGCCACTGCTTTTTCCCCAAAAACAAACCAGGGGTAGCTTTAACAGTTCTGTTCTAACTTGCCCTACTGTGCTAGATTGGAGCCAGACCGCCGTCCGTTGGCCATCCGTCAGTTCTGCTGGTCGAGCGCCTAGAGGTGACTCCGTTTGCAGTATGCACAAGGAACATTTTACAATCAGTCCTTTATAAATTGGCCGCACTCGACATTGGCGCCTTTGAGCAGTAAGCAATGTACCAAATCCCTCTACCGTGTTGCATGGCTGATTACACGAACACAGGTTTTAGTGAAAGGGTGAATTTTACCCCTTGTAGAAAACAGTACTGTTAACAATTTAGGCAACATCATTTAGACAGATCTCACTTAGCTCAACATGGAGTAAGATCAATAGCCAATACACGTAAAAGTAAACTAAATCTATTAACCCAAAGTCAAAACTTTGAATCACCCTTTGGTTTGTATCTAAAAATTGCATTTTAACATCTGTCTCACCCAGCCCTGGTATATCTGACGCCTGGCACCATCACCTTGAAACAGAAATGTGTAGGATCTGATAAAAGGCTCATTAGCAAAGCTGACTTGGCAGCGGCAGCTGGCATATAATTCAAGGGATGCGAAACACAAAGTACATCAGTTCAGGGAATATGTTTCTCATATCTCCTTTACTGGCTCTGATATCTTATTTTGTCTTTGTAACTGTTTGTGTCTCTCCACTTAACCCTTTCAGACCAACTAATTAACAAAAATGTATTTATATGAAATAATATCATCTCAACGTGCAGGATAGAATGAGGAAACCTCACTTGAAATTCCCAACCTCCACTCCTAGGGTGAATTCACCATGCTGCACTTCAGATGGATGCACAGCCTTTCATGTCAAGACCATTTCGCAAGTGTCACATTCAACGTCTTTGGGGGTAGATTCTACGCTTGTGGGAATACAACCTCCACTCTACCCAGTGTAGACGATTCATTGCTGCTCCTGCTCAGTCCACAGTGTGATGATGCTCTGTAGATGATGATCTGATATATTTAGGAATGTGCAAAATTCACATAATTTGCTTTGACATACTTGTGTAAAATTTCTAGAAAATTAGACAAAATTGCAGATAATTACGAGAAATGCAAATCTATCATTTAGAGCTACATTTTAGCGCAAAATGGCTCCTTGCGTCAATTTTTGATACAATGACGCATTTAGTGCTAAAAAGTGTGAAAACCACATCTTCAGTGAACAACAGCTATTCGCATTCTGGTTGATTGCATTGTTTCGTACTCCTGCACTATAATTTTGCCATGGACAGCAGCTTAATAACGTGACTTGGCATTATTTTAGGAATTTCGCATAACAAGCATAATGTGAAATTCCTATATTTGCATGAATTACACCAGCATAACTTAAATTTCACCTGTTCTTGGCTGTCTACTTCTACTGGTGGAGTGCTACATGCAGTAGCATGCTAGTGGCTAAATTAGTGTCCCAAAATACACAATTGATGGACAGAATGCAGAACAAATCAAAACATTCACCCCCAGTCAAGAGATCTGGGTTAAATCCATCATTCTTGTGCTCATCGTGCCACCCCAGTTTAGAACTGGCCATGTGTAAATCAGTCTTGACCCTGTGCCTCATGGGTACAGTCCAGTCCGAACTGCCAAGCCAGGTCCTCCCTGGACAGGAAACAAGCATCCTAGGACCTGTTTCGGGGTTTCACCCCTCATCAGCCAGGATAGCTTGAATCCAGTGAGCCCGGGACCCACGTCTGGGCATACCAGGCGCACTTAGGGCGAGAAAGCAAAACACACAATTGATGGACGGAATGCAGAAAAATCAAAACATTCCCCCCCCAGTCAACAGATCTGAGTTAAATCCATCATTCTTTTGCTCACCATGCCACCCCAGTTTAGACCTGGCCATGTGCAAATCAGTCTTGACCCTGTGCCTCATGGGAACAGTCCACTTCGAACTGACAAGCCAGGTCATCCCTGGACTGGTAACAAGCATCCTAGGACTGGTTTCGGGGTTTCACCCCTCATCAGCCAGGATAGCTTGAATCCAGTGGCACAGTGAGCCCGGGACCCACGTCTGGGCATACCCAGCGCACTTAGGGTGAAAAAGCAAAACACACAATTGATGGACAGAATGCAGAACAAATCAAAACATTCACCCCCAGTCAAGAGATCTGGGTTAAATCCATCAGTCTTTTGCTCACCATGCCACCCCAGTTTAGACCTGGCCATGAGCAAATCAGTCTTGACTTTGCCTCATGGGAACAGTCCAGTCCAAACTGCCAAGGCAGGTCCTCCCTGGACTGGAAACAAGCATCCTAGGACCAGTTTCGGGGTTTCATCCGTCATCAGCCAGGATAGCTTGAATCCAGTGGCACAGTGAGCCTGGGACCCACGTCTGGGCATACCCGGCGCACTTAGGGTGAGAAAGCAAAACACACAATTGATTGACGGAATGCAGAACAAATCAAAACGTTCACCCCCAATCAAGAGATCTGGGTTAAATCCATCATTCTTTTGCTCACCATGCCACCCCAGTTTAGACCTGGACATGTGCAAATCAGTCTTGACCCTGTGCCTTAAGGGGACCGGCCAGTCCGAACTGCCAAGCCAGGTCGTCCCTGGACTGAAAACAAGCATCCTAGGACTGGTTTCGGGCTTTTACCCCTCATCAGTCAGGATAGCTTGAATCCAGTGGCACAGTGAGCCCGGGACCCACGTCTGGGCATACCCGACGCACTTAGGGCGAAAAAAGCAAAACACACAATTGATGGAAAGAATGCAAAACAAATCAAAACATTCACCCCCAGTCAAGAGATCTGGGTTAAATCCATCATTCTTTTGCTCACCATGTCACCCCAGTTTAGACCCGGCCATGAGCAAATCAGTCTTGACCGTTTGCCTCATGGGAACAGTCCAGGCCGAACTGCCAAGCCAGGTCCTCCCTGGACTGGAAACAAGCATCCTAGAACCGGTTTCGGGGTTTCACCCCTCATCAGCCAGGATAGCTTGAATCCAGTGGCACAGTGAGCCCGGGACGCACGTGTGGGCATACCCGGCGCACTTAGGGCGAGAAAGCAAAACACACAATTGATGGACGGAATGCAGAACAAATCAAAACATTCATCCCCAATCTAGAGATCTGGGTTAAATCCATCATTCTTTTGCTCACCATGCCACCCCAGTTTAGACCTGGCCATGTGCAAATCAGTCTTGACCCTGTGCCTCATGGGAAGAGTCCAGTCCGAACTGCCAAGCCAGGTCCTCCCTGGACTGGAAACAAGCATCCTAGGACCGGTATCGGGGTTTCAACCCTCATCAGCCAGGATAGCTTGAATCCAGTGGCACAGTGAACCCGGGACCCACGTCTGGGCATACCCAGCGCACTTAGGGCGAGAAAGCAAAACACACAATTGATGGACGGAATGCAGAACAAATCAAAACATTCACCCCAGTCAAGAGATCTGGGTTAAATTCATCATTCTTTTGCTCACCATGCCACCCCAGTTTAGACCTGGTCATGTGCAAATCAGTATTGACCCTGTGCCTCATGGGAAACGTCCAGTCTAAACTGCCAAGCCGGGTCCTCTCTGGAAAGGAAACAAGCATCCTAGGACCGGGTTCGGGGTTTCACCTCTCATCAGCCAGGATACCTTGAATCCAGTGGCACAGTGAGCCCGGGACCCACGTCTGGGCATACCTGGCGCACTTAGGGCGAGAAAGCAAAACACACAAATGATGGACGGAATGCAGAACAAATCAAAACATTCACCCCCAATCAAGAGATCTGGGTTAAATTCATCATTCTTTTGCTCACCATGCCACCCCAGTTTAGACCTGGCCATGTACAAATCAGTCTTGACCCTGTGCCTCATGGGAACAGTCCAGTCCGACCTGCCAAGCCAGGTCCTCCCTGGACTGGAAACAAGCATCCTAGGACCAGTTTTGGGGTTTCACCCCTCATCAGCCAGGATAGCTTGAATCCAGTGGCACAGTGTACCCGGGACCCACGTCTGGGCATACCACACTTAGGGCGAGAAAGCAAAACACACATTTGATGGACGGAATGCAGAACAAATCCAAACATTCACCCACAATCAAGAGATCTGGGATAAATCCATCATTCTTTTGCTCACAATGCAACCCCAGTTTAGACCTGGCCATGTGCAAATCAGTCTTGACCCTGTGCCTCATGGGAGCAGTCCAGTCCGAACTGCCAAGCTAGGTAGTCCCTGGACTGAAAACAAGCATCCTAGGACTGGTTTCGGGCTTTTACCCCTCATCAGTCAGGATAGCTTGAATCCAGTGGCACAGTGAGCCCGGGACCCACGTCTGGGCATACCCGACGCACTTAGGGCGAAAAAAGCAAAACACACAATTGATGGAAAGAATGCAAAACAAATCAAAACATTCACCCCCAGTCAAGAGATCTGGGTTAAATCCATCATTCTTTTGCTCACCATGTCACCCCAGTTTAGACCCGGCCATGAGCAAATCAGTCTTGACCCTTTGCCTCATGGGAACAGTCCAGTCCGAACTGCCAAGCCAGGTCCTCCCTGGACTGGAAACAAGCATCCTAGAACCGGTTTCGGGGTTTCACCCCTCATCAGCCAGGATAGCTTGAATCCAGTGGCACAGTGAGCCCGGGACGCACGTGTGGGCATACCCGGCGCACTTAGGGCGAGAAAGCAAAACACACAATTGATGGACGGAATGCAGAACAAATCAAAACATTCACCCCCAATCTAGAGATCTGGGTTAAATCCATCATTCTTTTGCTCACCATGCCACCCCAGTTTAGACCTGGCCATGTGCAAATCAGTCTTGACCCTGTGCCTCATGGGAAGAGTCCAGTCCGAACTGCCAAGCCAAGTCCTCCCTGGACTGGAAACAAGCATCCTAGGTCCGGTATCGGGGTTTCAACCCTCATCAGCCAGGATAGCTTGAATCCAGTGGCACAGTGAACCCGGGACCCACGTCTGGGCATACCCAGCGCACTTAGGGCGAGAAAGCAAAACACACAATTGATGGACGGAATGCAGAACAAATCAAAACATTCACCCCCAGTCAAGAGATCTGGGTTAAATTCATCATTCTTTTGCTCACCATGCCACCCCAGTTTAGACCTGGTCATGTGCAAATCAGTATTGACCCTGTGCCTCATGGGAAACGTCCAGTCCAAACTGCCAAGCCGGGTCCTCTCTGGACTGGAAACAAGCATCCTAGGACCGGGTTCGGGGTTTCACCTCTCATCAGCCAGGATACCTTGAATCCAGTGGCACAGTGAGCCCGGGACCCACGTCTGGGCATACCCGGCTCACTTAGGGCGAGAAAGCAAAACACACAAATGATGGACGGAATGCAGAACAAATCAAAACATTCACCCCCAATCAAGAGATCTGGGTTAAATTCATCATTCTTTTGCTCACCATGCCACCCCAGTTTAGACCTGGCCATGTGCAAATCAGTCTTGACCCTGTGCCTCATGGGAACAGTCCAGTCCGACCTGCCAAGCCAGGTCCTCCCTGGACTGGAAACAAGCATCCTAGGACCGGTTTCGGGGTTTCACCCCTCATCAGCCAGGATAGCTTGAATCCAGTGGCACAGTGTACCCGGGACCCACGTCTGGGCATACCACACTTAGGGCGAGAAAGCAAAACACACATTTGATGGACGGAATGCAGAACAAATCAAAACATTTACTCCCAGTCAAGAGATCTGGGTTAAATCCATCATTCTTTTCCTCACCATGACACCCCAGTTTAGACCTGGCCATGTGCAAATCAGTCTTGACCCTGTGCCTCATGGGAACAGTCCAGTCCAAACTGACAAGCCAGGTTCCCTAGACTGGAAACAAGCATCCTAGGACGGGGTTCGGGGTTTCACCTCTCATCAGCCAGGATACCTTGAATCCAGTGGCACAGTGTGCCCGGGAACCCCTCTTAGAAAGGTGCTGTATGGGGGGGAGAGTTATTTGGCAGCAAGGTACATGGATCATTTTGAACCTTGATGTTCTTTATGTTGTTTTCTCTTTTGTTCTGTTCTATCTCTGATCTTTTTCGGTGCCTGCTCTGGTGCTCTCTGTGCAAAAATAATATAAAATTAATGTATTTCTTTGTGAGTATGTGTTTTATGTTATGTGTCTTTTTGTTTTTAGGTTTAATTGCTAAACCTACAAAATATAAAATGATCAATATATATTTTTAATTTGTCCTGAGAAGGTGGTTATCATTAATTACACCCACTGAAACACTTTGAGCATATTTGCACATTTCTTGTCGCATTTTGCATATATATTTTAAGATACGAGGATGTGTGATGGAAAGTGTCGAGAAAATATATATGCACTTACAATTTTACTTTGATGTAATTTTATAGAATTTTAGTTCTGTTTATCTGTTTTAATTTTATGGAATTTTAGTCCTGTTTATCTGTTTTTTGTTTGTATGTATTAGGAATTATATGTGATCAGCATCAATAAATATTATACTTTTGCATACTAGTGTGTTTTCGATTTTTTTGTGCAGTCTGCATTTTATTCAGTCCTTATCTCCTTGTTCAGAGAAATTCTATTGTTGTTCTTTCCCTTGCATCAGGACCACTCCTTTGATGGTTATGGTGATTCGTCTGTAGAGCCTGGAACTGGACTGAAGACTGCTTTGACTGCAAAGTAACTGTCCTACTAAGCCTTGCAGGCTCCCTTGAATTGCTCCCTGCTGGAGTTGGTCACCAAAACGGTCTGGAGTACCCAAACATAACTTTATAAATAGTTTTCCGATTTTTCCAAAGTAACCGCTGTAGTTGCCAATGCTTGTTTGCCTCTTGAGTAAACAGATTTGATTTACAATCTACTTAAAAATTCATAATGCCAGAACCTTTTATGGATTTTGTTTGTTTCGGTGTCTAAAAATTAATAAATATAAGATCGATCTACGGGCGTACAATACCCACAGTGCACTTTGCTAAAGGCAACAATAAATTGGAATGAGCAGAGCAGATGGACATAGAGAGTAGAACCATTAAATAAAATTGTGTATAGTACCTGATGACAGAAAATAACTTTTTTCATGATAGAGTCTGTTCAAATAGTGCCTTATGTTATGAATGATACCAAGGTGCTAATAAAATATGAAAACAACTTCATTAACATTTATATTCTAGTGTCATATATGTATATATAACAGCTCCTAGGGACTCACAAGGATTAGGAATGAGCTACCAAAATGCCAATATAATACAATAAAACTGTCTCGCTTATTTGCATTCTAAACAACACTTGTTGTCATATTATTTTTTTCGTCAAGAGTGTGAGTGTCAAGAGTGTGACAAGGTATCACTGTAGTACATTTGTCAACTGAAATATATATGCAAATGGAGCCATTCATCCCTGATTATCTGTCCCCTCCAAATCTTTAATTGGTACCTTGCAATTAGGCAGAGGAGAGAGCTGGACAGCAGGGGGCACAATAAGCAATTAAAAACAAAGCCAACAAAGCCTCCTCTACTTTTGAATGTCCTCTGGCATTCTATAGTTCAGCACACACAACAGCTAAAAGGATCCTCAGTGTCATCGAAGCTGCAGCTGCCTAAGCTACAGCAGTGCAGAAGGTGGATTGGGCGGGTGCCGGAAGCACTTTTAGCGTAATGGGCATTGCACACCTAGATTCGTGAAAAACAGCCAGGCTTAATTTAAGCTAGCAACCCCTATTTGAACCTATTTTGTTTTTCAGTCCCCATGCTTTTTGCACTGAAAAAAAGAATGAAGTTGAAACAGGGACTGCATCACCGTTTAACTTTCAGGGCAGCGGTTGACATCCGTTGTCCCTTACGCCCCCCCTCCAAATATGGGGTGGATGAATCCCTTGCATCCAACGCACTTCCTACGCCCATGCACAGGATGGTGAGCTGGCACCGAGACTAGTGGCTGGTTCTCAAGTTCTAAAATCTACAACTCTGGCAGTAGTGCAACATTCTCTCTCACTGTTGATTTCACTCATAATACCACAAACTTTACCTTCAGCCAGCGGAAATACATGCAGTCTGCCATATGTTACAAAATACATACTAGGCATGTTTTTTGGAGTTTGACACTGCCCAGGCTTGCAAATATGTGCCACTTTTTTAGCTATCTGATTCTGTAATGGGGGGCACTTTATTTGGTGCCTGAGCCTATTTTCTGTTTTAGTCGGACGCTAAACACCAATGGGTGTTTTGCCCTCTCCTCTGCATATCAGAGATGAAGCAAGGGAAGTCCCCAAAAAGATTGTCTTAATTCTGTCTATATTGGCAATCTTTGAATAGAACAATAAGCGCATTTTGCAAAGATCAAGAAAGTTGATGGAGAGGGGACCCTTAGATCTCAAACATCTTGTGTAATCATCATACTAACCTTGCCACTGGTGAAATGGACCTTTTTTTTGTCGAAGTGGAGAGAGATCTTGGGTAGGCCTGGGTGCAACTCGCAACATTTTACTCTGTGGAATTCCGCAGAGTTACCATAAACCTGCGAATTTCCGCACTGAAAGTCAGAGCAATCAGCACACTGCAGTGCACAAGGGCACAGCCATTTTGTTTTATCTGTTTCTGCCTTGTAGCTTCTCTTGCCGGTTCTTTCTCAACTTTTCAATTCTACCAAATCCACCTTCCTCTGATCACCCACTTCTCAATCCCACCCTTTATTTTCTATCTCATTGCCAGTTGTAGCGTCCTCCCCAGCCAGGGTACCCGCCAATGACTACACCGCACACAAAGCTTGTTATTACCTGTCTTTATTCGTCTGTGTGTAACTGCGAAATCAACATTCTCAAACTGCATTCACTTGACTATGCTCTAACACCTACGTCACAGTCCTGCAGAGTACAGCGGGAACCAAAGAGGTTCCGTCATTACTAACTCACAGGACACTACACCTGGGAGCAGGTAAACTTCCCTCTTTCTCAGGGCAACACAGTGGCCCATGCATGGCTATGTCCATGAATTATTACAGTGGACAGACTGTTGGGTACAGTACATTCTTCCCATGAGTCGCTCTCTCATCCGGGCGCCTTCTTCTTATGATGAGAACGCCACTATCAGTACTCAAATACATAACAATAAAGTATTCACTAGCTAGCATAAGGCGTCTGGAAAAACAGCATCTGCAATGGAAAAACACATAACGTACAAACAAATGAAATAAAATGTTTGGACCTCTCAGCCTTAAACGTGTAAAATACGACATTCTAAATGACAATAAAAATTTGTCTAAACATAAGTTACACAGCATGTTAACTCGGGTGCTGCTCATAATGGCTAAATGCGGTCACCAACTACAAATTATACGATTAATATGCACATGTTATTTAACCATGTTAATTGCACTTTGCTCATAAGTGTGATAATTATGCAACAGTAAAATAGCGTTCATCCAGAGTTTCTAAGCAACAGTTTAGCACGCAGTCTAAATAACCTTCCATTAAACAACATTGGCCATTGAGAGTTGATCAAGCTACAATAACACTATGGAAACTGCAACTGCTCTCTCTCCAGGTTGTTTGTTGGCGCTGCTTTTTCTATATCAATTCGTATTTACCTCCATGTCACTTTTTTCCAGTGGCGTAGCTAGGCCTTTGCGGCCCCCGGAGGCCGTAAGAGCGAGGGGGGGTGCTGCTGAACAAATCCTGTGATTGCCGCCCGGCGCGGCCGCAGGTAAGAGCGGGGTGGCCCCAAAACTCGTGCCGCCCGGGGCGGACCGCAACCCTCCCCCTCCCCCTCTAAGCCACTGCTTTTTTCCCAAAAACAAACCAGGGGTAGCCTTAACAGTTCTGTTCTAACTTGCCCTACTGTGCTAGATTGGAGCCAGACCACCGTCCGTTGGTCATCCGTCACTTCTGTTGGTCGAGCGCCTAGAGGTGACTCCGTTTGCAGTATGTACAAGGAACATTTTACAATCAGTCCTTTATAAATTGGCCGCACTCAACATAAGCGTCTTTGAGCAGTAAGCGTGTACCAAATCCCTCTACCATGATGCATGGCTGATTACACAAACACAGGTTTTAGTGAAAGGGTGAATTCTACCCCTTGTAGAAAACAGTACTGTTAACAATTTAGGCAACATCATTTAGACAGATCTCACTTAGCTCAACATGGAGTAAGATCAATGGCCAATACACGTAAAAGTAAACTAAATGTATTAACCCAAAGTCAACATTTTTATTCACCTTCTGGTTTGTATCTAAAAATTACCGGGCATATTATCAACGAGGCGATAAACAATTATCGCCGCTTTTGCGTCCGTTTTCGGACGAAAAGCAGCGATAATTTTATTGCCTAATCAGCAAGGTCACGCTATCGCGTGAATCCTTGCATTATCGCCCTTTCCCCCAACGCCCATCTTTGCATCTCTAATGAGATGCAAAGTGGGCGTTACTGGGCGTACCCCGGATGGACTACGTTACAAATATCGCTGATGTTCACATCGCGATTTTTACAAGGCAGCCCACATGATTTTAGCAGAGGTTAGATTTTGGCGAAAACGGCTGTTTTCGCCAAAATCTAACGTCTGCTAAAATCCTCACTTAGCCATCCCTAACATAGGGGGTGTATTCTGCTGATACGACCACAGGGTCGTATCAGCAAGGTTATCGCCGTTTTGCAGGGAACATCGCTGGAAAACCAGCGATGTTCCCTGCAAAACGGCGATAACCTCGCTATCTCTGGAATTTTTATCGCCCTGGAGAAACGCGTTGTTAATAACGCGCTATCAGGGCGATAATTTCCAGAGATAGCCTGCGATAGGACTATTATCGCTAAGCACGGCATAATATGCCCCTACATTTTAACATCTGTCTCACCCAGCCCTGGTATATCTGACGCCTGGAACCGTCACCTTGAAGCAGAAATGTGTAGGATCTGATAAAAGGCTCATCAGCAAACAGGTTTGGCAGCGGCAGCTGGCTTATAATTCAAAGGGTGCGAAACACAAAGTACATCAGTTCAGGGAATATGTTTCTCAGATCTCCTTTACTGGCTCTGACATCGTATTTTTGTCTTTGTAACTGTTTGTGTCTCTCCACTTACTCCTTTCAGACCAAATAGTTAACAAAAAAGTATTTATATGAATTCATATCTTCTAACTTGCAGGATAGAATGAGGAAACCTCACTTGAAATTCCCAACCTCCACTCCTAGGGTGAATTCACCATGCTGCACTTCAGATGGATACACAGCCTTTCATGTCAAGACCATTTCGCAAGTGTCACATTCAACGTCTTTGGGGGTAGATTCTACGCTTGTGGGAATACAACTTCCACTCTACCCAGTGTAGACGATTCATTGCTGCTCCTGCTCAGTCCACAGTGTGATGATGCTCTGTAGATGATGATCTGATATATTTAGGAACGTGCGAAATTCACATAATTTGCTTTTACATACTTATGTAAAATTTCTGGAAAGTTAGACAAAATTGCACATAATTACGAGAATTGCAAATCTATAATTTAGAGCTTTATTTGAGCGCAAAATGGGTGCTTGCGCCAATTTCTGATACAATGACTCATTTAGTGCTAAAAAGTGTGAAAACCACACGTTCAGTGAACAACAGCTTTTCGCATTCTGGTTGATTGCATTGTTTTCGAACTCCTACACTATAATTTTGCCATGGACAGCAGCTTAATAACGTGACTTGGCATCATTTTAGGAATTTCGCATAACAAGCATATTGTGAAATTCCTATATTTGCATGAATTACACCAGCATCATTTAAATTTGACCTGTTCTTGGCTGTCTACTCCTACTAGTGGAGTGCTACATGCAGTAGCATGCGTATGGCTCAATCAGTGTCCCCTCATCACACAGTGGCACATAACTGGAATGCAGAACTACCAACTTAGTGATGCATTGTCATTAGATAACAGATGGATAGCATTAAAGACAAGGAATTAATTTGGCCTCTTTAAAATGTACTAGCTTCTATCCTGGGCCTTTGCGTTTTTATATTTCCTTACCATTATGTTAAATTGTGTAACAAAATGTCAACTCAGTAGATCATGTCCTGAATTTGGGCAAACTCAAGGCAGAATTCTCTGTGGGCGTACCAATGGAGTGGAAAGTTAATTAGTAAACATTATTATGAGCAAGCGTTGGCGAAGTCAATAGGTTTGGGTTTAATTTTCGATTGCAAGTGACATAGGAACATTTGAGCATGACAAGCGGGACGGAGCTGGGAGGAGCTGATAGCAAACATGGAGGTTGATTCACGAAAATGCAAGGGGTAGTGGAAGGGACATCGTGTATGGCCTTTGATTCCTGTAGCACCATAGAAAGTGATATCACGTATGACCCTGACACAATGGGAAGTGACATTACTATAGACTTAGGGCTCGCTGTAGCGGGCTCTACTAGTCATTAAAGGCCCTCTCCAGCATTAAAAAAGGGAGCAGGCCTTTAATGGCCGGCAAGCTTAGTATTAGATCATGCGCCCCCCCAGAGGGCAGAATGTTCTAATTTGTAAAACAAAGACCTCACAGTGCCCATGGGGGTTGAAATCCCTCCGGCTCCATGAGGCCTTTGTGAAACATTGGAATTTTGATGCTCCGGGCTCTACGGCCATTAGAAATCTGGAGCACTCAATTGTTTTCAATGGAGCGCTCAACATTCCTATGTTCTAATACAAATTAAACCCTGAATTTATACACCACTGAGCAACCACCACTATGGTCACATACTTATAACGTAAAACCCTTCCCACAAAAGCCACACTGCAATGGACGACTCTTCAAACCAAATTTTCCTCCACTGTGTTGCATGCCATCCATCCACTAATGTGCACCGGCTCCTAAACTGGCACAAAAAGCGCTATGTACTTGCAATTACAATAAATATTGCTTAAGGATTTTTGGATGCAGATTTGAGTCTTCATTGAAGGGCTAGAAGCTTCTGTCAAATCTTCTTAGGAAGATAGAAAATTGAGTATCAGGACATGTGGCTGCAGAAATTGATGGCTATCGGGGGTGTTTTACCCACTGCCTCTCAGGCTACTGTTACCCCTTTGCAGCACTGGGCACAAGAGTTACTGTTCTGATTCTAACTACAGAGAATTAGGAATGCATGGTTGCTGAGTGGCAGCTGAGGCCTGCTCAAGGCCCTTAGAGACCTCAAGTAAGTTTCCCATTGTTACGGGGGACTTCTTTCCATTTTGCTTTTTAAAATACCTTTGCCAGCATAACAACTCATGAATTTGGAATTGTTTTAAAAACAATCGCGTGAAGTTGTAAAATGCTCATTTTCTCAGCTTCTCATACTGCTACTGATGAAAAATATTACCAAAAGTGTCAAACATAAGCATGGCCACCCGAATTGTGTGATTAAACTTCTGCTGCTTTTTAGACATAATTAAGGATGTACAGCAATTTTCACATAATCTAGCAACTGCTAATTTGCAGATTTTAATAAAAACCAGAAACATTTAGTTTTTATCTAAACGATCAAAAGTTAATAATAATATGGTGATACACAGCGCTAGACTTTATAATCTAGTTAACTGGTACCCTTTCGTTTGTAGTTTGCTGAATCCCGGGATCAATGACAGTTCTGACAGTTATTAAAATTTACAAATGAATTAATATCACTACCATAGAACATGCAGGCATGATGATGCATAATTTGCTTTTGAATGCAGCATAATTTAGCCAATTATTTAGGATAATTTGATCTTCAGTTGCCTGCTAATGCTGATAACCCCACAAAGAAGGCATTACAACTTCACACATAAACATGACGAAAATATGAAACTGTTACAAATTAGCAAAGAGAATATTTGGCAGCAATCTGGTGCTGCAGAAGCAACATAAAGGAACACTGGGGTAAATGGAAAAAGTAAACCTAAAGCACTCACTGTGAACAGCTTCAAGGCTGTCACTGTTTGCAGTTTGAAAAGAATTCTGCATTCTTGAACTTTTGGCAGCACAACTCAGAGGCCCATAAAGACATTGGGTCCAGTAGAACTGGAGACCAGGACAGCCAGCTAAAGCTAAAACTCCTTCTAACTCAGTCCTTCTCCACTACAGAAAGGTCAAGAAAAACATCAAAATCCCTAGCCTGCAGGACGAAGATACTCAGTGCTTATGGGATCCTGGGTCCTGCAAGGCCTTCAAGGGCGCGATGCTAGGTGACACGTTGCGGATCAAGTCGAAACTGTAGCTAGTTTCAACTGTTCCCTGCATCCTGCAAGAAGCTGCGTGGACCATTTGCTATTTTAACAGAAACGAGAAAGAACCGATCCAAAGTTTTTTCCCAATTTATTTTCTGCTACCAAAATGTCTAACTCATCTGTGATTCCTACTGGCTTTGAGACCTCTGAGGCGATTAAATGACATCAATGACAAAGAGTGTTACAGCAAACAAATGATGGACGGAATGCTGACAATGCAAACATTCTCCCCCATTCAAAAGATCTGGGTTAAATCCATCGTTCTTTTGCCCACTACGCCACCCCAGTTTGGACCCAGCCATATGCAAATCAGTCTTGACCCTGTGCCCCATGGGAACAGTCCAGACCGAACTGCCAGGCCAGGTCCTCCCTGGACCGGAAACAAGCATCCTGGGACCGGTTTCAGGGTATGTCACCCTTCTTCAGCCAGGCTAGCTTGAATCCAGTGGCGCAGTGAGCAAGGGACCCATGTCTGGGCATACCCATCCCACTTAGGGCGAAAAGTGTTACAGCAAACAAATGATGGACGGAATACTGACAATGCAAACATTCTCCCCCAGTCAAAAGATCTGGGTTAAATCCATCATTCTTTTGCCCACTACGCCACCCCAGTTTGGACCCAGACATATGCAAATCAGTCTTGACCCTGTGCCCCATAGGAACAGTCCAGACCGAACTGCCAGGCCAGGTCCTTCCTGGACCAGAAACAAGCATTCTGGGACCGGTTTCAGGGTATGTCACCCTTCTTCAGCCAGGCTAGCTTGAATCCAGTGGCGCAGTGAGCAAGGGACCCATGTCTGGGCATACACATCCCACTTAGGGCGAAAAGTGTTAAAGCAAACAAATGATGGACGAAATGCTGACAATGCAAACATTCTCCCCTAGTCAAAAGATCTGGGTTAAATCCATTGTTCTTTTGCCCACTACGCCACCCCAGTTTGGACCCAGCCATATGCAAATCAGTCTTGACCCTGTGCCCCATGGGAACAGTCCAGACCGAACTGCCTGGCCAGGTCCTCCCTGGACCGGAAACAAGCATCCTGGGACCGGTTTCAGGGTATGTCACCCTTCTTCAGCCAGGCTAGCTTGAATCCAGTGGCGCAGTGAGCAAGGGACCCACGTCTGGGCATACCCATCCCACTTAGGGCGATGCCCAGACGTGGGTCCCTTATCAGCTCCATCTCCTTCCAGGCTCCTTCCTTGTGATCGCTCACTGAATCAAAGAACACCCTTTGAAGTGTACAGGGGGAGTCTCTCTCTCTCTCCCTTCTCCAGTGTGTCCCACCCGCTCACAGCAATGTAGCAATACACAAATCTGTACAGGGGTGGAGGGATTCCTCTTCTCCTCATGTCTTCACCATGCAGGCCTGGGTTTTCCAAAATGGAACCCAGTGTTTTCCATATCATGTACCATGGCAGGCACACTTGTACTCAGTGTACATACACACCACACGCACTGTCCAGTACTGTTAACTCCATGTATTGTGCCACCCCAGTCGCACATATATTCAGCACACACATTCTGTCTGCATGCACTGCTCAGTACTGTAGCCTTTCTGTATTGTGCCATGGTGTGCTGTATGAAAACACACACTGCTAGCACACACATTCACCATGTGATCACTGCACAACACTTCACCCTTCATGTATTGTATTTCTCGCAAACACACATACACCCAGCACATGCATTCACTGCGCACGCACTGTAGACCACTACATCTCTCCTTTAATGTATTCCTGTCCGGTATACATACACCCAGTACACGTACTCACCATGCGTGTGATCCAGCGCAATATTAGCCAACAACATTCATACACCATATACTCACTTGGGCCCATACATTCACACTACACTAATACTTACGCTGGGTGTCAGATGTACTCTTTTATCAAAGTCCCTGCTACCAATTACCTTCTGATTGAAGAGTAATGACTTACCAATGGATCCTTTGCTAATTGGGAAATTTAAAATGAGTGACATTCATTATAGTACATACTCCTGAAATAACCACTGAGTTAGGAAGTTTTAAAATGTTTATCTAAAGTTTTAGCAGAGTAAAATACAGAAAACACGGTACTTGATTGAAATACCCAAGAAAAAGCATAGAAATGATTTTGCTAATAAATGACGGTGTTTAAGGAAGAGGAGAAGATAGAGACAGCAGCGCAACTAAAGGTTGCAATATAGTTACCTAAATGCGAGAACCAAGCCCCTTGGCCAAGGAGTTGGAAAAGATAGGACCCAGGAAGGATGAAGAGCAAAGACTTCTTCCAGGATCAGGACAGGACCGGTGACCTCTCTACAACGACGCCTGCGCCGTTCCCCTCTCTGATACTCAACTTCTCTCGATTCTCCAGTGCCTTCCTTCTAATGGACTCCGCCGCCCCCTCCTCAGGACCTCTTCCGGACAGGAATTCAGTCAGCAACCGATCAGCTGGGCAGTCTGGAGTTGAGAGCGCTCTGGCAGTATGGACGCCTGTTCTTCGTGAACGCATGCTCTGACTAATATACTAATGCTATATTCTATTATACCCTTCTACGCCCATGTACCTCCCCTTAATGTTGCTAACATTATGGGACCACTACTTCTGATTGGACAGGGACAGGGGGTGGATTCTCGCACCATATCAATTTTGGCCTAAATAGTGAAGCCTATTGTTTTTAGCTTCCCGCCCCTTCAAATTAATACATTCACTTTATTTCCCACCCGTCTCACGACAAATGTTATACATTTTACAGGAGAAAAGTAACAATTTGTCCGCCGGAAACATTGAGTACATCATCTTCGGCCAATAGGTCGTGGCCTTGGGAGACGTCCAAGTTGACTTCACTTGGCAGGCATACAGGACACATGCGCAGAACCATCTGTCTCTCGAGTTTCAAGTCACCAACCCAGGCCCAAGTTTACGAATTACTAAAAGTGTAAGAAGAAAATATTAAAATCACAAATAAAAAGTTTCACTGTATGCCCACTTTCCCTACTCTATTCCCAATTAATTATAATACTATCCTGCATTAGTAGCGTTAAGAAAACGACAATTTAATAATGACATGAGAGCAAGCTGAAGCATGTGAAAACATTTAGCGGCCATTTTAGTGCACACTGCGCAGAAGCAGAAGTTTCCCACCAAGCAAAGAAAGACGTCACACCATGTGATCAGGTTGCGACATGCGCAATGAAGTCCCGCGCTTTTAGCGGCTATCTTGGTTTATAGACAAGCGTTATTCATTAGTAAAACACATAGGCAAGCGTCTATCCCTTTTGTGTTTGTGAATGCAAAGATTAGTATTGACAGTACAAGTTTAATAAATTAATACTATGAGGAGGATTGCATACAAGCAAGTTTCATTTTTGAAACCTTGCTCCATCAATCCCCTCTCTGATGGCGTTTCTGAGCCATCAAAATACTACCCTCAATCAGATGCCAACTTCTAGCAAATCGTTTCATTCTCATTTTTACTTTTTCTATTCTTACAGTCTCCTTTTAATTTCTTGTATAAATCACTTCTCCATTCTTCTAGTTCGATTTCATCTAGTTTTCTCTTCTTTCCTTTTCCTGTCACTTTATATGTTCCATTCTTTCTACAGCATTTGCACCATATTGTTATTGCTAAAATTATTATTGTTATCCCTGCTAAGGGTACTAATATTTGACCTATAAGTCCTTTCCCTATATTAGCAAACCAGGTTCCAATTGACGCAATACTATTTGTCAATCTTTCCCTTACACTATCAACTTCCAGTGGTTTAAGTTCTTTCTCAAGTTTAGTTATGTTTTTAATATACGTTCCAATTTCTGCACTCTTTTCAGGAATATAAGTGCAACACTGTTTCGTCTTCAATAATTTACAGACTCCTCCCTCTTTTGCCAATAGAATGTCAAGAGCAAGTCGATTTTGCATTACCATAGATCTAATCGCAACCATCTCCGTATTAATCATTAGAAAACCTCCAGCAGTATCCGTTGATAAACGATCAACCACTGTAGACAATTTGCATATTTTCCTTGAGTTCAGAATTATTCCCACTGAAGGTATCAATGCACCAAATATATCACCTACAATTTCTGAAAAACTAGCTCTTTTACTACGTATTAATTCATTATTGTTTTCATTGCTTCCAGTGTTTCTTTTTACGTGGTATATCTTTGGAAAAACTATTCCAAAATAACAACTTCCATACCACCGTGCAGGAAGCCTAAAGTAAGCCTCATTCCCACATACATAATAGATTCCAGGAAAAACTGAATCTGTTCCTCCTTTGAGCCCCCAACCTCCAAGAATTAAACAATTGTGTTCATATTCACTGGTACCGATGAAAACATTGTTATAATCAGTCTTTAACCTATGTAGACAAATATTCCCTTTCTTTACGAAATCCAGAGCCATTGCAGCTTGAGCTTTACCAGGTGTATAACTCCCTTCCTTCTCCGCCCAAGGTGGCAACTGAGCCTTATGCTCTGAAGCTTTCTTTTGAAAATCATGTCTTCTATCTTCTACTAAATTCAAAAAAATCTTTTCTTCTTCTAGTAAAGAACATGTTAGATTGTGTCTATGTGCATGTGTTATGTCTATTGATTTCATTGTTAAGAAAAATTCTCCCATAAACTGTGCGTCTTGACTACTAAGCACTGGGTTCATACTCTTGCGAATCGGAACCTCAGAAAAATCACATCTAAGTTTGAATAATAATACTGTAGCCTACCTGTTCTATAAAATAAACTTGTTAATACACTACATGAGATGCCATATGTCAGTGGTAAATGATGGTATGTTAATCCTTCCGCTACTGATTCAGGTAACTTCATACAGACATAACAATTACTAACTTCCATTGTGTCTACATACTGAAACAATAACTTTGTGAAAACATTTAAACTAGTGTCGTTATCAGCTATTTCATGATGAATTTCTGCCTCAACTTCTGCCATTAATTCTACTCTATTGCCCTTCATGTTTGCTGTCCTCCCTTTAGTTTCATTATTTATCTTCTTATCTATTATCATAAGGTAAGGAACTGATACAATCAGGACTAACCATACTATAAGCACCAATACTAGACTACATATGCAGATTGCACAGCATCTCCTACAACAATTTTGTTTTGGTCTCCCAATAACTCTATCATCAGGCATTTTTCGACAAGGAAGATTGCTCTTCTTATCTCTTCTTCTTTTCTTTAGAGGATTCTTTTGTTTAGTCAGGGTGGTCTTGTTTCTTCTTCGTATGTTAGTTCTGCACTTGTTCCTTCGCCACCACTGTCACTTGACTCTGAGCTTTCAAAATCTTCCAGAATAATATAAGTCCAGTCAGGACCCTTGAATTTGTTATTCACAAGTCTCAGTCTTTTACTTTTTCTTTTTCCTGACTTTTTCTCTTGTTCAGTTTGACTTGTCATTTCAGGTACTTGTTCTAGATCTTCACTTCTGGTTGTTATGTGGTATTTTACTCTTTTAATGACACTTGGCCAATGATCTCCTTTTCTTGTCTTCTTGGTTGGCACTGTTTCTTTGTTTACGTCTTCAGAGATCTCGTTATTTTTACTGCTCAATACTGTTTTGTTTTCTTTGATTACTGCTTCTTTTGTTTGTTCTTTTTCAGGTCTGATTGGTTTCTTTTCAGTAGCTCCACAATGACTTTCAAGATGTTGGCTTTGTTCCTTTTTCAATTCTTTATGTTCATTTGTATTTACCCCTTTTTCTTTAGTGAATTCTTCTTGATCTAACTGCTTCTGATCAGGGCTTATTGCACTGTGAACTTCTGCAGCCTGACCTGATTCTTCTAAACCTGTCTGTCCCTCTTCAAAGTTTATTAAATCTTCACTGTTTTTAGTCCAATTTTCTTTCCCTATCTGATTTAGTTCAGGATCTTTTACTGTCTTGTCTTCTTGATCCCGAGCTGTTTCTTCTTCACCTATCTGATCTTCTTCAATTTCCTCCAATTTTGTTTGATTTCTCGTTCTGTAATATACTTCAGGAACTTCTACCACTGGTATCCAATCCTGACTTGTGCTCGGTTGTTCTCCGTCAGCTTCTCTCGAACCTCTAGCCTGAGATTCCTCAGCTGGGCAACCTTCAGCTTCTTCCGTGATTGGCGTTGTCTGTGGATTCTCTTCTTCAGGGTCTGGTACTCTCTTTGTGTGGCTTACGTGAATCCAATTAGGAAATCTTGCACACTTCACTGCTGTATTGGTGGTCAATATAACTTGACAAGGTCTGCTCCACCTGGGTGATAGACACGTTTCTCTGGTGTGATTCTTCACTACCACCCAATCACCAGGATTCAGATCATGTTCTAGTTCAGGCTGCCTGGAAACTGCGTCTTCTCCAACCTGATGAGAGACATAACGCACTAGGTCAGCCAATCCTTTGCAATAATCCAGAACCATATCATCAGATATATTTACTAATTTGTTTGTGGGAACATGTGTTTGTCTCATTGCTCTTCCCATCATTATTTCATGGGGGCTCAATCCTGTTGTTCTGTCAGGTATGCTTCTGATTCCCATCAAGACAAGTGGCAATGCGTCTGGCCACTCTAATGACGTTGATGCACACATTTTTCCCAATCTTGACTTTATAGTGCCATTCAATTGTTCAACCACTCCAGAAGCCTCTGGGCGATATGCAGAGTGCAATTTCTGTTTGATTTGAAACGCTTCACATATTATCTGGATCACTTCGCTATTAAAGTGTTTTCCTCTATCTGATTCCAAAGATACTGGGAAACCAAACCTAGGTATGAGCTCACGTAACAACAGTTTTGCAACTGTAATACTGTCATTTCTCCTAGTAGGGTAAGCCTCCACCCACTTTGAAAACAGGCACACTATGACTAGTACGTATTTCAGCCCTCTACATGGTGGTAACTGTATGAAGTCGAACTGGAGTCTTATAAATGGGCCCTCTGCCTTTCCAATCTTTCCAAACCCAATTATCGTTTTCCTGCCTGGACTATGCATTTGGCAAGTTAGACATCTCTGGCAAAGACTCTCTGCAACAGCCCTGAATTTGGGATTGTACCAATTTTGTCTGAACAGCCTAATCATTGCATCTCTCCCTATGTGTGTGTCTCCATGATGCATTCTGGCCATTTGTGAGAGTAAACAGTCTGGCATGACTGGTCTGCCATCTGCACTGATCCACACTTCATCTTCTCCTCTTTGGGAGCAACCCACTTTAATCCACACATTTTTCTCACTTTCATCAACCTCATCTTGCAATTTCTTCACCTCATTCCAAGTTTCAGGTGGCATATACAGCATAAGTTGGCAGCTGATTCCCATTTTTTCCACCCTCTTATTGACTGATGTTCTGGTTTTGGCACAATGTTGAGCCACCAAGTCTGCATATCTGTTGCCGACTACCACCCAGTCATCTCCTGACTGGTGTGCGGCACATTTCACCACAGCCAATTCTTTTGGTGATTGTATTGCTTCTAGCAATTCCCTTACAAATTGTCCATTTTTAATGGGGGATCCTGAAGAAGTCATGAAATCCCTCTGCATCCACAGTTGGCCAAAATCATGCACGACCCCGTAACCATATTGACTATCTGTAAATATGGTCACTCTCTGATTCCTCCCAATTTTGCAAGCTTTTATCAAAGCAATCAATTCAGCTACTTGTGCAGATTTTACTCCTGGTAAATAGGATGCTTCGACTATTCCAGTTAATTCACATACCGCATAGGCAGCAGTTAGTTTACCATCTTCATGTCTTTGACATGAACCATCAACAAATAGCTCCCTGTCTGGCTTTTTAAGAGGCTGTTCCTCTATGTCTGGGCGTGGTTTTGTACATAATTCTGTAATTTGTACACAATCATGTTCATCTTCTTCGTCATCTTTATTTGTTTCATGATATGGGTCCGGCAATAAAGTTGCTGGATTTATTATTGTACACCTTACCATGGTCACATTTTCAGCACCCATTATTATCCTCTCATATTTAGTCAGCCGACTAGGAGTAAGATGCTGAGTTCGGGTTCTTGTCAATAGAATCACAACTGCATGTGGAACATACACTTTTACAGGATGTCCCATCACAATTGACTCGCTTTGTTCAATGCTCAAACAAGTTGCTGCTACTGCTTTTAAACATCCTGGCAACGCAGCTGCTACTGGGTCCAATGTAGCAGAAAAGTACGCTATAGGACGTCTGTCTAGTCCATGTCTCTGAGTTAGGACAGAAAGTGCACAATTTTCTCTCTCTTGACAGAATAATGCGAATTCTCTTTTATAATCAGGCATGCCTAGGGCAGGTGCTGAACAAAGTGCGTTTCTCAATTTTACAAAAGCTTCTACACTTTCATCCTCCCACTCCACAGGGTCTTTTGCTTTCTTTTTCGTCATGTTAATTAAGGGCTTAGCTAACATGGAAAAATTTGGTATCCATTGTCGACAGTAGCCTACTATTCCTAGGAACATCCGCACTTGTCTTTGGGTTACAGGAATTTGCATTCTCTTTATTAATTCTACTCTTTCAGAGGTTACTCTTCTTTTTCCCCTCTCAATTTGGTGTCCCAGATATTTAACAGCTGTCCTGCAAAACTGTAACTTTTCAGGTGAGACTTTATGCCCTTCCTCAGCCAAAAGATTTAATAATGCTATGGAGTCAACAACACAGTCTTCTCTGGTGGTCGACGCCACCAATAAGTCGTCGATATATTGGACTAAGACTGAGCTTCCTGGCATCACTAGTTTTTCCAGGCACTTTTTCAGTATCTGGTTGAAGATGGAAGGACTTTCTGTGTACCCCTGAGGAACACGATTCCACACATAGACTTTATTCTCAAATTTAAATGAGAAAAGATACTGGCTGTCTGGATGCAATGGTATTGAAAAGAATGCTTGACACAAGTCAATTACTGTAAACCATCCTGCATTCCAAGGGATCTGGTATAGAATTACTGCAGGATTTGGTACTATGGGACAACATGGTTCCACAATCTTGTTTATTTTACGCAGGTCCTGAACAATCCTATATTTTCCACTAGGTTTCTTTAGTCCCATGATTGGTGAATTACATGGGCTACTCATTACTTCTTTTAGGATGTTTTGTTCTACCATTCGATTGATTTCTTCAATAACTCCTGCTTTTACTTCTGCACTCATTTTGTACTGTCTGGTATTTGGGAAAATTGCACCTTCTTTTACCGTAATTTGAACTGGATCTATTTTTGCCATAAGTCCTGCTTCTTTTCCGGTGAAATCCCATACTATTTGGTTTACTGTACCTTTTAATTCTTCTGGCAACTCATCTTTTGTTATCAATGAAAACATTTCATCTATTTCTGTACCTTGTTTTGCAACCATAATTTTATATACATGGTCCTCATCTGGTGTCTGGACTGCCACACCATCCGGCGTGCAGAAAATTGTACAGTTCATTTTGCACAATAAATCTCTACCTAATAAATTCACTGGGCTAGAATCGCACACTACAAATTGGTGCATTTCTCTGAAGTTTCCTATTTTGACTTCCATTGGTTCTGTAAGAGGTGTTCTAATTCTTTGATTAGATACCCCTACTACTTGGATATCTTCACCAGAGAGAGGAAGGTCTGGGATGTCTGCTGATCTCACAGTAGACCTGGTAGCACCAGTGTCCAAAAGGAAAGTAATATCATTACCTTTCACATTTCCTTCAACATATGGACCAGACTGATCTACCTGTAAGGATGCGCCAAGTACGCACTCCTTCTTCCCCTCTCCTAGGCACCGTCATGAGTTGAATTCACAGTAATTGTCCTGCAAAAGAAATTGTGATGTCATATAATCATTCTTACCACTCCCTCCTGGGTATCCAATGTCTGTACCATGCTTTGCTCTGCTTACATTACCCTGAACAGGTGGAGGTGGTAATTGACTCTGGTGATTTACACCCTGCTGTGAATCATTCTGCATCTGTGGATTTAAGTTTTGATTTGGGCTATTATTATTCCGAATCTTTTTACATTCATCCTTCCAATGCCCCAATTTTCCGCATCCATGACAAGGAAATTTCTTTTTAGCATTCGTCCTCTAAATTTTCCACCATTTCCCGTATCACCACTCGTTCCAGAATCTTTTCCTTGATTTTCACTCGGATTTTCCAAATTAATTCCCTGCTTCTCTGCCATTTTCACCTGTGCCCACATCACCTTTTCTTGTAATTTCTTGTGTCTATCCTCAATATCGTCTCCACAATATTTTGCATACTTCAGAATCTCATCTATGGGCTTTCCCTGCCAAATCATCTGGCAAATCTCTGGCTTCAGACCGTAAACAAACCGATACACAAACTGACTCATGTTCTTGTCTCCAATGTCCTCAAATCCACTATACTGTTTAAACACCTGCAATAAACGCTCATAATAGGAATGTACTGTTTCACTGGCTTCTTGGGTGGTTCGATCTATTTTCACCCAATCTGTTTCTTTCGGTTGTATTTTCCCTTTCAGGTAAGTTATCACCTGCTGATACTTTATCATCACGTCATTTGACGGGGCACCTGTTTTCGGATCTCTGGGATATTCATCACTAGGCCAATCGACTGTAATTTTACAATCTGTCCACAAATCGGCAGGTACCACTATGTCAAACAGACCATCCAAATCCTTCAACAATACCTTTGACACCTTCACAAACCTTTCAACCTGCTTGTACCATTCAATTGGCTTTTCCCTCAGCTTTGGAAAATCATTCGTAAATGATAAAATATCCTGTCTGCTTCATGGGACATGTACATATCCTCCTCCCGCAACTTCTCGCATTGGATACATTTGATCTGCTTTTCCTGCTTCCTTCATCACATATTCAGATGCTGTTCCACTTGTTCGTGCTTCTTCCTTTTTCTTGGCCCACCTAGATCTCCATTTATCTAGATCTCCCCATTTTTGTAAAACTAACATTAATTCTCTTATTTGCAGTCTTCTTCCAGATGCATTCATATTTTCTAAATCTTTGTCTGAAAATTCTGCTCTATAGGGTTTCTGTAGTACTTTTGATCTCCCTATTTCAATTCCCATCTGTAGTGCTAGATTGGACAATTTTTCATGAAATACCCTCACATTTCTAGTGATACTTCTGCACAGGAACAATAATTCTTCTTCATCATAGGTATTCAAGCGTTCTACTCCTACATTTCCTGCTATTATTTCTTCTAATTCAACTTTTAATTTATGGATATCCAGTACTTTTGGAGGTGTGCACTGTTTAACTGACCCTTGTACCCATCTTTCTAGATCTTCAGGTGTTACTATGGTAGCACTTTTTGTTCCTGATGAAGTTACTAAACTTACATCTTTTGAACCTCCAGGTACATCTTTTCTTGGAGTATTATTTACAGAACCTCGAATAGGTAAATCCATGAGTGATATTGTGGATTCATAGTCACTAAATTGATCCTCAATTATAACTGGAGCTTCAGGTTTGGTGTTACTCACAGGAGTAGGTGTAAGTATCGGTTGAGGACAATTTCCTGAGTACCATATAATGGAACTACTGGACCAATTGTTACAGGTATGGTCAACGAATCAGGATGTACCTTTATCTGAGTTATTTTCTGTATTAATTCTGTTCTGGTCTTTTCTAGGGCTTCTTTTTCTTTATCATGTAGCATTCTACTCGGGGTGAATTCATGCATTACCTGTGGCACTAATGGAGTTTTTGGTGGTGCACTTGGGGTGCATCCACTTGTCCCTTCCTGATATGGTGGGGGATTTCTTAACATTTCTTCCATAAATTCGTCTTCAGATTCCTCATTTCTCATTAAATGTTTTGTCTTTTCTGTACATTTGCCTCCTGATTTCTCTCCTTCTGTAAATAATGGATACAGTCCCTCTGTAATCATTGCCCTTCTCCATTGTTTCATCTGACCCTCTCTTGACTCACGTAAATATCTGGGGTAAGATCCTGGGTAACTCCTATTACTTCTAGATCTATCCCGCTCAAATGCCTTGGTTTCCCATTCTTCTAGAGCTTCGTACTGGGTTAATCTAGGTCTGGGTTCTAAATCATTCATCCTCAATCTCAAGTTTTGAAGAATTCTTCCATTGAAGGTACCATTCTCGGGAAATGCTAATACTCCATCATTTTTGGTGTATTCTATCCAATTCTCCATCCATACACAAGTATGATAACCTCTCTCCATCATCATAAATGATGCTGGAGTTTTAGCTGGTGGAATAATAATTCCTTCTCTAGTTTTGATTGGTTTGTCCTTTTTAAAATAATTCTTAATCTTTTGTAAGAATGACATTTTTCTCCTTTCTCCGTACATTCTATCTAATCTTCTGTGTACAAAATTATATTCTGCAAAACCTAGGAATCTCCTATCCGGACGAGTTCCTGTTAAAGTCGGATCGCGTTTTAACAAGCAATCCTTATCCACTAAGAATTTTGCTTCTATAATTTCGACCAATCAAATGTCTGCTATCTTTTATTTCCGAGCCAATCCTTGCGCGGCCTTTTGGTGACGTTTGTCTGTCAACCCCTCCTTTACAATCTGCTCTTTTCTCTCCTCGCTGGTTTAACCAATCCCAGCGTGGCACCTGTGACGTCAGTACTACTCCTGACTACTGACCCCTCCTTTACAAGTGTCTCTCCACACCCGCTGTTTCAACCTACCACAGCGCGGCGTTTTGTGACGTCAGCTCCCTCTCCGGCAACTGACCCTCCCTTTACAAAAATTTACGCAAACTTATTTTCTCTATAAATCTTAATTACATTTCAGTAACAACATAAAACATTCGCTATCGTGCCAGTTTCCACTAATTTAGAAAAAGATAGTTTCTTCCACACTTTAGTAAAACCTTTCCGTTTACTAATACATATACTACGAGTAAAAACACTTCCGTCTACTCTTCACACAAGCTCCAGAAGTACCTGTTACTTCTCCAATGTTACCATTACTAGGTGATATAACATCAAATTTTTATCAGCGTACCCTTTTTGCTATTACTCACATGCATAGAGTCCCTAACGAGTACTTGAAGTCCTGCTTAACTTCTCAGTACTATTTCTGCCTGACAGATAACCTCACTGCAGTATGGCTTCCACTTGCCACCCACTATTCTTTTTACCTACCCCGGGGTATTCTGGACAACATGTAACAAAACTCAAAAATAAGCGGATGTTAGTTCATAAAAATACAAATAAAATTTCTCATTACCCAATTAACAAAGAGTAACAAAAACCATCCTCTGCTTACCAGAAAACTGATCCAGCGCAATATTAGCCAACAACATTCATACACCATATACTCACTTGGGCCCATACATTCACACTACACTAATACTTACGCTGGGTGTCAGATGTACTCTTTTATCAAAGTCCCTGCTACCAATTACCTTCTGATTGAAGAGTAATGACTTACCAATGGATCCTTTGCTAATTGGGAAATTTAAAATGAGTGACATTCATTATAGTACATAATCCTGAAATAACCACTGAGTTAGGAAGTTTTAAAATGTTTATCTAAAGTTTTAGCAGAGTAAAATACAGAAAACACGGTACTTGATTGAAATACCCAAGAAAAAGCATAGAAATGATTTTGCTAATAAATGACGGTGTTTAAGGAAGAGGAGAAGATAGAGACAGCAGCGCAACTAAAGGTTGCAGTATAGTTACCTAAATGCGAGAACCAAGCCCCTTGGTCAAGGAGTTGGAAAAGATAGGACCCAGGAAGGATGAAGAGCAAAGACTTCTTCCAGGATCAGGACAGGACCGGTGACCTCTCTACAACGACGCCTGCGCCGTTCCCCTCTCTGATACTCAACTTCTCTCGATTCTCCAGTGCCTTCCTTCTAATGGACTCCGCCGCCCCCTCCTCAGGACCTCTTCCGGACAGGAATTCAGTCAGCAACCGATCAGCTGGGCAGTCTGGAGTTGAGAGCGCTCTGGCAGTATGGACGCCTGTTCTTCGTGAACGCATGCTCTGACTAATTTACTAATGCTATATTCTATTATACCCTTCTACGCCCATGTACCTCCCCTTAATGTTGCTAACATTATGGGACCACTACTTCTGATTGGACAGGGACAGGGGGTGGATTCTCGCACCATATCAATTTTGGCCTAAATTGTGAAGCCTATTGTTTTTAGCTTCCCGCCCCTTCAAATTAATACATTCACTTTATTTCCCACCCGTCTCACGACAAATGTTATACATTTTACAGGAGAAAAGTAACAATTTGTCCGCCGGAAACATTGAGTACATCATCTTCGGCCAATAGGTCGTGGCCTTGGGAGACGTCCAAGTTGACTTCACTTGGCAGGCATACAGGACACATGCGCAGAACCATCTGTCTCTCGAGTTTCAAGTCACCAACCCAGGCCCAAGTTTACGAATTACTAAAAGTGTAAAAAGAAAATATTAAAATCACAAATAAAAAGTTTCACTGTATGCTCACTTTCCCTACTCTATTCCCAATTAATTATAATACTATCCTGCATTAGTAGCGTTAAGAAAACGACAATTTAATAATGACATGAGAGCAAGCTGAAGCATGTGAAAACATTTAGCGGCCATTTTAGTGCACACTGCGCAGAAGCAGAAGTTTCCCACCAAGCAAAGAAAGACGTCACACCATGTGATCAGGTTGCGACATGCGCAATGAAGTCCCGCGCTTTTAGCGGCCATCTTGGTTTATAGACAAGCGTTATTCATTAGTAAAACACATAGGCAAGCGTCTCTCCCTTTTGTGTTTGTGAATGCAAAGATTAGTATTGACAGTACAAGTTTAATAAATTAATACTATGAGGAGGATTGCATACAAGCAAGTTTCATTTTTGAAACCTTGCTTCATCACGTGCACTGCACAATACTGATCTGTCCCTATACTGGCCCCTTCCAAGGCACACATACATCCAATGTAGTCACCACATTTGTGCAGCGCAATATTTTACATCTATTTGACAGAGGCCATGGGTGAGTTAAGCACACACCAGCGGAACTTTAAAAAAGTGAGTGAGCCTGTGGGCCCCACTCCAGGAGCTGTTCACTTCTACTGATCACTACACTCTATGCAGCCACCGCTGTTTTCATGCTGCTTAACCCTTGGTGAAGGCGGTAACCTTCCACCACTATGACGGTAGCGCTGTGGGCACCCCTCTGCCACTTTCTAACAAGACCTCAAAGCCATGAGACCGGCCTGTGTCTTTATGCACACACATGATCTGTGTTTATTTATATGAACAAAAATCAGCCTTAGGGATCTAGACAACAGTATAGTTGGGCACTCAGGACAGGGTTACATGTCCATAACCATACAGAGAAATCTTCCGTCCCAACAGACATGCATAAGTGACTTTCATTCTTCAAAATTTGAATTTAAATGACTTACAGTCGTTACTGACCACATACACAAGACAAGCAGTTTGACATTTAAGAAACGAATATTTGTTGAGCTGTTAAGCCTTTTATTTTTCTAGAAATTTACTTTTTTTATCTAGCAACGCCTCCGCTACAAATCAGCACTTTTATCACCCATCTGTCGGTTTTTTAAACTTTCTGCATAGAAAAAAGTAATGTTTCCATTTTCTGCACAGGGCTGTAAATGTGTTAGGAATCTTCTCATTTCCTGTAGAAAATGGCGCAATTTTGTGCGTTTGTCGGCAAAAAATGCATTCCGCTCTTTTCTGAAAAGGTGCGAGTGAATTGGAGACGACTCACATCGCGAACAAAGCAAACTCAATTGTCTCCTGATGGTCTTCAGCGCTCTCTCAATCTCGCAGTGAGCGCTAGATGTGATTACATCAAACGATAAGATTGTTGCAGATCTGTGAATGTGATGTCGTTTGATAGTGCTCGGATAGATAGCATAGCCTTTCACATGAATATGGAAAAAAAATCGGTTGCTTTTTTTTATCCCTTTACTGTTTTTCGCATTGAGCAAGGAATAGCCCTAGCAGCAGCCGCTTACATCTGTGGGACTTCTGAAGTCCTACGCTGAAACGCGCAGGATAGTTAAAGTCCTTTGAGGGAATTCTACATATAGTATAGAAGTACTGTGCAGAAAAAAAAAAAAAAATCCCTGCCCTGCAGGCGGCTGTCCTGGGAGGCACATCAAGTAATAGGGACTTGGCAAATTTTAACTACTAACAAGGGGTTTAACATGGGCAACCTTGCACTTTCCTCCAATGTAAAATTGTCCACTTTCACTCACCAATACTGGTGTGATTAAAATTTCACAGAGGCCTAAGCAATTGCTTCACAACATTTTAGCTTGGCATTCTGGACGTGATACAATGGTATTGCAAGTGGTCCTAGGGCAATCAGGGTTAACTGCACTCCATTTGAGTCGACTGGAGCCTTTTACCTCTGTGTCACGGTTGGACCCAAAACAGAGCACAGAATGTACCCTTTTAGCA
Source organism: Calotriton arnoldi (assembly GCA_963921515.1). Taxonomy (NCBI): domain Eukaryota; kingdom Metazoa; phylum Chordata; class Amphibia; order Caudata; family Salamandridae; genus Calotriton; species Calotriton arnoldi. The sequence goes on along the minus strand of CAWUFW010003746.1, from coordinate 1,066,880 downwards.
CATTCCCTCAAGGTAATGGGCAAGTAGTCTAAAGCTTACTCTGGGAGGTGGGGAGAACTAGAAACTCAGAACTAAACAGAGACAATAATAGCACTCAGTGGGGCAGATTTACAAGCCCCCTGCGCCACCAGTACGTCACTTTTTGTGACGTACTGGAGGCGCATTCCACTTCTCCATATTTACAAGGAGAGGAAAAGCCACCCTGCATGACTTTTCCTCTCCTTGTAAATATGGCCCTTCACACGCAGCACTTTGCGTGGAAGGGGCGTTCCATGGGTGTTGCTGTGGGTGTTCCCACGCAGCACCCATGGAAGCGAGACACATTTCCAGATTTACGAGGAATCGTAAATCTGGAAATGTGTCTCAATGCTACGCCTCCCGAGGGGAGGCGTAGCGAGGTGCAACGAGGAGAAATGTTTTCATTTCTCCTCGTTTTTGTTTCCTCTTTCTATGCGTGCTGCATTGTGCAGCACACATTGAAAGAGGAAATCACCTCTAATGATTGTTTTTGTTCAGGAAGGGTTCCCTTTCTGAACAAAAACAATCATTGAAAGAATGCTGTTTTTCAACTTCTATGTGTGCGAATGCAGCACACATAGAAGTTGAAAAACAGCATTTCAGATTGTTTTTGTTCAGGAAGGGAACCCTTCCTGAACAAAGCAATCTCCCCACGACGCAGGCATCCTTGCACCATGGTGCAAGTGTGCCTGCGCCGGCGCATGGCAGCAGTTTGTGCGCCAGCGCAGGGGGAAGCACAGAGATGCGACATATTGTTGTAAATATGTCGCATCGCTGTGCTTTCCAAACTAATGCAGCACGGCGCAGCAAAATGACTTGCTGCGTCGTGCTGCGTTAGTTTATTGTAAATCTGCCCCAGTATATTTAGCCTATAGCCTGTGTTTTTTTCTTAAAACATTATGGGGCATATTCTCAAGGACTTATCGCCGAGTTAGCGGCACTTTAACGCAGCCAAAGTGGCGATAGAGTTATCGCCCCATTCACAAGCTGGTGCTAACAGTCGATACCGCCAGTTATCCTGCGATAGCAGCCGCCAAAAACATCGCCACGGATGACACCGGCAACTAACGCTAATGAGATGCAGAGTAGGCGTTCCTGTGCAAAAAGCCGCAAATAAACCACTCCGCAACATTCACAACGTCCAGCCAGATCGGCGAGAAGAGCAAAAAACATGCGATAAGGTGCGTTAGCAGCAGGGAATTAACACCTGCATTTTCCTGGTATTAAGTCGGACGATAACCTGCACCAGAAATGGGAGCCCAGCCCACAGCCACACCAGAAGAACAACAGATGCCATGGAGCAACTGATCACGCAGCCGGACACCCAAGAAGGCCACAACATCCACCGCCTCCCCCCCCCCGCGGACCACCCCTGCCCCCCGAGGACCTACCCCGGACAAAGATAATTCACATCAACGTAACAAAATCATGAACAAAACAATTCGCCTGATGTCGCACAAGTACAACAATCAACATACATGTGTGGTCAGAAAAAGGAGAATCATACATTCATCATAGAATTTCCAAACAAATAATTTTATTCAAATGTAACTCAAAACAACTATTCGGAAGAGTCATGGTGGGTCTCTTCTGGACAATCTGTAAGACACAGCCTGCAAGACAAAACACAAGATAAGAAGGTGTGTCATGCGCTCATCAAAGGACAGAGAGAGAGAGAAAGAGAGAGAGAAAGAAATGGAGAGAGAGAGTGAAAGAGAGGGAGAGAGAGAAAGGGGGAGAGAGGGAGAAGGAGAGAGAGAGCAACAGAGGAAGAGAGAGAGACAGTGAAAGGGGGAGAGAGGGAGAAGGAGAGAGAGAGTAACAGAGGAAGAGAGAGAGAGTGAAAGGGGGAGAGAGGGAGTAACAGAGGAAGAGAGAGAGACAGTGAAAGGGCGAGAGGGAGAGGGAGAGAGAAGGTAACAGAGGAAGAGAGAGACAGTGAAAGGAAGTGAGGGAGAGAGAGAGAGAGTGCCGACACTGCGGACCCAGGCCTCACTGCTCACCTGCAGCCACCGGTGTGTCTCCAACCACGTGCCGGCATACACCGCAGTCCACCAGGTCCCTTATCTGAAAGAGAGTCCAGATGCATGAATGCCAGAGTACAAATCATTGCACACCCCATCATCGCTTGGCCGCCCCTGCGCACACAGGCTGCTGCACCCCAGCCCCTCCCGCCACCCAGCGGTGTTTGCCCGCCCCTGCGCACCCAGGCCCCACTGCTCACCTTCCGCCACCAGCGTGTCTCCAAGAGGGCCCACCATGTGCCGGTGCAATCTCCAAGCCCGGGGTCCGCGACCTTGGCAGTCTCCACATCATGCAGCCCTGCCCCGCGGGCCACAAGGTCACACACGTGATTCTGGGTCTTGATTTCACAATGGCAGAGATCATATCAGTGCACACGGCATCATCGCAGGCTGCACACCCGCCCAGCACTATAGGTTCCACCAACTCTGTGAACTGCGAGGCAACGCCACGTGGCGGTCGGCCCGCGCTGCCCGCTGGCTCAGGCCTACACTGCGGTCCAGCAGGGCTCACACAAATCCCTACCAGTCCGGACCGCCAGGACGGCGCATCATCGCAGGCTGCACACCCGCTCAGCACCTAAGGTGCCCCTACCTCAGTGCACCGTAAGTCACCATCCCGTGGCGGTAGGCCCGTGCCGGCCGCAGTGTTTCCGGTGCCACCAACTCTGTGCAACGTAAGTCATGGACCCTTTCTGATTGAGTCCCGTGTCATGCCAGGCGGACGCAGCCATGTCACCTCCGGCAGTGGGGAAGAACTGGGACACGTAGCGTCGTCGTCCCTCCCTTCATACGTAAGCCGAGTGGGCTGGCTCGGCGTACGCTAGGTCAGCGTAGGGGTGTGAACAATTATCCCTGGGCTCTGGGCGTGGTTCATCCTGGGCTGGACAGGAAACCAACTGATGCGTGTGTCTCTGTTGCAGTGTCTGCGCCACACGGCCCGCAATCGACAATGTTGCAAGGTAGCATGCACCCGGAGTGCTGCCGCGCACGAAGGGATTGCACAAGGAGCGCAAGGCCTATCGGGCTCTTGGCTCATGCATGGCAACTGTTGTGTGTGCATCGCCATTGGTGCACCATAAGCCCAAGGCCTAGCCACAATTGCAGCGCGAAAGCCACATCACATTTCCAGAATGCAAGCAGTAGTCAGACTAACATTAGGGATGAAAGCTCCTTTGTCTCAATACATGATGCGGAAGGACACCTGCACCTCTGACCTTGGTCTTGCATGCAGCAGGCACCCCCTGAGAGAGATACCATAGCAGATGATGACGACTCCCACACTATGCACAGCACTAATGACAGACCAACGTATCCACACCCCACACACAGAAGTCCTTGCTCGAGGTACTCTTGCATGGAATGCCCTCGACACTTACGTACACAACAACCCATACGTCCAAACGTTGCACACACATACGGCTCATTGCTCCGAGCTGTGGCATATCATCCACATAACTGCTGCAGGTCAGAAGAGTGCCTGTTCTACGAGAGCCACCAACGCAATGGCAGAACATCCCGGGCACATGCACAACCCCTGTCACGTGGAACTGTACCATGCATGAATGCTGCATTTGTTGGGGGCTCTGCCACTGGCAGTGTTGCGCATCAGTTACCGTCTGAGCTTCCGTCTTGTGTACGTCACCTGCGTCCAGCCCTGGTTCCACTGTCGATCATGCATATTCGAGTGTCCCATGGATGTCTGCCTATCCAACACAACAGTAGCTGGACTGGATTATGACTTGTGTGTGCATCCCCTGTTGGCCCACGACCAGGAGTGTAACCATGATACCCGTTCATGGGATGCCTTGAAATTTGGCGTATGTGCTGGCAGTTGGGCATGGGAGATTGCACAAGTCCTCGTGTGCAGTGACCACATCGAGGCGCTCCCCTATTGGGCTGTGTTGCGGATTGGTGAAACGGCGTGGACGGAGCACATCTGTCCGGAACAGTTAATGGATTGGCTCGCCCTCGTACTCGTTGAAGCCGACATGATGTACTTTTGGAACTGAATGGCCAGGAAGCTGCGCTTGCATTCATGGACGAGTAACTACATTCCTGCAGCCACAACTGCCTGTGACCCAGAGCACAGGTCCCGACACCTTGTTGCCTCTTGGAGAAATGCTCACAAATCCCACCACAACAGTGGACATGGCTGCATTCGCATGGACTCAGAATGCATGTGCGTGCACCTACGCGTGTTGACACACACCTCTGCAAGGTGAGGCAGTCCCATGGGTGGAGCTGCACAGCGTTGCTTGGCAAGGTTCCTAAATCTGACATACTGCTGGAGGGAGAGTACACACATGGCAATGTAGTACTACATGTGACCTTGTTGGACCCTTTCACCTGCTCACTGTCAGCAGAGCAGACAGTCTGCGCAGTCCGGTGGTACAGCACTATGCAGATCCCATGGGCTGTGAGTCGTGTCCCCTGACACGGGGCAATGAGCATACGCCAAACATCACATGACTCATCCAGCAAGGCAAGGTAGGCTGAGACCGTTGCCATCCATAATGATTGTTGTTCATTTTTGCCTCCCCATTTCTTGCACCTCTACATGTTCCCATGCTGCCTGTTAGTGTCTGATGCATTGGTCTGCATGTTGTGGCCCTTGTCTTGCCCGTACTGACACGCACATGCTAATGAGGTCTACGCCACTTCACTAGTGTTCAACTGTGATGAGTGTTGATTATAATGACTAATCGTGTGCCTCAATGAGCATTGTCCGTACACGGGGAGGTGCTGACTGACGCATTTCACTTAGGGGTGTGTCCCTATTGCCAGCTCCACCTCTGTGAGCCAGACGTTGTGGTTGGGATAGATGCTGGTAGACCTGTGCTCTTACGTGTCTTCAGAAATGTGAGTATGGTGTCCAACTTCTTGCCATGTGGATCAATGTGATCCATCATAACAGGCTGTGTCCACACAGTTGAGTGTGAGTAGGTATGCAGAGAGATGTCCTGTTGTCATATGTAATGGGGGACACAACTTTAGGCCTGCTACCAAATTAGACATTTTTACACACAGCCCCACTTAATACATGGCCGTGGGGCTACGTTGGGGGGTTGCGAGATTAGCAATGAGGCCACAGCTAGTTCACACCTTCACAGTCATCTGATTGGCCATGTGGGTCAGGGTCAAACATGCGCATTGATGTCATTTCCCAGGGTGTACCTTTTTGTGCAATCATTGGCCCTACATTCATCCATACTATTATACTTGATTGGACATAGACATGACACATCTGTGTGATTTGGAATGTTTTATTCACATTCTGCGGTGTGTCAGAGCTGGAGCAGTACATGGCCATGCAAACCCTACATTACATGGTTGCCCAGTGGAGGGCCAACCAGAGTCATTTGGGGAATGACATTGTTATCGGAAGAGGAATAGTTCAATGCGCAGCCTGATTGCTGTGTCATTGGTAACCAGAGCAGATTTTGCAGTCCATGTCGGGGTCCAGGTGAATGTCACAGAGTGGTTCGGGGGACAGTGGAAGGTGTTGTTCCCGGGCATGATGCAGAGGGCTGAACCAAGCAGGAACAGGCCATATGGCGGGGATGTATGCTACGACCTCCTTTCTCACACAGAGTCATTGCCATCCACATCTTAGTCGTCTGATATGTCTTCTGTGTCAGGTGTGTCAGGTGTGTGTGGTGGTGTTATGGCTGCATCACTGTGTGCCACTGACACATCAGGGGGCGGTGGTGTTATGGCTGCATCACTGTGTGCCACTGACACATCAGGGGGCGGTGGTGGTATGGCTGCATCACTGTGTGCCACTGACACATCAGGGGGCGGAGATGTGTGTGTCGAAGTTCCTGCAGCAGTCATCTGGGACAGGCTATGTGGCAGCAATGGCAATATGAGGTCCTGCAGGGCATGGAAGATCCCAGCTACATCTTTCTGGTGTCCAGCCATGGCAGCCATCCTTCCAGCCTGCATCCGCTCCATGTTCTCCATTGTCCTCCGCATCTGGGCCATCTCTGTGCTGTCATCGCTGGAGCCTGTGTGTCTGGACAGTTCTTGTATCCGAGTAATGGCTACAGCGAGGTCAGCCAAGGATTGTTGTAGAGCATGGAACGGACTGTGGGTGTCCGTTAGGGACTGTAAGTGGTCCCTGATGGGACTCACACACCCACGTATGGCATCAAGTTTGGCTGCCATGAGGTCGAAACCCACCCACACCTGTTCGGCCAGCCCCCTCTGGCAGTCTAACACACGGCGTTGGAATGCCATGTGTCTTTCCATGAGGTGCTGGGAGTCAGCCGTGGTGGTGGGTGCTTCCTGCTGTGTGGGCTGTGCAGGGGGTGGGGTCACCTCGATGCAGCTGGGCTGCCCTGCTCCTGGAGGTGGGGTGCGGAGGCTGTCCACGAGCCATTGGAGGGTGTCGGGGCAGATGGCCAGGGGGTCCTCCTCATCATCACTGAAGAGATGTCTGATCTGCTCTGCAGGTGGTGTTGATTGTCCATCTGCAATGTCAAGGGGAGATGCAGGTTAACAGTGTGTTCCATGTATGTTGACGCATTGGACATGTTTACATACAGACTGCATGACAATGTACATTGTGACTGTTTTGGCTGAGCTGGCTATTTGATGGGAGACAGTGGACATTACGACGACATAGCGGATGTGAGGTTGTACTCGTGCATTATCATCTCACAGTTTCCTGCTATGCCAGATATGATTGGCCAGTTTCCATGCCCAAGCGGCACAAGTTGTGTACTCTGTTCTGTAGTGTAAGTGTTGCACTTTGTACCACATTGTCGTCAATGTTGATGTGCTGTGATTGCTATGTGTGTGTGCTGCATTGTGGGAAAGTCACCCCTGCAGCTCTTATTTAGCGGCCCCTTATCCCTTTGAGGCGGTGTGCCATTGACTTGTGTGCTTTTAAGGTGCTGAGATGTTGGCGACTTGGGTCATTTGTGCTCTTGGACGGTTGTTGTACTCTTGTGCATTGTTTGTCTGCAGATGTGTTGTTGATGTCAGGGGTTGTATGTTCACGTGGATGTGTCAGTGTGACCTGCTCCTTTGAGGATGTGTTCCACACTGGGCCACCTCAGTGTCGTGTCGTGCACCATGTCATGTATTTTGACTGCAGCCATGCTATTGGTCATGCAGTGTCACTTGCATTGTCAGTGTGGCTCACAGAGCCGCAACTTTGCTGGATTCACCCCATGTGCATGGGTTGGTTGTGAGCCTGGTGATAGGGAGGAGGGCCTCTTTGTGCACATAGTGGACGGGGGCCTACTTGGTGTTTCTATATGTGCTGCAGTGTGCCAAGGGTATCAGGGACATGTTCCACAATTATTGTGGGTGTGCAGTGTGCTACGCATAATTATGCATGTGTGCCATTGTGCCCATCTCCCCCCGTCCCCCCAGTCCCTGGTCGTTACTCACCCTGTTGCTGTTGGGTCAGGTCATGTCGAGCTGTGTCCGGTCCCCTGACTCCTGCCATCATCTCCACACTGGTGACTGTGGCCAACATTTCCTCCAGCTCATCCAGCTCCTCCTGTGGCGCAGGACTCCCACCTCCAGTCGCCGTTGCTGCCTTCCAGTTGGCAGCGAGTTTCTGCTTGGTTTGGCTATTCACATCATGCCAGCGACTCTTGACCTCCTCCATTGACCTCCTCAACACTCCGACTGCATTGACGTTGTTCACGATCGACTACCATATTTCCGTTTGTGTTGCCAATAACACAGTGGAGGTGACGAACAGTTGTTGGTAGTGTTCTATCACCTCCGTGACGATGATCCGGTTTTCCTGCGGACTGAACCCCGTCTTCCTCTTCCTCTTCTCCTTGCCCTTCCCCGACCCCGGGGTTCCTTGCTGGTCATCTGTGGGGCTTGTGGGGTTCGCATTGTCCTCTGCACTCGGTCTGGGTGCATCCATGGTGCTACGCAGTTTGAATTGTTTTGTTTGTGTTTTTCGGTGATTTTATAGTGCATTTTCATGCATGACGCGTGGGAATTGAAGGCCTGTCGCTGGTTCTCGCTGATTTTTGTATTGCGATTTGGGGCATTGCACCTTTTTTCGCGTTCGTGGTTCACATTGTTTCGGCGTCGCGTTAATTTTAACGCAGTCATTTGGCACGTTATCGTGGGACTATCGCATGGTGCCGCCGGGTTATGAATACTACGTTAACACTGTTATTTTCCCGCAATGGGCTGCGATGTGCAAAGTTGCGCTGAGCTAATTTTGCGATGATTATCACACGTTCTTGTGAATATCCCCCTATGTACGTTATTCTGTACACAGCTAAATAAAATAAATGTGACAGACCCCATACAAGGCAACAGGGGCTACTGGCCCCAACCATTGTGGTTGATGTAATTTGCCACTGGTGTCCTGGGGTCCATCCTATGGCATTGCAAACTCAAGTAAGTACATCCCTTTCCGCAATTGACTGCCAGGGTAGCGAGGGTGAGCGGTCACATGCTTTTCAGGGAAGTGCTGTGGGGGCCATGAGCTCAGTACTCAACAATCAACCACAGATACAATAACTTTATGTCCAACCTAGCGCCTGTCTTTTTGTTAAAAAAAAAAAAAGGTATTTTTAATCACACAGTAGAACGAAATACTACACATTCCAATTTTCAAATGCAGGGTGATATTCCTGATTACGGTCCTCATGTGGTCACTACATCACCCCTCCAGTGCTCTCTTGTGCCCTAGTGATCTTACTAATTATTGTCCCCTATAGTCTTTGGGAAAGTTAAAATTTAGGCACAGGTGCAGATTATGTTCCCTACAGGTTCAAGTGTGCAATTCTGTTGCTCGTTTTTACTCGTGTTGTTGATGTAGAGAGAAAGAGTTTCAAGTCCGGATGCTCGAGTGAGTATGCTGCTTTTTCTCTGTTCAAAGCGCAGGTGGAGACCAGCAACATTCACATATTGGTTCTGTAGCTATAGAGGAGGACACCTTGTGCAGCTGCATCTTTGCCGTGTAGATCCTCCCTTTAGAACAGGGTTTCCCAACAAATGTAGTTTGGAGAGTCATGTAATAGGGATCACAGCATCTTCATCCCTCCACAATCCGATTGCAGATGGGTTCTATGGCAAACTGAAGAATACAAAAAAATTGATGGATGAAATGCTTGCAATAATCTCCGCCACTGGAAATTACTCGAGCCACACCCCACTCCAGCGTTATTTTGCATATCATGCCACCTTAGTTTGGTCAGCGCCATATGTAAATCAGTCTTGACCCCGCTCCAATGGGAACAGTCCAGCCTGAACTGTCAGCCCAGGTCCTCCCTGAACTGGAATACAAGCAACCCAAGACCGGTTTTGCCCCTATTAGGGATCATCAGTAAGGAATAGCTTGGTTCCAGTGGTGCTGAGTTCACTTGCCCCACGTCTGGCCATACCCCTCCCACTAATTGAGTCACACTGAAGTATATACACTTTTGTGTACTTCAGATTTCAATGGCAATGCAGTTTCTGCCCTCAACTGGGCCAATTAATCAGTGTGAAATTTCAGTTGCATCTGTCCTACACCAATTGGTTTTCCCACAACAGCATTCCAGCTTCTCACATTTTTGGTGGCGGCAGCTCCAAATCGCAGCCCACAGCAATTGCAATGGGGATACACAGATTGTGGGATTTGAGCAATGTTTTGGGTGCAGTTGTTTTCTAGAACTGTGTAGAGAGATAGGGAGACTCACTTGCAGAATTGGTCATTCCTAGCTTTGATCTTCCAGGTAGTTTACTTTCTCTAGTTGTTCCTCATGTCAGGAACAGACTGGGCTTCTTCTCGTGGGCCATCTTGCTTCCTGCAGGGCCAGCCAGACTCATTCCCTCTCTCAGCATGGTGACAAGCAGGCTTCTAGGCACTAGGCAGACCCTTAACTTCTCTAGCATAAAGTGAAGACTTCAGGTGATATGAGCTCACCTCTGAGAGACTGGCTCTCATCTCACAAAAGCGCTCGTTAAATAGTAGTCCTTTGGGGATAGAAGGCATGAATTGGTGTATTGGGGCAGAAAAATTGATGTACCAAGCGGGTGGTTACCCACGCATATTTGAGGTCTGGGGTTCTTGGATGGAGGTGAGGGAAGAGGAAGAGCGAGAAAACTTGGGAGGTCCACTGCTGGTGGGGGACAGGTCCGGCTTGAGCCACAGGACAAAGTGTTGGGTAGTGGTGTTGATGTGAAATCCTCTGGCTGTTGCAATGTGTCATGCTCCAATCCACCTTTTGTGAAGACTTATGCAAAGACTGTTGTTTGTTTGTTCACCTGCCTTTGGAAGTTGGGGGGATATGTTATGTTGTTTATTTTTTACCTGTGAAAACTGAATAAAGAGATATTTGTTTTTTGCTCTGAGGAGTACTCCCTTCCATGGCCATGAAGAATGTGGAACTGGAGTAAAGTGGGGTTGTTTGGATTCCTCTTTTATACACATTTTCCAGTCAGGGGGTGTGGATCCACTTTGTCAAATTCTAGGACTGATTTGGGTTTGTTCTTCCTTCAAGTACCCTTCTCAGGCTGCTCTCTGTATACAGCTATTGGATAAAGAGATGCTTCGCACAATAGGTAGCACTGGGGCTGTCTTCAAGTAGAAGCACTCACCACATAGGGACAATAATGTGTGAGTTGTCTGCACCAGGGTGTCATTAGCCTTCCAGAAGCAGTAATCTGGGACAGACAAAAGGGTCACCAGGGTACCTGGTCAAAAAACATCCTCACCTTGAAAAACAGAAACTACAGTTCTATCTTCTCATCTCTACCTTTAACAAAATGATGAGCAGGAAGAACTAAATCAGAAAGCCCTTTCTAGAAAAGTCTTCTGGGAGTTTCTATAGGTAGTCCTGTTTCCATCCTACTCATTTCAGTGCCTGGGTCTCCACCCTACAGCCATAGAAATGCATGCAATAAACTTCCACTGTGTGGGGATGGTGTCCTCAACCTGCGTCGTGTGCCATGTCAAACCAGGGGCAACCACAATGGATCCCACAAGCTTTAGTCCTCAGACTCATGCACACACATAGTCCACACATAATATACATACACCGGGAATACTTACAGGATGTCAGCACAAGTTCTGGGTTTCAAGTAGCTGTGGAACTTTATACAGGACACGTCACTAGAACACACTCTCACTGACAGAAAGGGCTGCCTACAATAAGGTCACAAAACACAGTACATGGCCACGACCACTTCTTGTGCTGCACTCAATAAAGACTCTAACAAAGCAGTGTTTTAAATCCAAATATGTTCACAACTCTCCTTTTTAAAAAATTATTTTTAGTCCTCATTTACCAGCAGATGGTATTCTTACATCGTACTACCGTAAATAGTCTGATAGGCATCTTCTAGGTACGCTGGGATGATTGGCGCAATCTAACTTTAGGCTCATACTAGTCCCACGGATCTTAGTTTAATCATTGGACTTAACAGGTGATATCTCAATTTTTGGGGACTGGTTCGCCATCACAAGACACCTAACCACATTTGCAATGTCTTTATTGTGGGACTAAGGCCTAAATTCAATCTACTAATCCTTTCAATCACCCAAGCCAGTCTCATCCTGCCGGCGAGTGAGGTTCTATCCACTTCATACATATTTCCCCTTCTTGCCAAGAGCATAAAGAGGAACAAAAGTTTTGGCTACGGTTTTGTAAGGAACATCGCAGTTTTAAGATCCACCTTAATTGCTTGCCCCAAGATCTCTGACAGAATATTCTTTACTTCCTCCCAAAAACTGGTTAGTGCTGGACAAAGCATGAACAGGTGGCTATCGTTGGCGTTCTCCTCACCATACCTTTTACAGCGTGGGGCGAGATCTCTTACAAATGTACTCATTTTGTTTGGTGTCATAAACATTCTGTGGAAGGTATAAAAATGGTTCCTCTTTAAGGTAGAGGATTTAACAGAAGAATGAAGAAGCTTTAATGATACTTGTCATAAATCGGGTTGCTCTGGCAATGGCAAATATCCTTCCCAAGATTGTACCAATGTCATCAGATTCTTGTCGTCCACTTTTATCAGCTTCTAGTACCATAATGACACCTTCTTCTTTAAAGGTGAAGAATCCTGTACTTCATTCACCCAGTCATTACTAATTAAGAGGTCGATTGCGATGTCGTTTGGAAAGGCTCCGAATGGCATTTGGTTAGTCCGAATCCGATTCGGAACCAGCCTTTCTGACCGACTCGGATACATTTCCGAACGACCGATTATGATGGTTGGAAACCGTTCTGACTTTCCGACTCGGTTCCGACCGGCATTCGGAGTAACCGGGTCGGTCGGAGCCGACTCGTGCAGGTCTACGGACCGCGTTTCCGACCGAGGGACTACGATGTCAGATTCAGACAGCCTTTCCGAATCAGTTGTTCCGTCACGGATCGGCTGTCGGAATCTGAATTTGGGGGCCCGTAGCAGGCCCCCTTTCACTCAGGGGCCTCCGAATGGGGCCCGTGGGGGTACCCATGCGTCCCCCCTTTCCAAGCATGCACAGTGTGGCAGGCACCATGGGGTGCCCGCCACAGGATGCACGATTTTCCGCAACCACCCCTTTCTTCAATGGGAGCCAGTGTTCTTGGTCGGAACACAGGCTCCCATTGAATTCAATGGGAATCCGACTGAACGGTGTTCGGAACCATCGTAATAGATTGGTCGGACTCTCACAATCCGATTCGGTCGGAAACCATTCCGAGACCGATTCGGTCGGAATGCTTTCCAACCGACATCGTAATTGGCCCCCAAGCCTTTTCTTTTGCTCCACCATGACATTAACTGGTAATATTTAAATCTGGAGATCGACCCTCTGTGATTTCTACTAATGCCTCCATGACACTAATTGTGACAGATTTTTCAGCAGACCCCAGTATAGCAACCCTGCCTCGTTTATCTTCCAAACAGAATGCCTTGCCTGGAGAATCCCAAATGGGGGCATACATTGCATAGTAATCGATCCCTATAATTTTCCTCATACTTTACCATATTGACATGGCAGCTCAAAGAACGTTTATTTGCACCTTTCGTGAAAAACCTTGAGTCTCTGAGGGGCATATTAGCAAGACCCACGTTAAAATTATCGACGTTTTAGCGGCAGGAAACTGCCGCTAAAACGGCGATAATGGGCTTGCTAATATGCGTTATGGAATTCCAATAGAAGCCCAGGTTAGATGTGCAGGATATCTAACCTGGGCTTCTATTGGAATTCTATAACGCATATTAGCAAGCCCATTATCGCCGTTTTAGCGGCAGTTTCCTGCCGCTAAAACGGCGATAATTTTAACGTGGGTCTTGCTAATATGCCCCCAAATGTATACAAGTACCCTTTTGCTTAAAACTGTGCAATAGAGCTAAAAATATCTCACCTCTGCATGAGTTATTTGGTCTGGAATTCAGTATTCTACAGTTTTTGAATTGGAAAGCAAAATAGTATAGCCACAAATCAGGAAGGGCTAGACCACCTTTTTCCATTTCCTTCTAAGCTTCTTCCAGCTAAGTCCAATCCCCTTACTAGCCCATACATAAGTACTCATCATTCCCTGAATCTTCAAGATGATATCTTTTGGGAAAGGTAGCGGTATGTTATTAAACAAGTACATCAACTTCAGGAGTATTCCCATTTTGATCATGTTTGTACAGCCAAATATTTCCAAAGAGAGGTTTCTCATTCTATTAAGCACCTCCTTGATTTCACTCATCATGCTCTTAATAATAATGCTAGGCATATCCTCAAATAACCTCTATTTTTGATATGTTTGTTGCATATCCTGAAAATGACCCAAACTCAACAGTTAACTCTTCCATCCGAGGTACAGTTAGCCCAGGGTCTTTAGTATACAGAATAATATCATCAGCATATAAAGCTCACTTATTTTCATAATTCATTAACTGAAAGGGTATAATCCGGGTATCCAACCAAAAAAAGGCACCAAGGGCTCTATACATATGCCCAAAAGAATTTGCAAAAGGGGACAACCATGATGTGTGCCTTTGGTAATTTTACCTCTGTCAGTTAAAACCCCATTAGCCAAAGTCCTTGCTGATGGTGCTCTATATAACTTTTTAATACCTTCAATTAAAAGGTGTGGGAACTCAAATATCTCCATAACTTCCCATAAATAAACCCAACACACCTTATTAAAGGCTTTGGCGGCATTGAGGGTAACTATTGCCAATGGGTCCCCACTTGCATTGGCGAGATCAATGATTGAAATCAGCTGGTGTGTAAGGTCATACATTTGTCTACTGTGAAGAAACTCTTTTTGGTCTAAATATATAACCAATGCAGCTGCCCTTGCTAATCTTTTTGTTATAATCCCAGAGTATATTTTATAATGATGATTGAGCAGGGACATTGGACAGCATTTTTCAGGTCTTTGTTGGGTTTTAAAATCAAAGTTATTATTGCCTTATTCCAACTCGGTTGGATTTCTGCCCCATTTTTATATATAAGAATAAACATCTCCACCAACACTGAGATTATCACCTCATTCAGAGCTTTGTAAAATTCAGGCAGAAGAGAATCTGGTCCAGGAACATTCCTATTACTCAATTTATTCACCTGCACGAGTACTTCTCTGCTATTATCTCCTCCATTAAGAAATTATCTTTCCCTCTTTCCAGAACTGGTTGCTGCTTATCTCTTGACCATTCTCTCATAACCTGCCAATCTGGCTGACTTCTCTCCGCATATAAAGATGATTCAAAGCCTTTCCTGATAGCTTCCTCTATTACAGCCGGATAGTCCGGGATGTTCCCCGCTCACCTATCATCAACTGGTCAATATAATTCTTTCTCCTATCTACTCTTGCCCTCCAAGCAAGCAAACAACCACTCTTTCCCCATATTCATAACATGCTAATTGGGAGGCCTTCCATTTTGCTCTCAACCTAACCTCTTTTAAGCCTTTCAGATCTTTTTGTATATCACTCTGCTTATTACGCTTACTTTGGACTTCCTTCACAGGGTTTGCTTCTTTTATAGCCGTCTCTAGTTCCACAATATCTTCTTCTTTCCTCCTATCTGCCTCTGTGGTCCTCTAGTCATATTTGAGGCTATCTTATGCAGAATCGTTTGCATATAAGCCTTAAAAGCATCCCATGTCCATGTCATGGCAAGAGAGGCAGTAAACATATTTATTTAAAAAACAATCTACTTTGTTCTTTAACATTTAGTACAGCTGTGTGGTGCTCAATCAACTGTCCACCTGCTCTCCGCTGGCACTTCGGGCAGTTGCAGAGTTAACAGGACTGCTGAGTGATCCGAGCAGTGTGCCAGGATATAAATTACATCTATTGTTTTACTTCTCCAAATGTTATCTACCAAAATCAAATCAATTCTAATTACTATAA
Organism: Calotriton arnoldi; assembly: GCA_963921515.1. Classification (NCBI taxonomy): domain Eukaryota; kingdom Metazoa; phylum Chordata; class Amphibia; order Caudata; family Salamandridae; genus Calotriton; species Calotriton arnoldi. The sequence goes on along the minus strand of CAWUFW010003746.1, from coordinate 1,051,531 downwards.
AAAACGTACCCCATCATTTAACCCCCTTGCTCTCCAAGCATCAAATAGGCCGTAGTCTTGGATCAGGCTCTTTAGCGCCTTTGTTATCTTAACCTCAGATACTCTCCTTATAGATGAAGTATCAAAATCTTTGTCTAAAAGAATGTTAAAGTCAATGCCTATAACTACTGGGGAGGAAATTCTGCTATGGATAAACAAAGCATTTCCAAAGGCCCCATATCATCACAATTTGGCCCATAAAATCCTGCACTTCTAAACACAATTGTATCACATCTAACTTTCAAACTACCCATCTACCTGCTGTGTCAGTTCTTTATTCCAACAATTATATCCCAGAGTTTTTTCTGATTAACCCCTTCGGACCGACGCACCAGTGCTCATGTGCGTCGGACTGCCCCCGGCCGTCTGATCACATGGCACAGGGAATCCCTCTGGTGCAGGCACCAGAGGGATTCCCTTTTCCCTCCAACAGCCTCAGGAGCTGGGGAAGAGCTTCCCCAGCTCCAGAGGCTGTTCTTTGGTTTCCCTGAAATGACGATCAGCGCGTACGTCGCGCTGACATCATTTCAGTGAAACCGAAACTGAAATGAGTCCAGAGGCTCATTTCAGTTTTACTTTCTACGTGGTCAGGGGGCTATCTCAGCCCCCTGAACACGTAGAAAGTCTATAGAGGTATTGTTGGAAAGGGGAGAATCTCCCTTCCAATGGTACCCCTACCTAGTGGATCCCTGCTTGGGGATCGCCCCAAGGAGGGGGTAGCGGCCCCCAATCTGCTCCCCCGGGGGGGGCAGAAAGCCCACTAGATCCAGGGAATTTTGTTGTTGTAATACTATAGGGGTGGGGGCTGCCCAAGATGGGCATGACAATGCTCCCACCACCCCCAGCAAAATTCCAGCCTTTCAGCCCCCCCCTGGGGGGCAGAAGGGGGGGCAGAAAGCCCATTAGACGCCAGGTTTTTTTCCCCCGATGAATTTAAGGGTGGGGGCTGCCCAAGATGGACATGCAAAAGCCCCCACCCCTCCCCCCACAAAATTCCAGTCTTTCTGCCCCCCCGGGGGGGGTAGAAAGCACCCTAGATGCCAGGGATTATTTTTTTATAGGCCCGGGGTGGGGGCTTCCCAGAATGGGCATGCAAATGCCCCCACCCTACCCCCCCAAAGAAAACAAAATACTTTCTGCCCCCCCCAGGAGGCAGATCGGGGCAATAGCCCCTGATCCGTCCCCCGGGGGGGCGGAAAGCCCACTAAGCGCCAGGGATTTCTTTTTATATACGTACGGGTGGGGCTGCCCAGAATGGGCATGTCAATGCTCCCACCCAAAAAAAAAAATGCTAGTCTTTCTGCCCCCCCTGGAAGGCAGATGGGGCAATAGCCTCTTATCTGCCCTGCCGGTGTGGGCATAAAGTCCACTAGCCACCAGATATTTTTTTTCTCAAAGTTTGGGGTGGGGTCTGCCCAGAATGGGCATGCCAACGCCCCCCCCCCCCCCAAAAAAAAATGCCACAGTCTTTCTGCCCCCCCCCCCCCAGGAGGCAGTAGCCCCTGATCTGCCCCCCGGGAGGGGCAGAGAGACCACTAGGCGCCAGCGATTATGCTGTCTTTTTTTACTTAGGCGAGGGAGCTGCCCAGAATGAGCATCCCAATACCCCCACCCCCCAAAAAAATAGCCACAGTCTTTCTGCCCCCCTTGGGGGCATATTGGGGCAATAGCCCCCTAATTTCCCCCCTCCCTAGGGCGGCAAAAATCCCACTAGGCACTGACTTTTTTCTGAATGTGCCTACCTGTGGATTTTGGGTACTAGCACAGCCGGCACCTAGGGAAACATAGCGAACCTGTATATTTTTAAAACTAGACACCAAGGGGAATCCAGTATGGTGTGACTTGTGTGGCTCTCACTAGGTTCTGTTACCCAGAATCCCTTGCAAACCTCAAACCTTATAAAAAAACACATTTTCCTCAAATTTCTGTGATGGAAAGTTCTGGAATCTGTGCGGATCCACAAAATTCCACCCACCCCGCATTCCCCAAAGTCTTCCGATAAAAATGATACCTCACTCGTGTGGGTGGGTCAAGTACCCAAAACGTATTCTGGAGCCATCAAAATCACATATCACAAACTGCCTGGTTTTGCAAGGGGGGGCACCTGGGTTTTTGGCCCCGGGCTCAGCCGCCATCAAGGGAAACCTACCACACCCACACATTTCTGAAAGGTAGACACCCTGGGGAATACAAGGAGGTATGGCTTGCGTGGATCCCCCAACGTTTTCCTACCCAGAATGCCCTGCAAATCTCAAATTTAGCTGAAAAAAAAATCAAATTTTCCCCACTTTTCTGTGTGGGAATGCTGTGGAATCACCGGGCTGACACAAATTTCTTACCACCTAGCGTTCCCCCAGGTCTCCTAATAAAAATGGTACCTCACTTGTGTGTGTAGGCATAGTGGCTGCAACAGGAAATGGCCCAAATCGTACTGTGGAGACTTCAAAATTCCCTATCCTAAAACGACCTGGTTTTGCAGGTGGGGGCACCTAGTTTTTTGGCGCCGGGCTCGCGGTCATCTAGGGAAACCTACCAAACCCACACATTTATAAAAAATAGACAACCTGGGGAATCCAGTGAGGTATGGCTTGTGTGGATCCCCCAACGTTTTCTTACCCAGAATCCCATGCAAACCTCAAATTTAGCTATAAAAATCACTTTTTCCACACATTTGTGTGTGGGATCACTGTGCTGGCACAAATGTCCTACTACCAAGCGTTCCCCTTGGTCTCCCGAGTAAAGTGACCCTCCTTGCAAAAGCAGATCTTTTTGTAATAGGTAATTTTGATGTCTCAATACGTTTTGGGCCCTTGCCTGTTGCAGGTACTTGACCCACCCACACGAGTGAGGTACCATTTTTATTGGGAGACCTGGGGGAACGCTGGGTGGTAGGAAATTTGTGTCAGCCCGCTGATCCTACAACTTTCCCAAATAAAATTTGAGAGAAATTTAATTTTTTCATCAAAGTTTGAGGTTTGCAGGGGATTCTGGGTAGGGAAACGTGCCCTCGTATTGTGTTGCTGGTTACTTTTCCGATTCGGGTGGCACGTGCAACTGCTACATGAATTATGGCCTTTACCCTTCTCAACGCGGGCGTCTGCAAGGTCTGGATACATGGTCCCCAGCTGGGAATTTATGCGTGGGTTCTTTGTGACTGATCCTAAATGAATTAAAGAATAGCTGCTTTCATCTCAGTATTTCCAGTCACTAATATGCTGACAATAGAAATTAGAACGCTTTAGGGTGTAGACATACCGGGTATTATCCTATATACACTTTATCATCTGTGAGCGTTGTGCACTTAACGACCCTTTATTGGTTCTGGTAAATTATGGCTGCGGGACTAGACACCGATGCTGAGGGTGTTGGTTTCTAACTTTATAGGTGCCGTTTTCACCACTCTAAGATGGCGGGTCCAGTAGCAATGCGGCCATGGCAATTTCAGTGACATGATGGGCAGGGATTCCGCCTTCAACTTCGCGTCACGTGGGCTCTCTCCAACTGGGTCGCCTGGTCACGAGCGAGGTAGCTAAAGGCTTTTTAAATGGCGATATGGCGCGTACTGTGTTACTGAAGTTTTGCCGGAAATACGGATTAACGGTATGAAGTGGGCTGCTAATTTTTGTTTTAAGGCTATTGAAGGCGTGGGCGGCTGACTACAGATAGTTGAGGCCGTAAGGCTGCCAAATGCTGGGATTTGTTTGTTTGTTTCTTTTGTTTTCTGTTGTATTAAGTAACCTTAACGGTCTTGCTGTTTTACTCCTGCTTTTACTTAATCTGGCCCATTGTGGCACATGTATAAGAGTTGATGTGGTGAGTGCACGAGCGCAGTTTAGGCCGGGTGCTCACTTCTAATTTGGGGGCATTGTAACGATATGCATGTACGGGGACTTTAATATCGACAAATGTGTGTTGCGCACTGTTATCGATGTCATATAGCGCTCTGGCCCTGATGACTGTTAACGGAAAGAAGGGGGCTATTTATTCTTGTTTAAGGGTTATTGACGGCGTGGATGACTAGCTATAGATTGTTGGAGCCGCGAGGCTGCCAAATATCGGGATTTGTTTTGTTGTTTTGTCCTTTTATTGGAGGCGCTTACATAAGCGGTCTTGTGGTTTTACGCCTGCTGTTGCTCGATCTGGCCCGGTGTGGCATAGACATTAGAGTGGATTTGGGGAGTGCACAGGCGTAATTTATGCCGGGTGCTCACATCTAACTTGGGTGCGTTGTTACCATTTGCACACACGGGGACTTTAATATCGACGCATGAGTGTCGCGCGCTGTTATCGATGTCACACAGTTGGTCCTGCGGATGACGTACGCTTATTTGTGGCTGGCCCAGCATTTTTTGCCCATACTGATTTCATGCCTTCTATATATATAGGGCCATAGGAGTTGTTTTGATGTTTGATTTCTTTACCATGACTTTAGCTCTTTATATGTAGTAGGTTTCAGGCATGCAGGTGTTATCATACCTGTGAAAACTTCCACAGTCTCCAGCGCAATACACTGGATAATATTACCAGCCCATACCGCCCTGGACTCCCCCGGGTCTCTAGTTTTCAGGAATGTGTGGGTTTTGTAGGTTTCCCTAGATGGCCGCCAAGCCCGGGACCAAAAACTCATGTGACCCCCCCTTGCAAAAGCAGATCGTTTTGTAATAGGCAATTTTGATGTCTCCACAATACGTTTTGGGTCCTTGCCTGTCGCGGGTACTTGACCCACCCACACGAGCGAGGTACCATTTTTATCAGGAGACCTGGGGGAACGCTGGGTGGTAGGAAATTTGTGTCAGCCCGGTGATCCTACAACTTTCTCACACAGAACATTGAGAAATATTTGATTTTTTCATCAAAATTTGAGGTTTGCAAGGGATTCTGGGAAGGGAAACGTTGAGAGATCCACGCAACCAATACCTCCCTGGACTCCCCCGGGTCTCTAGTTTTCAGAAATGTGTGGGTTTGGTAGGTATCCCTAGAAGGCTGCTGACCCCGGGACCAAAAACGCAGATGCCCCCTATGTATCCGAAAACGACCTGGTTTTGCAAGGGGGGTCACATAAGTTTTTGGTCTCTGGCTTGGTGGCCATCTAGGAAAACCTACCAAACCCACATATTTCTGAAAACTAGAGACCTGGGAGAGTCCAGGGAGGTATGGGTTGCGTGGATCCCCCAACGTTTCCCTACACAGAATTCCCTGCAACACTCAAATTTGGATGAAAAAATCTAATTTTTCTCAAATTTCTGTGTGAGAAAGTTGCAGGATCACCGGGCTGACACAAATTTCCTACCATCTAGCATCATTCCCCCAGGTCTCCCGATAAAAATGGTACCTCTCTCGTGTGGGTTTGTAAAGTACTCGCGACAGGCAAGGGCCCAAAACGTATTGTGGAGACATCAAAATTACCTATTACAAAGCGATCTACTTTTGCAAGGGGGTCACATGAGTTTTGGTCCCGAGCTTAGCGTCATCTAGGAAACCTACCAAACCCACACATTTCTGAAAACTAAAGACCTGGGGGAGTCCAGGGAGGTATGGGTTGCGTGGATACCCCACTGTTTCCATACCCAGAACCTCCTGCAAACCTCACATTTTGATGAAAAAATCAAATTTTTCTCAAATTTCTGTGTGGGAAAGTTGTACGATCACCGGGCTGACACAAATTTTCTACCACCCAGCATTACCCCAGGTCTCACGATAAAAATGGTACCTCACTTGTGTGGGTGAGTCAAGTACCCGCAACAGGCAAGGGCCCAAAACGTATTGTGGAGACTTCAAAATTACCTATCATAGAAAGACCTGGTTTTGCAGGGGGACACCTTGGTTTTTGGGCCCGGGTTCGCGGCCATCTAGGGAAACCTACCAAGCTCACACATTTATGAAACCTAGACACCATGGGGAGTCCAGTGAGGTATGGCTTGCGTTGATCCCCCAACGTATCCCTACCCAGAATCCCCTGCAAACCTCAAATTTAGCTGAAAAAATCACTTTGTCCATACATTTTTGTGTGGGATCACCGTGCCGGCACAAATGTCCTACCACCCAGTGTTCCGCTTGATCTCCTGAGTAAAATGATACCTCACTTGTGTGGGCGGGCCAAAGGCCTGTGACTGGGAAGAGCCAAAAACATAGGGATTACAGGGATAGCACCACAAATTCTAAGCGCTACATTTAAAAAAAAATATGTTTTTAGCGGATTCTGCATTGGACAGCCACACAAGTGAGGTATTATTTTACTCTGGAGACCAAGGGGAACGCTAGGTGGTAGGACATTTGTGCCGGCACAGTGATCCCACGCACAAATGTGTGAAAAAGTGATGTTTATAGCTAAAATTGAGGTTAGCAGGGGATTCTGGGTAAGAAAACGTTGGGGGATCCACGCAAGCCTTACCTCACTGGACTCCCCAGGGTGTCTAGTTTTAAGAAATGTGTGGGTTTGGTAGGTTTCCCTAGATGGCCGCGAGCCCGGGGCCAAAAAACCAGGTGCCCCCCCCCCTGCAAAACCAGGTAGTTTTATGATAGGGAATTTTGAAGTCTCCACAGTACGATTTGGGCCATTTCCTGTTGCAGCCACTATGCCTACCCACACAAGTGAGGTACCATTTTTATCAGGAGACCTAGGGGAACGCTAGGTGGTAGGAAATTTGTGTCAGCCTGGTGATCTCACAACATTCCCACACAGAAAAGTGAGGAAATGTGATTTTTTTTCAGCTAAATTTGAGGTTTGCAGGGGATTCCCGGTAGGGAAACGTTGTGGGATCCACGCAAGCCATACTTCACTGGACTCCCCAGGGTGTCTAGGTTTTATAAATGTGTGGGTTTGGTAGGTTTCCCTAGATGGCCGCGATCCCGGGGCAAAAAAACCTGGTGCCCCCTGCAAAACCAGGTAGTTTTATGATAGGGAATTTTGAAGTCTCCACAGTACGATTTGGGCCATTTCCTGTTGCAGCCACTATGCCTACCCACACAATTGAGGTACCATTTTTATCGGGAGACCTGGTTGAACGCTAGGTGGTAGGAAATTTGTGTCAGCCCAGTGACCCCACAACATTTCCACTCAGAAAAGTGAGGAAAATGTGATTTTTTTCAGCTAAATGTGAGGTTTGCAGGGCATTCTGGGTAGGGAAACATTGGGGGATCCACACAAGTCATACCTCCCTGGACTCCCCAGGGTGTCTACTTTTCAGAAATGTGTGGGTTTGATGGGTTTCCCTAGATGGCCGCTGAGCCCGGGGCCAAAAACCCAGGTGCCCCCCTTGCAAAACCAGGTCATTTTGTGATAGATGATTTTGATGTCTCCACAATACGTTTTGGGCCCTTGACTGTCGCGGGTACTTGACCCACCCACACGAGTGAGGTATCATTTTTATCTGAAGACTTTGGGGAATGCGGGGTGGGTGGAATTTTGTGGATCCATGCAGATTCCAGAACTTTCCATCACAGAAATATGAGGGAAATGTGTTGTTTTTTTTACAAAGTTTGAGGTTTGCAAGGGAGTCTGGGTAAGAGAACCTGATGAGACCCAGACAAGTCACCCCATCCTGGATTCCCCTGGGTGTCTATCTTTAAAAAATGTATAGGTTTGCTTGGTTTCCCTAGGTGCCGACAGAGCTAGGGTTCAAAATATACAGCTAGGCACTTTGTAAAAAAAGGGTCAGTTTTCACTGTAAAAATGTGGTGTGTCCACGTTGGGTTTTGGGCTGTTTCCTGTCACGGGCACTAGGTCTACCCACACAAGTGAGGTACCATTTTTATCAGAAGACGTTGGGGAATGCGGGTGGGTGGAGTTTTGTGGATCCACGCAGATTCCAAAACTTTCCATCACAAAATTATATGAGGAAAATATGTTTTTTTTTTATACAAAGTTTGAGGTTTGCCAGGCATTCTGGGTAAGAGAACCTGGTGAGTGCCAGACAAGTCACCCCATCCTGGATTCCCCTCGGTGTTTAGTTTTCAAAAATGTATAGGTTTGCTAGGTTTCCTTAGGTGCCAGCAGAGCTGGGGTTCAAAATCTACAGCTAGGCACTTTGCAAAAAAAGGGTCAATTTTCACTGTAAAAATGTGTTGTGTCCACATTGTGTTTTGGGCCGTTTCCTGCCGCGGGCACTAGGCCTACCCACACAAGTGAGAATGCGGGGTGGGTACAATTTTGTGGATCCACGCAGATTCCAGAAATTTCCCTCACAGAAATGTGAGGAAAATGTGTTTTTCTTTACAAAGGTTGAGGTTTGCAAGGGATTCTGGGTAACAGAACTTGTTGAGAGCCAGACAAGTCACCCCATTCTGGATTCCCCTGGGTGTCTAGTTTTCAAAAATGTATAGGTTTGCTGGGTTTCCCTAGGTGCCGGCAGAGCTACGGTTCAAAATCTACAGCTAGGCACTTTGCAAAAAAAAGGGTCAGTTTTCACTGTAAAAATGTGGTTTGTCCACGTTGCGTTTTGGGCCGTTTCCTGTCACAGGCACTTGGTCTACCCACACAAGTGAGGTACCATTTTTATTGGAAGACATTGGGGAATGCGGGGTTCATGGAATTTTGTGGATCAATGCAGATTCCAGAACTTTCCATCACAGAAATGTAAGGAAAATGTGTTTTTTTGACAAAGTTTGAGGTTTGCAAGGGATTCTGGGTAACTGAACCTGGTGGGAGCCAGACAAGTCACTCCATTCTGGATTCCCCTGGGTATCTAGTTTTCAAAAATGTATAGGTTTGCTGCGTTTCCCTAGGTGCCGGCAGAGCTACGGTTCAAAATCTACAGCTAGGCACTTTGCAAAAAAAGGGTCTGTTTTCACTTTCGCAGGCACTAGACCTACCCACACAAGTGAGGTACCATTTTTATCAGGAGACTTAGGGGAACACAGAATTGTAGAGCAACTGTTATTACCTATTGACTTTCGATGCATTTCTGCCTTCCAAATGTAAGACAATGTGTTAAAAAGAAGTCACTTTGAAAAATGTCCTATAATTCACATGCTAGTATGGCTACCCACAATTTTGGAGATGTGCAAATAGCTACTGTTTCTAAACTCTATATTTTGTTTCCATTTCAGAAATACATAGGTGTCTTTTATACCGATTTTTCACTATTTATATTTTCCCAAATGAATCGCTATATACCCGGTACACAATAAAAAACCATTGCAAGACGCTGCTCAGTTATTGGTTCTGGGTTCCTCGGGTTCTTGGTGAACCTACAAGTCCTATATATCCCCACAACCAGAAGGGTCCAGCGGATGTAACGGTATATTGCTTTAAAAAACTTGTCATACTTATAAGAAGTTACAGGTGAAAACGTTGGCATAAATAGCTGTTTTATTCAACTCATTTTTAATTTTTCCTATTTTCAACTGTTAGTTTCTATAAGAAAACCTTGAAGGATCTACACAAATGACCCCTTTCTGAATTCAGAATTTTATCTACTTTTCAGAAATGTATAGCTTTCCAGGATGCATTATTGCTTTCATACACTTTTTTACCATTAACTGGAAGGAGGTTGAAAGCACAAAAAATAGCAAAAATAGGCTATGTCCCAGTAAAATGCCAAAACTGTGTAAAAGATTTTGGTTTTCTGACAAAAGTCTGTCAGTTCCTGAAAGCTGGGAAGATGGTGATTTCAGCACCACAAACCCTTTGTTGATTTGCAGGGGAAAAAACCAGACGCTTTAATCTGCAGCACTTTTTTCCCATTTAAAAAAATAAAAAAATAAATTTAGCTGTATTTTGGCTAATTTCTGGGTCCCCTCCAGGGGAATCAACAAACCCTGGGTACCTTTAAAATCCACATGATGTTGGAAGAAAAGGACGCAAATTTGGCGTGGATACCTTATGTGGTCAGAAAGGTACAGGGGCCTAAGCACGAACTACCCCAAATAGCCCAAAAAAGGCTTAGCACGGGGGGGGAGGGGGAGGCCTAGCAGCGAAGCGATTAACAGTGCAAAGCCCTTCGAATTAGGTAATTGAGCAGAACATGCTATCTGCTGTATCCATAGCTGCCTCCCGAATAATCCCTTACTTTCTACCTGAGTCAAGTGAGTCTCCTGAAGAATTAAGATCTGTTCTGAGATATCTCGAAGATACTGCAGGATTAATTTCTGTTTGTATTTTGTACGCAGTCCATTGACATTCCAGGAGAGTATCTGAGCGTGTCTCATCTATCTACACTTTAATATCAAGAGCCTTCCATCCCTCATTCAATTGCTAACATCAGTGCTAATGAGGACTGCATTTTTGTGTTTTTGCTCCCAACAGGTCCCCACCCAGTGCTCCCCTCCTCCTATCCACCCCCCAATTCCCAGGGGAACCCCCCAAACTAAATGGCATGTTCCTATATGCCCTTATGGATCAGTGTGTGTCGGAGTACAGATCTAACCTTTGCACCAAATCTGTAAGAGGATTTCCCAGAACTAACAACTTAGATTAAGTACCTTTCTGCCCAGCTGCACGCATATTTGTAATGAGATCATCAGCTGGTTCTATCTTCCTGATATTGAACATTTAATTCCTCCACATTTTTTTTAACATAGCTGGGAACCTTAATTGAACTTTCGCACCATATTTCACCATTTTATCCATCCTTTATCCTAGTTCCCATTGATGGTGCTCTGTTATCTGCTATATCAGATCTAATACTGTATGTGTGAACCCCCACTGTTAATGCTCTTGACTTAAGTGTAAATCCTAGTATCTGTTCCAAAACAGTGTATGATAAAACATTAAAGAGGACTTTCCTGGGTTTCTTCCACCCTGCCTTCAATTTGAAAGGATCCTTGCATACCCCCTGAATCCCTGTTTTCAAATCTATCTCCAACTTGTCTTTAAGGATCTCCTCTCTAAGAAGTTGGACGACAGACCTCATTAAGTCACTGCCCTCCACCTCCTCTTGAACACTCAAGATTATCAGATTGTTTTGGCACAAATTATTTTGCAGTCTCCAGGTTTCATAAAAGGCCCTGATTCTGCTGCTTTATAACTGAAATCTCAGAGGAGTTGTCTCTGAGTTCATTATTCATCTTGTTCATTTTCAACTCTAAAGCCGCAGTTCACTGTATAACATCGTCTAGCTTAGCCTCCGAAATCTGGCACATACTTTGAATGTCCCGTTGATTGGTCTCTGAGACCGCAAACCTTTTCTGAATTACCATCTGTATGCCATTGCCTACTAACAAACACACCAAATTCTAGGCACCTGTCCCCTTTTATTGCTTCATTAACCTCAATGGTACCCCTTGTAGCACATACAGGGGACGTTTCATCTCTATGTTCCCCTTTGACATGTTAGCCAGAACTTCATATCTGTTCCGCATCTGTACTCCTTGCTCTGTTACCACATTACCAGTCTCCAAAGTCGAAACATTTACGCCTTTATCACCCGGGGGAGAAGGTAATTGCGACAAAAGTGATGACTTGTCTGGTGGTTGTGGGGCTTGAAGGGCTTGCTCTTTAATTGATATTCCTTGAGGCTCAACATTCTTCATAGAAATGCTTCCCTGGGCCATAACTTTGAAAAAGGAGTTAAGGGAGCGTGTAGGATTTACTTTTAAAGTCAAGTTCACTCTACTCCTCCTCCTCCCTCTTTGACTCAGAGCTGAAGACCCTGCTATAGTACCATATATATGTACAAAATTGCCATGGGCATCATTTAGTCGGCAGGGATCTCATCCTTAATAAGTGATCCCTCACTCAATGTGATCAATCCTACATATAGAGAAAATTTCACAATTCATACAAAAACAAAGTGGTCTGATAAGGTTTTTTTAGGGTGATATATTATCTCTCAACAGATCTTAGTTCTCATCCATTTGCTTGATATATACAAAGTGCAAACAACGCAGTGCTCATGTGAATGCGACAATACATAAAATCGAGCAACAGACACTGTACAATCTAGCTCACATTTTACTTTTTGACACAAGTATATGATAGAGATTATTACATATTTATAATCCATACAATGAAAAGGTGAGCCAGGACTGAAATGTCGACGTTTCACCCCAATCTGATGTAAAAGGGGGAAAACATCCTAAACCACGAAGTTTTAATAACGACTTACCTGAACAACGAAGTTTGAAAAGGGTCTCCTCAGGACTAAGTCGTTTGGCTTAGGATCGTGGTTTGTCTTTAATCTCTCATGAAATCACGTATCTTTAATCCATTGTGGCATAGATTATTTTGTTAAAAAAAGGGTGCAATGGTTCCACCCTTCTTTTAAGTTTCATTACTTTTCTCTCGTAGGTATTCTACACCTGCCAAATGGAGTAGGTAGGAACTAAGGTTTCTTATGGCACAACAGAATCACTCGTATCGAACAACGAATCGCTCATGTCAGACGTTGAAGATTATATCAAGTCCGACCATTGGGCACTGAATTAATCAGGACGGAGATTCATAATCCTCTTGCTATCCTCGCATCCGAATCCGCTCTCTCACTTATGTATTGTCTCATTCATATGAGCACTGCGTTGTTTGCACTTTGTATATATCAAGCACATGGATGAAAACTAAGCTCTGTTGAGAGATAATATATAACCCTAAAAGAACCTTTGTCAGACCACTTTGTTTTTGTATGAATTGAGAAATGTTCTCTATATATAGGACTGATCACATTGAGTGAGGGATAACTTATTAAGGATGAGATCCTTGCTGACTGAATGATGCCCAAAACACTTTTGTACATATATGCGGCACTGTAGCAGGGTCTCCAGCTCTAAGTCAAGTATATAATACTTCCCCTGTTCAGGTGGGCATATAGGGTAGTCCTTGTTATTACTTACCTGCTACAGTGCTTGCCTGAAAGTTTGGTCTTCCCTTGACGTTAAGCTCAACTACTGGATGTGTAGATTTTACAAGGTTTGAGAGTTGAATAGTTTCAGGTTACTGGGATATCTCACCTTGTTTCCTTGGCTTGCTGATATCCCTTCGCTCAGCTATCCTAGCCCACAAAGAATATTTCCTTTGTTGCTACACACTTGCTTTTTCAACCCAGGGGGAGAAAGGTCTTTTCCCTGCTTCCATACAGCCATGTTGCCCTCGTATTCTGAAGGGCACTGCCTCCAGTTTAAATTTTTAAGTTGCTGTGTCCAGTTCTTGTAAAGAATGAGCCTCTGTGGGAAGAGGTAGGGTGGCTGGTGTTAGAACAAGAAACAGTAAGTGACTTGTATTCACCATACCAAGCATGACCCCCTGCGCGATATACACGTGGGTGATCCTGCACTGAGTTATTGCTGCTGCAGCCCACTTCCAGTGCAGTGTTATATCGATGGCATCCTGCAAGACAGGCATAAGGTGCTATTAGGAGGCTCCAGATCAACCTCACTGCTCGTTCCTCTTCCCTTTCAGGCACTCGCAAGACTGCAGCTTTACTGAACAACTACTTCCTCCTTCACAAATACGCTCTCACAAATTCTTGGACTCCGACAACGCCGACCCATGGCTGTTCTCTGAGACTGCCACCATGTTCCCTCACCCATGCCCATTGTTCGCAACTCTTGAGTAGGTCTTAACATGGTTTGCATTGCTGTTTTTCTTCTAGCCTCCTCTAGAAATGAACCAACTCCAGACTAGGAAAGAGGGCGGAGCATACTCAAGATCATGTTTGGGAATACTTAGGAAACACCCTGGAGTGTGCTAACCATGGGAGATCATGTATAGTGCCGCTCTGGGCCTCACAGTGTTGATGTTAGTAATTTGTCCTACCTGCTAGGATGCTGTCTCCTTGATACATTTTCTAGATTACTGTAGAACAGAGTTCAGTTTTCTAGATACCTGGCACCAAGGACTCACTTAATGTGCCAACCCAAGACAATAAAGACAATGGCAGTAGCACGGCTTGCTAAAAGTATAAACAATAAGAAAAATTCCAACACACTTGCCCTATATACTTTGCAACAAACATACCCTCATTCTGCTACTTCTACGCACCAAGCTAATTCGGGCACAGCACAAAATAGAAATTTGAGGTTCAAAGATGGTTCATACATGGCTAAACAATAAAACTGGTATTCAGTATAATATCAGAGCCTGCTGTTCTTGTCGTGTGAGGCCAGCTATGCTGATAATCTCATCAAGCGAAGGCTGGGTGCCTCTGACCTCTGTAGCCTTCAATTTGAATGGGTGATACGATTCTGCACAGCTGGTCTCGTTGCCTGGCATGAAGGTTACTCTCTTGCCCCTCACTTCTTGTGCTCAGCATTTATTACCTAAGTTCATCTTTATTGAAACTCTTAATATAAACAATTAACAGAGAGTAAACCTACTCCTTTTTACTGATTGTCATTCTGTGAAAGTGTCTTCTTTTGAAAAATAACAATAAAGTAGACACCTTCCCGGAACTCTTCAGGAGTCAATATCAATTTCATGTAGAACAGAACTTTCAGTTTTTAGATAAAATACTGTGAATATATTCAAGCCAACTTGATTATCCCATTAGATAAACTAAATGTGCATTCTGTATTAACCTCACACATTCACTTTTGATAGATTAGCATACGCAACTCAAAAAGTAGAATATGTAGAAAAGAAAAAACTGTAATCATGATAGGGCATGCCCAAGAACATGTAAGGGAATACTTAGGTCACACACTGGAGGTCAGCCAAAAAGGGCTGCCACTATAGGGGATCCCATAGAGCATCTCCCTGGGCTCCACATTTCCAGCTTGTTTCAATCTTCCCTCTAGCAGATACAGCACCTATGGCAGGGTTAGGACCCAAGTCTTATAGACAGATCCTTGCTACCAAACAGCTGGGAAGATTAATTGCCAAGGAAGGTATTCTTCTGGAATTCCAGTAGTCCCTTGTATCCAGTAAGTAGATATCCCTAATCCAGTGCTGTACTGCCCATGTGAAGAATCACAGGAAAGCTCATATCAGTTCACTTGTCTGGAATTCTACTTGTGGTTGCAGAAATTTTGTTTTTGTTGTTTTCTGCTGTGGTGCCCAGTACAAGTTTCATTTTTAGGTCTGGCCTCATATTTTCCCAAATCATAATGAAAACACATCCCATGTAGGAGCTGTCAATCAACCTTGTTTTGTCATTTGCCTGTTCAAGTGTCACTCAAATCATGCATCTCCCCACCACATCACAAAATATAGGTTAATAGAGAGTCTCACTAGAGTTATTGAATACCTTCACTTTTAAATACCGCCCTTTGCAAATGTAAAAATCCATAAAAAAACAGTTCCCCCAAGGTTAAAACATTTTTTTTTAACTTATACGTACTTATGAGTGGCTGCTAATGCTTTAGAGAGTGGGGAGGTTGTCAACTCTTTTCATAACATGCAATACATTTATTGAAAGTTGTAATGTTGACTCATCATCATAAACCAGATTTGTCAAAGTTATTTATTCTGTAGAAAACAAGAACAAATCATTAGAGTAGCAATAATGTATTTGCAAATTTCTAGGTAGAAGCCACACCCCTGAACTATATGAATGACATTCCAAGCAATTGCATTTGGCCCTAAAGGAAACCTAATAATGACTGGAGGTAGTACAGCTTTGTGAAGCATTCAAGAATTTAGATTTGATTCCAGAAGGACACCTTGTAAGCACTTGTAGTAATGCAGCTTTGTGAAAAGCTTCACACTTTTGCATCTGACCCAAGAGGAAGATCTAGTCCCAAATTTACTAATGCTTTGTGATGTGTTTGTGTTACTTTTGTAACACTAACCTAATGCAAAGTGTTATGCTGGGATTTATAACCAACGCAAATCAGAATTTCCATTTGATAGTTTTGCAAAGTTAAATTTAGCTGGTTTCATTAATTTGCATCAAGGAGCTTTCCATGGGTGGTACATGGGTGTTTCTATGCAACCACCCATGGGTTTTCATGCAAGTCCCTGTCTACAAACATCCATAGACAGAAATGTGTGCCAAAATCTGATCCACCTCTAGGCAGGAGTAACAAGGAGAAATATTTTCTACTTTGCATGCATGCTGCATTGTGTAGCACACATACAAGGCAGGAAAAGTGTTAAAGGATAGTTTTTGTACTTTAAGGGTCGCCTTCCAGTTCAAACACTATTCCTCAGAGAAAGCACACCCCCTTTGTTGGGCGTGGCCCTCTCAGCAGGGTCATCCAAAACTTTGGCCTTCACTGCCCTGTTTTCTGAACCTGTTCTTGTTGGCTTTTAGGACTCTGTGCACTTTACCATTGCTTACCAATGCTAAAGTTTAACCCCTTCGATGCTTATGATGAGCTGGACTCGTCATGGCACACAGTGGTCGTGTGCTCATGACGAGTCCAGCTCGTCATAAGACCACCCACGGGGCAAGCGCTGGCGCTCCCCCCGTGGGAATCCGATCGTAGGTTTTTTGGGGGAGGCAGGGAAGGGCTTCCCTGCCTCCCCCACCCCCACGCCCTCCCCATCAATGACGTCAGCGCGCGAGGCGCGCTGGCGTCATTGAGGGTTTCCTTTCTTCCCGACGTGCTGGAAGCCATTTGCTTCCAGCGCATCGGGGAAATCAGGTGAGTTTTGGCTCGGGGAGGGGGGTTTGAATCAAAAGAGGCATCGAGGGAAAGGAAAGGGTTTTCCTTTCCCCGATGCCTCTTTTGTGCATTCCTGCTGCACGATCATGCGATCGTGCAGCAGGAATGCCCACTAGGCACCAGGGATGTTTTTTTTTTTTAAATGCACATCGAAATACTGTTTGGGGAGCGGCCCCTTGGGCAAGGGTCACTCCCCTTTTGGGGGCCATATGTTTTTGTGCTTTGCCCCCCTGGGGGGGGCAGTTTTTCGTATTGTGCCCACCAGGGAGAAACGGTGGAGAGTGGCCCCTTGGGCAAGGGTCACTCCCCTTTGGGATCTTTGTTGGTGGCCGATCGGCCAAAGGATAGTGCCCTTTATTTATTTTTTTATTTAAAAGTAAATATAATGTAATTTCTACAATCAAAATTATACCTATTAATTAAACTGCTTACTTATAACAGTTGCTAACTAGCAAAGCTTTAGAACACCACAAGAAAGTGCCTCTCACTGTTTTCAGTCAACCCCTTCTAAAAACCGGGACATGAGACAAAATTGCCGAAATCTGCCCGGACAGCTGGTGAAAAACCGGGGCTGTCCGGGCAAATCGGGGACGTCTGGTCACCCTAATTAATGCCTGCGTTACAAGAGTGACACGTGTGCATACATGAGATAGAAAATACAAATAGAGGTATAATACTGCAATAAGTGTCAGTCACTCAGAACACACTGGGAAGGCACTTCTATAGGCATGGAGTACAGATTTTCCTATAGTGGAAGAACTTCTTTGAGGGAGTAGAGAGGGCGTGAATTAAACAGGAGAGTTAAAATGAAGGGTACACAAACATAAAATCCAACACAGCACGCAAGGGTGAGGAATGTACAGGAAAAAGTACAAATTTACAATGAAGAGCGAACTTCCTAGAGGGGGCTGAGAGTGAAAGTATTAGTTCTGAAAGTGTCTTTGGAAGAGAATAGATTTGAGGTCAGCTTTGAAGATCCGGGTAGAGGAGGTGGCATGGAGCAATGGGGGAAGCGAGTTCCAGATTCTCACTGCATTTCCTGAGAAGGATTGCGCCATCGATCTTTCCCTTTTTGAAGACGGGGGGCTCAAGCAGAAGCTTTTCCGCATTGCGAGAAGGGCGAGAGCCACCGGACAATTTCAATTTATTTGCCAGGTAACGAGGGAGGAGGTGTGTAAGGCTTTGTGTGCGATGCAGGCAGTTTTGTAAATAGATCTTGCCTCGATCGGAAGCCATCGAAGAGAGGATAGGAGTGACGTGGTCGCTTCGTTTAGACCCTGAAATGAGGCGAGCTGCTGAATGGAGGATGGATTTGAGAGGGGAGAGGTGGGATTTGGGTAGGCCCGTCAGAAGAGAATTGCAATAATCCAGTCTTGAGAGAACCAGAGATTGTACCAAGGTTTTTAAGTCTTTCTCTGGGAATAACCGACGGATCCCCCGTAGAAGGCGCAACTGGTAACGTGCGTTCTTAGCAATAGAGTTGATGTGGGAGATTAGGTTGAGTCTTTTGTCAAGAATGACACCTAGGGATTTAGCGCTGTCGACAATGATGGGTTTGTTGTTGAGTAGGTTCAGCTGATCCATCCAAGATTGAACAGGAGGAGGTGAGAGAGAGGTAGAGAGGAGGAGGAATTCAGTTTTGGCGGGATTCAGAATGAGTTGGTGATCTAACATCCAGTTGTGAATAGAGTTGAGAGCAGAGTTGAGTAGTTAGAGATCGTGTGCAGAAGATACCTTAAGGTATCTTCCCACTAGTCCACTAGTCCACCAGGCATTTATTTGTGGAGAGTGACCCCTTGGGCAAGGGTCACTCTCCTTTGGGGGCAATATTTGTGGCTGTCTGCCCCCCAGGAGGGCAGATCGCCATGTTTTTTTTAAAAATTGGGCCCACTAGACCACCAGGGATTTGTTTGAGGGGAGTGGCCCCTTGGGCAAGGGTTGCTCCCCTTTGGGGAGCATTAATTTGGCCGTTTCTGCCATCCTGAGGAGCAGATTGGCTGATTTGTTTTTTTGTAGGTCCACTAGGCCACCGGGGTTTTTTTATGTGGGGGAGCGGCCCCTTGGGCAAGGGTCGCTCCCCTTTATGGGAGGATGATTGTGGCCATTTCTGCCCTCTTTGGGTGGCAGAATAGCAGTATGTTTTTAGGCCCATCTGCCCCCATGGAGGGCAGAAGCCAGTAGTCACCAGGGTTTTTTTTTATTTTTGTGTTGGGGAGTGGCCAAAATGGCAAGGGTTGCTCCCCTTTTACGGGGGTGAATATTGTATTTATACTCTTTGGCCCACCTACCCCTTAGCTTGGCTGGTGGATTGTGTGTGGACTGGTGCATTATTTGCATTTTATGATTGTAATGTTTTTTTTCTCCTTTTTATTCTAGTGTAAAGCTTTTGATTCCTGTTTGCGGTTTCGGCAGTGGTTGTTCTGCAGTTTTGCGTAATTGCATTTATTTGGTAAGAAAAATATTTTTGTTGTGTGTACTCCAAATGAGTATTATTGTCATGCATGAATGAATTTTTTTGTAAGTGGTGTCATAATGGCAGCATATTTGTTAGTGTTCAGAGCATGAAATTCTTTGCGATGTTTTGCATTGTCTTATGTGTAATTTTTTTTTCTTCTTTTTAGTGGGATATTGTTGATCTTCACTGTGTCTGTGAAGAGTAGGTGGTGGTGAGTCTAGCTGCTTCTGTCACGTGAGTGGTATAGTGTTGGAGTATATAGGTCTTTGTGATAAAGCTACATTTTGTTTATTTTTTTTTTACAAAGGGTTTGTTGTTGTTGACTTGTTTGACAAGTAACCTTTATTAGTAAGCATTATGGCTAGCCGTAGAATGACTGCTCGGCAGGTGGTTGGTTTGCTTCTTGAATCTTCCTCTAAGCAGGATTATGAGATTGACAGTGCGTCTGAGGGAGAGGAGGGAGGGGAAGATTCAGGCAGTGAGTTTTCTCTCCACATGGAATCATCGGATGATGAAGGTACTCTCAGTGCAGATGAAGTGCCTGTTTTAGAGGAGGATACTACTGTGCCGATGGTGCAAGAGGCATCTGGATTGCAGCGTGGGGCTGCTAGGCTTCCTACTGGAAGTGCTGGACTCTGGGTTGATCCAAACATGGTGCAGCCAGTGTTGCCTGCCTTTAGTGGTTATGCAGGGTGTAGAGTGGATTGTGAACATTATTTGCCTATACAGTATTTTCAGTTGTTTATGGATGATGTATTTTTGGGTGAGATTGTTGAGCAGACTAATTTGTATGCTGAACAGTTTTTGAGGGACAACAGTGCCAGACTTAGGCCCCATTCTAGAGCTACCCGGTGGAGTCCCACAAATCTGGAAGAGATGAAGAAGTTTTTGGGTTTGACTTTTTTGATGGGTTTGATAAGGAAGCCGTCCATGGGTTCATATTGGTCTACCAGTCCCTTGATGGCAACGGCCATATTTCCTGCAGTTATGACTCGTGATCGGTATTTACTTTTGCTTCGGATGCTGCATTTTGTTGATAATGGTTTGGCGTTGCCACGAGATCACCCTGAATGTGACCGTCTTTTTAAGATTCGGCCTGTTCTTGATCACTTTGTAGATCGATTTTCAGAGATCTATACTCCAGGGAAAGAAATATCTATTGATGAGTCTTTGGTCCTGTTCAAGGGCCGTTTGGTTTTTAGGCAGTACATTCCTAGCAAGAGGGCACGCTATGGAATTAAGCTGTATATGTTGTCTGAGAGTAGGACAGGATATGTTTTTAATTTGCGTGTGTACACTGGTAGGGATTCCACTATTGACCCCCCTGGTTGTCCGTCCACTTTTGGAGTTTCAGAGAAAATTGTGTGGGATCTTGCTAGAGGACTGTTTAACAGAGGCCACCATTTGTACCTTGATAACTTCTACACTGCTGTGCAATTGTTTAAGGAATTGTTCAAACAGGACACTTTTGCTTATGGCACAATCCGCTCTAACCGTAAAGGTTATCCAAAAGAGCTTGTTTGCAAAAAACTTCAGAGGGGACAGTGCAGTTCCTTGCGTAGTGATGAACTACTAGCTGTGAAATTTGTGGACAGGAGGGATGTGTACATGCTGACTACCATCCATGATGAGAGTACTTCACCTGTGGCTGTTTGGGGTCAGATTGCTGAAGTGCGCAAACCTGTGTGCATTTTAGACTACAATAAGCACATGGGTGGTGTTGATAGAGTAGATCAGAGGTTGGAACCTTACACTGCTATTCGTAAGGCTTACATTTGGTATAAGAAGTTGGCCATCCATCTCTTCAATTTAGCAACTTTCAATGCTTTTGTTGTGTTCAAGGAGTGTTCTCCTGCGTCAAAGTTGACTTTTGTTCAGTTTCAGCAGTCTGTCATAGGCAGCCTTGTTGTTGTGGAACAGGCAAGTGTTCCCAGAGTTGGAGTGGTGGAGGATGTGGCTCGATTGAAAGATCGCCACTTTCCTGATCACATTCCTCCTACACCCTCAAAAGACTTTCCCACTAGGAGATGTAGAGTCTGTTGGCGAAGAGGTACGCGGAAGGAGACTCGTATGTACAGCCCTGAGTGTCCTTCTAACCCTGGGCTGTGTGTGCCTGCTTGTTATAGAGCGTACCACAAGCAAAAGAATTATTGGGAGCAACCATGAGTGGTAAAGTGAACTGCCTGGTCTGTAATGTTTAAGAATTGTTGTTCTGTTTCAAGGTTGGCATTAGTGCAATGTATTTAGTTTCTGATTTTGTGTTAGTAGATTTGTATCTATTTGCAATTTGTTTGTGTTTTCTTTTTGTATAAAAAAATCCTAAATGTGATGGTGGTGTGTGTAGGCTGGTGCTTGGCTGGCGGTGTGCGTGGAGTGGCGCTTGGCTGGCGGTGTGCGTGGAGTGGCGCTTGGCTGGCGGTGTGCGTGGAGTGGCGCTTGGCTGGCGGTGTGCATGGAGTGGCTCTTGGCTGGCGGTGTGCGTGGAGTGGTGCTTGGCTGGCGGTGTGCGTGGAGTGGCGCTTGGCTGGCGGTGTGCGTGGATTGGCGCTTGGCTGTGTGCGTGGAGTGGCGCTTGGCTGGCGGTGTGCGTGGAGTGGCGCTTGGCTGGCGGTGTGCATGGAGTGGCGCTTGGCTGGCGGTGTGTGTGGACTAGCGCTCGGCTGGCGGTGTGTGAGTAGTGACTTGCTGCTGGTCACTACACACACTGCTAGCCGAGCGACACTCCACGCAATCCATCAGCTTGTGTGGTTGCTGTGTTAGGAATGTGGGCGTGTGAAAGTGATGGGCCCTTGAATGGCGCTGTCTGCTGGTGTGAGTGTTGTAATGTGATGGGCCCGCGGCTGGTGGTATGAATGGTTTTGTATGTGTCACACGTATGAAAGGTGTATGAATGGCCTGTAAAGAGGTTGGTGCCTTGTCGTGGCTTTACAGCTCATGAGCTGTGAGTCAATGGTTCAGTTTCTCGTCCTTTCAATTATTAACAGTGCATTTCATTTTTGTGAAATCACTTGTTAATACAATTGTATATACTGAACCATCACTCACCCTCGTGCCAAATCCAACCAGTATGTGTGTGTGCTTGAGGATTAGATGGCTGTGCAGTAATATTTTTTTGTTGTCTTTCTCAAGCAGGGTGTACCTTGTCCCTTTTTGTGAATGTTGTAATGTGTTTGTTTCGTGGCTGGTGGTGTGAATGGTCTTGTGTGTATCACGTATGAAAGGTGTGTGAATAGCCTGTAAAGCGGTTGGGGCCTTGACGTGGCTTTACAGCTCACGAGCTGCAAATCACTGGTTCAGTTTTTTGTCCTTTCAATTATTGACAGTGCATTTCTTTTTGTGAAATCTCTTGTTAATAAAATTGTATATACTGAACCATCACTTGCCCTCCTGCCAAATCCAACCAGTATGTGTGTGTGCTTGAGGAATAGATGGCTTTGCAGTAATCTTTGTCTTTTTAGTCTGTCTGCCAAGGTGTACATTCCGTCTAAGAATAACCTACCAACTGTAGATATTGTCGTAACACCCATGGCAGTACATGGTGATATCTCTCTTGTGGATCATAACAAGTTATGTAACCCAAAATGCCCTGCAAACCTCAAAATGTCGGTCACATTTTCCTTGCAATATTGTGCCAAAATTTTCACGCTGCAGAAAGAAACACATTATCTCAAGATGACCTGGTTTTGCAAGGGGGGTCACCTGGGTTTTTGGCCCGGGGCTCGGCGGCCACATAGGGAAACCTACCAAACCCACACATTTCTGAAAACTAGACACCCGGGGGCTTCCAAGGAGGTATGGCTTGCGTGGATCCCCCAACGTTTCCTTACCCAGAATCCCTTGCAAACCTCAATTTTAGCTGAAAAAATCACTTTTTTCACACATATTTGTGTGGGAAAGTGTGGCATCACCGGGCTCACACAAATTTCCTACCACCCAGCGTTCCCCCAGGTCTCCCAATAAAAATGGTGCCTCACTTGTGTGGGAGGCCCAAGTACCCACGACAGGCAAGGGCCCAAAACGTAGTGAGGCGACATCAAAATTGCCTATCTCAAAACCACCTGGTTTTGCAAGGGAGTCACCTGGGTTTTTGGCCCCGTGCTCGGCGGCCATCTAGGGAAACCTACAAAACCCATACATTTCTGAAAACTAGACACCCGGGGGCTTCCAAGGAGGTATGGCTTGCGTGGATCCCCCAACGTTTCCTACCCAGAATCCCTTGCAAACCTCAATTTTAGCTGAAAAAATCACTTTTTCACACATATTTGTGTGGGAAAGTGTGGCATCACCGGGCTCACACAAATTTCCTACCACCCAGCGTTCCCCCAGGTCTCCCGATAAAAATGGTGCCTCACTTGTGTGGGAGGCCCAAGTACCCGCGACAGGCAAGGGCCCAAAACGTAGTGAGGCGACATCAAAATTGCCTATCTCAAAACCACCTGGTTTTGCAAGGGGGTCACCTGGGTTTTGGCCCCGTGCTCGGCGGCCATCTAGGAAACCTACCAAACCCACACATTTCTGAAAACTAGACACCCGGGGCTTCCAAGGAGGTATGGCTTGCGTGGATCCCCCAACGTTTCCTTACCCAGAATCCCTTGCAAACCTCAATTTTAGCTGAAAAAATCACTTTTTTCACACATATTTGTGTGGGAAAATGTGGCATCACCGGGCTCACACATATGTCCTACCACCCAGCGTTCCCCCAGGTCTCCCGATAAAAATGGTGCCTCACTTGTGTGGGAGGCCCAAGTACCCGTGACAGGCAAGGGCCCAAAACGTAGTGAGGCGACATCAATATTGCCTATCTCAAAACCACCTGGTTTTGCAAGGGGGGTCACCTGGGTTTTTGGCCCTGTGCTCGGCGGCCATCTAGGGAAACCTACCAAACCCACACATTTCTGAAAACTAGACACCCGGGGGCTTCCAAGGAGGTATGGCTTGCGTGGATCCCCCAACGTTTCCTTACCCAGAATCCCTTGCAAACCTCAATTTTAGCTGAAAAAATCACTTTTTTCACACATTTTTGTGTGGGAAAGTGTGGCATCACCGGGCTCACACAAATTTCCTACCACCCAGCGTTCCCCCAGGTCTCCCGATAAAAATGGTGCCTCACTTGTGTGGGAGGCCCAAGTACCCGCGACAGGCAAGGGCCCAAAACGTAGTGAGGCGACATCAAAATTGCCTATCTCAAAACCACCTGGTTTTGCAAGGGGGGTCACCTGGGTTTTTGGCCCCGTGCTCGGCGGCCATCTAGGGAAACCTACAAAACCCATACATTTCTGAAAACTAGACACCCGGGGGCTTCCAAGGAGGTATGGCTTGCGTGGAGCCCCCAACGTTTCCTTACCCAGAATCCCTTGCAAACCTCAATTTTAGCTGAAAAAATCACTTTTTTCACACATATTTGTGTGGGAAAGTGTGGCATCACCGGGCTCACACAAATTTCCTACCACCCAGCGTTCCCCCAGGTCTCATGATAAAAATGGTGCCTCACTTGTGTGGGAGGCCCAAGTACCCGCGACAGGCATGGGCCCAAAACGTAGTGAGGCGACATCAAAATTGCCTGTCTCAAAACCACCTGGTTTTGCAAGGGGAGTCACCTGGGTTTTTGGCCCCGTGCTCGGCGGCCATCTAGGAAACCTACCAAACCCACACATTTCTGAAAACTAGACACCCGGGGGCTTCCAAGGAGGTATGGCTTGCGTGGATCCCTCAACGTTTCCTTACCCAGAATCCCTTGCAAACCTCAATTTTAGCTGAAAAAATCACTTTTTCACACATATTTGTGTGGGAAAGTGTGGCATCACCGGGCTCACACAAATTTCCTACCACCCAGCGTTCCCCCAGGTCTCCCGATAAAAATGGTGCCTCACTTGTGTGGGAGGCCCAAGTACCCGCGACAGGCAAGGGCCCAAAACATTTTTTGATAGGCAATGTTGATGTCGCCTCACTACGTTTTGGGCCCTTGCCTGTCGCGGGTACTTGGGCCTCCCACACAAGTGAGGCACCATTTTTATCGGGAGACCTGGGGGAACGCTGGGTGGTAGGAAATTTGTGTGAGGCCAGTGATGCCACACTTTCCCACACAAAAATGTGTGAAAAAAGTGATTTTTTCAGCTAAAATTGAGGTTTGCAGGGGATTCTGGGTAAGGAAAGTTTGGGGGATCCATGCACTAGGCCGACCCACACAAGTGAGGTACCATTTTTCTCGTAAGACTTTGGGAAACCCGGGGTGGGTGGAAATTTGTGGATCCACGCAGATTCCAGAACTTTCCACCACAGAAATGTGGGGAAAATGTGTTTTTTTGACAATTGTTTAGGTTTGCAAGGGATTCTAGGTAACAGAACCTGGTGGGAGGCAGTCAAGTCACCCCATCCTGGATTCCCCTGGGTGTCTAGTTTTCAAAAATGTATAGGTTTGCTAGGTTTCCCTAGGTGCCGGCAGAGCTAGGGTTAAAAACTACAGCTAGGCACTTTGCCAAAAAGGGTTATTTTTCACTGCGAAATTGAGGTGTGACCACGTTGCGTTTTGTGCCGTTTCCTGTCGCAGGCACTAGGCCGACCCACACAAGTAAGGTACCATTTTTCTCGTAAGACTTTGGGGAACGAGGGGTGGGTGGAAATTTGTGGATCCACGCAGATTCCAGAACTTTCCACCACAGAAATGTGGGGAAAATGTGTTTTTTTTGACAATTCTTTAGGTTTGCAAGGGATTCTGGGTAACAGAACCTGGTGGGAGGCAGTCAAGTCACCCCATCCTGGATTCCCCTGGGTGTCTAGTTTTCAAAAATGTATAGGTTTGCTAGGTTTCCCTAGGTGCCGGCAGAGGTAGGGTTAAAAAAGTACAGCTAGGCACTTTGCCAAAAAAGGGTAATTTTTCAGTGCGAAATTGAGGTGTGACCACGTTGCGTTTTGCGCCGTTTACTGTCGCAGGCACTAGGCCGACCCACACAAGTGAGGTATCATTTTTCTCGTAAGACTTTGGGGGATGCGGGGTGGGCGGAAATTTGTGGATCTACGCAGATTCCAGAACTTTCCACCACAGAAATGTGGCGAAAATTTGTTTTTTTGGACAATTTTTTAGGTTTGCAAGGGATTCTGGGTAACAGAACCTGGTGGGATGCAGTCAAGTCACCCCATCCTGGATTCCCCTGGGTGTCTAGTTTTAAAAAATGTATAGGTTTGCTAGGTTTCCCTAGGTGCCGGCAGAGGTAGGGTTCAAAAACTACAGTTAGGCACTTTGCCAAAAAAGGGTCATTTTTCAGTGCGAAATTGAGGTGTGACCACGTTGCGTTTTGCGCCGTTTCCTGTCGCAGGCACTAGGCCGACCCACACAAGTGAGGTACCATTTTTCTCTTAAGACTTTGGGGAACGCGGGGTGGGCGGAAATTTGTGGATCCACGCAGATTCCAGAACTTTCCACCACAGAAATGTGGGGAAAATGTGTTTTTTTGGACAATTGTTTAGGTTTGCAAGGGATTCTGGGTAACAGAACCTGATGGGAGGCAGTCAAGTCACCCCATCCTGGATTCCCCTGGGTGTCTAGTTTTCAAAAATGTATAGGTTTGCTAGGTTTCCCTAGGTGCCGGCAGAGCTAGGGTTCAAAAACTACAGCTAGGCACTTTGCCAAAAAAAGGTCATTTTTCACTGCGAAATTGAGGTGTGACCACGTTGCGTTTTGCGCCGTTTCCTGTCACAGGCACTAGGCCGACCCACACAAGTGAGGTACCATTTTTCTCGTAAGACTTTGGGGAACGCGGGGTGGGTTGAAATTTGTGGATCCACGCAGATTACAGAACTTTCCACCACAGAAATGTGGGGAAAATGTGGTTTTTTTGACAATTTTTTAGGTTTGCGAGGAATTCTGCGTAACGGAACCTGGTGGGAGGCAGTCAAGTCACCCCATCCTGGATTCCCCTGGGTGTCTAGTTTCCAAAAATGTATAGGTTTTCTAGGTTTCCCTAGGTGCCGGCAGAGCTAGGGTTCAAAAACTACAGCAAGGCACTTTGCAAAAAAAGGGTCATTTTTCACTGTGAAAATGTGCTGCGTCCACGTTGCGTTTTGCGCTGCTTCCTGTCGCGGGCACTAGGCTTACCCACACAAGTGAGGTACCATTGTTTTTGGAAGACCTTGGGGAACGCGGGGTGGGTAGAATTTTGTGGATCCGCGCAGTTTCCAGAACTTTCCACCACAGAAAAGTGAGGAAAATGTATTTTTTTTACCAATTGTTTAGGTTTGCAAGGGATTCTGGGTAACAGAACCTGGTGAGAGCCAGTTAAGTCACCCCGTCCTGAATTCCCCTGGGTGTCTAGTTTTCAAAAATGTATAGGTTTGCTAGCTTTCCCTAAGTGCCCGCAGAGCTAGGGTTCAAAAACTACAGCTAGGCAGTTTGCAAAAAAAGGGTAATTTTTCATTGTGAAAATGTGGTACGTCCACGTTGCATTTTGAGCCATTTCCTGTTGTGGGCACAAGGCCTACCCACACAAGTGAGGTACCATTTTTATCGGGAGACTTAGGGTAACACAGAATTGTAGAGCAACTGTTATTACCTATTGACTTTCGATGCATTTCTGCCTTCCAAATGAAAGACAATGTGTAAAAAATAAGTCATTTTGAAAAATGACCTATATTTCTCATGCTAGTATGGGTACTCCCAATTTCTGAAATGTGCAAATATCTACTGTTTCTAAAATCTACATTTTGTTCCCATTTCAGAAATACATAGGTGTCTTTCATAACTATTTTTCCATGTATACATTTTCCCAAAATAATTGCTATATACCCGGTACATAATAAAAAACCATTGCAAGATGCTGCTCAGTTATTGGCTCTGGGTTCGTCGGGTTCTTGGTGAACCTACAAGTCCTATATATCCCCACAACCAGAAAGGTCCAGCGGATGTAACGGTATATTGCTTTCAAATAGCTGTCATAATTAGAAGAAGTTACAGGTGAAAACGTTGACACAAATGGCTGTTTTTTTCAACTAATTTTCAATTTTTCCTTCATTTAACTGTTAGTTTCTATAAGGAAAACTTTAAGGATCTACACAAATGACCCCTTGCTGAATTCAGAATTTTGTCTACTTTACAGAAATGTATGGCTTTTCAGGATCCATTATTGGTTTCATACCCATTTCTACCATTAACTGGAAGGAGGTTGAAAGCACAAAAAATAGCAAAAATAGGCTATGTCCCAGAAAAATGCCAAAACTGTGTAAAAAAGTTGGTTTTCTGACAAAAGTCTGCTTGTCCCTGAAAGCTGGGAAGATGGTGATTTCAGCACCACAACCCCTTTTTGATGCCATTTGCAGGGAAAAAACAAGACGCTTTCATCTGTAGCCCTTTTTCGCATTTTTCCCCAAAACACAAAATTTTGCTGTATTTTGGCTAATTTCTGGGTCCCCTCCAGGGGAATCCACAAACCCTGGGTACCTTTACAATCCCCATGATGTTAGAAAAAAAGGACGCAAATTTGGCGTGGATACCTTATGTGGTCAAAAAGTTACAGGGGCCTAATCGCGCACTACCCCAAATAGCCAAAAAAAGGCTTAGCACAGGGGGGGAAAAGGCCTAGCAGCGAAGGGGTTAAGTGCTCTCTCCTCTGAACATGGCAAAATTGGCTTACACGCAATTGGCACAATTAATTTACTTGTAAGACCCTAGCAAAGTGGTACTACATATAACCAGGGCCTCTAAATTAAATGTTGCCAATGGGTCTGGAACACTTATTGTGCCACCCACTGATGTAGCCCTTTAAACAAGTCTCAAGACTGCCATTACAGCCTGTGTGTGCAGTTTAAACTGCCATTTCCACCTGATAAAATAAATCTTTTGACATACATAAATCTTCCCTTTTAACACATATCAGTCACCACTAAGATAGGCCATAAACAGCCCATAGAGCATACTGCAGTGTATTTAAAACGTTGGACAGGAACTTTTGACTTTTACATGTCCTGGTAGTGTAAAATTCCTAAATTTGTTTTTCACTACTGCAAGGCCTGCCTCTACTATAGGATAACATTGGATTACTTTATTATATTTAATAAGGAATAACTTTTAAATGCAAGCAGGTAGGAATGTCGAGTTTGGTGTCTAATTAATTGTGATTTAAAACCCTCTTTAATGGTAAAGCTGGATTTTAAGTCACCATTTCGTAAATTCCACTTTTAGAAAGTTGGCATTTTCTTTTCCTAACCATTTGGTGCCTGCATCCTTTATCCTGGGTCTCATGGCTAGGTGTAGCTGGCAGTTGGTGTTTGTGTATTACTCCCAGACAGTGAGAAAAGGGGGGAACAGGTTTTGGCAGGGTGGGCCATCTCTGAATTAATTAGGGAACAGCGCTGTCACCTACCACACTAGCACATCACAAAGCCTCAGCCCCAGCACACTCACAAAGGGTTTAACACTAGACTTTGTGCCCTCAGACAAGCTCAGGGCATGGAGGAAGGAAATTCCAAACACCATTGGGGATGGAAACCTTTAGAAACTTTTCCTACTTCAAAGCTGCCACCAAGGATAAATAGTGGACCCTCAGACTCACTCTTCAGATCACTTCTAGACCTGTGGAAAAAGGACTGCCCAGCTGTGAAGACTGCCCTGCTGACCTGCTTGCTGACCTAGGACTGCTTTGCTACCCAAGGCCTGCTGTTGCTGCACAGGACTCTTCTGCTGCTAAAAGCTGCTCTTCTGGACCCAGCCTGCCAGTGTGGATGCAGAACTCCAGGAAGTCAATTGACTCGCCCCCTGTTCAAGCCGCAGGAACATAAAAGGCTTCTTCAATGTTGACGTATCTCCCCACATCTTGACACAGTGGGACGCATCCCATCATCAACTCCAGCGCACCCCATGCAGCTTGCCTTCAATGCCGACACACCTCAGTGCAAGTCCTCGCAAGCCCCTGTGGCTTCTTTGATGCAGCATAACACCAACATTAGGCCATCGCATCATATCTCATCCCTTGTGTCACAAACGATTGCAGCGCAAGTAGCCACAAACCCCACCGGATTCTTCGACGACAACGCAGTACCTCGCATACCAGCTCCTCGTCGACGATCATGGACTTCACTGCTTCGTGATGCATCTCAACAACGGGCCTCAGATCGCAGTTCCTCGTCAACCGTTCCACAATGCCGATTCATGCAGCTCGATGCAAGGAATTCACATCTTGAAGCCCAGGCCTACATTATACTTTTCAGCAGGCTGAACTCAGTCCTGGCTCTGGCCGGTATTTAATTGCTTTCAGCCTGACCTTGTAACTTGGACCCGGTCCAACGTGACTAGGAAACTGCAATTGTTGCTTTTTTCTTCTTAGTGCTTGTTTTTCATAAAACCTTTACAATTTTAAATTACATTTCTCCGGTTCCACTAATTGGACTTTTGTTGTTTTCATGTCAAATACTTTATTAAAATGTACTCTATTTTTCTAAGTTGGTGGGGAATTTTTCTAGTGTTGTATTTTCACTTTATTCCTGTTTGAATGCTGCATAAATACCTTACAGATTGCCTTTACATTATGCTTGACTGCTTTTGTGTCAAGCTACTAGTGGTTTGCGCACAGGTTAATTTGGGGTTCGCTTGTGATTCACCCTGACAAGAGTTGTTGTTGCTGTTTGAGTAAGGGTTCACCCCCTCAACCAGGAACCCAGTTTCTTACACCCTTGCACCATGGTGCAGGGGTGTGTGTGTGTGTTGGCACATGACAGCCTGGAGGGGGCCATTACAGGGAAAGAGATTTTGAGAGGGACACCTACTAACCAGTTGAATTAATGCACCTTTTTGAAAAACTTCAAATGTATCTCCTGATTCAAGAGGGACATTTACTGAGGACTACCAAACTCAAGTGTTTAAAAATAAAATGGCTTTTCCTTTTCTTTTTAGATTACATCCTGCAAAAGCCACACCTATTGACTTTGCAATTGCTTATTTAGTATTGTACAGTATGGTGGTAAAGGACTTTAAAACACAAAAGCCATTGATGAAATAAACTGTAGAGTTTAAAACCCAAGTAGGAGGCCAAGGCTTTAAAGACATTGGGCCTTATTTAGATCTCAGCAGATAAAATACTCCGTCACAAACATGACATATATCCTGTCCGCCATATTACAATCTCTATAGGATATAATGGATCACAGTACGGTGGACAGGATATCCGTCACGTTTGTGACAGAGTATTCCCCTCCTCAAAGATCTAAATCAGGCCCATTGTGATGAACAAGCCAAAGTTTGAGAACTGTATTCTATTATCATGCTATAAACATGATAATTATACCTAATATTGCCTAATCGTCTGATGAGTGTGCTATAAGAGATCTATACTTAGCTACTTTTATATTGTTACTTCTTCATAATATACAGTGATACCATCAGTTGTAATAATGAGCTGCATGTTAAAAACACCATCTTGTGTCTATATATTGATTACACTAAAGGGAAATTTCTATTTTCCTAGTCTACTCAATCTTTTCCACTTCTTGATCTCCTTCTTTTCACCTCTCCATCAATTGTCAGTGTACATTTATACTTGGGTAAACTCCTATGTTAGCCGTTCGCTCTTAGGGGGATATTCACAAGAACGTGCGCTAAACATCTCCAAAAAATGTTAACGCAACTTTACACATCGCAGTCTATCGCAGGAAAATAACCCCGTGTTAACCTGGAATTCACAACACGGCGGTACCATGCGATAGTCTTCCGAAAACGCGGCCAATATCCGCGATACAACCACCGCGACGGAGATAAAAACACAAACCCCAACACCAAAAAACATGCGATGAGCCCATTCGCGATGGGGAAATCAGCGATAAGCAGCGCCAGGCCTGCCATACACACACGGCAGGCGGGAAAATCACTACAAAAGTAGAAAAAACACACAAACACAAAATGACCAACACCGAAGCACCATGGAGGCAGCCGGAGCAGGCGCAGAGGACGAGCGCAACCCCAAAAGCACCCCGGACAACCAGCCTGGGACCTGGGTGACAGGGAAGGGCAAGGACAAGAAGAAGAGGAAGAGGAAGTTCAGTCCGCAGTAGAATAGGATCCTGGTCACGGAGGTGATAGAACACCATCAACAACTGTTCGCCGCCTCCAATATGTCATTGGGCACCAGAAATGGATTATGGCGGTCCATCGTGGACAAGGTGAATGCCGTCGGAGAGCACAAGAGGTCAATGGACGAGGTCAAGAGGCAATGGATTGACATCAAGCGCAAAACCAAGGAGAAACTCGCAGGCAACCAGAAGGCAGCAATGCAGACTGGAGGTGGGAGCCCAGCGCCACAGCTGGAGCTGGATGACATGAAGGAGCTGGTGTCGACAGTCATCAGTGTGGAGACCATGGCAGGAGTCGGGGCACCGGACACTGCTCGACATGACACAACACAACAGCAACAGGGTGAGTAACCACCAGGTACTAGGGGGACGGGGGGAGATGGCCACAATGGCACACATGCACAATCAAGCAGAGCACAATGCACACCCACAATGACTCTGGATCATGGCCCTGATCTACACACTGTCACAATGTACATTGTCATGCTGTCTGAATGTGAACATGTACCATGCGACTACATACATGTGGACACATTGTAACACAGCATCTCCCCTTCACATTGCAGGGGCACCGTCAACACCTCCTGCAGAGCAGTCCCAGCCACTCTTCACTGATGACAAGGAGGACACCACCAGCATCGACACCCAAGCCCTCCAAGACATCATTGAACTCACCCGCCAATCACCTCCAGGACCAGGGCAGCCCAGCTGCATTGAGGAGACCCCACCCACTCCACACACCACCCAGCAGGAGGCACCCACAATCCCGGCTGTCTCCCAAGACCCCCCCGAACAACACATGGCCTTCCAACGCCGTGTGTTGGAGGTCCAGAGGGAGATGGCTGAGCAGGTGCGGGTGGGGTTCGACCTCATGGCTACCAAACCTGACGCGATCCATGGGTGTCTGAGTCCCATCAGGGACCACCTCCAGTCCCTAATGGACACCCACACGCCGCTCCATGGTCTCCAATGAGCCCTGGCTGACATCGCTGGAGTCATGACTCAGAGACAAGAACTCCTGTCTGCTCAGAGTGGCTCCAGCGATCTCAGCCGTGAGATGGCACACATGCGGCGGCTCATGGAGGACATGGTGCGGATGGAGGCGGAAAGAATGGCAGCCACCACTGCACATCAGCAAAATGTAGCTGGGATCTACCATGCCCTGCATTTCCTCATCATGGCATTGCTGCCACATGGCGTGGCGCAGATGAATGCTGCTGCTCCTACACCATACACATCTCCGCCCCCTGGTGTGTCAGTGCCTCACAGTGTGGCAGGCATTTCCACTCCTGCACCTGATGTGTCACTGCCACACAGTGCGGCCGACAATCCACCTCCGGCCCCTGATGTGTCAGTGGCACACAGTGCTGCAGCCGGAACTGCACCACCCACAGGTGGGGCAGAGCACACATCCGAGGACGAGGACGTGGATGGGCTTGAGTTCAGAAGGAGGTACTAGCATTCATGTCCGCCACCTGGCCTGTTGCTGCTTGGTGCCGCACATGGCCCCATGACCTTCCACTGAACCCCGATATACTCTGCTGCACTCACCTTGGACCGCGACATGGACTGCCATATCCTGTTTGGTGACCAATGACACGGTGACCAGACTGCGGACTGTATCCTTCCTCTTTCGCTGTACTTGTCATTCCCCGATGGACTCTGGCTGGCCCTCCATGGGCCCATATTGTGAAGTGGGGTTGGCATGGCCCTGTACTGCTCCAGCTGCTAAACTCCACTAGATGTGCATTAAACATTCAGAAACGCACTGCTGTGTCATGTCTTACATCATTCATGTATGAATGTGTGGATGAATGTAGGGTCAGTGATTCCCCCTAACGTCAATGATGCTCATCTAGTGGGATTCCAGTCACAGTGTGCTACAATGCCGATTGCGTTCCGGGTGCCGTAGACACTACAACAGGGACACACGCATTAGTCAGTTCCTTGTCCGGACATGGACTGAACCACGCCCAGAGCCCCTGAGTCATTGTT
This sequence comes from Calotriton arnoldi, assembly GCA_963921515.1. Classification (NCBI taxonomy): domain Eukaryota; kingdom Metazoa; phylum Chordata; class Amphibia; order Caudata; family Salamandridae; genus Calotriton; species Calotriton arnoldi. The sequence goes on along the minus strand of CAWUFW010003746.1, from coordinate 1,017,510 downwards.
GCAAGCCCTGCGCTGGTCTGGCGTACGCCATGCCAGACCACTCCACTTACGCTCCGAGGGGAGACCACATAGCTGCAAGTCGCAGGTTTGCACGCTAGTGGTCTGCAGGTCGCTGGTCTAGTTGTCAGCATGTCACGGCCACTCCCTGAGGGCAGGTTTGCACACACACCACACCCATCCGGCACAGGCGTCACAGGCCATGTGACGTCGCCAATATAAGGGGCCGACAACGTCACATTCCCCACTGCCGGTGGTGACTGGATGACGGACGTTCCACAATTCTCAATCATAAAGGGCCCATGAGTTGTTGCGCACGGGGTTAGTGGCACCCGAAGCCTTGCAGCCGTCACGGGCCTACCACCACGTGGCGCTGACTGGGGTTGCACAGGTTTAGTGGCACCCGAAGCCTTGCGGCCGTCACGGGCCTACCACCACGTGGCGCTGACTGGGGTTGCACAGGGTTAGTGGCACCGAAATTGCTCAGCGGGTCTGCGGCCTGCGATGATGACGTGTGCACTGATGTGGTCTCTGCCATTGATGCCTCAGGACTCAGCGTCATGTGTGGGACCTGCAGGGCCGCGGTGCGGGTCCGCATGATGTGGAGCATGCCATGGTGGCGGGGTCTGGGCCTAGAGCTTGCACGGGCACGTGGTGTGCCCACTGGTGGACACACCGTTGGCGGCAGGTGAGCAATGGGGCCTGGGTGCGCAAGTGCGGACAGCCAGCGCTGGCCGGCGGGAGGGGGTAGGGTGCGGCTGCATGTGTGCGCAGGACGGACAGGCGTTGTTGCCGTGTGCAGTGAGATGGACTCTGCCATTATTGACTCTGGCCTCGATTACAGATTGCAGACCTGGTGGCTTGCAGTGTATACCGGCACGTGGTTGGAGACACACCGGTGGCAGCAGGTGAGCAGTGGTGCCTGGGTGCGCGGGGGCGGCAGTGTCCCTCCTTCTCTCTCTCTCTCTCTCTCTCTCTCCCTTCCTTTCCTTCTCCCTCTCTCTCTCTCCCTTCCTTTCCTTCTCCCTCTCTCTCTCTCCCTTCCTTTCCTTCTCTCTCTCTCTCTCTCCCTTCCTTTCCTTCTCTCTCTCTCTCTCTCTCTCCCTTCCTTTCCTTCTCCCTCTCTCTCTCTCCCTTCCTTTCCTTCTCTCTCTCTCTCTCCCTTCCTTTCCTTCTCTCTCTCTCTCGCTCTCTCTCCCTTCCTTTCCTTCTCTCTCCCTCTCCCTCTCCCTTTCTTTCCTTCTCTCTTTCTCTGTGTCTCGCTCCTTTGATGTGCGCATGACACACGTTCTGATTTTGTGCTTTATTTTCCAGGCTGTGACATCAAGATTGTCCCGGATGGACCCGACAGGAGTCTTCGGCATTGGTGTTTTGTGTTGTATTCAATAAAGTATTTGGTTGTTACTTCAATGATGAGTGACTGTTTCTCGTTCTTCTGCCCACACATGTGTTTCTTGTTGTCATTGTGCGACTTCATGCGCTTTTTGTGGCTCTTGTGTCGTGCAAGGTATGTGTTTGTCCCGGGGGGAGGGAGGGGGGGTTGGGAGTAGTGGCGGTGGGTGTTGTGGCCCTCATGGGTCTCCGAGCTGCATGATCATTGTCTCCATGGCATCTGTGGGTCTTCAGATGTGGCTCTGGGCTGGGCTCCCTTTCATACTGCAGGTAGTCGTCCTGCTTAACACCAGCAGTAGGCAGGTGTTAAATCCCTGCTGCTACCGCGACTTATCGCCTGTTTTTGGTTCGCATCACAGATCTAGCAGTTTGTTGTGAATGTGGTGTAGTGGTATTTTCGTGTGTTTTTGCACGGGAACGCCTACTCTGCATCTCATTAGGGTTAGTTGGTGGTGTCACCCGTGGAGGTAAATTTTGCGGCAGTTATCGTGGGAATACTTGCGTAGTCTGCAGTTTGCAACCGCTTGTGAATGGGGCGTTAAATCTATCTCCACTTTTGATGCGTTAAGGTGGCGATAACTCGGCGATAAGTCCTTGTGAATATGCCCCTTAGTCATTCCACTGAGAAGTTCCTCCACTCCGAGATACTTCCCTGATGCTTGTTGCTCTTCTTGTTGCACATTGTGGCTTCTCACTTTTGTGTGATCCTCTCAGCATCTATGCCACTTCTGTAAAATCTGAGTCTTCATAAAGATATTATTCAACATGGTTATCCAAATGCTCCTTCTTTAGACCTCGACCTCTGACTTCCCTTCTTGATGCCCTATACAAGCTCTATTCCTTGTGATCCATATATATGTGTAACTCTCATGTTTGATTCCACCATCTCAGGCCTGACCCTCTCCCAAATTGTGCTTAAAAAGTGTTGAAAATGAATGATAAAAAGGTTTCCAGATCGGTTAAATGAGGGCCCACCTTAACTCTGGTCTGAAATCTAAAGGTTGCAAAAATTAGGCCATGGTAAAAAAATTCTTACGCGAACGTAATCTCATGTAATGTTGGGCACTTTGCATCACACTTTTTTATGCTGCAAAATGCCCTGTGTTATGCCATGATGCTATGTTGCATAAGGAAGGTTTCGTTCAGAGAAAAAACCTTAATGTGGGAACACAAGAAGAATAATGCTAGAAAGTTTTGCTAAAAGCGAGCGGCAGCTGTAGATGCTGGTATTTGCCACTGGGCACTGATTACATAATCAAATTATTTTAGCGTAGATTTCATGCTCAAGATCAATATTCTGACAACCATTTAAGAGTAAATTTCTTTTTGTTTTTCATTACAGTCAAAGCCCAATACAGAGTGAGGCTCCAGTACAGTTCTTTGGTAACTCCTTCATCATGCTGGATTTGGATACTGGGATGAAAGCATCACTCATCAGTTGTGTGCATCACCCATGTTTTTTGTGCATGTTGGGGAACATCAAGTAAGTTCAGTTCAGTTCTTTGAAAAATATTTGTTTTTTGATGTGTTTTTGACAAAGGGATAGCACCACCATTTTCTTCTGCTTTCAGTCTGGGATTATGGGCCTGATTACGAGTCTGGCAGTCCAGCGACCGCCGCACCAGAAGTCCGACCGCCGTATTATTACTTTGGCGGTAAGACCCCCATTGCACCGGCACTCCCTCACGGTCCCATGGCGGTCAGGGGCTAACAATATGCTGGCGGTGCACCGCCACGCATATTACAAGTTTCAGGACCACCAGCGATGTCATGGAGGTTCTTCCTCCATGAAACTGCTGGGGGTCATGAAACAAAGGGAGCCTTACAGGGCCCCCTCATGCCCCATGTTTGGGGGTGTATGCAGGGGGGGCACATGTTGTGCCTCCCTGGATGCATGCACCCCCAGTTCCAGCACAACATGGACTTCACAGTCCATGCCATGCTGGAAGGTGTTGTGGCGGTCCTGCGGCGGGGCATTTCTATGGCATACATAGGTGCCTTTGAAAGCCACTGCCACACCGCCTGCCCGCCAGACCACGTATAACTCATAATCTGGCGGGTGGGTGGCAACCCTGTCTGGTGGTCCTGGAGAGGGGCGGTGGCGTGGTGGCTAGCTCCAGGGCCGCCAAACTTGTAATCGGGACCTATATTTTTTCCTAGCACAACTGGAGTTTGACTTGGGGTGTCGGACATGCCCAGGGCAATAGTAAGGGATAAATGAGTGAAAGAACTAGAGGTGGGTGAGCCAACAAATTAACAGGGAGAGCTGAACCAGAGCAGAGCCAAGGTCTGGCTCGGCTATTAGAGCCCAGGCACAAGCAGAGCCCTGAAAATGTTTGCTATTTAAATCATACAACAAACATTGTGTAAAATGTGATAAAGTCTCTTCAAAATTAAAAAAAAAGTGTATATCTTTAATGTAGAAGCTTTGGCATTAATACGTCACTTTATAGCACTGCACTAAGAAGTGCTTGTTATAAGTTTTTAAACATAAATCGTTAGTGAACTGGGAGGCAAAGCAGTTGTCATGTAAACCCTGTATGTTGCCACATTATAGTCTATTAAATCAAACACAAAAGGTTTTTCACAACTGGTATTCTGAAATCACATATTTGAAAGTGTTTTCTTGCAGAGTAATGAAGAAAAATTTGTTTTGGTGAAATAAAATATTTGCCTAAGATCACACTATTTAAGTTGGGAAATCGTGATTTGTCCAGGTTTTCTGGTTTCAATTTATACACATCGACCACTGAATTGGCATCGATTTTTCTTTCATTTTTTACATAAACCCTTGGGGCCTGATTCACAAAAGTAAACTGAAGCGAAAGTCTGTCTAACTTTACGACTTTTGGTATTCACAAAAGGCATTTACTACTCATAAATTCCCTTTGTGAATACCAAATATTGAACTTTACAACTTTTGGTATTCACAAAGGGCATTTACTAGTAGTAAATACCCTTTGTGAAAACTGAAAGTCGTAAAGTTAGACTTTGGTCTCATTTTACTTTTGTGAATCGGGCCCTCTGTTTTTACCTCTTTGTGAAATTTTCTGCAGTTTTTATATAGTGCAAACTTGACCCAAAGGATATTGGAGTGCTTTATATGAGCAACAGTTACATTACGTAAGGTCACGTTAATTTTTTATAGGCATGGGGAGATTAAGTGATTTGAGCAGAATCACAGGATTTTGAGCCAATGCCAGCACTCAAACCTGGTTTCCCAGTTCCAAAGTCTGCAGCTCTGCCCATAACGCCATATTCTAGGTAGGAGGTTGGCAGGCAGAAGCCACTTGAAAGCTTGGCTTGTTATGGGTTCCAACAGTACCGCGAGCTGAGCCAGAGACAGGCTTCAGACTTGAGCCTGGCTTTCGTCCACTTCTAGTAAGGACACCTCTAATATGGACATTGGGTAGTTTGGTGTGGTGAAGGTCTGGGGTTCTATTTCTTCTCTTGCCTAGTTATGTTTGTACATATTTTTAAATAATAGTGTAGAGAGAGAAAGAGAGGTGTGTGTGTGGTTGGGATCTTTTGAAAGACTTTGGCTTGGGTATTTGTTGCTTAAGGGTGTTTTTGTAAAAGGCATTTTTAGCATTTAATTTTAATTGATGTTTTATCAATATTCATGCTATTGTACTGCCCTGGTTTATTTATGGGGCCCTAGTAGGGTGGCCTGTAGATATTTGATCATTTTTGATTTAATTATCTTTTTAGCTCTTGCTCTTGCTGGTGCCTTACCTGTGGTGTGTGGACCATTTATGCTATACATTAATTCAACCATTGCCCTGCAATCGTGTGTGATACAAATTGTTTTGTTTATTTTTCTGCTTTTTGTTTCTTCTAAATTTACGCCTATCATACTTGCGGGTTCGTTGTAAACTATATGCCATCATTATTATTTATAATTATTTAATTGATTTAGCCATTCTCCTCCTTGCTCTTAGAGAGCCCTTTGGCTCTGGAGAGGCACCAGATATGTTTTTTATTTTTTCCCCAACATTTTCTGTGCTTTTAATTGGACCTGGTGAGCTACGAGTACTAATGGTAATTATTTTAGTCAATTTCTGCCAGCTTCTCCCCCACCCCCCTCCCAGTTCTCATAGGGGTAGCATGGCCTCTCTATGTACACTAGGGGGCATATTTACAAGCCCCTTGCGCCACTTTTGCGTCACTTTTAACATGGGAAAAGTGACGCAAAAGTGGCGCAAGGGGCTTGTAAATCTGCCCCTAGATATTTATTATTCCTTCTTTCTCATTATTATAGGTATCTGTTGGTGTTGTAATGGTATTATGTCATACTCATTGTATCGTGGCAGTTTTTAATAATTATTTTTTATTCCGCTTCTTTAATATCAGCTTCTAAATATTTTTAGCTACCATACAGCCCTGTCCAACAATTAGTTTATACATGGACATTACTGTTATATGTATATTATACTGTTCTATTGCATTCACTAGAACGCATTCAGTAGTCTGGCAGTCTTGCTTCTTTTTTCTTATTCCCTGCAGGAGGAAGAGAGTGTAAAGACTTCTCTGGTGCAAACCAATGAGATGTCAAGACAACAGTGCAGAGGAGCGTTGCGCCACTGCTTACAAGCAGTGCAATTTAAAAAATAAAATGATAATAACTTCCATTATTATCATTTTTTTTGTCTTTTTATATTTGTGGATTCTGGTTGCACCAGGTTAGGGCGGGGTGGGGCTGGGTCCAGCGACGTCGGGGAGGAGGAGTGACTGGTGCTGCACCTAAAGTGCACATGACTGTTTGGCCGGGAATCTCGAACCGGCCAGACAGTCGCTCGCACTTTGCATGTTCTCTACCCAGGCTGCATTACAGTCTTGGTGGAGAACATGCCCAGGCTCCCTTTCCCTCTCTGAGCGCCGAACCATGGCGCTCAGACCAATCACAATGCTGCTATCAGCAGCGTCATGATTGGTCAGGGGAGTCTGGAAGCCTGGGTGCTTCCTGTCCCTACGAGGAGAGGCGGCTGCTGGCAATGGCAGTGGCAGCAACGGTGACGGTGAACAGCAGGTAAGTTTTCTTTTTGTATTTCCTAACCCCCTCCCACCTGCCCCCGCCCCCTCCGCCGCCCCTTACCAGCTGCCACTGCAAGACATTGACTCCCAAGAAACCAATTCATGACAAGGTAGCGGCCATTCAGAAGAAGAAGCCTGTCATCACTGAAAAAAGAGAACTGGTGTTAATATGCCATGTGGTGTACAATCTGCACCCTCTTTGGGTAGGAAGTCACTGGGCTTACCCCTTGATCAACTGTAAAAAAAAAACAAAACCAAAGCAGATATCTCTCGGTATATGGCTCAGAATAGTCAATCTGAAATGGAATGGTCCCAGCAAACATAATTTACCCATCTAACAAAACAGGAAAAGAATGCCCTATACCTGATCCTCCTGAGATAGGAGCAGGTCATGGGATTGAGCTTTAACACAGCACTACATTGCACGTGCTGCACAAGAAAATAAAATGGTAAACCAGCTCTTTAATGATAGGCGCCACCTTTAGCATCCCCTCATCCAAGAATAACCAAACTGAATCTTCTCCATGCCCCTATCGGATGAAAATGACAAAGAGTGGATCCCAAATCGTACCACTGGAGACAAGGCAAAAGGCGGGTTCCAAAAAGCTTATTTGGTAGTGAGGAGGTTGAACCAGTCATTATTAATGCTGATAGTGGTACAGAGGATTTGCAAATCACCTCCAGTCACCTGTTCCTGTACCATCACCAAATTTGTCAATTTCCACTGAAATGCATTGGTGCATTACACGGCATAGAGAGGAGCACTTTGTAACTTACAAATTCCATGGTTCAATAAATTATTATTTAATGAGCAATTTTGAAATACTGGATTAATATGAGAAATGACTTTTAAAATAGATAAAAACACTAGAGAATAGAAGTGGCTAATTTTCCTAAAAGCACGCGAAGATATGGAACATACCTGAGAAAAACTTCAGAATAGTTGAAGTCTGCATTTCGAAGGCTTTGAAAAAATCTCCTAGTCTGGCTGCCCCAGGGGGGAAAAGTGCTCCCTAGACAACAGAGTAAGCAACTAAAAATACAGGGAAAACTGAAAACTCGGCCCAACTTTGGAGTCTCCCTGTGGTAAAATATAGAGAGAAGTAAAAAATGTATTTCACTCAAAAACAAATATTACAAATATTTGTATGTTAAATATTTATATAAATTCCTTTTCTATGTTTATTTTAAATGTAAAACATAATATAATGCTAGAGCTCTATTAAATTATTGTGAATTAAAGTTTCACGGGAAATATGTTAAATTAAATAAACAATTTCTTTCTGAAGTTTAAATTAAGAACTATAAACACTGATGGAATAAATAATGTTTAAATGTATAATAATAATTATTAAAAGTGATGTATAGAATTAATTGAAATGGACTTGTTTTTTATAAAATGTAGTCTTACATTATTTTTAAAGACAAAATAGGCTTTTAAAAAGTTTACAATTCCGTAATAAATATGTACTATTGTATATTTCTAAAACCAATTTATATCTATTTGTATTTTTAGCAATTTAAAATAGTTTAACTTATTTTAACATTATTTTCTCTGTGGTTTTATTTTAAGTCCCTAACTTCAATATTTTCTATGGGAGGGTGTTGCAGTACTAGTGGTTGGCTTGTATAGTGCTGGACTTACTACTGTATTGTTTTTTTTATAATAGTAATTTACCCTCGGAGCTTGTGAATACCAAAAACTATTAAACGTTCTTAAATGTATAAACTTATTCAAAAGTGTAATTGACTTGGTGAATCAGGCCCTATGACTTTGCCTTCCATGACCAGTTCTGCGTGAAATTTGGCAACTGAACAGGCAACATAGGGGCATATTCTCAAGAACGTGTGATAACTACCGCAAAATTAGTTTAACGCAACTCTTCACGTCGCAGTCTATCGCGGGAAAACCACTCCGTGTTAACGTGGAATTCACAACACGGCAGCCCCATGCGATAGTCCAACGATAACGCGTCAAATGAACGTGTTAAAACTAACGCGACACAGAAAAAACGCGAAACACGAACACGAAAATAGTAGCGATGAGGCCAATCGCGATACAAAAATCAGCGATAACCAGTGAGAGGCCTGCAATTCCCACGCGTCATGCGGGAAAATGCACAATAAAAGCAGAGTAAAAAAACGGTGAGATTACAATGTACGAGCACAACCCCACATCCGTGACGTAGAACAAATGAGCATTGTCCCACATCAAATAGTCATCTCCCCACAGTCACTATGTACATTGACATGCAGTCTGCATGTAAACTGCGCAAATGCTGAAACATGCATGTAACACACAGTGAAACCGCAACTCCCCCTCACATTGCAGAGGGACAAGCAACCACTCCTGCACACCGTGTCATGACCATGATCAATCAATTATGAAAGTGTGGACGAATGTAGGGGCAGTGACTCCCGCTTACGTACATGTTGCCCATGTTGTGGGACCTGAGTCACAGGGGGCATCCCTGCATCATGGTGGTACATATCTGACCCCAAAAGGAGCCCTGTTGTCACCTGCAGGACACAAATGGCAGCCAAAATGGAATGAATCTGGACACATGTGAAACGCCGAAGAGTGGGATTCCCTACTAACTGTGACACACAGAACTGGCAGTTCGAATACGTGACACCCTAAACAGCCTCTCTGCACAGAGGTGACACACCCACCATACATGAACAAATCACAAAATTGTCAGCAATACATGTCGCACTCACACTTGTCTGAGTGATGTGCCTGTACAGATAAGAGACCTGCACTCAGGGATAGTGTTCTCCGAATGCATTTATTTGCACATGCTGTGCCTGTGGTCATTTTGCACTGTACCATTACTGCCAAGGACTGCCACAATGTGACGTGTTCATGTGAAGAAATTGTCAATGATGGTTTTCCTATGGGCTATTCCTGCTGCGGCTGCAGTGGGGTGTGGTCCACCTGCCTCATCTCCATCATCATCTTCCAGTGCATCTGGCACTTGTATCCATGGTGCCCTGCTGCATACACATATGTTGTGCAATACACAACATGCAACGATCATCTTGCACACGATGTCTGGGCTGTACAGGAGCCTTCCACCTGTGACGTCCAGGCACCTGAAACGTGACTTCAACACGCCAAATGTGCGTTCCACAATGCCCCTGGTGCGTTTGTGGGCCACATTGTACTGCCTCTGAGCCTGTGTGTTCGGGGCTCGGAGGGGTGTCATCATCCAAGCGCAGAGTGCATATCCTTGGTCACCTGTGACAGTGCAGAGAGACATGAGTCAATAGTTGGTTCGGCATGATGTGTTGGCAGGCTCACTGGTTCATTGGTGTGTGGTATGTGTGACTTTGTGATTCCTGCATGACAGGTACTGCTTGTTGCAAATGAGCGGCATCAATGTGTATTACATAGCCTCAATGCGGCTCCTCCATCCCCCCAAGCATGTTCACTAGAGTGCGCAGCGCGGTTGCATCACTTGCATCCCTACGGCACACTATTGTCATGCCTGTCTGCGCATGTCCACAAACCTGACAACGACACAGTGATGTCGTGCGCTGAAGGTGGACGGACACGTGTGTGTAGGCCAATGGTAAGGACAGGGAGGACACAGATGTAGAGTTCATGCCTGGCTGAACTCGCTATGCGGTCGAGGGTAGACCTTTAGCTTATGCTGCGGAAATAGCGACACACACAACAGTTGGCATGTCTGATCCCTGACCCCGAGCGGGCCTGCGCACCCTCATTTACCCCTCGGCCGAGCCCGTACTCCGGGTGCATGCTACATGGCAACATTGAATATTGCGTGACGTGTGGCGCCGACACTACACCTGAGACACACGCATTAGTTACTTCCCTGGCAAGGCCTAAACTTAACCACGCCCAGAGCCACGTGTTGAATGACCACACCCCTACGCCGTACTGCCGTACGCAGGTCCACTCCCTCACGCTCACAGGGGGGTCCGACACAGCTACATGTCCCAGGTCTACCCCACTGCCTGAGGTGACAAGGTTGCGCCCGCTGTACACAGCACAACGTAATGTGGTATGGCCCGGGGCCCTCATCATACATAATGACCACACGGACACACTGAGATTATCCGAGGAACTGGCTACGGGCACGTGCGCCCGGCACCTTTTATTGCCACTGATGGAGCAGAGAAAATAAAAAATGTTAACCCCTAACAAATTTTATAAATAATTAATAAAATGTTCGTTTAAATGTATTAATCAACACTGTATGTGTGGGAAGGGTAATACGCAAGTGTATGTGCCGAATAATCTATTAACAAATGTCTGTGTGTCTAATTATAACATAAAAATAAATGCGTACTAATTTAAAATAAATGCATGATTTTGTGCTTCATAGAAAATAAATGTGTTGTTGCAAAAACAATAGCGATGGTAAGTAAGGAACAGCTTAAATGTTGCTTTCTGCTAGGTAATAACTAATTGGGGTACGTAGATGACGGGAGGGAAACGAAAAGGCTATGTTTCTCTATTTTAATTATGTTTTGTTTATTTCAAAATAGTGCTTCTAAGTATAACCGAGTGGCGATATAAAATGGCTGCCAGTTAATGAAGTGCGCAAGTGCGGGGAAACACGTGACAAGGGAGAAAAGTTGGAGAAAAGCTAACCTCGTGATGTTGCTGAGAGGCTAGGATGTGAGAATGGTCAAGGCTGATGTGACCTAATTGAACTGATAGTGTGCCGTGGTGATCAGCAAAGAACCGTGGGAAACCATTTTAAGAGAAAGGACAATGCCTGCAGAGTTCTCGAATGTATCGAAAGAAGTTACAAATGTACTGATCGAAGCGGATGGAAACATGTCTTGAACTGTGAGAAAGGAAATGATCCAAGGACCCGTTGGATCCGTGCGAACTTGATTAAAAGAATGAATAAGATGACATGCATGGACCAATGAAAGAAAAGCGTGTTATTAATGTTGCAACAATTAGTTAGCAAAGTTAGAATTAGGGTATAAGAGGGCCTACTCTTAGTGGGAGGGGGTCACAGTCACGAGCGGAGTTGGAGAGTCGTGTTGGTGTTGGTGGCTTCCAGTGCTGGGTGGTCCTGATCGATCCATTACTGAGCGGGAGATGCTGAAAGACTGTTAGATGAGACGGGTTGCAGGTAGCTGATGCTGACGAGCTGAAGTTTCTGTTGCTGTCTTAATTTTCCAGTTGAGTATGAGAATCAGGTTATTTCTAATTCTTAAACTTAGGTTAGAAATCATTAGGCTAAATTAGGAAGGTAGGCAGGTAATTAGGGTTTTGCTTCATGACGAAAATTTCCTTTCTGCAATAAAATTGATTATGCTTAATAAATATTTGAATTGATAATGAATGAATAATTGAATAAAAGTTTAAATTCTTTCTCATGCTTTTAAAATTATATAAAATTTAAGATTCTTTAAATCAAACGACTCAGTGGTTATTTTACTAAATGATTGTGACACCAGTAATTGGTTATTGTGATTTAGCTGGTCTTAATCACTATGAACTAATTTCTTACATGAATGATTCATCGACAAAACAATGAGCAGGAATATCTTAAGAAATAACTGAAAAGAAAACGATAGTTTTAGGTAATAAGATATCCCGGCTCCTTCCAGCGGTACATAAATGGTGTTCTCCATTTAGTTCTCATGCTTCTCCTAGGAGTACAGAATTTCGTAAAGGAGTAAAGGAAATCCAGGTGTGTGCGTGTGTGATAGGCGATGTTTATGGGCCCCATCGTCATGTGGATGTGAGAAAATATAGTTTGCCCCTGGATGACCAATAAGTGACCTAGGAGGAGAATAGTTTTATTGTACGCGCTGCATCAGATTTCTTGGTAGCAGAGTTATGGTTTTCTATAGATTAGTTTAGTGATTATTGTTTATTGATTATTGATTATTTTTTTATGACTAATACTATATGTTGAGTCGTGTTATGTTATATGTGAGTTTTCACGCTTCTGGGATGTAGGAAGTGGAACACGTGTGGCAAGAGAAGTCACATGGAATTTGGTACATGGTCTGAATTCATTTTGGTAATAACACAAGTTGTGTTATGTTAGGGATTTTCTGTACGAAAGGTGTGTAACTGAAATAGCAAATCACGTTTTCTTGTGAAACTTTGGCCTTAATTCTCAGGAGCCTAGTCTCCACATGTGTCTTATCCCCAGAGAAACGAGTAAACTGTTTGCTTGAAAGAAGGGTAAGGTAGAGGGAAGTGCTACTTTATCGGCAAGAGTAAATAATTCTGTGGTAGGGTAGAGGTAAGCGCTGCCTACTGGAAATACAGGATTCTTGTGTACAAGGACAAAGCTGTCACTTTTGTGTAGCGAATCAGACTATGGAATTGTTTTAATTGTTGTAACTAACGGAGAAAACAGTGAAAAGAAAAATTGCCGAAAATTTTTGTAAAGGAGGGGTAAAAGAGCAGGAGTGACGTGGAACAGTGCAGCGCTGGGATTGGATAGTGCGCTAGTCACGTGAACAGTGACGTAGAAAAGTGCCGCGCTAGGATTGGTTGGTTCGCGGACGAAGGGAATTGTTCTGGTTGGTGCGTTAGTGTGAGTCGCGCTGTAATTGGTTGAAGTTCCGTACACAGAACAGTGCTAGTGTAAAGAGAAAAACAAATCGAAAATATGCCGTATTACGAGTATGAAAGGGAGAGAACGTCATGGACGACAAAAATAAAGAATTTCTTTAAGAAAGACAAAAAGGTTGTGACTAGAGAGGGACAAGTAATTCCTCCGCCGAAATCAGCAGCTTCTCATATGATGCTGAAATATGGATATCATACATGCATATGGTTGGAAAATTGGGCAAAGTATACGAAGAATGATGGTGCTTTAGCTTTCCCTGAGAATGGTTCGTTTAGTGTAGCGGTCTTGCGAAATTTGCGAGAAAAGATGACAAATCTAGAACCTAGACCTAGACCGACACAGTTTGAAGCGTTGACGGAATGGGAGGATGAGATGTATGAGCGAGAGAGATTCAGAGGTTTAAGGGATCATGAGTTTATGCCTGGAAGAATGTGGGGAATAAATCATGAGGATAGAATAAAACGTTGGAGATGTGCTAACATGACAGGAGGTTTGTTTCCAGCTTTTACAGTTGAGGAAGGGACTAAGAGAAAACGGACTGAGAAAAAGAAACATATGGAGAGGGAGAAATATATGCATGAGAGCGAAACGGATGATGAATTGCTGGAAGATATTTTAAATAGAAATCCACCTCCGTATCAGCAGAGTTCTACAGTGGTGACACCAAATGCGCCGCTAATAGAGACTATGCGAAATAAAAGTCCGGAAAAAAGAATTGAAATAAATAGGTCACAAGATCAAATGAGAACTTCACAAAATGAAGGAATAGAAAGCGACAATGCAAGCGAATTAGCAAGGACAACAAAAGAACTAACTGAGAAGATTAGAGAATTAACGAAAAATATGGAAGCAGTTACTGTGCCTGTAACAATAGGTCCAGTAATACCAGTTTTTGAGATTCAGAAAATTGATGAACGATCTTTAGTGATTCCCATGAGTTCACAATTTCAGAGAGAAAAAGAAAGGATGGAACAAAGTGCAAGTACAAGTAATTTGGCTAGTACTTACAGACCAAGTCCACCTACAAATTTGACTGTGAATGAGCGCAATGGTAGGAAAATGCATATGGTAACAGAATCTGCAACAGAAACTCCTGAAAAGAGTGGTAATTGGATAGAACTAAATAATACACCCATAGGTCCGACTCCTGATGAGTTAAATGAGTGGATGAAGGCATTTAAAATAAAAGAACCAGAAGAAAAACCATTAGATGTAATTAGGTTAAAAATTGACATGGAAGAATTAATTCTAGGAACGATTGGTACAGAAAAGATAAAAAATTACCAGGATGATGAAATAATGTTTCTGTGCAAAAGTATTACATGGAGAGCAAAGAATTTACATGACAAACTAGAAGAAGTAGCCAGTGAAATTGGAATAGACTTTGCGAAAGTGAAAACATTGCAGAAACCATATAGAGTAGATTTTTGTGAAAAAGATATTGAAAATTTGAACACGGCAGGAAGGCTGACACAGATAAAAGAGTTAATTGTGTTGTTGAGAAAATGGGGTGATGTGGACAGATGGAAGGTTAGATGGACAAAGAAGAATGAGAAAACTACAGACAAAGCTTCTTTGGCTTTTATGATAACTGAAAAAGAACCTGTTGCTAGAGAATACCCTATGAGAGAAACTCCAGGTGGTAGTTATGTGCATGTTCCTTGGACTAGGCAGGATATACTGTCATTTACCAATGACTTTCCGAAGCTAAGAGAGAAACCAGTTGAATGGTACCGACAAGTAGAGAGGTTTGTAAAGGTTTCAAAGGTATTGTGGATAGATTTAGATGGATTATTTGACATAGTGGTACCAACTGATTTGTGGTCAGAGTGTAAGATTACAGTTGACTGGCCAACTACAGAATATCCAAGAGATCCTAAGACAGGAGCTCCAGGTCCTGATGTGATGAAGAAGTATGATAAGGTGATTACCTTTTTGAAGAATAAGATTCCTCCTAAAGAGACAGATTGGGTAAAAATCGATAGAACTACACAGGAAAGTAAGGAGTCTGTACACGCCTATTATGAGAGGTTGTTGTTGGTTTTCAAGCAGTATAGTGGATATGAGGAATTAAGTGAAAAAGATATGAGTCATTTTGTGTACAGATTTGTGTTTGGATTGAAACCAGAGATTAGTGAAATGATTAAACAGCATATGATTAATTGGCAGAATGGCACAGTCGATGATGTGCTGAGGTATGCTAAGTATTGCAGTGATGATATTGAGAGTAGACAGCGTAAATTGAAAGAGAAGGCAATGTGGGCACAGGTGAAAGTGGCAGAAAAACAAGAAGCTCAATTGGATAATAATAGTGGGAATGAAACAGGACAGAATAAAATGCGACCTAACATAGGTAAAGGGAAAGGTCAAGTGAGTCTAGAGGAGGCAAAGAAGAAATGGCCCTGTCATAATTGCGGAAAATTAGGGCATTGGAGAAACGAGTGTAAGTTCCCACCTAAACCTAATCCGGAAAATCAATCATTAACTCCACAGGTGCAGAATGAGGTAGTTGTTCAACAAAGTCAGGTGCCGCAACCACCACTTCCCAACACTGTTAACCAGCAAAGATACAGTACAGAAACAGGATTCTACGGAGGAGAGCAGGTAACACAGTTGCCGCGAGCAGCTAACATTTCTCAGTATTGGTTGCGTCAGAGTGAGGATGAGCCGGATGAAAGTTTCTGACGGTGCCCAAGAGAGGGGAAAGAGTGCGTACTTGGCGCAACTCTAGAGGTAGATCAGTCTGGTCCCTTTGTGGATGGAGAAGTGAATGGTGCAAATGTAACATTCCTTGTCGATACTGGAGCTACCCGTTCTACTGTTAGATCAGTGGAAATTCCAAACCTTCCTCTCTCAGGTGAATGCATCCAAGTGGTAGGAGTAGCTAATCAGCAGATTAAAACACCACTTACTGAATTAGTGGAAGTAAAAATTGGTTCTTTTAGCAAAATGCATAAATTTGTAGTGTGCGATTGTAGTCCTGTAAATCTTTTAGGTCGTGACCTCTTGTGCAAGATGAATTGCACAATTTATTGTACGCCAGATGGAATTGGATTTCAGACCTCAGATGAAGATGTCTTGTATAAAGTAACTTTGATGAATCAGGAACCTGAAATGAATGGTTTGTTTCCTGCATTTGATGCAGAAAAACTTCCAGAAGAACTAAAAATTGCAGTGAAAGAAAGTGTGTGGGATTTTACAGGAGAAGATATTGGATTAATGAAAGAAGTTGATCCCGTAAAAGTAACAGTAAAAGAAGGAACAACTTACCCGAATACGCCACAGTACAAATTAACTCCAGAAATAATTGAAGGAATAACTCCTGTAATAAATAAAATGATTGAACAGGGAATTCTAAAAGAAATAATGAGCAGTCCATGTAATTCACCTATTATGGGACTGAAAAAGCCAAACGGAACATATAGAATAGTACAGGATTTGAGAAAGATCAACAAAATAGTTGTGCCCTGTTGTCCAATAGTGCCAAACCCTGCAGTAATTCTATATCAAATTCCACACGAAGCTGAGTGGTACACAGTGATAGATTTGTGTCACGCATTTTTCTCTATTCCTTTGCATCCAGATAGCCAGCCATTATTTGCGTTCCGGTTCGGAGAGCGTATTTTGGCATGGTGCCGAATTCCTCAGGGGTATACAGAAAGCCCCTCAATCTTTAATCAGATTCTAAAGAAATCTCTGGAAGATTTGAAAATGCCAGAAAAGTCAGTGATGGTGCAGTATATCGATGACCTATTGGTGGCATCGAAAACAAAAGAAGCATGTGTAAATGATACAATTGCTTTACTGAACCATCTAGAGAAAAGAGGACATAAAGTGTCCCCTTCAAAATTGCAATTTTGCCAAAAAGAAGTTCAATATTTAGGGCATAAAATTGAGAAAGGAGTGCGAAAGATAGCGACAGAAAGAGTAAGAATGATTCAAGGAATGAGAGCACCAATGACGCAAAGAGAGGTAAGAATGTTTCTGGGAATGGTTGGATATTGCCGACAATGGATAAGTGGTTTCTCTTTGATTGCAAAACCATTACAAAAGTTGACCAAGAAAGATGTAAGAGACCCTTTTGAGTTAAATAACGAAGAAATGAAATCTTTCAAAGAATTGAAAAAGAAATTGTGTGAGGCCCCTGCTTTAGGCATGCCTGATTATGAGAAGGATTTTGAATTGTACTGCAGTGAAAGAGATGGATGTGCGTTTTCAGTACTGGTACAAAAACATGGAACAATGAAAAGACCAATTGCTTATTTTTCAGCTGTTTTAGATCCTATAGCAAAAGCATTGCCCGGATGTCTGAAAGCAGTTGCTGCTACTTGTGTAAGTCTGGAACAAAGTGAAGGTATAGTGATGGGGTATCCACTGAGAGTATATGTTCCCCATTCAGTAGAAATTCTTTTGACAAGAACAAAAACACAGTACATGACACATAGTCGGCTGACTAAGTACGAAAAAGTAATCTTGAGTGCTGAAAATGTGACCATAGATAGATGCATGAATGTGAATCCTTCAACATCATTGCCAGATGAAGAGAGTATAATTGAACAAGACGAAGTAGATCATGATTGTCTGAATGTGCTGGAATATTGCACAAAACCAAGAGCTGACATAAAAGATGAACCGTTAAAGGAATCAGATTATGTCATGTTTGTAGATGGCTCATGTTTGAGAACGAAAGAAGGAGTTTTAAGCGCAGCTTACGCAGTGTGCACAGTGGCAACTGTGATGGAAGCGTCTTGTCTGAAAGGAATAAGGTCTGCACAAGTTGCGGAACTGATTGCTTTGATTCAAGCATGTAAATTAGGAAGAAATGTACGAGTCACGATTGTGACCGATAGCCAATATGGTTTCGGTATCGTACATGACTTCGGTCAGATTTGGTCACAAAGAGGTTTCTTGACGTCTGCAGGAACACCTATCAGAAATGGAGATTTTGTTAAAAAGCTGCTTGAGGCGATACAGCTGCCTAAACAAATAGCTGTAGTGAAGTGCAAGGCACATAAGAAAAACGAAGATTACATAGCTGTTGGCAATAACTATGCTGACGAGATCGCCAAATATTGTGCAGAGAACATGGTGTCCCTGAATAAGAATAGAGAAAGGGAGCATATCTCTTCTCCTTTGCTTTTTACTAACACTGTCGAGACATGGGATGAAGTAAGACAGTTACAAGAAGCTGCAAATGATGAGGAAAAAGATTACTGGATAAAAGCAGGATGTAGAAGACAGGAAAATAATGGTGTGTGGGTGTACAGAGACGAAAGACCAGTTATGCCTGATAGCATGATTGCAGACATGGCACGGATGTACCATGGACAAGCTCATATTGGGAGAGATGCAATGATCAGACTTTTTAGACAAACCTGGTATAACCCAAAATTCAGAGCCATAGCTGAAAGTCTTTGTCAAAGATGTCTTATTTGTCAGCAGTTTAACCCAGGAAGAAAGACGGTAGTGAGTCTAGGAACAATAGGACGAGAAGGAGGTCCGTTCACTAGAATGCAATTAGACTTTATCGAAATGCCCCCTTGTAACAGACTAAAATATGTTCTAGTGGTCGTCTGTTTGTTTTCTCGTTGGGTGGAGGCATACCCCACTAGAAGGAATGATGGAACAACGGTGGCAAAACTTATGCTGCGAGAGTTCATTCCAAGGTATGGTTTTCCAGTCACGGTTGAGACAGATAGAGGAACACATTTTCAAAATGAGTTGATCCAATTGATTTGCGAAGCATTGAGTATTAAACAAAAACTACATTGTGCTTACAGACCAGAGGCTTCTGGGGTAGTAGAGCAAATTAATGGAACAATTAAGAACAGATTAGGAAAAATGTGTCAAGCTACAGGACTCAAATGGCCAGATGCACTGCCTCTTGTTCTGATGACCATCAGAAGCATCCCTGAAAAGAAAACTGGACTTAGTCCTCATGAGATGATCATGGGACGAGCAATGAGACAAGCACAAGTACCTGTCAACAAGTTATTGACTATAACTGATGATCTAGTACTGGATTATTGCAAGGGACTGGCTGATGTGGTGCGTTCTGTGTTTCATCAGGTTGGACCGGATGCGACCACTCTTGAAAGAAAACCAGCCCACGACTTGAATCCAGGAGACTGGGTCCGTATAAAAATCCACAGGAGAAGAAACTGTCTAGTTCCTCGCTGGGACGAACCACGACAGGTAATCCTAGTGACAACGACTGCAGTCAAGTGTGCAGGAGTGAAGAACTGGGTCCATGCCAGCCACACAATCAGAGTTCAAGAACCTACTGATCGACATGTGAGTCGACGTCTGGAAGTGTGGGATAAAAGTTTAACGGCTGGGACAACAAGAATAAGAGAAAGGGTGCCAGAACTTGAAGATCGACCTGAAAGTCGACATCTGGAAACCCCAACTGCGAGCACCTCTAGAGAAGAAGAGGAAGAAGAAGAAGAAAGAAATTCAGAAGTTCCAGAACCTGAAGATCGACCTGTAAGTCGACATCTGGAAACATCTGACACAAGTTCAGGATCTGATGATTCAGTTGCAAACTGTGAAGAATTTCGAAGGAGAACTTGGGGTTATAAACCAATTAGAGAAGAAAATGAGCAAGAAAATGATCTAGATGAGCAACCAAGTACAAGTTATGGTGGAAATCCTTCAGAAATAATATTAATAGACGAAGTAGGGAAAGAAGTACACAAAAAGTTAGAGAATCGAGAAGAACCCCGAGGAGCAATAGGGACAGATAGAGAAACAAAAGAACAGGGAAATTTAGAAGTAGAAAGTGAGGAAAACACCAAATCGGAAGAACACCGAGGAGGGACAGTAATAAGGGAACACAAGAAGGAGAAGACAGATCCACCAGTAAGAGATGACGAGATCATAAGCTTCAAAATAAGAGACAATAGTGAAACAGTTGAAACAGAAACTGAAGAGAGTGGAGAAGAGGAGAAAGCAAAAACTGAATCAAGAAAAAGAAATTGGAAATCAGAAAGAGAAGAAAAAGAAGGTGAAGCCAAAAGGCCAAGAAAAGGAGATAATTGGCCCAACAACTATATAAGAAAATTGAGATATAGAATAATAAGAGCTGGAGAAGAAAGTGCTGAACAAGTGAATGAAATAACAAGTCAAAAGGGACAAGAAAAACCAAGTGGAAAACGATTGCAAAAGTCCAAAAGAACGAAGAAAGTGAATGCAAAGTATAAGTCACCTGAGTGGCTGTATATCGCACTGACGGATTACAAAGAAGAAGAAAACACTCACGAGAACCAGAGACTAAGAAGTCGAATGGGAAAAGGTGAGATGCAACAAACCTGAAGTGAAGACTTATAGTGCTTCTGCCGGACATGACAATTTTACTGGATGTGACAAATCACCGGATGTGACAACGAAAGAATTCTGGAAAGAATTAAAAGAAAGTACCAAGCAAAGACTTTTTGAAAGCAGAGTGGCATCTAAGTCATTTCTGAGGTGTAGTGACACAATTTTCTGAAACTTAACAAATAGATAAAAGCAAAATGGAAAATACTAGGGATAGAAGAGATAAATGTGAGTTTGTAAAAAGATGGTGTAAAATGTGCTGCTTTTGTACAGGGTTATTAATGACCATATGGATAGTTTTAGCAATCACAATTCCTATTAGTTTAGCTGTAATAGAAGCAAAGAATGATACTAAACCAGAAAAAGAAACTAATATTAAAGAACCAGTTATTTTAAGAAGTAGTGCAGAATTACATAAGGATAAGTCAGTAACAGACTTTTCTAAAAATGTTTTTACAAAATTGTTGTATGAATATGTAGAGACAATGGATGTGAGAGATTGTTATGTTTGTATGCAGTTGCCTGCATCAGTGTCAGAAGGTGTGACTTATCATCACCTACCTCTAACTTATGGAATAACCTGTAGTGTAATAGCAAGTTTATTTTATAAAACAGGTAGATTAGAATCTTATTATACTGATATAGATAAGATTTTTGCAAACATTCCAGTAGTACCAGAACTTAACAAAGTAAAACCAGCAAAGGTTTTAGGAGAATTCTTTCTAGAACATAGAAAATTAACCTTAGAAGAAATAGTTAGTAACAACCTTACCTGTGAGTTAAAGAAAGAAGAAAAGGTATTTTTAGAAATGGTTGAAGAAAGAAGAATGAAATTTCAAAAAGAAGCAATAAAAGAGGAAGGAACACATCTATGGACGTTTGAGGAAGGAAATCATGAAGGGAAAAAGATAAATGCAGCAATGACATTAGATTGGCCGCAAACAGGAAAGTTGTGTATTAGGAGAAATAAGACAGTCTATGACAATTACTTTGTAGGTTCCAGTATCTGCCATGACAATTATCAAATTCTGGGAGGTTGGGGATTCAAAGGTGGAAAAGATCCAATATTTCCAGGTATCTATTATA
This sequence comes from Calotriton arnoldi, assembly GCA_963921515.1. Classification (NCBI taxonomy): domain Eukaryota; kingdom Metazoa; phylum Chordata; class Amphibia; order Caudata; family Salamandridae; genus Calotriton; species Calotriton arnoldi. Next base: position 996,106 of record CAWUFW010003746.1, on the reverse strand, counting down.
TTTGTGGGAATAGAGCTTATTACAGGTTACCGGACCATTGGTATGGAACTTGCTATGTAGGCCTGGTCTTTCCAAAAATCTTTCATATGGACAGAGAAGAAAAAGGAACATACAAGATGATTAATAGCTTTACACGTAGAAAGAGGGAAAGTTTTTCAGAAATTGTAGGTGATATTTTTGGAGCATTAATACCAGCAGTGGGAATATCTTTGAATGCATTTAAAATTCGGAAGTTATCCACAGTAGTAGATCGTTTGTCTACAGATACTGCGGGAGGGTTCTTAATGGTAAATACCGAAATGGTTGCCATGAGAGCTATGGTGATGCAAAATCGGCTTGCCCTTGATATTCTTTTGGCAAAGGAGGGTGGAGTCTGTGGAATGTTGAAAGTCCAACATTGTTGCACTTACATTCCTGATAAAAGTGAAAATATACAGAAGTATATTACAAATATTACAAATTTGCACAAAGAACTAGTTCCACTGGAGGTTGAAAGTGTCTTGGGAAAACTTGGTAGAGGGTTTTCTTCAGTAGCAAATTGGTTGACCAGAATGAGTAGACTAATGATAGGGAAAGTTATAATAATAGCAACTGTAGTAATATTGTTAGCCATGGTGTTGAAAATTGTAATAACGTGTATAAAAAGAAAAGTAAGACAAAATAAGATAAAAAGAAATAACAGAATAATGAAAGAGAGAGAGAGAGAAATGGGTGAAATTGAGTTAGAGAAAATGAAAGAAAGCATGTATAAGGAGACAAGAAGACAAGATGAAAGGGAAACAGATGTGTAACTAACAAAAAGCAAAGGATGAAAGACATATACTGCCTGAAAAAGAAGTATAACTTGGGTTTTATGTGGTGATTTAAAAATCACCAAAGGGGGAGTTGATGGAGCAGAGAAAATAAAAAATTTTAACCCCTAACAAATTTTATAAATAATTAATAAAATGTTCGTTTAAATGTATTAATCAACACTGTATGTGTGGGAAGGGTAATACGCAAGTGTATGTGCTGAATAATCTATTAACGAATGTCTGTGTGTCTAATTATAACATAAAAATAAATGCGTACTAATTTAAAATAAATGCATGATTTGTGCTTCATAGAAAATAAATGTGTTGTTGCAAAAACAATAGTGATGGTAAGTAAGGAACAGCTTAAATGTTGCTTTCTGCTAGGTAATAACTAATTGGGGTACGTAGATGACGGGAGGGAAACGAAAAGGCTATGTTTCTCTATTTTAATTATGTTTTGTTTATTTCAAAATAGTGCTTCTAAGTATAACCGAGTGGCGATATAAAATGGCTGCCAGTTAATGAAGTGCGCAAGTGCGGGGAAACACGTGACAAGGGAGAAAAGTTGGAGAAAAGCTAACCTCGTGATGTTGCTGAGAGGCTAGGATGCGAGAATGGTCAAGGCTGATGTGACCTAATTGAACTGATAGTGTGCCGTGGTGATCAGCAAAGAACCGTGGGAAACCATTTTAAGAGAAAGGACAATGCCTGCAGAGTTCTCGAATGTATCGAAAGAAGTTACAAATGTACTGATCGAAGCGGATGGAAACATGTCTTGAACTGTGAGAAAGGAAATGATCCAAGGACCCGTTGGATCCGAGAGAACTTGATTAAAAGAATGAATAAGATGACATGCATGGACCAATGAAAGAAAAGCGTGTTATTAATGTTGCAACAATTAGTTAGCAAAGTTAGAATTAGGGTATAAGAGGGCCTACTCTTAGTGGGAGGGGGTCACAGTCACGAGCGGAGTTGGAGAGTCGTGTTGGTGTTGGTGGCTTCCAGTGCTGGGTGGTCCTGATCGATCCATTACTGAGCGGGAGATGCTGAAAGACTGTTAGATGAGACGGGTTGCAGGTAGCTGATGCTGACGAGCTGAAGTTTCTGTTGCTGTCTTAATTTTCCAGTTGAGTATGAGAATCAGGTTATTTCTAATTCTTAAACTTAGGTTAGAAATCATTAGGCTAAATTAGGAAGGTAGGCAGGTAATTAGGGTTTTGCTTCATGACGAAAATTTCCTTTCTGCAATAAAATTGATTATGCTTAATAAATATTTGAATTAATAATGAATGAATAATTGAATAAAAGTTTAAATTCTTTCTCATGCTTTTAAAATTATATAAAATTTAAGATTCTTTAAATCAAACGACTCAGTGGTTATTTTACTAAATGATTGTGACACCAGTAATTGGTTATTGTGATTTAGCTGGTCTTAATCACTATGAACTAATTTCTTACATGAATGATTCATCGACAAAACAATGAGCAGGAATATCTTAAGAAATAACTGAAAAGAAAACGATAGTTTTAGGTAATAAGATATCCCGGCTCCTTCCAGCGGTACATAAATGGTGTTCTCCATTTAGTTCTCATGCTTCTCCTAGGAGTACAGAATTTCGTAAAGGAGTAAAGGAAATCCAGGTGTGTGCGTGTGTGATAGGCGATGTTTAGTGTGATAGGCGATGTTTATGGGCCCCATCGTCATGTGGATGTGAGAAAATATAGTTTGCCCCTGGATGACCAATAAGTGACCTAGGAGGAGAATAGTTTTATTGTACGCGCTGCATCACCACGGTCACACGTCCATTGACGCCTGTGCTGGATGGGTGTTGGGTAGTGTAAGCCACCCCTCAGGGGTTGGTTGGTGCTGGCAACAACTACAACAGTGATCAGACAATCAGAAGTTCAAAGTACAAACAGCAAGGTTCCATGACTTGAGCTGCACAGAATTGGTGGGCCCGGATGCACAGCGGCTGGCACAGGCACACCGCCACGGGACGGTGACTTGCGATGCACTGAGGCAGGGCCACGAGAGCTGAGCGGGCCCACGTTGATGTCCAAGGAGAGTGTTGCAGAGTGTTACGGGGACAGTGGAAGGTGTCCATCCAGGGCATGATGCAGAGGGCAGAAGCAAGCAGAAACAGGCAATATGGAGGAGTTGAATGCTACAGTCTCCTTTTTCCCACGATGTCAGTACCAGCTACATGATGATGAAGACAGCCCCCAGGCCATTTACTCAGATGCCACCAGAGTTCAACCAGAGAGTGTCCATGACTCCTGTGGCACAGAGTCAGTGGCACCAGAGCCGGAAGGGGATGCAGTCTGCGATGAGGCCTGTACAATGATATGAAGTCTGCAATGAACAAATCAAGACTCAGTTCCAATTGTGTGTCCTACTAGACCGCAGTGGGTGCCGGAGGAAGCGGTCAGCGCGGGGCAATCGCTGTGCCGCCAGCTCCTCCTGGATCTCTAACACACTGCGTTGAAATGGCATGTGGAGAAGATTCCTGGTTGACGAAGGTGGAGGCACCAGAGCTGAGCGGGTGTTTAGCCAGCGACGATGCCGTGTCCTGCCTGTTACGGACTGTATTCGATTGGTGTGAGGCCTGCTGGACCGCAGTGTAGGCCGGAGGCAGCGGTCAGCAAGGGCCCACAGACACGTGTGGTCAGAATGCTATGCACAGAGTTGGTGGCACCACATCGAAGGGAGTATACTGATTTAAACTCTGCATTAACATGTGCACTCTGCCATTGTGTAATCAAGACTCAGTTCCAAATGCGTGACCTACTTGTCCGCTGTGTATGCCGGTGGAGTACCTCAACGACAAAGGAGTACTGCGAGCCTTGCCCGCGGAGGCCGTGATGGTCTGAGTTGTGGTACTGAAAATTCTGGACCTGTGTCATTAACATCATTGTAACATGACGATTTTGGTATCAGCAGACCGGTAATGACAGGTATGCTATATCTGAGTATTTGCGTCATATTCGAGTGACGGGATCACTCTAATATTAACGATTCCCTTGTGAACCCTCGGGTTCCATTTTGTGTACGGCAGCCATTTTGTGGTTGCCCTCACATAAGGCAATGACTAAAGCCAAAACGCGCCTTAGGGGACACGTACACTTTCAGTGACCTGGGCAAGCTGACTCCACTGTCCAGAGCCAGAACCTGTTCGGCCAGTTTTAGTTCCCAGTGGCCGATCGAGATTAGGGGCCCAGGTGCAGCATGCCATAAACCCTTCATTGCACACATCTATATCTAAATCTTATTCACACCTGTCACTGCTCTTTCTTTATGACCTGCTTTACGAGGAGGAGGTGCCCGGTTTTATTAGGGGTCCAGATTATATCTGTTGCAGGTGTTGGGCCTCACTGGGTATTTGGTTGTGGGCTGGACAAACTGAAAATGGGCTTGTCATCATGAATCTGTCTTTTTTTGTTGTAAGAAATATGTGAATGACCCACTGTAAAAATAAGGAATGTTTGCCTAAAGCATAATATTCTGTATAAAAGAGATAGCTGGTTTCCATGAAAAGAGCAGTCTCCTGAGAACATACACATTGTTGTACTTCTAGGATACCTGTTGCTGGCTGCAGCCAATAAATTGATCTTTGAAGCCACCAAGAAGACTCTGTGTTTCTGTAGTCTGAGACAGGAAGAACTCGAGGTCATTGGGTGTGTTCCCTGGCACCGCTGGGTCCAATAAAACCCAGTACTTCAATTGGCGCCCAACGTGGGGCGATTTCAGCGGTACCGGTCCAAGCCAGAGGTCGTGAGGAGCTTCGTGTAAAATTCTGGAGGAAGGCCAACCACTTCATCGACCCCTGTATGTCGTTCGTGGTCCGAAAGTCTTTGCTGCGAGGTTCCCCGCGTCCCGACGGCTACGAAGGACTGCTGCCCTGACTATCGCCCTGTCTTGGACCCTTTTATGATTTGTAGAGCGAGACAATAGACGAGTCTTCTGGTGACGTCATCGATACCTCAGTTAAGTATAAGTGGAGCGTCTCCCAGTCCTTAGTCTTGGTTCTTAGTTTTGGGTATCCCATGGGATCTTTGATTTGTTAGGATCTTTTGATTTGGAACTTGCAAGTACCAAAGCCGAAGGACTCGTGTATTCACGAGACTGTCGTATTCGATAATCCTTTGAAGTTTGAAGCTAGACTAGTGAGCGAAGATGCCTGGTCTTAGCAGACTTGGAAATTTGTTTTGTCTTGGTTGTAATAGGGATTCCCGATTGGAGGACTCGTGTCCGGTTCCTCCAATTGGAACTCCAACCTATGAGCTCTACGTGAAGCATGGAGTGGGCCCTATCACGTATAATAACGTATGGGTTAGGTACACAAGGAAAGATGGTGTCCTAAAGTGGCCCCAATATGGTAGTTTTGACACCGAAATTCTGGATAATTTAGAGGTTAGACTTTTTAAGAAGAAAGCCCGGCCGGCGATGTTTGACTCTTTCCGCCTATGGCGAAAAGAAGCCAAACAGAAAGAAATTAAATTAGTAAAGAAGAATAAAAGAGAAAAGGGTATTTCAATAATGCAAGCTGCTATGCAGTATAAGGATGATGAAGAGGAACAAGCGAGTGAACAGCTGCACAGGCAACGTAAATTGGCAATTGATAAATGTTATCCAGTTTTGCCACCTCTTCAGCAAGATACAGTGAAGGAACTTGAGAAGGATCCTTTAATGTCTCATTTGTTGAATTCACCACCTCCTTATGCGCAGAGTGCTACAGCACCTCCGCAACCTTTAGTTGTACAACCCCCAGTTGTTGTACCTCCGGTTCTTCCACAACCACCAGCTGTTTTTCAGTTGGCACCTACTACTATGGCGCAGCCCCCTCAAGGGCTGCCACCTTTACTACCTGTTCCATCTTTACTTCCTATGACTTTGCCCCCTGCATCTATTTCCCTCCACACTATCCCTTCTGACACTGCCTCTGCATTTGCTTTGTCTCCTCCTGTTTTTCCTCCTGTTCATTTGTCAACTTCTCCTTCTGTCCGACAGAGAATGACAAACACTGTTACTAGTATTTTGTCTCCTTTCTTTGGGTCACCGACTACGACCCCCGTTTTAGAGCGTAAACAATTGCGTAGCCAATTGCCCGATTCTAGAGAGAAGGGAGTATTGGATCATTTGGCGCATAAATGGGTCACTGACCCTACAAGATATGAGTTAGAGTCTGTTATGGATGTCTTCCACCAATGGCAAGCACCGAAACAGAGATATGTTTTTGACAAAATGTGCGAAGTTCTTCTTGAAAGATTAAAAGATTGTGATATGGAGGCCAATCCGCCTGAGTTGTGTCATGTACGGTTTGAGTTTTCCAAAGGCACGATTGTGGGTTCCGATATTGAGAAAGCAGTTGCGACATTATTATCATTTAGGAGTGAGGGTATTTCTCGACTGTTGTTTGAGCCAGAACCCTCTGTTAAAAGGAAGGTCAGACAGTATCCCATGAGAGAAGTTCCCCCAGTTTGGAAAGAAGGAGACCTAAATGCTGTTCCACCTATTCAGCCTCATTTTCAACGTGTGTGGGTACATGTTCCATGGAAGCGAACTGAAGTCCTGGCTCTTAAGCAGACTCTACCCGACCCCCGTAAAAACCCTGCAGGTTATTATAAGGAATTATCACAGACTGCAGACTCCTGTGTTATGAATTTAGCTGATATAGACATGTTGTTTGGAAATGTGGTCCCACAGCCTTTATGGAGAGTGATCCGTCACACGGATCATGCGCCGGAGTTAGGGGACACATGGATTAATATCAATGCGGCAAATGACAGACAAGTAGGCGGTGCTAAACCAGAGCCTTTAGTAGCAGACCTCCCTGGTAGGATCGTTACTTACATGAAGACTTTGATGCCTGCAATGCGTGTAAATTGGGATAAATTGTCTGCATGCAAGCAGAAGAAGGAGGAAAGTGTATCTGACTTCTTCACTAGGTTTGAAGAGACATTTATCGACCACAGTGGTCAGGATATGAGTACAGAAGGTGGTCAAAGGTTGTTTGTTGACAAGTTTGTGCATAATTTGCTTCCCGAATTGTGTAAAAAATTGAAAGATTCAGAGAGTTCTTGGGCCGTTTCCTCTTCAGCACAGATATTGGCTACTGCACAATACTACGAAAATAGAGATAAAGATGAGAAAGATAGAGCAGACAAGAAAACTAAAGAGTTAAAAACAAAGGTTCTTTTACAACAAGCGTATCCGCCTCGTAGTAATCAGCGTGACTATCAGCAACCTCAACAGTATCAGAGGAATTCGCAAAGGTTTGAGTATCCTCAACAACGTGCTCTGATAGGCCCTAACCAATGTTCATATTGTAAGGAAGAAGGTCATTTTAAATATAATTGCCCTATTTTGTTGCAGCGTATGAATGGTATTTCTGGCGCAAGAGGTCGAGGTGTTCCACAAGCACCTAGAGCTAGAGGACGCGGAAATTTCACCCAGAACGCGCGCCCATTTCCTCCTCAAAATTCAATGAATAGTTTTGATCAGCAGAATAACGCGTCTGGTAGGACGACTCAGTACTATGCTGATGACTACTATGCAGAAGGTGAGAGTATGGAAGGTGATGATTGCTAGGACAGCCATAGACAAAGAGAGGGAGTTGTTTCAGTTCCAGTAGATCAGAGTGGACCTTATATTGAGGTGATTACATCAGGTGTGTCAGAGCCTTTTCTGTTGGATACTGGTGCTACAAAGAGTTCTATTATGCACTCTAAATTCCCTGGCGCACCTTTGTCTGGCGAAACTAATGTTTCAGTAGGTTTTTCTGGCGCCCCGGTTAGGAACCCGATTTCTAGCCCTATGTCTCTTTCTGTTGGACCTTGTGAAATCGAAGCACCACTTATTCTAACGACAGGTTGTGGTGAGAACTTGTTAGGATTGGATCTGCTGAAAAGATTGTATGCGACATTGTATTGTTCTCCTTCGGGAGTACAACTCACATTGGGTAAGACAGTGGTTTCACCAATATATTTGTCAAAGGACAAACTTCCAACAGAATTGTCGTTTCTCCCTGATATTCTTTGGGCTACTGGTCCCAATGATGTAGGTCTTTTGGAAATACCGCCATATGTTGTAACGTTGAAAGCCAATGTTAAAATGCCGCGCATTCCCCAATACAAGATCTCTAATGAAGGTGAAAAAGCGTTGCTAGCGATCATTTATGATTTGATTGAGAAAAATGTAATTGAAGAGACAAGAGGTAATGTTTGCAATAGTCCTGTTTTACCTGTCTTGAAGCGTACTGACTCTTCTCAGCCACCTGTTTACAGGTTTGTGATTGATCTTAGAGAGGTAAACAAGATAGTTGTGCCACAGTTTCCAGTCGTTCCCGATATCACTGCTTTACTGACAATGATTCCAGCCTCAGCCACTTGGTTCTCGGTGATTGACTTGAAGAATGCTTTCTTCAGCATCCCTATTGCCGTAGAGAGCAGGGATATTTTTGGATTCTGTTTAGGAGGCCGAAGCTTCCGATTTCAGAGAGCTCCTCAAGGTTTTTGTGAAAGTCCTTCTATCTATAGTCAGGCTCTGAAGTCTCAGCTTGACACTCTTGTGTTACCTGATGGCGCTACCCTTCTACAGTACGTCGATGATTTGTTAGTTGCTGCAGATACTAAGGAGATTTGTAAAGAAGCCACTTTGTCATTGTTGCGTCATTTGTCTGATTTACACCACAAAGTGTCTCTTTCCAAGTTACAGTATTGTCGACAAGAAGTGACCTATTTAGGTCACCTCTTATCGAAAGAGGGAAGAAGATTGACCCCAGAAAGAATTCAGGCAATTGCAAAATTAAGTGTGCCAATGACACAGAGAGAAGTGCGTGCTTTCTTAGGTATTACATCCTATTGCAGACAATGGATACCGAATTTTTCATTGATGGCTAAACCTTTGGTAGCATTGACCTATAAAGACACGCCGAATCCCCTTCCTTGGTCCGAAGATTGTCAGAAAAGTTTTTCCGAATTGCGTGATGCATTGTGTTCGGCTCCTGTGTTGGGTACCCCCGACTACAGCAAGCCCTTTACGCTGTATGTCCATGAGAGAGAAGGATGTGCATTATCAGTGTTAACACAGTCTTTTGGGGACAAGCAACGTCCATGTGCATATTTCTCGTCGATTTTGGACCCGGTAGCTAGAGCGTTGCCGAGTTGTTTGAGAGCCACAGCGGCAGCAGCTGTTTCTATTCGACAGTCTGCTGGTTTGGTGATGAATAATACGCTGGTCGTGATGGTCCCACATGCAGTGGATATTTTGTTAAACAGGACCAAGACACAGCACTTAACTAGTGCTCGATTGTCAGGTTACGAGTTGACACTTTTAGCGAGCCATGTGCACATAAGAAAATGCAACACGCTGAACCCAGCTACATTGTTGCCAATTATAACAAAGACAGATGTTCCGGAACAGCATGATTGCTTTCTTAGGACAGAAGAAGAAACGAAAGGGAGAGTAGATCTTAGGGACACTCCTCTTGTAAAGTGTGATGGTACCTTATGGGTGGATGGGTCATGCTTCAAGCTTCCGAATGGTGATACGACTGCGGCATATGCTGTCACGACTTTACATACGATTGTTGAAACTGCACGTATCCCACATAATTCAGCTCAAGCAGCAGAGTTGACTGCACTTATGAGAGCGTGTGTATTATCAAAAGGAATGAAAGTGACCATATATACCGATAGCCAGTATGCGTTTGGTGTGGCCCATAGTTTTGGACGCTTGTGGAAGGAACGTGGGTTCCTCACGTCTCACGGTACGAAAATACAGCATGGTCAATTGGTGAATGAGCTCCTGGAGTCACTTACTTTGCCATTGCAAGTCGCGATTGTGAAATGCAGTGCACATAAGAAGATCACTGACGACGTTGGTCGCGGTAATATGTTTGCTGATGAAGTTGCGAAAGAAACAGCAAGAGATGTGATGAGTCGAATGTATGTTGCGGGCCCTGCAAGATGGATTGGTGACGTTGGAATGTGTGAAGATACGATAGAGAGTGTGAAGTCCATCCAAGCTGAAGCTACGGAGAAGGAATTAAGTACGTGGAGAGAGAGTACGGGTAAATTGGATGCAAATGGTTGTTGGGTTGAATTGTCGGAGCATCAGCGATGGTTGTTACCCGATACATATGTGCTTGCAGTGGTTACAATGGCACATGGGATGGCCCACATCAGTGTGAAAGGAATCTGTAAGTTATTGGCTCCAGTGTGGCAAAATGCTGGAATTCCCAAATGTGCAGAGAATGTGGTCAAAAATTGTATGGTTTGTTTGAAATACAATCCTGGTAAGGGAACCCCAACTCCAGCTGGTCATTTTGCGCCTCCAACGTATCCGTTCGAGGTTTTGCAGCTAGATTTCATCCACATGGAGAGGTGCAACAATTTGAAATACGTACTCATTGTTGTTTGTGCCTTTTCAAGATGGGTAGAGGCATATCCTCTGAAAGATAATACTGCCTTGTCCACAGCGAAAGCCCTTCTCAAAGAGTTCTTCCCTAGGTTTGGTTTGCCGAGAATGGTGTGGAGTGATAATGGGGGTGAATTTGTGGGTCAAGTGATGAAACGAGTGTGTGAAGGTTTAGGAATCCGGCAGAAATTTCACGCTGCAAATCATCCCCAATCAGCTGGATTAGTTGAGTGCTATAATGGCACTCTTAAACTAAAACTGGCCAAGATACAAGCAAGCTCTGGCCTTAAATGGCCTGATGCGTTGCCATTAGCACTGTTGTCAACTAGGATGACCGTACATTCCCGAGTAGGACTTAGTCCTCATGAGATAGTGTTTGGTCGCCCGGCTAACATATGGGGAGTGCCGAGGCCAACGAAATTCAGCGAGATTGAACACCCTGTACTGCTTGATTACTTGCATGATTTGACGGCTAAATTGCGTGTTTTACACCAACAGGTTCATAATACACTGCCTCAGGCTTCTAAAGATCCAGGGCATGCAATCAATCCCGGATCGTGGGTGTTAATCAAGAACTTTCAGCGGACAAAGAACGATCAGCCCCGCTGGATTGGCCCCTATTTGGTGATTTTGTCCACAAGATCTGCAGTGCGAGTACAAGGGAAGAAAAACTGGATCCACGGCGTACACTGTAAGAGGGTCCCTTTGCCTCTACCATATGACCGGTGGGTCCAGGAGGGAATTGCTGACTCGGAAACTGAAACAGTGCCTCGTTTTCTGCCTTTTAGTGACGCACGCGTCACAGGGACAAATTCTGAGCGAGAAAGTGACGATCTTCTCCAAAGAGCAATACCATCACCACTTCGATTGGACACTACTGAGCCTGAACTTTTGTTTTGCGACCAGACATTGCCTGGAAAAAGCCGTTATAACTTGCGACCGAGAGTCATGGACAAATAAAATGAAATTTTGGTCCTCCCATCCGAAAACCTGTTTTTGAACCACCATCCGGGTTCAGCTGTAGGGTCGTGGTGAAAAGACTTGAGTGTGTAGCCTGCGGACACAAGGTCTACGGGTCTGGTTTGTTCTAGGGCGTTCCCTGGGACATTCAGAAACACTCTCAAGTGAAGAAAACCAACCGCCGCGAACAGCACGTTAGAGGATGGAGCCTTTTCAGATGGAGAGACCTGTTGAAAGAATAAGTTTCAAGAGGAAAATATGTGCAACCATGAGCAGAAAATGTTTTCTAATTATGTGTCTTTGTATTTTACTTAGTCTAATGATGTCTTTAGTGGGGTATATCATATTCTCTTTTCAAGTGACATCTGCACCCACTGTACAGCCCATGCCTTCCTCTACTATCTCCTCACATTCTTTTCACCCTCTACCTGAACACGAGTCCGTTAGAAGATTAGAGTTTATGAACAACTCCTTTGTTCAGCTCTTACACCAACACCAGCTAGTAGTGAACAGAACCAACTGTTGGGTGTGTGGCCTTATGCCTCATACTACTGAGAAAGGTATTCCCTACCTAGTGCTGCCATTCAGCTACAATGGTTCTGTGTGGGCATACCGAACGATGTTCATCTATGCTCGCGAAATCCACCCCCTACGTTCCGTCAAAGACAACCCAAAGAATAGTGCTCTAGTTAAGGGGATAGTCGACATGATAAGGGGAACTAGTTCCTACGAAACTATCCCGGAAGATGAGACACTAGCGTATATTGGATGGAACGTGACTGGATATGGAGCGAGTCTGAGCGAGAACCAGCAAGCAAAAAGATCCGCTCCAATTTGGATTGTACCCCATCAGGGTCATCTATGTCTGCAAGGTAATGGCAAGAATCCAAGAGCTCAGTTAGGGAAGAGTATCTGCACTGAAACGTATATTTTTGCGTCTCAGACTTCCCCTTTGTTCTTAGCAGCTAGGGGTACCTACTTTATCTGCCATGATAGGGCCTACACGTGGTTGCCCCCTGACTTCTCGGGCACATGCTTCGTTTCATTCCTGTTGCCTCCCACCTACACAGCTGCGGCAGATTACCATAAGATAAGAAGAATTAGGGGTGTCTTCAGCAAGGAAGACACTGCAGGACAAGAAGCGGGAGACTTCTTTAGGGGTTTTCTGCCGTTCTGGGGACCTATGGCTAACAACAGGAATGTGAGGCAATTGACGCGAGTGGTTGAATCCACCATAGTCGAAACTGTCGGTGCCCTTAATAATTTGACTGCTGAGCTCCAGTCGGACCGCCTTATGACCCTGCAGAACAGGGTCGCGTTAGACATCATACTTGCAGACCGTGGTGGGGTATGTAGAGTGATCCAATCCAGTTGTTGCATTTTCATTCCAGATAACGCTCCAACAGTGTACCAGGCCATCTCCAAACTACATAGGATCTCTGAATCCATCCATATAGATGAAGGAGACTGGTCGTTGATGGGATGGTTCTGGGAACTGTTATCCACCTGGGGATGGAAAGTTCTGATGGTCATTGGGATACTTCTAGCCATCCTTTTCCTGTTTTGTCTGTGCATACAGTGTGTTCCTGCCATATGCGGCCTATGTGTTACATCATGTGTAAGGAAACCTGTATCAAGGGACGAGCTAAGTAATAGGATGATGCTACAGCAACATCTCAATGAATTCATGAACATAGACCTAGACTCAGATTAGCATGAGTGTAAGTAAATTGCCTATGTAAGGGCAAAAGGAGGGTCTGTGGTACTGAAAATTCTGGACCTGTGTCATTAACATCATTGTAACATGACGATTTTGGTATCAGCAGACCGGTAATGACAGGTATGCTATATCTGAGTATTTGCGTCATATTCGAGTGACGGGATCACTCTAATATTAACGATTCCCTTGTGAACCCTCGGGTTCCATTTTGTGTACGGCAGCCATTTTGTGGTTGCCCTCACATAAGGCAATGACTAAAGCCAAAACGCGCCTTAGGGGACACGTACACTTTCAGTGACCTGGGCAAGCTGACTCCACTGTCCAGAGCCAGAACCTGTTCGGCCAGTTTTAGTTCCCAGTGGCCGATCGAGATTAGGGGCCCAGGTGCAGCATGCCATAAACCCTTCATTGCACACATCTATATCTAAATCTTATTCACACCTGTCACTGCTCTTTCTTTATGACCTGCTTTACGAGGAGGAGGTGCCCGATTTTATTAGGGGTCCAGATTATATCTGTTGCAGGTGTTGGGCCTCACTGGGTATTTGGTTGTGGGCTGGACAAACTGAAAATGGGCTTGTCATCATGAATCTGTCTTTTTTTTGTTGTAAGAAATATGTGAATGACCCACTGTAAAAATAAGGAATGTTTGCCTAAAGCATAATATTCTGTATAAAAGAGATAGCTGGTTTCCATGAGAAGAGCAGTCTCCTGAGAACATACACATTGTTGTACTTCTAGGATACCTGTTGCTGGCTGCAGCCAATAAATTGATCTTTGAAGCCACCAAGAAGACTCTGTGTTTCTGTAGTCTGAGACAGGAAGAACTCGAGGTCATTGGGTGTGTTCCCTGGCACCGCTGGGTCCAATAAAACCCAGTACTTCAGAGGCTGCTAAGGTCGAGGGCCTCTGGCTTGGTGCGAGCACCGGCACGTGGTGGGCCCTCTTGGAGACACGCCGGTATAGGCAGGTGAGCAGTGAGGCCTGGATGGGACTGGTTCGGGGACCAGCGGCCCGGGCTGCGGCACGCGCACAGGATAGCGGCCACACCGCTCACGGCGTCGGCCTCTTGGCGGGGTGGGAGGCGCCGCCCTGGCAGACACGTTGGGCATTCTGGAAGAGAACCACGCCCAGAGCTACGTGCTTTTTATTCACACCCCTACGCTGGCCTGGCGTACGCCGGGCCAGCCCACTCTGCACACGCTTACAGGGGGGACGTCACAAGCTACATTTCCAAGACCTTCCCCACTGGCTGGGGTGACATGGTTGCGTCCACTGTCCACAACACTACCACCACCAGCAGTATATGTTGACATGACATGACATGGTCTGCATACTGCAGTCTGTCCAGCACTTCCACGCCACACTTGGCATTGTGTGCATTCTCATTCATGGGTCACTTGCCTCCTTTGCACATGCCTGGTTCCCACCTCTCCCCACATACTGCTATTGTGTGGCTGAGGTGCCATGCTGTTGATGGCTCATGTACATGGCTAGCCCAGGTTTCCGCAGTACGTTGTGCTGTCGTGTATGGTGGGTGGGCATGTTGTATGTGTGTTTGTAACGTGTGCATTCCCAGGGTTGTGAGTTGCATGATTGTGGAGTTGAGGTGTGTGGTGTGTTCATTTGGTACTTACCAACGAGCACTGCATTTCCGTAGGTGCCATCCTGGAAGCGCCGGTTGATGATGGAATGTCGGAAGATGTATGAATCATGCACACTGCCTGGGTAGTTGGCGACGATATTGGTGAAGAGTCCCCGGAGGTCCACTATTGCATGCACATTGATGGAATGCGTGTGCTTTCTGTTGCGGTAATTGTGTGCAAGGTCGGCAGGGGGCACAAGTAGGACATGTGTGCAGTCAATTGCCCCCAACACGTGCGGGAAGCCTGCTATGGTGTAGAAGCCTTGATTGGTCTCCAGCTGTTCCTGCGCAGTGTGGGGGAAATATAGGTACTGGGGTACCAAGCTGATGATGGCATCCAGGACAGCAGCTTTGTCTGAGGTGAGATGTTGGTTGTCCGCTGTGTTGGTACCGTCAGCCTGTGGGCAATGATGGTCAGGAGGCGGAGGATGGTTGACCTTTTGAGTCTGTAGTGGGCAATGACATTCTCTGGTGTCAAGTCTGTGAGGCTGGTGCGTTTCCTGAAGGTCCGCTGTCTTTGTCTGCGCTGCCTCCATTGTGGTCCGGGGAGGGTGCGGGGGTGGTCCAGGGGGGCGTGGTGGACCTGGGTGTGGTGGCGGTGGGTGTTGTGGCCCTGTTGGGGCTCCGAGCTGCATGATGAGTAGCTCCATGGCATCTGTTATTCTTCAGGTGTGGCTGTGGGCTGGGCTCCCTTTTCTGGTGCAGGTTGTCGTCCGACTTTGCACCAGGTCAGAGCAGGTGTTAATTTCCTTCTGCTAACGCACCGTATCGCCTGTTTTGTGTTCTCATCGCCGATCTGGCTGGTCGTTGGGAATGTTGCGTTGCGGTGATGTCGCGGTTTCTGCTCATGAACTCCTACTCTGCATCTCATTAGCGATAGTTGCCGGGCTCATCTGTGGCGATGTTTTTTGCGGCTGCTATCGCAGGTAAAGTGGTGATATCAGCTGTTTGCACCAGCTTGTGAATGGGGCGATAATTTTATCGCGACTTTGGCTGCGATAATGTGCCGTTAACTCGGCAATCGATCCTTGAGAATATTCCCCATAGTTAGCAAAGTTCTGGCATGCTAAATGTTTTGTACTTTCATGCAGGCAAAATGTTAGGGGATTGGAAAAAATATGCTTCAGTAGAATTATACTCAGAAAGCAGGCTATTATTGGTTTCTGAAAATCTTTATAGTAGTTTTTGAGAAATAGCCTTTGAAAAATGCCTGATTGGCCTAAAAGGGTTAAAACATTTGAATAGCTTTGCTGTTTAAAGTCTTGTTTCAGTGAGTCACGAATCCTATCAATCACATTTGAATTTATAGACAAATGTGATTGGATGGTTAAGGCCTCTGTAGAATTTTTCTCACCATGTTAAAATTTGTGAATCGATCATTAATAGCGAATTTTTCAATGGGGAAAATAAAAACTTCCCAAGAAAAGGGGAAGCACAAAAATAATTGTCTGACCTAGGTCAGTGTTGGGTGAACCCATTCGCTATTCATTATATGTTTGCGCTGTCAACATCAGCTATGTTAAGTACTAGGTTTGCCTGCCATTTTATGACTAACTTGGAACCAAATATGATGTGGGACTGTCACAACGATTAAAAAAATACAGAAGCAGTGTGAGGCAGAGAGCTAGAGAGAAGTAGAGAAAAAATGACAAAGAGGGAGCCAAATACTATGCGTAGCGGAGAGAGGTGCACTGCAGGGGTTGATTACCCACAGCAGTCAGGTGCAGGGCTGGCCATAGGCCAAGCTCAGTGGTCAACACCTGCAATGCATCGCCAAGGACCATGAACACCACAGGTTGAAAAAAATAGTATTTTTTTATAAAGACCATTGAAATTCACTGAAAAAAACACAGTTGAAAAACTGAGTTATAGTCAGGGCCATTGGAATTATGCAATTGTGCGGCTGTGGCATTTTTCGCATAATTATAGCTTTGCCGCATTTTCCACATAATCCATCATCTGTTGCATAATATACAGATTTTAACAAAAACTTTTGTTTTTAGCTCATGCAGTTCAAAAGTTACTCAAAATGCACCGGCACGTGTTGCACACAGTGGAAGGCCCTTTGTAAAGGTTGATTGGTCACCTTTCTGTCACTTAATGCTCTATTTGGATGTTAAACTTGTACTAATGAGGTGCAGCTAATGCCCTTACAGTGATAACAAATGTAACAATGTCAAAATAATGAAGTAGTACTATCACAAAATGTGTGGCATTAGGCTGGATAATTTGCCTTTTCTTGCCACATGCTTTAGTCAACCCTGCTGCATAATTTGGCTGTCATAGTGCTGGCTGAAATGCATAAAACCACTGAAATTCGCAAATTTAAATTCACAGCACACACAATGCACACCATATTTAATGTCGCCCATCAAGCTCAAATCAACCACTTGCCAATGCATAGTAAAAAAAAAGGCAATCCAACAAGGGTAAACAAGGCTGTTGATGTAATGGCTTGCTTTGCTGTTCAAACCATAACTGGTGAATTTCAGTGGTTTAAGACGGTACCATAACTCAGTTTGTAACTATGATTTTATCAATGAACGCATGCAAGTAGGTGCCACAATTTAAGGACAAAAATATTATATATTAAACTGAAATCTACTCACCTGTCATGTAATAACTCCTTGGGGAAGTTCGAAAAGGAAAATTGAATAGTTTTAACATCACTTACCTATCACCACCTTCTCAATGTCGAGCAAGTTCAGCAGGTCATGCTCCCATTCCAGGGTACTGGACCTGCCACTGGGATCATGTGATGCCGGTTCTCTGGCTCACACAGCACCAAACACACATCCAGTGGAGTTGGCACTCTGCCGGCTGTAGCCCTTGTGGGGCCTTATACCTGCATTTAACATGAGAGGTGGATGCCTCACTAATGGAAACAATTGCATGTCATATCGCCCATGTAGCGTCAATGGGGCTGGGGTCACCTCCTTCACCTGCTGTGACTGAAAACGTGAATTAACATGTGGACAAAGAGTAGATAAAAATGCATAACAGCACGGAAACTGGCCAGAAAGTAAAAATAAGGTAAGAAAACAGATCAGAATGAAAAGGGTAAAGCTTTAATGGGATGGTTTGGATGTAGTTGAAAAAGCAACCTGGATACAGAGCCTGGATACCCTCAAGGGTGACAAGTAGTGCTCTCCAAATCTCCTGATTGATTAATTGATTGATTGATTGATTGATTGATTGAAAGCAGGTAGGAGTGAGGAGTGCCTCACCCTGGTCAAAAATGGCCACTTATGCATGTGGCATCATCGGTGATCTCACAAGATTGTTTTAGCATAAAGTGTGTCCTCACATCTATTTTTGGACATGAGGCACCACTGGCGCATTACGTGTAACTAACTGCAATTTTAGAAAATTCCCTGAAAAAAGTATGCACATTATCCACAGGTCTAATAAAAATGCAGGCAACGAGTCAATTATGTCAACGCACCTCAGATTATAAAAGTCTGCTGTAAATCCAAGACTTCACTGCAAAATTGCATTTAAGTTTCTCTGGTCAATAATTAATGCTGCTTATTGGAAGAATAAGGTGTGACACAAGAGAATGATGAGAGCTGTAGTAAACAGCATGACAAAAAGAAAAACAAAGTAAAAGACAGAATAGAGTTTTTGATAAATGACTTCAGTCATACGTTTGTCCTCCAGTGACTGCTGTAATTAATAGTTTTAATCAATCTGTAAAGTTATTTATAGTTTGCATAACAGAACTAGAAAAGTGAAGCCTCCGAACCCTGCCCTCTTAGAGACAAAGTAATGATTTGGTAACTAATCATAAGAAAGAAGCAAGCGAGATCAGGATGGATTATCCCGTCACAGAGGTAATGTATCAAAGCTGGAAATTTCATGCTATTCCATTTAAATCTCTTTGTGTAATATACATATTCATAGTCGTCCCTGTTTTGAATATTCATAAATAATATTTGACAAATCTCGGCAGAAATGAATTATTCATCGGAGCCAGAGCATAGTTTCAATGATTCAGGTGTAAATCTTTCTGAATGTCCTGGAGCTGATTCAGAGTGAGTTACCATTCTGAGATCAAGCAAAGTCTGCCATCAAAATGTACAACTTTTATATGATGTTATATTGTGCTATTATTTGTTGCACCTGAAAAAAGTCTGGAAACTTCGCCATTCTGGAAGCAGCCAAAGTTTCTTGGTGCCCGTTTAGGAACTGCCTCCCAGATTGGGAGTTTTCTCTCTGGCAGGAGGTTCTTTGGCGTTCCCAGACTGGTGCCTATGAAAAAGGCACTGCAATGGGAACATCAAAGGCAGTACCTACACGACTGTTGCAGTCCATGCTGTGCACATACTGGGGTGCATGCACACAGGGGGGGCCATTTGTGCCTCCCTGTGTGCATCCACATGGCATGAGGCAGCGGGGGGCCCTTAGGGCCTTCTTTGTTTCCTCACCGCCACACTTTTTATGGTGGTCGCACTGCCATGAAAAGTGTGGCAGTGAGGAAACTCATAATATGCTTGGCGGCACCGCAGCGGCCCTGTCAAGCATGTTGCAGTCTGTAGTATCCTGGCTTTGAGGTTATTCATGTCACCTCATGCTCTGCCAGTGGAATGTTCCATGGATGATGTGTTACAGAATGTTGGGAGTCAGAGATGTCAGTTGAGAAGGGCTGAGCAGCATGCTGGCTGCTCCTGGTGGGGTTTTGTACTGGACTTAACTGCATGACCTCTAACTATCTACAAATAAACATCCTAAGATCCTCTACACGTCTGAACCTCGTTACTACATTTTATTGGCGACGAGTTGACTCAAAGAACCTGCGTGTTACCTGCCAAGTCCTTCATTTTCAAGTGTGGAGTTTCCAGCGACATTTTCTCAGGGTGAAGCAACTTCTGTATCCACAACTGAGTATTTTTAACTTACTGGCACCGCCTAGCCCCACCAGTGACCTAGCCAACGGTCGCCCTTGACACATACGTGCCAGTTCCTGTTATTCCAGTCTCAGCTGCAGCTCAAGCCTGTTCCAGCTTTGCCTACAGTGCCTCTGCAAGGAAGGTAATTAGTCTACCTAAGTTTGTGTCTCCTGTACAAAGTGAGGTGTTTCTGTTTCCACAAGCAAGCCTATCTTCTGCAAGTTCCCTAAGTGCCACACATGATCAATTTGTTGGGACAAGTCTACGTCTTCACACAGTGAACTTCCCATCCACTACAATGTTTAACTGCCTCAAGAACCCACGAAATTGGTGACTGCCTGTATTGTCTCTCCCGTGTGGACTGAGGTGCTTATGTTTTGCACAAACTTCATCTCACCAACGACTTTTATGGGGAAGTGTTTTCTGTCGTGATATTTTACTGCCACGCTGAGTCCAAGTTGTAGCGATGTGCTGGCATTTGTTTCACCACCTTCTGCATGTAAACTGCGAGGGATTTTTGTGACTTTGATTTCTAGCCCCTCTGAGGCTAATTCTAACCGCCGTGTTGTGATTCAAAAACATGTCGCGTGAGTCACTTGCAGAGCGCGCTCTTACCTCCTTCTTTGCTCTGGTGGAGTCTCCATGGCACCGAAGTGACGTCTCCTTCTACATGGTGCTGTCTGCTACTCTGGGACGCTTTACTGCAAGACGATGTCAGGAGCCACCCGGTGCAACGTGACCTACGTGCCGCCATCTTGCGGCTGGTAATTGCCCAAGTGAATTGTTTTAACGCCAACCATGCAATATGCCAACCACGTCTTTATCGATTGTGCGGTGTTGGTTGCCATGAGTGGGGGTTTGTGTTCCTAGATCCTCTTGTCGTTTCGAGAGGACCAGCGTTAGAAGGTCATTCCGTGAACTCTATATGATCGGACGGATCACCTGTTCTCCACACCAGTGGTGAGTGGCAGTTTGTTTTAAGAGGAACAAGAAGATATTTACTATATGACATCGACAGAACACTATTGAGAGGTTTATCGGAGCAGCGGTGACCTCAAAACAAGTACAGTGAAACGTGTTACTGTTTATACACTTCTGCAGTGTTTGGTGAACAGCAGTTCCTGCCTGGACTCTCTGCCGCGTTTTTTTTTGTTCACATGTTGTCAATCTAAGTGGAGTCTGCGCTAAACCTATTGACTTAAACTTGATGACAGGAGGCACATGCGCATCGAGGTCTGAGGACACTGGTTTGTTATCCTTTTACAAGGAGTCTGTTTCAATCCTCAGTGTAAAGTTTATCTTCTGTTTTTTTAAATGTGTGGCAGATTTACGATTTGTTGTTCGCACATTGTACAACTCGGGTGAGGAGTCACTCACCGGCGTGGATTCATTCAGTACTCATCTCGACAACATGTATTAGTTCTTACTGTGCATATTTACTTACTTTGTCTCTGCTTGCAGTCATCTAATGGAAAAACGTGTTTTGCATTTTGAATGACATGTTGTATGCACATTTCTAATTTGATTTCTTTTGTTGGGTGTCCATTAGTGCCATTCACGCAATGTGCATTACTTGACCTTTTGGGGGTCTGTCCAAAGGGTGCATTATAACTCTTCATGTTTCGATCCCTTGTTCTCGTACATAGGTTGTTTGGGTTTCAGTCCCATCTCTACGGTGCACAACATTTTTGCCTCTACACGAGGTGTCGGATGGGTTACAGTCCCATTTCTACGGTGTACAACATTTTTGCGTTTTACCCTACTTAGGGTGTCTTGTATGGGTTGTAGTCCCATCTTTACATTGCACATCTAATCACCTCTACTGGAGGTGTGTATTATGGGTTACAGTCCCATCACTTCAGTGCACAATATTTTGAACCGCTATACGAGGTGTGTTATTTTGGGTATTCCCATTACAACAGTGCACAAGATTTTTATGTTTTGCCCTACTTAGGGTGTGTTGTATGGGTTATAGACCCATCACAACAGTGCACAACATTTATACATTTTACCCTACTTGGGGTGTGTTGTATGGGTTATAGTCTCGTCACAACAATGCACAACATTTTTACCTTTTACCCTACTTAGGGTGTCTTGTATGGGTTGTAGTCCCATCACAACAGTGCACAACATTTGAACCTCTACCCGAGGTTGTCCTTGCACAAACCTTTTAAGTGGTGTGTCATATGGGTTTTGTCCTATCGCTACAGTGCACAGTGTGCACCCTTTCACCACATATTTTAACTCTTCAGGTTAGGAGTTAGTCATGGGTTCAAGTATGTCCCATCCTTACATAGGTTGAGTTCAATATTACCCTCACACAGGGTGTATTGCTTTGGTTTGAATACCAATTGGTGTTTCCCTCAAATTATTGTGTATTGTTTACGTTTTCCAGTTTGGAATGTAACGTCATGTTTTATTTATATTGACATTTCTATTAATGGGAAGGTTGAGTGATTTTATTTTTTAATCTCCCTCACATTTTCCTGTTACAGTTCAGTTTTCCTCCTGATATCCTTTATTGGTGTCATCTGTGGATTCTGGATTTTAATCTTGTTGTTAGTTTTTCTGTATTTCTCTTACCGTTATCCGTTTTTGTTGTCGTTTTGTGGTTTTCTCTTCTTCTTCTCTTTGTTAGTGCCTGGTGGTTGTTCTATGGTTATTGTGTTGTACTATGACTTGTCTCCTTTTATGCCTGCCTGGCCAGCAAGTATCTCTTGAGGTAGTCATTCGTACTGTCTCTTTTTGTTTCTGTTATGTTAGGAGGGAGGATGGCTTATCTTCTTCTTCATATATATCTTCGTGTTCTCTCCCTGGTGCTCTCTTTTCTCATGGGTCTGTGATGTTTCTGATCTCCTCTTTGTCTATTCTCTATCTCAGTTTTCTTGCTGTTTACCTTCTTGTTTGTTTTTTTATATAGAAGGAAAGGGGATATGTAGTATCCTGGCTTTGAGGTTATTCATGTCACCTCATGCTCTGCCAGTGGAATGTTCCATGGATGATGTGTTACAGAATGTTGGGAGTCAGAGATGTCAGTTGAGAAGGGCTGAGCAGCATGCTGGCTGCTCCTGGTGGGGTTTTGTACTGGACTTAACTGCATGACCTGTAACTATCTACAAATAAACATCCTAAGATCCTCTACACGTCTGGACCTCGTTACTACATTTTCTCAAGACCGCCGTGCCACCGCTATGGATCTCTGATCCTTGGCGGTTGCGGTGGTCCCAGAGTGGCCCGACTGGCTGCCAACAGGGCTGTCGCGCCCCCTTGAGTCCGGCGGTCCGTGGACCGCCAGACTGGTAACAAGACCCTTGGCTTTGTCCGAGTTGAAATTTGCTCTGACTGGCCCACCTGTGGCGTCAGTTTCCTGCTACAGGAAAGTCCTGCCTACAAACTCAGGATCATCATGGGACCGGAAATCATTCAGTGGTGCTGGAACAATTTTTAGAGTGGGGGTGCTACAATCAATGTTATATTATTGAAGTTAGATCGATTGAGAAAATTCCAAGCGTTTCACAAAGATATTGCAAATGAGCCACGCCCATTCAGAAGGAGAGTGGCAAAGGTGTGGTATGTACCTAGTGGAACATTTTGGACTGCTCTGTTGCACATATATAACTAAAGCATGGTTTTGTTGCACACTGTCATTTACAGGGAGCACATTTGTCATTGAAATGGCCACAAAATTCACAATGACATGCAGTTTACTGATAAAACTATAAAGCGCACAAACGTATGGAAATCGTCTTTCAGCAAATATTTATTGCACATCACTAAGTAAAGTGTCCTGATTTTATTAGAATCTTTGCTTTCAACACACTTCAGAAATACAAAAAAGTGCTTCACATGTGCTATCCTAACTGGTGATATATTTTGAAATATTTGTTCAGTTCATTGACAGATATTTAATTGTCATTGCGTGCTACAAAAAAAACCTGACATCCTACAGCCTTTCCTTTCACACACCCTGTACCCAGCGTGATTGTCAGATAGTTCACTTTACAAAGCCTTCTGACTTTGCAGCCAAAGAAAGAAAAGTAAACACAAATCTCCTTGTTAAGAGAATAAGAAGCAAGTTGTTAGAAGACATTGGTTAACATTTCACCTCTGTCCTTGAATGGTCAGCAAATGTGACAAAATCAAAACCAAATTTCAAAGCAGCTTTATTGCTTAGTCATATTCTGATCGCCAAACCTGGTTATTTTGGGCTGCTGCAGCACCCCGACAACCCAACTTCAAGTGCCTTTGGAATCATTTGCTATTGAAGCTAGACGTGGTGAACAGCCATATCAGATTTGCACCTGGTAGGGGTTGTGAAGTTTTGAGGAGGCTTGATCTTCCACTGCCACATTTCTTATTCATACACAGGAAAATTCCACAGAAGGTAGTTAGATTCAGTCTCTTTGAACTCATTATTCATCACCCAGTGTGTGGCATAATCACTTTCGTCAGAGAAGGTTGAAAATGAGCTCCTGGTTCACTGAAGAAGTGTTGACGTTCTTCAGCAATACAAGGGCCAATTGAAGAATCAAGGCTATGTGTGAGTTTTAAAGATGAAAGTCCTAAGCACACCTGCAATATTTCATGTAAACCTAGAGAATTCACACAGGAAAAAACACGAGATAAGGTTCGAAGTGCAAACCATGAAGGTTTATTAAAATATATGATTCATTCCCGAAGGCAAAAGGAAATGGATAGCTAATCAATTCAAAAAATAAAAAAAGCAAATAAATTTAAAGCAGCATTCGCAGTGGAAGCTGAACTCTTATCTAGTCAATAGCCAGGACTGAATATGGTCTAGCCCAAAGCAAATAATGAATCTAAAAGCATTCTGTCATAAAGACTGCATAGTTAAGTAGAAGAGGAGAAGCATTAAATAATACTCTAAGTACAAATCAGTAAGTAGGCTAACATGGAGTGTGCTCGGCAGGATGCATTATGAAAATAATCTGAGTGCTAAAAAAATAAAAATAAAGCCTTGACATGAAGTCTGCCCATAGGAAGAGCAAGGAAAAATCTTGGCTCATTTCCTAACTGAGAGTGTTGACATGTTTTCCGACAGAGAAATTGTATAGTCAGTGTGACATGATGTAAAAGATACATATTACTATCCAATGCTAAAACAAAAAACAAAAATCACATGGTAAAATTAGTTGCATTTATATCCATTGAACACTCCTATATTATGTTCTACAACAGAAACAAAAGCACATTTAAAATATAAATAACACCTATGTTCGGACAAAGGAAATGGTCTTCTATTGAATATAGTTGTACTTTCCTTCCTTTAAGAACATTATGAACAAATAATGAATACATTTTAGTTGCTACAATGCAAGCAGGACTGTAAAGTGAACTGAATTTCAAACAGTTATTTAAATACTGAAGGTCACAAATGAGACTCCTTGGTACACAAGCAGAGAAAGAAAAAAATACTGTTGCTTACCTTCGCACATCACAAGCATTTGAAAGTGCAATTGAATCTCACCTAGGCCACTTTATGTCAACTTAAGAACGTTGCGATATTTAACAGAGTACAGACATTACATTTGTGCCTTTTTTACGTTAATTAAACGTACAGAAGTATTAGTTGTGAAATCTGCTTTCACAACTTCCCCCCCTCTCTTGATAATCATCATCACAAAATCACTCTACAAAACAATTTCATAATTCACTTTCTCTTTCTTCCATCTTGAATTCTCCAGTTCCCGCAAAGCATAATGGATCTGATATCTCAGATATCTCATATTTGTCCCAATCTCTTTTTTTCCCAGTTTTCTTTCTTACACCAATAATTTTATCATTTTCTACAGCATATTACTCCAAAGAACTTAAGAATGATTATTAAATCTATTACACACAATATGATTATAATTAATTTTGATAAGACCTTTTTTAACATCACCAAACTATTCACAAATCTTTGAAATTCCACTCCCATGTACCAATCTTTCAACAGCCTTTGCCTCATGTGAAAAAAGTAGCTATATTTGCAAATTATTGGTTATTATGCTTGCTATTATCTGGAATAAATGCACAACCCTGTCTCATTTTCAACACACGGACACACCGCTCTTTTTAGAGAAAAGTATATCCAAAGCTATTTTGCCACATCATAACATGCAGTGTAAGCATTTGTTTATTGATTTTTGCCAGTACACCAGAAGTTTCAGATGCAAGTCGATCAACTAAAGTCAACAACTATCTAATATTTACTGCATTCAATGCAACACCAAAGGAAGGAATCAGTCCACCAAAATTATCCATGAGCACTTGTCAAAATCTATGTTTCACTCTTTTGAGTCCACTTTCACTTATTCCATTCACATTTTATACCATAGGGAACACCAAGGCAAGATAGCAGCTGCCCACCCAATTTTGTGGTAGGTTAACATAAGCCATTTAACTACACAAATAATACATTGTTTTATATATATCGGTTCTTCACTATTAAAATATTCATTATTAACCACATAATTAGAACTAAATTCATTGTCTCCAAACTAGTTCAGTATGATTTCAAACCATCAGATTTCTCATGCATTATAGTCACAACTCCGTTTCTCTCTTGCTCAATACTATGTCTAGAATACATTTTTGAACTTTTGCATCTTTTCTCACCTTCAATCTGCAACTCAATCTCTTTCTTCATTCAAATTTCTACTAATTTTCACTCCTCTCCCATTACATCTGTAATACAATTCTGTTCAACAGCACTCAATGTACACCTAGTCTTATTACTTTGCTAATAGGCTTAACTACTTTAACATGCTCTGCTTAACCCCCTCAATGTAAGGTCATTTCTCTAATGTAAGATCAATATTTATATTGCTGATTTCAAGGAAATCTTGATCACGAAGAATTGAAGCCAAGACGCTCCAAGTCAGAATGTAGGAGCGAGGTAACAGATTGTAGGTCACCCCCTCTGCGACAGAAGCAGGCATTTATATACATGCATAACAGTTAGATAAATTCATAATGACTAAGTACTCCTTTAACAAACTATCATATGCGCTCTTTCTGTAATCATTAATAGGCACACCATAATTGATTCTTTCATCTCCAGAATTATTAGTACCAGTATATGATTCAATTTCAGATTTAGATGAGGCATATCCAACTGAAGTGTGAAGGCTAACCAGAATGCCTAGCAACATTATATATAAACATATGATAGAAAATACTTTCAACATTATATAATATCTCATCTTAATTTTGGCCATTACTCCTTCTGGGAAAAATCTATCGAAATCAAAAATGTAAGCTACTAATATGGTATAAAAATTAAAGTCACAAAAGTCACAACAAAATATTTTAAGTCTTCAAATATAAAATGTCATTGATATAAAGCTATGTTTTTAGAAATATGTTCATGGGAAACCATCTATCTTCAACTGGATACCTATGGTACAAAATGAATCTTTTTTAAAAGTATGGAATGAGACTCTAAATGAAAATATTTTCGGTACTCCATTCAAAATTATTCAAAGTAGATTTTCACAAGTTTCCTTTTACAACAAGTTCATATAGGGTCTTCAAAAATGAACTGATAATCTTTCTAATTAATATCTCTTTGCTCTGGTTCAATGTTTTTCAATTACAACCATTCTTTTGCTGTGTACTTCTTGTTTGGTGCCCTTACTCTTGCAGCTATTCTGACCACTGATTGCGCCAACTCTGCCTCTTAAATCTGTCTGGGTCTCTTATAACTCTCTTTCTGCCTCTGCTTACACTGTTTCATGTCTACAACTTTCTTATGCCCCCCTTTCTTCCCTCTCACACTCTCAGGCAAACTATATGGATGCCAACTTTCATCTTCGGATGCATTTATGACAACTGCTGTATCATCATCTTTTCTTCCCACTCATTTTGTGCAGTTTTCAACTGAAACAGCTGTATCTGCTCCGGGGACTTTTGAAATTCGAGCATTTGCTTTCTGATTTTCTTGAGCTTGAATTTGTTGTTCTCAAGCTTGACTTTGTGCTGCTTGTGCTTCTTCTTTTGCTTGCCCAAGCTCTTTTCTACCCCCTCTGGATCCATGTGACAAATTTGAGTTTGACAGAGAATCAGTGGTTGGTGTCACCGCATCTTCATCTGCAGGCTTCACCCTCTTCATGTGAAATGTGTGTTTCCATTGTGTCAAGCCATTAGGGGTAATCTCATATTCATCAGAACCAACAAGAAGGCATCCAACCACTTCAGTGAGGTTGAATTATATATTTTGCACACATTTGACTTGAGAGTGCCACTAACTCTCCCAACCATTAACCACTAATTTACTTTCAGTGCCATACACAACACTTTCATTAATTCACTTTGCTCACCTTCCCAAACATCTAACCATACAAAACACCAGAAGGGAACCTCTACCGTGCTTAGTCTATCCCTCCTAACCTGCCCGATGGGATCGCCCTATGGTATTAAAAGGACTCTCACCCACTGGAATTCCAAGTGGCATGCCTCATAATAGAGTTCTCATCCAGATACCTAGCGTTGGGAAGGATCCTAGATTTAAAATAGTCTAGCGAGTACTGAGGGCTAATTTTATTTTCAAAGGGCACTTGGACAAAGTTGAAAACAGGTGCGGTGCACTAAGGAAATTGGTATCCTCTGTTTCCCTGGGTCAACATGTTTCAGACATCACACCCTCACCAGACTAGTTGGCTCTTGTCAGGAACTCACAAGGATCCCGTTAGTATCCTATTTGTGTGCATTCAACTGTGAAACTTCCATTTACCATACTCATACATGACATACATACCAACTCATTTGGTCCATATGTTTGCATTTCTCTGTAGCTATGGGAGAGACAGAGATAATTAATCAAGCACAACATCATTAAATATGTCTGTGTGTATCCTTATGCATGTCACCAAGTGATTCTTGTGAGTATTTCACATCAAGCAGGACCAGTGTTTAAGCAGTACAATGTGTGTCTCCATCACAGTTACTTTAAAAATGTGCACATACTCTGCATGTACTAGGTTGGTATTCTGTGTGCAAGTATAATCCTTACAATTCCCAAGATATTGTATATGCTACCCTCATCATGCATATAAAGTGTGATTTTTGCTCATTCGCCTTACTTAGTAGCATCCTATTTAGAGCTCCATGAGGGTAAGAAGGCAAGTGGACCTTTTAGTCATACTCTGTTAACAAATAAAGTAAAATAACATCCATAAGAGTGTCAGGGTCTAGTTCTCCTACTCAAAGGACCCATCAAAGCCTCCCACTATGTCCCACTTACTTCATCAAAGGTCTCGTTCTGGTTGTGAACCTATTCGGTTCCTCCTTCCCCCACATCTTAGCATGGGGACATTTTCTTGCCCTTAAATACTCAGTGTTCCTCTGAGTAATGTGACCCAGGTGCATCATTACATCAAGACATACTTCTATCTCTTTGGGTGAGTGCCAAAGAAGGTTCCACTGTTCTGCTGCCAATTTGTCTCGTTTTGTATAGAAAATCTCCCAAATGTTCTCAATTGTGAGATGTTATTTACTGCTTATTCGTTTCATTTTGTATACCTTATATTCCCTGAACAGAAGCTCAGAAACGCAATAGCCACATTTTTCCCTGCAGCTGGAATCCTGACCACTGGACATCTGGCACTTAGAAAGGGTGAAGGAACATCACACCATGGGAAAAACGCACATGGAAACATGGACCACTGATTGGTCACGTGCCAGGCTTACATTGTCCCTTCACCAGAGATGTCTGTTTTCCTGCACTAACTATTGTCACATTCAAGGTGTCTTTACCTGTGTTCTAATGTTCTCTCTATGGTGTGCAAAAAGATGGCAGATAATGTTATGTTTGTGTGGGACCCGAACCCCAATATTCATCTGAACACCAAGAATTCATTACCCCAAAATTACATATATTTCAGCTCCCGAATTTTAATTTGATCTAGTGGTTAGACACTGCACATCTCATCAGGGAAACAACAATTTGGAAGAGTTAAACAGTATAAAATATAATATGCATGAAAAACTGAGTTCTAGATCAAAAATACAGAAAAAGGATTTTATTACAGAAAAGTTAATAGGCGGTACAAAGAAGTACTGGCAAAGATTATCTCAAATGAGCAAAGTAGAGTACAGGGAATAATGTAATACCGTAAAATTCAGCTAGGCATATTTTAAATGGAAATTCTAAATGCCAAACCCATAAAGAGCACTGGCAGTATAATGGGACATCTGAAAAATGGCAAAGTATCCCCAAAAGAGATCACAGAGTGTGCATGGGCCAAATAATCAGCAAAAAGGCATATAGAAGCCTCAACTACCGGAGCACAGACATATATTTAGCAAAACACACACTTCTATTAAGAAACTCTGCAAATTCAGCATAGCATGATCATGGTAAGGGTCGCATTTGGCAAACCAGAAATAACATTATAATTCAGACTTGGGAAATCAATTAAAAACTAACCCATTTCTTAAGGTAAGAGAAATCTTTCATTGTGTCCTCAGAAACTGCACTCCCGAGATTGTACAATAGGAATGAAACATTGGCTCAAAGAACCTTGGAGATTGTACAACAGGAATGAAACAATGGCTCATAGAACTCGTACATCTCCTAAAGAACTTCCAGTGGAACTCCTTGAAAATGATACTTTGGGTACACCATGGAAGTTTCATTCACAGTCTCATCAGACACAGTATTATTTCCGCCATGTGGTCAGTTCTACCCGGAAGAAGAGGAGAGATGTTTTTGCAGAGGGACACAGATTGGGAAGGGGAATGAGCAGGAGTAAGTTGAACAGCACACATAAAACAGCATCCATTTTAAAATTAATGGGGTGCAACATGAAATGTGGTCTATCGCACTAATAGCATAATCTAGACTTCTATACGACCTAAACATTTCATTTTAGAGGCAATCTTATCAATTCATCAGTTGAGACTCCATGCATCAATAAAACTATAACATTTGAAAACAAATTTTTTCACGACATTTGCACATTGTGCATATTTAAAAAAACGCTATGATATTTGTAAATGTGAGCACAGTCTCAGGACAGGTGTCTGATCTACATCATAGTAGTCTAAGGGAACTTGTGCCCTGTTCAGGGTACTTTCTCTCCATATGATGTCACTAAGGCTTGAGGTCATGGATATATCCGGTTTTTATGCTCTATAATGAACTGCTTTTCACTCTCCCTCATTCTTCACAATATAGCCTTAGAGCCCGACCTAGCAGGCTCACCGGCCATTAAAGGCCCACTCCAGCGTTAAAGGCCCAATCGAAGGTTAGGGCCTTTAACAAGGGAGTGGGCCTTTAATGGCCGGTAGAGCCCGCTAGTAGGGCTCTAAGGCTATTAAAACATTCCGCCCCAGAGGGCAGAATGTTTTAATTGGTAAAAACAAAGGCCTCTCGGAGCCTGAGGGGATTTAAATCCCCTCGAGCTCCGAGAGGCCTTTGTTCACAGCAGTAGCTGTGAAAAAAAGCAACATTGGAATGTTGCTCTGCGGGCCTTTACCGGCCCGTAGAAGCACGGAGCACTCCATTGTATTCAATGGAGTGCTCAACTTTCTAATATTCTAATAAGGAATAATGAAGCATGTGCCTATTTCACCCTTCTCCTGGCACCATAAAGAATAATTAAACCTTTCCTTCTTCCACTATTCTGCTGTCCTGAAGGAAATGATGAATCTGCTCCTTGTTGCTTTGAAACAAAAGCAGAACATGTAAAACTTCTGGTCATTTCTAGGCTGTTCTTCATTAGTAAATACTTCACTTGTTATTAATGATAGAAGACCAACTCCAGGAACATAATAATGCTGGAGGCTCCAACACAGATGTCTAGAATTGCTTCCAACATACCCACACCAACATACTAACAGGAAGCGTCATTCTTAACGCTATTGCTTTTAAGATATTAAAATATTTGCTGTACAATCTGTTGGGAAATTCTTGGTAGTCGTTAAACATAAAAGTATTTCATAGAAACACGTACATTTATTAATTATGTTCATTCACTACTAGATTATTCAAGTGCGTTTTTCATGTGTCCATATAAGCAATTAACCATTTTAGGGATGCCCAGAACACATTTTTATATCTAGAAATTACAGCATATCTGCATAGCAGACAACTGCACTGAGGCAAGCCTTAATTGTAAACTCATTTAAGATCATGTAATGTTACTGCAAATGAAATTCAAAATTGTAAAACCTGTTTGAAGCAATATAACAGAGATATTTAATTCCATTGATATAACGCTTACTACCCCTGATGAGGTGAGGAAGTGCTTTATGACAGAGGCACTTTAGTCAGTAGCCCAAATTTAGTGGTTAACTGAGTGGTTACTAGTTACTGTTGGATATTGTTGGTTATTGGGTTAGTCTTGTGCTCAGGAAACTGAAGCATTTCCCCCAGACTCTAGTGATGAATTAAGTTTACAGGAGTTAGGTGTGACTACTAGAGTGAGTTCATGCAAGTGTTAAAATCGGATAAGTAAATAGGATAGGGGAAGGTAGGTATTGTAAGGTTGCAAGGAGAGGTTACAGAGGAGAATTTGCTATTCATGAGAGTGGCTGGTGATTTATAAAAAAAAAAAAATGTAGTGCCTTCACTGCAAATAAAACTTCATCATTGTGATATAAAGCCATTAATTAAATAACATCTTAAGATGGTATATACAAGATTAGTATCTGATTTATCACTCTGCTCATTTTTGACTTCTTTCTCCCTTTTATCACTTCTCCTTTCCAAGGTTAATGAAATTGGTTTAATGCAGCCATTAAGAGAAGAAAGGTTGTGTCCTCAAAGCTATGGTGACATCTTGTGCCATGTTATGGGCGGCAAGATTTTGCAAGGAGAAGATTAGGCAATTTATTTAATAACTGCTCACTTTAATACCCGGTTAAGTGTCTGGTTCAGTAGGGACATATGAATTATAGATGTCTAAACTGACAATATATAGCGTACAAGAAGGGAGCGTGTGCCTGAGAGACAGGAACAGAAATAGGGATCAAGTCATGATAGGGTAGAGGGTCTCTCAGATGCTGTAAGAACTATTTCATTAAGTGTTGCTTCTCAAAAAATAGTTGTGAGGTTGAAACAGATTATTTGGCATCATGCGGATATGGGGAATGATTTTCGAAAGCAAAAGCGAAATCAATAGCAAGGAGGTGGCCAATGTGAAAAGGCCTGGCAGTCTCTTGATGCTTTTCATTGTTCAAAGGAGTTTCCTCTTGCCAATTAGTAGCACTTCAATTTCCACTACAAATATTATTTAAATAAATAGAAAATGTATGGTTCAGACAGTGACATGTATCATCATCAGAGAATGGCCAATATGTATGTAACTCACTCCTTCCTCAACATCAGATGGACTGGGCATGACTCGAATTCCGAAGGAACACTAAGGGGCATATTCTCAAGGCGATATCGCCGCGTTAGCGGCACTTTTCTGCCGCTAAAGCGGCGATAATTTTATCGCCCTATTACCAAGCTGTCACTAACAGCCGTTAGCGACAGTTTTTAGGCAAAAACGTCCGTTATAAAGATCGCTACTTCTGTTAGCAATAATCATATGCAGGAGAGGCGTTCCCGTGCAAAAACGCACGCAAACACCACTACTCCCTATTCACAAGGGGGTCCTTGAACTTCTGAAGACCAAAAAAACTGGCTCTAACTGCAGTTAGAGCCAGTTACTTAAGACCAGAAAATAGCTGGTCTTAAAAATGGGGATACCGCTTGGGGTCACATCTCAGCAGGTTTTGATGCTGGACAGCGCTGCAAGCAATGTTGCAGCGCTGCCCTGCGACAAAACTGCAGTGCAGGAATGCGCACCATCAATAAGATAGTGCGCATTCCTGGGCCCCAGTCATGAAAAGTGTTGCAGCGCTGCAACAACACAGCGTTGCAACACTTCTCACTACGCCCTTCCTGCGACAGCATGGATGTGCTGTATTCACTGGACAGTGCTCCATGACGCAAGTGATGACAGATACTTCAGGAATCCTGACGTATCTGTCTGCGCTAAAG
Source organism: Calotriton arnoldi (assembly GCA_963921515.1). Classification (NCBI taxonomy): domain Eukaryota; kingdom Metazoa; phylum Chordata; class Amphibia; order Caudata; family Salamandridae; genus Calotriton; species Calotriton arnoldi. The sequence goes on along the minus strand of CAWUFW010003746.1, from coordinate 962,684 downwards.
TCACGCATTGCTGCAGTCCTGTCACAACCATGACGCAACTCCAGCAATGCATGGGGCCAGCCTATCCCTGTGGCACTGCGTCACCCTCACGCCTGCCATCAGGCAGGCGAAAGGTACTGACGCATTGCCGTTCATGAGTGGTGCCCGATTGTCGGCGCTGTTGGAGATCCATCGGTGGTGGTTGAGCGCTGCGGTGTCATCGTTTGGAAGCATTGGTGGAGTGTTGTTGCGAAGGGAGTGGACGAGACGTTCTTCGGTGGCCTTGATCCAGCTGCGAGGGGGTGCGATGATGGCGGTGGCATCCGGTGGGCAAGGTGAAGATGTGATGTTACCAATGATGGCCGGTCCAGGAGAGTCCGGTGTTGTGGCTGTAGTTGAAGTACCCGCTGGCGGAGGTGAAGTGCTCGACCGTGTGTCCTGCTTTGTGGCTTGTTGAGCTGACTTGCTGCTTGCGTCTGATGTAGGGGACGTTTCCCAGGAGGGGCTGGTGTCCTGGTCACTGGGGTTGTCCAGGTGGAACTTGAGTTCACCGAGTAGGATGTCGTCGGTGGATGGGAGACCCTGGGGTGCAATGAGGTCTACAATGGTATTGGAGAATGGGGGTCCATGGCCCGGGGGGCCTGCACATGAGGGTGCAGCAGAGGATGTGCTTGGGCTTGGTCCAGATCTGGGAGTTGAGGTGGTCCTTGGTCACCCTTGGGTCATTAGAGTACGTGGTCAGTCGGAGTGTGCTTCTGTAGGTGATGGCAATACCTCATCCTTGATGGTCGGGGTGCTCCTTGCGGGCGATACTGCAGCCGTCAGTGATGGCGATGGCGATGTCCGGACCGGAGCAGAGGTTGGTCCTGGCAGGCGAGGTGGCATCCTGGGTTGATGGCGAGGAGGGTGCTGGCGTCGTAGCGGTGGAGTGTCCAAGAGGAAGGCTCCTTGGTGCAGAGCGCAGTTCAGGGGCAGACGGACGCAAACGGCGTAGCCTATGGGTTGCCTTTGGCACGGGAGACGACCATTACAGTGCAGGCAGTACATCGTCAACACTGCAACTCCGACAACGTAGGTGCCTTTACATCGCATTTGATTACAATGCATTGTGAGGTCAGTAATGGGGTAAATTAAAGTTTTTCAGGTGGGTATGGGTTTCTGATGTAAAATATGAAAATTGGGATGTGTGTTGGGGTAAGAAATGGAATTTGGGGTGTGTTTTGGGCTAAAATATGGAATTTGGGGTGTGTTTTGGGCTAAAATATGGAAATTGGAGTGTGCATTTGGGGTAAAATATGAAAATTGGGGTGTGCATTTGGGTCAAATTTGATTTTTGGGTGTGTTATGGGGGCTCAAAAAGGAATTCCAGGGTTCACGGTTGGGTTTGGGGTGCAAAGCTTAGTTTTGGGTTGCCCTCATTGAAGTGGGAATAGTGATATTATTGTCTCCGCTATGCAACACCTACTCTACTGTTGCAATGTGCCTAGTATTAGTATGCATTGGAATGGAATGCAATGTTATGGCATGCGTCGCAACCACGTATGTGCCTTTGGCACACGAGTGGTACGCCCGCTGTGCATGGGTGCACAGCGGCCGCCATTGAGAAGTGCTGGGGGGGTGGCTGGACAGCTGTGAGGTGGTAAACGCTGGAAAGAAAACTGGATGGGGCGTGGACGCGGGGATGTGTGTGTGAGCGGGTGTTGTAAATATTTGAATAAGGGAAGTTTTACCTCGAAGCCGGGTCCTGTGTCTTCGTTGCTCCTGCTCTCCTGCGTCTGCTTCCAGGAACAGAAAGTAGGCAGCCAGGCTCCCTCCCCTGAGCCAATCACAACGCTGCGACGCGGCGGTGGGATTGGTAATTGGCAACGGGGCAAGGCATGCAGCCAGGGGCTGGAGGGGTGGGCATGTTCTCCATGCAGGCTGTAATACAGGCTGTAATGCAGCCTGCACTACGAACAGGGAAGTGCGCATGACTGCTTTGGGCGGCTTGAGTGGGCCGACCAAACAGTCATTGCGCACTTGAGTGGGCATGCCAATCCGCCCATGCCTTGCCCTGTGCTTGGAGCAGCCCTACCCACCCGCAAAATAAACATAGCACGGTTACATCAGTAAGTTATCATCATGTGATGATTGTTCCTCTTCTGCACTGCTTGAAAGCAGTGGGGCGACGCTCTTCCACCATACCGGATGAGCCGCCACTGGGGGTGTGTCATCTACGTGTGCTGGGCCTGGGCGACTCAACCCCCAGGCGTCCTCCGCTATGCGTCCCACCTTCTCCTTACCTGGACATTGACACTGTGGCGCAATCCGCTGCACTCTCTCCAAATATGTGACTCAGCCGGCAGGAGCCTCAGCCAGGTGGGACTTCACAAGTCTGGGTACAGCAGTCGCCGCCAAGTCCGCTGGTGAACCTCCCGATGCAGTTGATGCAGCAGGGCCCCCTTAGGCATGAAGTTGCAGCGCTCCCGCCACACAAGTTCGGCGCAGCTCTGGGGCCTCACCCTCCACAGAGTCCTGCCAGCCCAACATCATCCGGCCTGTGATGCAGAGAGGCGGCACCCACCGTTGGTAATCCCCTCCATGCACCCCGGTGTAGTGGTGGATCGTAGTATGCGATGCAGACCTCCCTACGTTGGGGTGCAGGAACGCCTCTACTATTAACAGCTCCAAGGTGTGCAAGGCGGTCTTCTCACACAGGTCAGCAACGTGTCTCCATGCGACCTGCCAGACTTCACCACCAGGTACAGGCGATCGTCGCGCCTCAATGTCTACCGCCACGGCTCATCGACTCCACAACTCCTCCGCATCCCACTCCAGGCCCCAGACGCAGGTCCAGCGAGGCATCCAGGCTTCAGACGCAGGTCCAGCGAGGCATCCAGGCTCCAGACGCAGGTCCAGCGAGGCATCCAGGCTCCAGATGCAGGTCCAGCGAGGCATCCAGGCTCCAGACGCAGGTCCAGCGAGGCATCCAGGCTCCAGACGCAGGTCCAGCGAGGCATCCAGGCTCCAGACGCAGGTCCAGCGAGGCATTCAGGCTCCAGACGCAGGTCCAGCGAGGCATCCTGGCTCTCATCCTGGTCATCCTGGATGTTGGGTGGCTTGCAGGGGTTGTTGATGTGTGCTGCACTTGGCCCAGGATGCTCCATTCTGCATTTTTTTGGTTTTTATGCCTATTTTCTCTTGGATGTTGACTGATAGGCTATTTTTTGCATTAGAGGCAAAAAAAACACGTTGGGCTGACTAACTTGAGTTTTTTTGCCCCTAATGAGCCTATCGGTAGTTTTTGCCCGCTAACGCCGGATTTCCTATCGCCTTCGCACTGATGTTAGCGGCAGTTTTCACTGCCGTTCCCTGATACTATCGCCATGTAGCAACGGCTTGGTAATACGCCGCTAACATGGCGATAGTTTTCAGGGTTAGGCAGCGATAAAAAAACTGCCGCTAACTGGCCTTTGCGATAGGTATCGCCGGTCCTTGTGAATATGCCCCTAAGACCGCACAAACTTCGTGCTCAAGTTGTCTTACCATTAGACAGGGACGTTTTTAGAATTGGGCAAAGTGGGCAATTGCCCAGGGTCCCCACCTTCCCAGGGCCCCTCTAGGCATGTGAAGCATCTCTCTAGCTCACTTCTGTTTATTTTTGTATCTTAACCATTAACGTATGGTTCACTATTGTTATCCAACATAGGGCTTGAACGAGCTAAAAATGTGGATTATACCCAAAAGATGTTCCAAACAGGGGCCCCCGAAACCTTTCTTGCCTAGGCCCCCAAAATTCTTAAGTTTACACTGCCATTGGAGGCATTTCTCATAAGCTGCACTGTTTGGCTCGTGGTTTCTTCAAAACTTTTTTTAATCAGCAGCTCCATAGACCCCGCACCCCCGGCCCCAACGTACTATACTTAACATCACATAGTTGAGGATGCTAATTATGCTTAAGCAGCAGTAATACAGACAGCTTCTTCGGTACATGTTTATCATTTGAGGGTCCACCACTAAGAAGTTCTAAGAAATTGACACATTTTAATTTGCCTGTAAGCCCTTCTTCTTCGTCATCTTTAGCACACACTGGCCCAATGGCAATATTTTCAGTGGAATTTCTTTGAATCACAGACTGTCTGCACCTATGCCTCAAGTGGCAATAAAAGACATGAGCTCCCAGCCCTGTCTCCAGGTCAGAACCCCTTACAGAGGAAAGGATCCAACCGACCTCGTGCTGGGGATCTTCTTTGGGGCTATGGTAGCCAGCTTGTTTTGCAAACTGCTTTTCTTGTTTCCTGTTTTAATTTGAATATTAAAGCATCTGCTGAGGGGACTGTTTACGAGCCCAGAGAGGGACCGTCTCTCCTTCGGAGAAGGGAGGGCTTCTCGGAGCATCACTACCAACAACACAACAACAGCGAGGAACTTACTCACGCAAATCAGGGGCGTTCTTTTGTCTATGACACCTTCTGGCCCTGAGCTGGAGTTGATGTTCTTGGCCAGATGAGTAAAAGAGATTCTTAGGGGTAGAAACAAGACAGCGAAGGCAACAAGCACCAGCATCACTTCAAAAACACTTAATAAACAACCTGATTACAACACAAAAAAACCTACCTGATAATATTACCACCCTGCAATATGTGCCACATAGGTTGGTCAGCGAGATGAGGCCCTGTACAGAAGCCCTCTTCCCTTACTCCAGAAATTAGACCCTGTACAGAAGCCCTCTTCCCTTACTCCATAAATTAGACCCTGTACAGAAGCCCTCTTCCCTTACTCCAGAAATGAGGCCCTGTACAGAAGCCCTCTTCCCTTACTCCAGAGCACGCATCATGTTTAAATCCTGTCAGCATGGCTGGCCCTAGAACAGTGGTAGAAACCTCTTCTGCTTAGCTTGCTGTGAGGAAAATAAGATCGAGGTGCCCACCATTATCACTTTATTTATATTTTTGCACTTCTTGCAATCTTTTGTGTTCCTCTTTACAAAGTTTCTCTACCCCTCCAAAAAGGCCTCACCTCGCACTTTGAAGACCGCTGTTCTAGGGCGAAGCCGTACTATGTGGCACATTATTTACCATCTGCAGTGGGTGCTACTTTGACCCCAAAATAACAAAGGCAACCCAGGCGGCAAGGGAAAGGGATGCAAAATGCCACGTTGCTTATGGCAGCATTTGAAATCTGCACTCTCTTTGAAGACCACCTCAACACGAATGGAGCCTCACATTGCATAAACCAGCACTCTTTGCCTCCCAGCATCTCAACAGTAAAGTGGGGAGGTGAGGTTTCTTGTCAGTAGGCCCTTGAGCAGAGGACTCTACATCAAGAGCACTGAAACGAACTTATTACCATTCAAGGAGCTATAAACCATCCTGTGCCAACAGGAATAGTCTGAACTGCTAGTAAAACACTTGTCAGCTGAAGACGGCGTCCTTATGAAACACTGCGCCTGCTCTGCAGTCTGAAGGCAGATGTGCACAGAAGAAATAAATAAATTTCCAGCTCATTTCTCAGACCTGTGACAGCATCTCACCTCCTACTCCAAACACCACCCACTTTCCAACACCCTGTTTAAATGTTTTCACAAATCATTTACCAAAATGATAACAAGTGTGGATGGCTATTTAGTAGATTTGAGAGGAGCTTGCGAATTGAAGTCACAACGAATAGTTTTCAAATGCAACTCGCTTGGTTCTTTTGTATTTTTTAACCCACTAACCTGTAGCAATCTCCCGCTTTGGGGAAGCGGGGAGCAGCACAGACCACTGACACCAGGTTTGTGTGGAAAAGGGCGCTTGATTGAAACAGATGCACATCACAATTAACCTAGGCCTTCGCCTTACAAAACTACAACCTCATTATACACATTTAGAACTATTTTACTCTACCCACCTCCCCTAATGTATCCCCCCCCCCTTCAGAACAACTTTATACATCAACATTGTATCTGATCAATGGCTGTTCAAATGTAACTGATACCTCTAAAATCCCTTTCCTCTTTCCTACATCTATTAACCTGAGAGCCCACTAAATTTCCCATCTAAGGTTAAAATTCCGGTCTTGACTAGGCATGCACAAGCCTACCCGTTCCCCTTTTAGACTGAACTGCCGCTGACAACTGTAAATTACGGTAAACCATGGCAACTTCCCTGCCATCAGCCACCCAGAAAAAGGTGGGTGCTGATCTCCCCCGTTTTATCCCACCTTTTTCTGCCCCCCCGATGCAGGTGGGAAGCAGGCGGTAAGTCATAGGATTAGCTAGCCCTCAATACCTTCTCCAGAACCAACTCAATCTGCAACAAGTAAAGCTCCAGACCAATGAATGATAAATGGACTCCATCACTGCCGAAGAACTCCTGATCATCATACCGGACATCTGAATGTTCCAACCTACCTATCCCTAAGTCCCTACAGAAAAAAACAAGATGAATCAACAGAATGTCCGGGCAGTGCCCCCATGCACCGAGTTTGTTCAAACAAGTAAGGAGCTCTCCCGATCTCATTCCCCCCTTACCATACCACTTAATATCATCTAAGGACACATCAAAACCCAAATTTGTCCCCTGCACTGAAGACCTTGAATGCCGTTCCGCCCATTCACAAAGGAATGTCCAAACACACAGGACATAATCATGCTACCGGGTAATCACTAAGGAATACGCTCCTGCCCTTGCCCCTATGGTCTGTATTGGACTTGTATAACCAAATCTGCAGGCCCTCGGTATATCTACAGACTTCCTCCTATTTAACCCCTCTACCCATTTTACTCCCCAGCAGTTCTGACACTCTAAAGGCTCCAAAGAACTTCCAGGACATGAGTGCTTAAAATAGTGCCAACTCACTCTCCAACGTACACACTGCTGGAAGGACTCCCATCACCTGACCAAAAATGTCTAACATCAGTGGCCTCGTCTTGGAACCTCGAAGCCTTGCCTCTCTAACCCAACCTTCCAAAATCCGCTTACCTAGCTCGTCAGCTGATGGAGTGTACTGCCCAAAGAAGTTTACCCAAGAAAGATTTGCCCGCTAATTTTTCTGCAATAGTCACCCTCGAATGTCCTTGTTCTGTGAGGGACATCATTAATTGCACTACGTCTGTGTCCTAACCCAGTTCTCCTGTCTCTGCCTAGCTCCCCCGGCTAAAAATTCAGACCAAGCCTGAGAGTAAGCTCTCCATGTCAATAGTGCGACAGAACCTGCTGCCAGCTAAAACAGCCTTTCTCTCCAACAAACCAGAGCTGCTGTGGCATTCGGGTCTGGACTTTGTCCGCTTCCGTGGCCACCCCATGGAATCTCTTCCACTGCGAACGAGACAAAGCATCCGCTATGTCATTGTCACACCTGGCATGTGTTGAGTCCTAAATATTATGTCACGATGTCGGTATTCTATTACAAAGACCCTCAATAATTTCAATAACTGGGCATCCTTTACTGACTGACTATTGATAACCTGTAGCACGGACATGTTGTCCAACCCGAAAAGCACCATTTGTGGGACAGCTAATCCCCTCAGAGCTTCAGTGCCACTACTAGGGGGAAGAATTCCAGAAACGCAATGCTTCGGCCCTCTTGTTTCTACTGCTGCAACCATTCTTCTGCACACCAATGCCGCTGCCAAAAGAGGCCAAAACTTGCACCCTCTGCTGCATCAGAAAAGATCCGGGCACCCCATTCAACATCTTCCAAGGCTGCTATTGCGATCCCGTTAAATGAGTGTAGGAATGACCTCCACATGTGTAAATCCTCTTTAACACCTGGTGAAAGGCTGATGTGATGATGGGGAAGTGTGAGACCTGACAGTAGCAACCCCAACTTGCGACAAAATGTCCTCCCTGCACGGACCACTCGGCAAGCAAAGTTCAAGTGTCCCAATAAATAGTACTTGCACCTCTTTTACCATGACTTTAGCCTTGCTTAACATTCCATCCAGCAGGTGCTGCATTTTTTGTTTCTTGTCATCCGGCAGTCTAGCTACCAAAGCCTGAGAATAGATCTCAATACCCAAAAAAGACAAGACCGTGCTGGGACCTATTGTTTCTCCGGTGCTAAAGGCACTCCTATATCAGCCATGAGCTCCTTGAAACTGTCCAGCTCACACTGGAAGTCCGGTGAACTGGGCCACCCCGCGAATAAGAAATCATCTAAGCAGTGGGTTACCAAATCATTGCAGGTGTACCACGTGAACATCCACTGAAGAAAGAAACAGAAGCACTCAAAAAGATAACAGGAGATCGAGCAGCCCATTGACAAAGCTTTATCAAAGTACCAACTGCCCTAAAACTGTATGCCCAGCAGGTGAAAATCGGCAGGGTGTACTGGCAGCAAATGGGCATCCGACTTAATGTTACTCTTAGCGATAAGTGCCCCCTGTCCTACTCTAGTCACCAATGCTACAGCCATGTCCACTGAGGAATATGTGACTCAAACTTGTTAAGCAGGTATATAGACATTCATTGACTGGCTCTCAGGCCAGGAGAGATGTTGAATGATCCAGAACTGACCTTGCTCATTTTTGGGTACCACCTCGATTGGTGACACGATTAAGGGCCTTATGATGATGTCGGTCGGAAAGTACATGTGACTCCAGTTTCTATTACCCATCACATCTTTGACTCAAAGTAGTGTAAGCAACATATAATTCTAAGAATTATTACAAAAAACTTTAGCTCATCACCAGAGCCATTGTGGTGGGTAAGATAATTGTATGGGAGATACAAAAGGAGGCACCATTTAGCAGGAGCAGACACTCAGCCAGAAAATATTGCCTCTTTGGTAACATCTATAGACCTTATCAGAAACACCTGCATCCTGACTCCATGGTGTGACTGTGAATGAATGGTCATACCTGCTCCAAATCAAACGGTCAAGGGCTGAAAGTGAAGGATTTTGTGTCAGAGGCATGTTGGTTTCTTTCTGTCTTTCAAAGAGAACTAGTTTCTTCGAAGGGCTAACAATTTAAAAAAAAAACATGAATACAAAAATAATATACAAATGCAAAATAATAAATAAAACGTATGTGGATGGATTGAAATTGTCTTGGATGAATTGATTCACTTGGAGGATGACCTCAAAACGTTTCCAGAACATTCATATAATGCAAAGTATTTTTGAACAATTGATAATTTTCTCAATGTATATTAAATCTTATTTTTAAAGATTTATATCAGTTGAAGACAATGATTATTACCAAAACACACAGGGAATGTGACAGGTGTTGCACATTCTTTTAAAAAAAAAGATGTGACTTGTGGCACCACAGTCCACTTTGTGGTTATGTGCCACGTGGTGCTTTGTACATAGACTTTAATTGTGTTCCATTGGCAGTGGTGTCCACTGCTATATGATTAATGAAAATGTTGTTTCACCTGGGTTTCCCTAGGACAGCAGGATTTGTTTTTATGTGGACACTCAGGGGCATATTTACAATGAAGTGACAGAGTGTGACGTTAGCCTTCCTGGCTTAACGCCGCACTCCGCCATTTCAGAAACGCAAGGCTGCACCATATTTACAACAATATGGTGCAGCCCTGCATTTCCTACTGTGCTAGTGCTAAACTTAGCAGCCTAGCGCCAATGCAGACACCCTTGCGCCATAGTGTAAGGGTGTCTGCGTTGAGGGGAAGATTGTTTATGTGCAGGAAGGCTCTCCTTCCTGCACATAAACAATCAATGGCCTTTTGCTGTTTCTATGTATGCTGCACAATGCAGCACACATGGAATCAGCAAAAACGAGGAGAAATAAAGCATTTCCCCTCATTTCGCCTGTTTAAGCCAGATTTTCCCTGGTCTTTATTGTGGCGCTGCCTCCTATTTACGCCACCCTTGTAAGTAGGGGGCAGCGTCAAAATCAATGGGTGTTGCGGTGGAACAGCCACCACAACACCCATTGCCCTCCCCTTTCACGCTAAGTACTGCGTGAAAGGGGGCCTTATTTACAAGGCAGCATTAAGCCACATTAAGTGGCTTAACACTGCCTTGTAAATAAGACGAAGCCCCTATCGCCACCACAACGTCTCTAAAACTTTGTTGGCTGCTAGATACTGCACATGTTTGTGTGTATATAGGAATGTATTCCCAGATCCTATCTACGCCACAATTTTTTGAGTTAGGAACACCATTGTACCAAGAGGATTCTCAGGTACTTAATTTCAATATGTGTGTACAAACAAAACAATTGCCTCCTGCCTGTGATGTGAGGAAGGGAAGGCTGTACACAGACAAACACAGACAAAACCTAATGCAGCATACAAACGAAATTTAAGACCGCGACCAAATCAGTAATTTATTTCATATATTTGAGCAGTAGCTATAGAATTTTCTAAAAATTATCTTTTTCAATCATAATTCATGCCTCACAGTGTGTCCACTAGAACATTTAAATTCTGAGTTGCTACCCGAACAATTTAAACGTGTGCAAAGATCACTGTACCAAATGCGGATGGAAATCTGTTTAAAAATTAAGCATCATGTTTTTTCACATGAACATCTCCCAGACATAAACTTATCACCACCCCTTTATTGCTATTTATAGATAACCTTTCGATCTTCATTAATGGGAAGGTCGTGGTCTAGACATCTGATGAGAATCTTGAACATTTGACCTCCAACGCCTGACACTAGTACAATGTAACATGAACTGCATTTACCATAATGCTAAGGGGCGAACTGAGCTGGGAGGTGAAGCAGTGTGTTCCCACCCCTTCCTACAATCGATCGAGGCGTTCGAATTCACAGTACTTTCCACTTCTCTCTTTCTCCTACTGTGTTCAGTGTTGATGTGGATCTAATACTTGATTTGCCACATCCTTTCAAGCCTTTTGTTTTCCCAAGTTGTCTTTTCTTACCACAGTAACCCTGCCACTCTCCAACACCTCCTTTGGTGTATCCAATCCTCAAAACTCCTAGTCCTATCATTCTTCCATTCTTACTTTTTCAGCACCTTCTTTACCCTACTTGTAAACTGCCCCCTGTCTTTTCCGGCACTCGAGATCTGTCCATCCACCTTTCTTAATGCCCCACATGCGAGCCACATTTCCCACAATGCTCTCAGCCGCCCTGCACCTTTCCCAAACATTCCTCTCCTCAGTGTCCACACTACCTCCTCTATCACTACTCATTCATGATTATTCTTACTCTTTTCCTGAATACGCTAGCTCCTATTCTACATCGTCTGCGTCATAAGCGCAACTAAGTCAATCAATCAATCAAAATTTCTTTAGTCGACCATGCGCCATAAAAGAAAAGAATACATAAAATCCACAAAGCATCATGCAAAAAACGCACCTTTAAAAGCATATATTATTGAATCTGTAACATTGATACAAGAAAAACATTTTCCTAACGAAAGATGAGAAGATTCAATGACTTTAGGATACATTTACAAAAAAAAAATGATTTAGCTCAAGCAACAGTAAATAAAATAAATTAAATTATCAATCGAGACTTAAAGCACTCAAAAATTAGCTTAACCCTCCGTAAATGACCGCAGGCGCCTACATTTGGTTTACTTCTCAATATAATTTCCTCCTGGCTAAAACAATTCTCCTGTGGCTAACTTTTACATAAAAGGTTCATAGTGACCTCCTTTGTAAATTCTAGTATTAGTCACGTGATAACCTGATACAAGAAGACAAATACATAAGAGATTATATGGAATGCAGGATAAAAGTGTGCAGCATACTGTAAAATGAGGGGTTATCATATCTCATTACCTTAAGTTGCGTTTAAAAAACCCACAAATCAGCACATTCTACATGAACATTTTTAGTAAAAATAGCAATCGATGTTAAGAGACGTGGAAAAATTGATATATGAACCCTCATAAATACCATCAGACTGCTACATTTAATTAACTTCACCATATTGTTTCTCCATAGTTAAAGCAGATCTTATATAACTAACTACTGCATTGATGACTACCTGGGAGCCTAATTGCCTAACGGCTGTCAGCACAGCATACCTGACCAGCAATTCATAATATTAGTTGCTTGAAGAATCAGTGCAAGGAAATATACACGCATGCATTTGCATAAAGTGCAAAATAACATAAAATGTATTGCAATCTGGGCCGAAGGGTTATCACATGTGCATTTTGGAAGTGTTGTGAATCAGGATCCCAGTGCTGGAAAAGCTACCAAAAATGCAGGGTATTTAACCGCAAACGGGGAAGGTAAAACCTATTCTGCATATCATCTGTGAGATAGGGTTCAACTCTTGATGCAATAATGGCGTAAATAGGAAACAACCGTCTACATTGTATCTGCCTTAGCAATTTGCATCATGGAGTGCTAGTTAAAAAATAAAAGTTTCACACGCTCTTTAGCACTATCATCCAAAGACTCTGGATCCCCAAAAATCTGAGGGACCCCTCTCAAAAGAGAAGTTTATTTTACTTAGGCGAGCCAGGGAATCTTATCCTTGTGGTCCAGAGCTAAACACTCCCTGAGTATTAATCTTGAAAACCCTGCCTCCGGTGTACAGCAAATCTTAATCCATAACAACAGAGGTGAAATCCTTAAGGCATCCTCTAAGTGATCAAGTCTTGAGAAAAATATGTTTCAGTGCTCTGGGGTCCCCAGAGCACTGAAACATATTTAGTGCTTGCATAAGATTTTTTTTACTCCCTATGAAGGTTATCCATATTGATATCGCCTCAAACTCCAATCCCATAGAGCCCCACTGGGATACGTTTGGTCTTATAGAACTGTATCATCTCTTTCACTGGCTTATGCCCTAGCTTCGACGAAAAGCAAAAGATAGAGACCATTACTCTATGCAGCTGCTGTATTCTTAGTTTTAACAAATGGCCCCAGGTTTGCTCCATATGAAAAGGAATCCCCAGATAGTTACAAATGTTATCCTTCATCACAGGAGTACCATCCATCATATGAGATTTGGATTTAGTATTTTTAGTGCCACAAACCATAATGAAAGATTTTACATGATTAACTTTTAAATCCAAATCCTGCATACAAAAAATTAAAGGCATCCACCAAAATGAGCCACCTATTTGTAGTTCTAGCAATAAGAACTGCATCGTCAGCATACAGGAGAGTTGGGATTGGCCATTTTCCAATTTGGGGCATAGCGATTTTTAGGAAAGTTGGATCTCCAGTCCATTGATATATAAAAGGATAATAAATGGAGAAAAAATGCAGCCCTGCTATACGTCCCAATTAGAATTAGTCAAAGGAGTACTTTGCCCATCTGGGCCAAAATGGACCTTGGCAGACATACCCCAGTGTATGCTTCTAAATATTGAGACAATGCCCTTTTCCATCCCTAGATTTTCCATCACTGTCCACAATGTGGAGCGCTTTATGTTGTCAAACACACAGGAGAGGTTCATAAATGCCATGTGTAGGGCACATTCTCCTGGCTTTGACATACATAAAAGAGACACATTTAGGGCCTGATTACGAGTTTGGTGGTGCAGGAGGGGGCGGCATGCCACCGCCCGCTCCTGCACCGCCAAACTCAACAACCGGCTGCTCGCCAGATTACAAGTTTTCTCGTCTGGTGGGAGATCCTGTAGTGTAGCTCCTATTTCCCTAATAGGCTCTGCGCATTGGAATAATATCCCCTATAGGTTTGACATAGGACTAAGGTCAGTATGTCCCTATCGAGTATATTAAACTTAATTACTTGTGCCAGCTAGCTCAGAGGCCACTAGAAACTCCTTGACAAACAAGAAGGGAGTAGTTTCTGGCAGCCGCAAAACATGACAACTTTGTTTCCCTTTAGAATCAGAACGTGTCCCAGAGTCGTAGAAACAATAGATAACCGTTTCACTCAGCTCAATCGTGCATGCTTAGTTTTCCTCAAAGTTACACAGAAAGAATAGATGGGCGTTTCAATAAAAGATTTATTGAACAGTCTTGTTTCTTGTGTAAGTAAAATGTGCTGTTACGATCACAAGACAGTATGCAAGATAAATAATGTACAGCTTAAGCAGTAGAAATAAATAATACTGCGATAGCATTATCTTTTACCAGATATTCATTTACATAAATAACACAGACTAAAAAATTGCGAGTACTCATACGATGCGTTTCTAAGCTAGTTCTACCCCAATGTGCCTAACCTAACCTAGGTGTAGGAAGAGGTATGAAGTAGGTGAAGTATTCCTTACTATGGTATACTAAGAGTATGTTAAGTCTAGTATCCCTAGTATGCCAAGAGTCCCTCTAGGATCTAGTCAGCTCCATACCATTAGAATGAGAGAGGTGGGAATCTCTTTGCCAGACTCGAACTCCAACACCCCACAAGGGAAGTCAGATCACTGGAAGCTGGACTCTCTGCGTGCAGGGATGACAGCGTCTTCTCAGTGCGTCAGGCCGGGAAACGGGCTCCTCTGAAGTCGAGGTCTCCTCTAGTTTACAAGGGCTAGGGAAGGTATATTTATACCTGAGAGGTACCTCATAATGTTAGCATTGACGTGAGTCGGACAGCGGAAGACGTCATGAATGAACCCCTAAGGTATAACGGTTCATGCATAATATATGAGTCCTTGAAGAAATCAATAGTCCTGTGCTAGGGAAACTCCCGAAGCCTATGGGTCTGTTCTTCAAGAACTCGTTGTGACGTTAGGGTGGACGGATGTCGGAGACCATGCCTGTATTTGGAGTGCACGGTTTAATGCCTAAATAAGGACTGGGATTTTATGCCTATATAAGGGCAGGGCGAATTGTGCCTATATAAGGACATGATACCGGAAAGCCCGTGTATGGACACCCTAAGAGGAATACAACACCCACTCCACTTTCGTGTGTACGATAATACTAAAATGCTAAACATTTAAAATGCTAAACATTAAATTGAGTACCGCATATTTCTAAAACATTTCTTAAAACCGTTTAAAAAGGCATTTAAAAACCCATTAGAATGCAAAAGGTACTGTACATTTGAAGCATTGCTTTTCATTTCAGGCATATATTTAAAATAAAATGCAATTTGAATGAAATATGCAGTAATATTTACATGTGACAAAAATGATCGATACGTTTTTTCCAAATCAAAAGTAATTTCATGTCATGGAAATTAATGAACTTTTTTAGACTAACACGATGAAAAAAGTGTCTGAGGAAGTACCGCGAAGTCTGTACTATAAGGCTAGTTCTACTTGAAGCAGATTGAAGTGCCATTTTAGTTCGAAAAATGGGAAAAAGTTCAATTTTTGGAAGAGTGCCAAGTTTTTGAAGTATGAAGGCCAAATTGTTACTGCATCTCTGGAACACTGCGGGCGGAATCAGAGTCAGTTTACGGGTCTGGTGTAAACATGAGATCATCTATTTCTGTAGACAAAACATCGTCCACTGAAGTTGGTGTCAGTTGGAACACCTCGTGTAGTAGATTAATTGCACAGAGATGTGAAGCATCGCTTTCAGCATAGGTTGCCGCAGCAATGTTCGCGTCCGTTGTTACCTGTGTGCCTGTAGATCTTTCTCGTACCTCAGCAGCAGCCGGAAGCGTCTGTGAGATCTCAATGAATGCTGACATCAGGATAGGCAGCCTCTGGGGGCAACACAGAGCATGGGCCGTTATCGGGACCAGCAGACTATCCACATCCGTTGGCGTAGCTGATGGAAATGTTAGACAGGTGTCCAACACGCATACTTCACCGCATAGCAGGCATCGTAGAACAGGTAAGATGCAATCTTGCCAGATTGGTCTAAATGACAGGAACCACGTGGTATTAAGTTCCCGTAGACGAGTCATGCCCAAAAGCTGTACTATTCGCTCACGGCACTTTCGTTCAAGGAGAGCTTTCTCCATTTCGCTCGGAGTGATGCCTGCGAATAGGCTGGCCATAGCGTAATAGCAGGAAGAGAAATAGAATTCCGGCAACAAGTGCTAGAATTAATGGTATGCCACCAAACACCGAATGTGCAAAGTTCGGAATGATTCCGAGTATTGCCTGGAAAGGTGCTAACAGACCGGAACAGATGCTCTTAAATAAATGTACAATTCCACTTGTATCAGACATGTTGAAGATACGTGTTATCATTTCTACGAAATGTATAGGGCAGTTTGTACGTATTAAAGTCTGTATCTCAGCCGAAGTCCTTGCTACTTGTAGATCATAGGTTTCTTTGGCCGAGGTCAAAGGCACTGTTTGCTGTAAAAGCATGGCTTTCATTCTGCTTAAAGTATCAAATCTTATAAAAGAGACGTTCAGCGAAGGCCATAGAGGCGACTCCCTGACTGTGTCTATTGGGGGAAACAATACTTGCATACAGCAAGTGACCCTGGAGTTGACCGTTACTAGATATGGGATGCCTGGCAACATGCCGCAGCAACTCTGATCATTCAACATGAGGTAACTCCCATTAGAAAGTTGTCCAAACGTTGGATTAATCACAGCAGCTGGTGTACCATGCTGATGGCAAGACAAATTTGCCACAGAACCATTACAAGCCCGTGTAAAGAAATGTCCTGACATATAAGTGAACCGCTCAGTGCACGTTTACAGTGTGTACCGCTCAAAAACACTTCACGAAACCCACTCCAACATCTATATGTATACGGTAAATCCCAAGATGTCTTAATGTATTCCTTACCCAACCTTTCATATTTGCCTGCTTGCATTTGTCTGAGGCAATACTGAAACTAAAAAGTAGTCACAGGTAATGTGATTTTGCCATGAATGAGCCATTCTGTAGCTGGTTTTTCTGCCACTGTGAATGGTAACTTTTCCAGTTTTTCAATGCTCAGCACTGTATACTTTGCTCCTCTTTGTGCCAGTTCGATCTGTTTATCAGTTAGATTGTATTCTGCAAACAGAGCCGATGTGTTGATGAAACGCCAAGGCACATAGCCCACTCGCAAAGATTGCAGCGTCCAGCTTAATAACACAATAGAACGTAATTGAGATTGGCCTTGCTGTAACATCGCCAAATCTTGTTCTAGTATGTCGATAGCAGAGGATACAATGCCATCCAATGAATATATTCTGGAGGACAAAGTTGTTAACCCATTGTCGACCACAGAGAGGGTTTTCTCTAAATTAATACGATCAAGTTCACGTATTCGTTCTGCAGCCTCCATCTGTGACACCTTCCATGCTTCATTATAGGCAGCATAAATGCCGGCATATATGAAACGTTTTTGACGCAGTTTTCTTGGTCCAAGCAAGAATTCCCTAAGGTATGCGTCTTCTTTAAGTAAGGATAAGTGTTGTTTCACATCCTGTAGTGTAGATTTCTGAAGCCAATCGAGGCATAATTTTCCTACACTGTATGTTGTTACTACCCCCGGATGCTGTCTTTGGACGTATCTTGGGTCTGGCCTATGAATAGTAAAGCCCTGAGTTTTATTCAGGAATCTTTCCTGACAGTTGTTCGTGTCTGTGGGCCAGATCAACCATTTTTTCCAATCAGGATTAGATCTGTTGAGTTGTAGTATATTGTCAACTGTCACCACTGCCTGTGTATTATTATCAGTTGCAGGTGTTGGTACAGAAGGTGTTTTCATCTCCTTGATCTTGGCTAGTCCAAGACAAGATGTTTGTTGGACAGTTTCATTCAAAAACATTATTTGTTCAGGGATGATGCAGGCTCTAAATAAAGCTTCTATCCCTTGTACGTGCCAATCTTTAGTACCCCAGACAGTTTTTGTGTCTACTGTGTCTTTCCAAAAGTCGAAACCCTGTCTAGACAGTTGGGCAATAAATATTGCAGAGTAAATCTGTTTAGTATTAGTTAACATAATTTTCAGTCCTGTCTTGTTTACATTTTTATAGTAAAACATTTCTGGATTAGATGTATTGTATCCTGAAAAATATGGAAACTTGTTAGCAAATGTTTTTGAACTACCTTGTGGTGGTGTAGGACAATGCTCCCATTGGTTAAACATAAACACATTTCTAGGATATGCAGATTTATGCAAATAATGATGACCATAGTGGTTATAGCAATACAGTTGTTCATAGTCTGATGAACCCTCTAAATATTCATTTTTAGAAAATGAAGCAGATTTTTCTAGGTCAAACATTATGTCATTAACAGTCTCAAAGTCCCAATCATCTGAATAGGTACTGGACGTAATTAGATCACTTAGTGAAATTTTAAACAAATGTGGAATGTTCAATTGTTCCGTCGGGCCGAAGACATCAAAATCTGTTTTGTCCCACACTATACCATCCTGTATAGGAACAGCTGTGATGTTCACTGACGACAAGTCTCTTGCTTCACGATGGGAAGAATTATGAGGTCTTGAAAGTACGTTTACGTCTTTTCCTTCAATATTCACATGGATGTATCTGCCACTTATAAGCACACTTACAGTTGTAACCAAAGCTAGCCAGAGCAGGAAAACAAAAAGTCCAGATATAATCCAGAGTTCAATCCATGGAGAAACCAAATAAGTCTTTTTCAGAAAGTGAAGAAAGTCTTGTACTTGCAGCTTGAATTTCAATGATGCTGGCGTCGTTTCAGGTTCACTCGGATCTTCTGAGAACGTATCAAAGTCAATGAAATAGCCAGAAGCAGTTCTGTCAATTGTTGGAATTGCATCAGGATTTGTAGAAATCGCTGGAACCAGTTGATCACTTGCTACATTGGTGTAGACAGGTGTATTTGGACGAACTGTTACTTGGTTTTCAAGAGGGATGAGTTCCATGGCGTTGTTGCTTAGTCCTTCATCTGTTACTGCTGAATTCTCGATTGTTATCAGTCTTTCAGTCTGAACCTCTTGTATAGTAGCGAGAGGAGTGCGTCTGCTACTAGGTCGGAGTCCACGAGGCCTACTATTTAGTATTGGCCACATACTGTGGTTTGATGAGGTCGATGGACACAAATCTTTTCTCTTTTCTTCCAGCAAGGGGCGGCAGAAGTACTGTTCTTGTTCCTTGAACTGCTAGGACAGGTACTGGTTGTCTGTAAGAAGGTCCAAATTCCTTCTTGTCCGCAATTTATTCTCTGACTAGATCCCCAACTTTTGGAATCCAGACAGGCCTTGCTGGGACCGCTGGTTTTTCCCCAGTGGTGGTTGGCTGTAGGAATACGTTGCTTTGTTTCGATCTTAGTTCATTCAGTTCCTGTAAAACAGCCAAACGATCTTTGATATCAAATGTTATATTTTCCACCACTGTGCCTACGTCATCGAGATCTGGTACCCACATTCTTGTCCCAAATAGGACCTCATATGGAGTGACCCCCCCTAGAGAACTTCTTGGCAGATTAATCAATGAGCGTTGGACCCCATTAAGATGTTTGACACACCCATCACCCGAACCTAATACCCTAGCTGTTATAGACTGCTTTATGTCCCGGTTTTTCCTTTCCACAACCGAATTTCCCTCAGGATGGAATGGAGAGGAGTACCGCAATGCAACGCCCAGACTGGCCATGGCTTCTTTGTAAGTCCGAGAGCTAAACGCAGGGCCCTGGTCAGAATGTAGCGTGCCTATTGCGTATGTGCCGATAAAGACTCGCAAATCTTTTATAACAGTTCGAGCGTCAGCCGAGCGCTGAGGCCATATCCATAGGAACCTTGAGTCAATATTTGTGGGATTGCATTTGTCCAGAAGGACGCATGCGCGTAGATAGTCTAATACTGTCTAACAGTGGTGTCTGTACTGAGCAGCTGCATTCGCAGCATGGTTTCTGGTGGCTTTCTCGCTGTAATTTACAGTCTAAGCAGTTATTGATGAATATGTGAATTTTTGTATTCATTCCAGGCCACCAGTACATCTCTTTTAATGTCAAAATTGTTTTAGAGATCCCTTGATGTGACAGACCCTCCCCCAAATGTGTTTCATAAATCAAGGCTGCTCTACGTTCCATGTTTGGGATTACCCTATCCCCCACTCCAGGGATTCGAGCAAAAGGAACGTTGTTCGCATCAATTACATAAGAGTACTTGAGTGGAAACTTTTTTGGTAACGCTGCACTGCTGCCTTTGCTTGAAGCATTGACAGCCAACATTATCTCACCGTCTATTTTTGTTTTTGAACGAGTGATCGCAGCTACGGAAGCCATCTGAACAGCCCCCTTTGCGGCTTGGTCAGCCAATGAATTCCCTGCAACGTGAACGCCATCACGTTGATGACTCAGTGTGTGGATCACGTGAGCCTTTGGTAGTTCGTTTTTCAACTGCACTACTTGTTCCCAAAGCATTTTGTGCTTTATTGTGCTACCTTTCGCATCTTTGAAACCATTTTCAAGCCAGTTTTGTATATAGTCATTGTGAGAAGTTGGCCTGGTATATGCTGTTCACTAATTAAAGTGGACACCTTGCACCAGAACAATTCGACTCTTATGGTAGATCGGTTTAAGACCACCTTTATAGAAAGCTATCCTAGTGGTAGCTGTGGAGAGCAGCCTTCAGGCTAAGTCTTGAAGGAATGTAAAGCAGCTTGTTTTACCACACAATCTCTTGAATCACCAAATGAAAAGACACCACACAGGTATATATATCAAATATATATGTATTTATTAATAAACACTCTCTACTAATCTCTTTATGAGATTAGAGGTCAGGAACATATGTACAAGTCAAATATTATCAGGATAAGTTTAGCACAATTGAATGTTACAATCTTAGTTTGCTAGACCTAGGTCTAGGGCATCTAGAATCGAGGGACCCCAAGAACCACCCCAGGTAGTTGTAGGAGACCCACAGGGGACGGACGCGGTGACCTGGCACCGATGCGAATCCTGTACGAGTCTATGCACTCAGACGCGATTGAAATATCAATGTTAAAGGTCCCTTGCGTGTTCGAGGCGAACACACCAATCGGTACTTGTACGAGTCGAAGGACGCGGTTACAGGTGGTATTGCAAGGGAGTTGGACGCGGTGTGTCTAACACAGACGCGAACCAGGTACGAGTCAGTGCGATAGTCGCACTGGGAAAGTTAGAGTTTTAGGACACTTCGAGGGAAGCTACAAGCAAGTCACTTACAGGGTAAGTAGTTCTAGGGCCCACACCCACAGGAGCACCGTAGTGCTGAAGTTACCTCACCCAGGGGAGCCGTGTGCATAAGTGTTCTTTGGTGTCGGGTCGCGGCGTCGTTTTCAATGGGAGCCAGTGAAGACTTGCTGCTTGTGGCGACAGGAGAGGTGTCCGGAGGAATCCAAGCCTGGATTCAGAAGATGGAAGACCTGAAAGCAGAGGGGACAGTGTTCAAAGTCACTTGGCAGTGACTCGGGGCACGGAAGATGGATGCCCACCGTCGTCGCAAGGTTCAGGTCATTCGCGGTTGCCTTGACTCTTCAGCCACGAGGTCCAGGAGGCGTCGAAGACAACCAGGAGCTGGATTCGGCGTGTTCCACGATGTCTGCAGCTTACTGCAGTGTCGGCGACTCGATCGAAGCCAACAAGCCTTGGTAACAGCAAGTCTCGGGGAAAGTGTGAAGAGGCAATGGCGCAGACCAGCAAGGTTTGGGGGACTCACCCAGTGAGGGTAAGTCAGGGCAGGCCTGGAGCAATCAGGGGAGCCCTTTGGTTTCTTTAGGAAGTCTTCTGGGGACCCACAAGCCAGCTGGCAAGGGATCGCGAAGACGCCTCGGGAGGATTCTCTCACAGGGGCCCACGGTTACTCGGGAGTGGTAGGCCTCTGATCTTAGGAGGGATTCCTGCTGGAGGCTGGGACCACACGTGGTCCAAAGCAAAAGTTTGTGGAACGTTGTGAAGGGGTTGCACTCGACAATAGTGGACGGTACCCAGGGGTCGCGGTTCCTCATTACTCTTGGGGTCCACTGGCCTCAGCTTCGCTGGGGACTCACGATGGCCTTTGAGAAGTCAGGAAATCCACTTCTTGGGCTGCAGGGACTTCGGACTCCGGCGGGAGCGGCGTAGTTTGCTACCATCGTTTGTAGTTTTTGGTACCTGCCAAGCAGGGGAGTCACTCTTTGACTCCAAGGGAGATTCTTCAGTCTTCTAAAGGTAGTGGAACGTCGAAGGTCCGGGATTCTTCTTGTAGAGCGTTGTCCAGGGAAATCTAGGGTGCAATGCACAGGTTCCCCCTCTTATACTAAAAGAAGGGGAGGGACTAGCTCTATGACCCTACCTATGGGAGGGTCAGGGGAGTGGGTGGCTACACCCACTTCCCTTTGTCCAGTTTCGCGCCAGAGCAGGGACAGGTAGCCCCTGAGCCGGTTTGAACTGGCATATGCACAGAGGAGCCTTCTGCTCCCCCAGTGCAGGACTTCAAAGCACTCTAAGAGTGCACCCACCCAGCTCCAATACACTAAACCCTGTCTGGAAGGTGGTCACACCCCCTTGGGACAGGATATCTATTGTTGGGCTCCCTCCACTGCGAGTGTTGGTCATCAGCAGGAGGGAAGCCCAGTGTCTGTGACTGGTGGCATCCATTTTGTGATGCCAGGGCTCTGCAGGATTCTACCGTGTTTCCACAGTAGGTACATGTCTATCCCTCTAGAAGGGTGGAATGCTACCCCCGCCGCCAGGACTGGCGGGGGGGTAGTATTCCAAGGTGTTTGACACCAAACACGACATGTTTCGATGCAGCCATTCCAAAGTTAGCATTTTACCGCGAGGATATAATGCACTTAAAAGTATATGGTTTAACCGCATCCACAAACAGCACCAGAGAATGGACTCTGAGAGCTGCAGAGGGGCCCTGCTCAGGCAGAGGCACCCCCTCACATATAAGCCAAGCACCCTGCCCTCAGGATTGATAGGGCCTGCCTTAGGGGTGACTGATAGGGTTATATGTGTGTGTAGGAGAGATATAGGGAGCCTATATCTCGGTGAGGGGTGCTAGCACTTCCTCACTCAGGCTGCAGTAGCAGGCCTGTGGTGTCAGATTTAGTCTGCTTCCCAGGGGTGGCATAATACATGCTGCAGCCCCTGGTAGGCCTGTGAAGTACCTATGCCCTTGGTACCTAAGGTACCATATACTAGGGACTCATAAGGTGCCACAGTATCCAATCACTAGTGCACCTAGAGTGCACTCCAAATCGTTTAGAGAGAACAGGGAGGCTGGGGCCCTGATTAGCAGGGTCCCAGCCTGACTATAGCCAGAAACCAGTGTAAACATCAGGGAAAAAAGTGGGGGCAACATAAGAGGCAGATCCTACTCTCCTACACAACCCCCCCCCCCAAACGCAGGGACACTAAACTAACCTTGACCAGTTGAGTCTTCGTGTTCAAAGTGGAAATACCTTGAGAGTCCATCTGCATTGGCATGTTGGGTCCCAGGTCTATGTTCCACTGTATAGTCCATCCCCTGTAGGGAAATGGACCACCTCAAAAGTTTAGTGTTTTCTCCTTTCATTTGTTTAAGCCATAGGAGGGGCTTGTGGTCGGTCTGAACTATGAAGTGAGTACCAAACAAGTATGGCCTCAGCTTCTTCAGGGCCCATACCACAGCAAAGGCCTCCCTCTCTATAGCTGACCAACGTTTCTCTCTAGGGGTCAGCCTTCTGCTAATAAAAGCTACTGGCTGGTCTTGACCTTCATCATTCAGTTGAGACAGTACAGCTCCCACACCCAGCTCAGAAGCATCTGTTTGGACAATGAACTTTTTGGTGTAGTCTGGACTCTGTAAGATGGGGGCAGTGCACATGGCCTGCTTTAGGTCTTCAAATGCCTTTTGACAGCTAGCTGTCCACTGAACCTTTTTTGGCATTTTCTTTGAGGTCAGATCATTCAAGGGGGTCACTATAGATCCATACCCCTTGACAAACCTCATATAGTACCCAGATAGGCCTAAGAAGGCTCTCACCTGTGTCTGGGTGGTTGGAGCAACCCATTCCATTATGGTCTGGATCTTGCTCTGTAAAGGCTGAACCTGGCCTCCACCTACAAGGTGGCCCAGGTACACAACCTGACTCTGCCCTATCTGGTACTTAGTGGCCTTGATAGTGAGGCCTGCCTTTTGCAGGGCCTCCAAAACATTCCTGAGGTGGACCAGGTGATCCTGCCAGGAGGAACTAAAGACAGCAATATCATCTAGATAAGCTGAGCAATAAGTTTCCATCCCTGTCAGAACTTTATTCACCAACCTCTGGAAAGTGGCAGGTGCATTTTTCAATCCAAAGGGCATCACCACAAAGTGGTAGTGCCCACCAGGGGTCGAAAATGCTGTCTTGGCTTTTGCATCATCAGCTAATCTGATCTGCCAGTAGCCAGCTGTTAGGTCAAACGTGCTTAGATACTTGGCTGAGGCCAAAGTATCAATCAGCTCATCTGCCCTTGGTATGGGATAGGCATCAGTCCTAGTGACTGCATTGAGGCCTCTGTAGTCTACACAAAACCTCATTTCTTTCTTACCACCCTGGGTATGAGGCTTGGGTACCAGGACTACTGGACTAGCCCAAGGGCTATCTGAAGGCTCAATTACACCTAGCTCCAACATTTTCTGGACTTCAGTCCTGATACAGTCCCTGACATGGTCAGGTTGCCTGTAGATTTTATTCTTGACAGGCAGACTGTCTCCAGTGTCCACCTCGTGGGTGCACCAGGAAGTCTGACATGGGGTCAGGCTAAACATATGTCTAAACTGTTGCAGAACTTGTCTGCACTCAGTTTGCTGATGGTCGGTGAGGCTGCTTGCCAAAGCAACACCATCTACTGACCCATCATCAGGGTTCTGAGAGAGCAGGTCAGGGAGAGGGTCACTCTCCTCCTCCTGGTCCTCATCAGTTGCCATGAGCAAGCCCATGTCAGCCCTGTCAACATATGGTTTTAATCTGTTGACATGGAGCACCCTCAGGGGGCTCCTGGGAGTTCCAAGATTCACCAGGTAGGTGACTTCTCCCTTCTGTTCAACTATTGTATGGGGGCCACTCCACTTTTCCTGGAGGGCTGCTGGGGCCACAGGCTCCAACACCCACACTTTCTGTCCTGGCTGGTATACAGTCAGTACGGCCTTTTGGTCATGCCAAGCTTTTTGTAATTCTTGGCTGGCCTCTAGGTTTTTGGTTGCCTTTTTCATGTACTCTGCCATCCGGGAGCGGAGACCAAGTACATAGTCCATCACATCTTGTTTGGGGGCTTGAGAGGTAACTCCCAGCCCTCTTTTACCAAACACAGTGGACCTCTCACAGGATGCCCAAACAGAAGCTCAAATGGGCTGTAGCCAACCCCCTTCTGTGGAACCTCTCTGTAGGCAAACAACAGGCAAGGAAGAAGAAGGTCCCATTTCCGCCTAAGCTTCTCTGGGAGTCCTTTAATCATTCCTTTCAAGGTTTTGTTGAAGCGTTCAACTAAACCATTGCATTGTGGGTGATAGGGGGTGGTGAATAAGGGTGGGCGTAGTTCGCGAAGTAATGCTTCGCGAAGCTACGCAAAGTGCAGTTCGCGCTACGCAAGCTTCGCGTAGCACTACGCGAACTGCGTAGCGCACTGTTCGCAATGATTGCACAGTGCCGGATGCTTGTCCGCACTGTGCAATCATTGAAAACGGCAACTTGCACAGTGCGAGCTGTCTTTTACTGCCGCTCGAGTAGATTTTTACTCGAGCGGCAGCTTTCTCAACGCGGACTGGTAGTTTCTCATCGCGAGCGGTCGCGAGCATACGCGACCACTCGCAATGAGAAACCTGACCTCCCCGCGTTGAGAATCTCGCCGGGAGGTTTATTTTCCACGCTCGCGATCGGCAACTTGATGTTGCTGATCGCGAACGAGGAAAAAGTCTCGCCGGGATGTCATTTTGCTTGCTCGCGGTCGCCAACTTGACGTTGAGGACCGCGAGCAAGCAAAAAATGACCGCGGCACTACGCTACGCGTGTTCGCACTGTGCTACGTGCAATTCGCGTTGTGCGAAGTAGCGCACACTTCGCAAACTACGCGAGCGTAGCGTAGCACTTCGCCCAGGGTTAGTGGTGAACTTGTAAGTTACATCACACTCCTTCCACATTGCTTTTAGATATCCTGACATGAAGTTGGTACCTCTGTCAGAAATGACCTCCTTTGGAAAACCCACTCTGGAGAAGACTCCAATGAGGGCTCTTGCCACCACAGGGGCTGTGGTGGTCCTCAGGGGAATTGCTTCTGGGTACCTGGTGGCATGATCCACTACCACCAGGATAAACCTGTGCCCAGATGCAGTTTGAGGGTCAAGGGGACCAACAATGTCAATCCCTACCCTTTCAAAGGGTACCCCCACCACCGGTAGTGGTATCAGGGGGGCCGTTGTTGTGCCACCTGCCTTACCACTGGCTTGGCATGTGACACAGGAGCGACAAAACTCCTTTGTGTCCTCTGACATATGTGGCCAATGAAAAGTGGAACAAGCCTGTCCCAGGTCTTGTTTTGGCCCAAGTGTCCTGCTAAAGGGATGTCATGTGCTAGGGTCAAGAGGAACCCCTAAACTTCTGAGGTATTACCAACCTCCTGGTGGCTCCAGGGGCTGGGTCTCTACCCTCAGAATATAGGAGTCCCTCATCCCAATAAACTTTATGGGACCCACTAGCACTCCCAGCAGCCTCAGCAGCAGCCTGCTGTCTGAGGGGTTCAAGAGAGGGGCAGCACTGTTGCTCCTTCCTCAGATCTTCCCTAGAAGGGCCCCCTGCCCCCAAGAACTCAACCTGATCAGGCTCAAGTTCCTCTGGGGCAGTTCCTTCTTCAGGATCTGCTTCACCTCCCTCTGGGGGTGAATCTGTGATCTGAGACAGAGGGAAGGCACTGCCTTTACCCTACTGCTCCTCCTCTTGGGAAGCATCTGGTCCATTGTTCCAGGATCCAGAGCTGGTTCAGTGTCATGCATTCTTGCTTGTGACCTGGTCACAGCAAATACCTCTGCAGGGATGCCCAACATCTCAGCATGAGTCCATAACTCTACTTCAGACCAGGCTGAAGTCTCTAGATCATTGCCCAATAGACATTCGACAGGGAGGTCTGCACTGACTACAACCTTCTTGAGGCCAGTTACCCCTCCCCAGGAGAAATTCACAACTGCCAGACTATGGTTGGTCTGGACGTGGCTTGCATTGGTCACCTGGTACATTTCGCCCAGGATGATCTGTCCAGGGTCCACAAGATCCTCTGCCACCATGGTGACACTAGCACCTGTGTCCCTAAATGCCAAAGCCTGTTTGCCATTTATTACAGGCTGCTGTTTGTATTTGCCCAGATTACTGGGACTCACTAGGAAGGACATATTAAGGTCTCCCTCACAAATCAGCATTGCCTGAGTGGGCACTCTGACTAGGTCAGAGTCCACTTCAGAACCCAGGGTCAACCCTACTACACCCTTATTCTGTGTACCACCTCCACCAGTAGCTGAACTAGGGGGAACAGTTGCCTTAGGGGTAGGAGTGGTGGTGGTTTGGTCTTTGGACTTGTTACAGTCAGAAGTCCAGTGCCCTTTCTGTTTACAGAATTTGCACCAGGGCTTCTTTTGGCCTTTTCCCTTGTTGGATTGTGACTCCCCACCAGATGCAGATTTTTGGGGCCCTTGTGAAGACTTCTGGTCTTTTGACTTATCCCCACCTTTCTCAGAGCCCTTAGGATCTTGCTTCTTGGTGTCACCCCCTTGGTTCTGGGGTTTCTGCCTCACCCTGGTTCTGACCCACTTCTCTGCCTTCTTTCCCAATTCTTGGGGAGAGGTCAGATCCGAGTCCACCAGGTACTGATGCAACAACTGGTTCTGGCAATTATTAAGGATCTGTTCTCTCATCATCAGATTATACAATCCCTTGAAATCAGTAACCCTACTGCCAACCAGCCAACCCTCCAGAGCCTTGGTTGCACAATCAACAAAGTCAGTCCAGTCCTGAGTCTGTGCCTTCTGGGTGTCTCTGAACTTTAACCTGTACTGTTCAGTGGTTAAGCCAAACCCATCTATCAGTGCACTCTTCAGGACTTCATAATCATCAGCATCCTCTTCTCTAACAGTGAGGAGCTTGTCTCTACCTTTATCTGAAAAGGAGAGCCACAAGATTGCTGCCCACTGCTTCTGGGGGACCTGCTGTACTCTATAGGCCCTCTCCATAGCAGTTATCCACTTGTGGATATCATCCCCACTCTGGTAGGGAGGAACAACCTTGCTCAGGTTCCTATGGTCTGGAATAGATTCTCTGCCTCTAGGGACACTGTTGCTGCCACCAAGGGGTTCTAACCCCTCTCGTCGAGAAGCTCTCTGGATCTCCAGGGCTTCTCTATCCAGTGCCAACTGCTTGGTTCTGAGGGCAACTCTTGCTTCCTCATACTGCAGCAGTTTGCACATTCTTTCAGAGGAGGTCTCTCTTATGGGAAAGTATGAGTTCCTCTGGTGGACACATTCTCTGCCAGAGTGATAAGAGTGCTCAGATTCCCTGGAAGGGGACCTATGCCTCTCATCCACTCGGTCAGTTCTCTTAGGGAGAATTCCTCTGTCCTTTTCAGGCCCCTTGAGGCCTGGCCCTTCAATCACAGAGTCCTGGTCATTCAGATTTTCATCGTCTGACCCAGATACTGTAATTGACCCACCCACTGATTCAGACCCATTAGCTCCTAGAGCCAATCTAAGATCATCTGCTGTCAGCAGATCTATCAGGTGCAGGGTTGAGGGACTCTGTCCTAGTCTCAGGTGTCTTTCAACACACATGGCTCTCAAGTCAGAGAAAGCCATGTCCTTATACTGAGGCTGAGTGGATCCACTGGTTCCACCCCTTAAGGACATTCTAGTGTTGTGCAGTGTTGTACTACCTACACTAGTTTGTGGCCTACTGATACTAGCTTGAGCTGTAGAAAGGGTGTGCTATCCCTTGGCACACAGCTCTAAGTTCAGTAGAACTTATTGATACTAAGCTTGACTTTATATGTACCTTAAGTACCTATAGTGGTTTTCAGTTAGTAATTCAAATAGATATTTTCTGGTAAAACAATAGCAAGCTGGAATCCCACACGCTGCCCACCAATGTGAGAAGTTGGCCTGGTATATGCTGTTCACTAATTAAAGTGGACACCTTGCACCAGAACAATTCGACTCTTATGGTAGATAGGTTTAAGACAACCTTTACAGAAAGCTATCCTAGTGGTAGCTGTGGAGAGCAGCCTTCAGGCTAAGTCTTGAAGGAATGTAAAGCAGCTTGTTTTACCACACAATCTCTTGAATCACCAAATGAAAAGACACCACACAGGTATATATATCAAATATATATGTATTTATTAATAAACACTCTCTACTAATCTCTTTATGAGATTAGAGGTCAGAAACATATGTACAAGTCAAATATTATCAGGATAAGTTTAGCACAATTGAATGTTACAATCTTAGTTTGCTAGACCTAGGTCTAGGGCATCTAGAATCGAGGGACCCCCAAGAACCACCCCAGGTAGTTGTAGGAGACCCACAGGGGACGGACGCGGTGACCTGGCACCAATGCGAATCCTGTACGAGCCTATGCACTCAGACGCGATTGAAATATCAATGTTAAAGGTCCCTTGCGTGTTCGAGGCGAACACACCGATCGGTCCTTGTACGAGTCGAAGGACGCGGTTACAGATGGTATTGCAAGGGAGTTGGACGCGGTGTGTCTAACACAGACGCGAACCAG
This sequence comes from Calotriton arnoldi, assembly GCA_963921515.1. Classification (NCBI taxonomy): domain Eukaryota; kingdom Metazoa; phylum Chordata; class Amphibia; order Caudata; family Salamandridae; genus Calotriton; species Calotriton arnoldi. Next base: position 933,277 of record CAWUFW010003746.1, on the reverse strand, counting down.
GTACGAGTCAGTGCGATAGTCGCACTGGGAAAGTTAGAGTTTTAGGACACTTCGAGGGAAGCTACAAGCAAGTCACTTACAGGGTAAGTAGTTCTAGGGCCCACACCCACAGGAGCACCGTAGTGCTGAAGTTACCTCACCCAGGGGAGCCGGGTGTATAGGTGTTCTTTGGTGTCGGGTCGCGGCGTCGTTTTCAATGGGAGCCAGTGAAGACTTGCTGCTTGTGGCGACAGGAGAGGTGTCCGGAGGAATCCAAGCCTGGATTCGGAAGATGGAAGACCTGAAAGCAGAGGGGACAGTGTTCAAAGTCACTTGGCAGTGACTCGGGGCACGGAAGATGGATGCCCACCCTCGTCGCAAGGTTCAGGTCATTCGCAGTTGCCTTGACTCTTCAGCCACGAGGTCCAGGAGGCGTCGACGATGACCAGGAGCTGGATTCGGCGTGTCCCACGATGTCTGCAGCTTACTGCGGTGTCGGCAACTCGATCGGAGCCAACAAGTCTTGGTAACAGCAAGTCTCGGGGAAAGTGTAAGAGGCAATGGCGCAGACCAGCAAGGTCTGGGGGACTCACCCAGCGAGGGTAAATCAGGGCAGGCCTGGAGCAACCAGCGGAGCTCTTTGGTTTCTTTAGGAAGTCTTCTGGGGACCCACAAGCCGGCTGGCAAGGGATCGCGAAGACGCCTCGGGAGGATTCTCTCACAGGGGCCCACGGACACTCGGGAGGTGATAGGCCTCTGATCTTAGGAGGAATTCCTGCTGGAGGCTGGGACCACAAGTGGTCCAAAGCACATCTTCGTGGAACGTTGTGAAGGGGTTGCACTCGACAATAGTGCACGGTACCCAGGGGTCGCAGTTCCTCGTTACTCTTGGGGCCACTGACCTCAGCTTCGCTGGGGACTCACGATGGCCTTTGAGAAGTCAGGAAATCTACTTCTTGGGCTGCAGGGATTTTGGACTCCGGCGGGAGCGGCGTAGTTTGCTACCGTTGTTTGTAGTTTTTGGTGCCTGCCAAGCAGGGGAGTCACTCCTTGACTCCAAGGGAGATTCTTCAGTCTTCCAAAGGTAGTGGAACGTCGAAGGTCCGGGATTCTTCTTGTAGAGCGTCATCCAGGGAAATCTAGGGTGCAATGCACAGGTTCCCCCTCTTATACTAAAAGAAGGGGAGGGACTAGCTCTATGACCCTACCTATGGGAGGGTCAGGGGAGTGGGTGGCTACACCCACTTCCCTTTGTCTAGTTTCACGCCAGAGCAGGGACAGGTAGCCCCTGAGCCGGTTTGAACTGGCATATGCACAGAGGAGCCTTCTGCTCCCCCAGTGCAGGACTTCAAAGCACTTTAAGAGTGCACCCACCCAGCCCCAATACACTAAACCCTGTCTGGAAGGTGGTCACACCCCTTGGGACAGGATATCTATTGTTGGGCTCCCTCCACTGCGAGTGTTGGTCATCAGCAGGAGGGCAGCCCAGTGTCTGTGACTGGTGGCATCCATTTTGTGATGCCAGGGCTCTGCAGGATTCTACCGTGTTTCCACAGTAGGTACATGTCTATCCCTCTAGAAGGGTGGAATGCTACCCCCGCCGCCAGGACTGGCGGGGGGTAGTATTCCAAGGTGTTTGACACCAAACACGACATGTTTCGATGCAGCCATTCCAAAGTTAGCATTTTACCGCGAGGATATAATGCACTTAAAAGTATATGGTTTAACCGCATCCACAAACAGCACCAGAGAATGGACTCTGAGAGCTGCAGAGGGGCCCTGCTCAGGCAGAGGCACCCCCTCACATATAAGCCAAGCACCCTGCCCTCAGGATTGATAGGGCCTGCCTTAGGGGTGACTGATAGGGTTATATGTGTGTGTAGGAGAGATATAGGGAACCTATATCTCGGTGAGGGGTGCTAGCACTTCCTCACTCAGGCTGCAGTAGCAGGCCTGTGGTGTCAGATTTAGTCTGCTTCCCAGGGGTGGCATAATACATGCTGCCGCCCCTGGTAGGCCTGTGAAGTACCTATGCCCTTGGTACCTAAGGTACCATATACTAGGGACTCATAAGGTGCCACAGTATCCAATCACTAGTGCACCTAGAGTGCACTCCAAATCGTTTAGAGAGAACGGAGAGGCTGGGGCCCTGATTAGCAGGGTCCCAGCCTGACTATAGCCAGAAACCAGTGTAAACATCAGAAAAAAAAGTGGGGGGAACATAAGAGGCAGATCCTACTCTCCTACAGTCATTATATGACTGAACACAGTAAAAGGAATCACACACTATTAGTGTGGGGAATTCTCGATCTGTACTTTCAAGTGCCAGTTTGAATGCTTGTAGTTCAGCTCGCTGAGCAGTACAATCCCCTAGAGATTGAGTTTTTGTGACCATAGGTCTGAAGATGCCATCTCGCATGCGACCTTTAACGATTGCACACGCTGCACTGTAAGCTTGCTTACTCCCTGTTGCGGGCTGTGCGGATCCGTCAGTGTAAATTATGAATTTGTACTGATCGAGAGGCAGAATTTTAGTAGGCAGAGGACATTCTTGTTCATATTGCAGGAATGCTTGTGTTTTTAAATCTGGATCAAAAACATATTCAACATCTGTTGCAGCAAGAGAATTAACCCATTGTATCCATCTTGGATGTAATGCTTTAGCATTTGGAAAGCTTGCTTTTGTGACCGCTTCTAAAGCTGTTACTTGGGTTACGACAATAATGCGTTTCCCTTGGGCTAAGGCTCTTTCTTTTGCTACAGCGGTTTGAACTGCTGTTAGAATTTTTTCAGTTGAACTGAAGCGCATTTCCGCTTGTGTGTACAAATGAGATTTGTATGCGATTGGTATTTTCTCACCCTCATTGAAGGTTAAGTAGGTGAATCCGCATTGACCCGAAATTATTCGGATCACCAGGTTGCCTTGACTTACGCGTGTTTGTAAGTGATTTGTTGCTAACATGTTAGCCTGGAGTGAACGCAAGATTTCTGTGTGATCGTTTTCCAATTTTTGAACAAAAAATCAGGTTTGATTAATGCGTAGAGAGGTTTAACCCTTTCTGCGTAATTTAGAATGTATGTTCTTCCAAAATTTAGGAAACCCAGGATGGATTGTAAGTTCTTTAGCGTTTTTGGAGTTTGGAGCAGCGCACACTTTTCTAGAAAGCTAGCTGCCAAGCTCTTGCCTTCACTTGAAAGCTCATATCCTAGAAATAGGACATTGAGATGGGCAATTCTGGACTTTTTAAAGTTGAACTTGTAGCCCTCAGAGGCGAAGCCCAGTATAATGGTACTCACCCTGTTCAAGTGTTTGTCCAGGTCATCGTCCGTCAGATAGATGTCATCGACATAGGACAATGCCTCATTGTCATAAATTTGTAGTAACTCCGTTACCCTCGCTGAGAATAAACCTGGGCTGTTCTTGAACCCTTGTGGGAGTCGACAAAAGTGACGCTGGGTCCCCATTATGGAGAATGCTGTTAAGTACCTGCTTTCAGGTGCTATGTTTTGACAAAAGAAACCATTTGAGATGTCTAATGTTGTTTTATATTTTTTACGCACAATGTTATTCATTAATGCTGTACTATGTGCATTTTGCACTGCAAAAGTTTTAGAACAAGTGTTTAAGTGTCTGTAATCCAAAACTAGACGATATGTATTGTCTGGTTTGGAGACAGGAAACAAAGGATTGTTCATTGAGGAGGTGCATGTTTCAATCACCCCTTGGTATTCAAGTTGATCTAAGATCTCCCTGACCTGTTTTTTAGCTTCTTGCTTTATTGGGTACTGCCTTTGTGCAGTTGGTTCATGTTTCAGATGTATTTTATGGTGAGGTGAGTCCTCATCCCATCCTACATGATTTTTATATAATGCTGGGGCATGGGCTACTGCCCATTTCCTGGCATATGTATATTTTAGATGAATTGGAATATGGTTGGAGAAGGCAGGCATAATAATGTCCTCGCCATGTGGGCACTCCCTGACAAATTGTGGTGGCCAGTCTTTTTCTGCTAGAAGTATGCCACAGCCTCTCGATAGTCTTTCCCAAAAAAGTGCTTTCACCTGTCTAGGTTTGTCTCCCTCCATCCGGAGTGTTATTTCATATAACTTTTGTGGAGTACTAACCCTGGTGTCTACAGTCTCAACTGTAATGTACTCATTCAAGTCCACTATCTCCAGAAGTTCCTTCAGGTTCTGGCGAACTATTGTGACTTCTGCTGCACTGTCCAGCATTGTCGGTGCCCATTCTCCGTTCTTGAGTTGTGTTCTCAGTATTCTCGGCATGTCTGATCTTCAGACCTGCTACTTTCTTTTTGGAGAATTGAGGTTTTGTTTTATTTTTCGGAACGTGTTTGTCGTCTTTCGATTTCACGCGTTCTTCTCTATGTTCTGATCGTCCTCTTCTTTCCGAAGTCTGTGATGAGATCTGAAAGGGACGAGAGGAACGTGTATCAGTATCTTGATACCTATCAGGTTTTCTTAAATTATCCCTATTCCTGAGGTTATACCTCCTTTCAGAGGGCTCCTTTTGAGGAGACCTACCCCGAGATTGAGAACGTTTCTCATTTAACTTTTGTTTATTAGTCTCCCACTTCTTTTTAGAAGATGTAGGAGTTTGTTTAATAGAGTCCTTCTCAGGACTTTCAGATAGTTTCGGCTTCACTGGTCTTCCACCCAAACTATCTCTGCCTAATTCTGCATAAGATTGTTCAATTATTCTGGGTAGCTCAGTTTGGTGTTCTGTAACATCAAATTCCCTTACTTTTTGGCGGATCGCCACTGCTGCTGCCTCCCCTTTAATATTAGATAATATTATTGTTGAGACCTGGTCGAAATTCTTCAGTAATTTCATACCTAAATTCAGAGCAGGCTCTGCCCCGTATTCGTTTTGAATTTGTTTCAGGACATCAGGTATTACCGCAATTGATGGAATACCATGTGTTTTAGTATAGATGGCAGCAAAGACTGAGCCCCAAGTGGTACAGTCTTCCAGTTGTGGTGTGATCCCCATCGGTAAACTGATTGTTAGGATTCTGTGTTTCTCATATGGGCTAGTATTCGGAAATACTGCTTCGATTTGAGTAATTTTTTGAGCTATCCAGAATGGAATTTGCTCACGTTTTGTGGGCATTTTACCCATGACTGCGTATAGAGTCTGTGGTGTAATTTTTAGTGTATTCCCCTGTTGGGGAGTTGGATTTGGAAGTGTCAGTGGTTGCTGGACTGTGAAAGTCCGCATGACATATTGGACCAATTGTCTGTAAATTTTTATTAACTCTGTGAGTTGAGTAAGTAGTTCCTCATCTGACATTATATCCAGGTCAGGATGAGGTGTGTAGCCGGCTAGAATCGGCCATGTTGCTCCTGGTCTACCTAGTGGACCGAGCCTGGTAATGTTTCTGTGATGTTTTAGGGCGCCTTTAAACCAGAGCTGATGCTCCTGGTATGTTAATGGAATTTTAATATCCTCGAAAGGAATGTATTCCTCTGGTGGATCATCTTCTTTGTAGAAGTGAAACATGTGTGTTACTGGATTGGATTCAGGAAATATTACCCATGAATAGAATACCTCTGTCTGAAAGGATTTGTGTGCCTCTATCACGAAAACTGCTCTACCGCCTCTTGGTGGTAGGCCATGTTTTATAAGTTTTAGAGTGATGGCTCTTCTTAAGTTTGGAGCGATGTCTATAACACCCTCCTCGGTTTCATTTAAACCTCTAATGTTAAAAACTGCTGCTTGGGCTGGATCAGCCGCAGCTTCACCGTTTCCGGTTTCAGTCATTTTGTTTTTTGAAAAATGTAGAACAAGTTTCAAGGAAACAAAGATAAGGTGCACAATATTTTGGAACACTGTATCCTTCAACGTTGAGCAAACCAAACAGCTAATATATAGGGTACTGCCCTATGTAGCCGTGGTGGATACTTAACCCTGCCCACTCCAGACGTCTTCTGGAGTATATGGGTAGGGGTCTCTGAGAGAAAAAGCACGGCTGAGTTACTCAGTATCTAGCGTTAAATTACCGCCTTACCATGTAGTGTAGCTTCTATTTCCCTAATAGGCTTGCGCATTGGAATAATATCCCCTATAGGTTTGACATAGGACTAAGGTCAGTATGTCCCTATCGAGTATATTAAACTTAATTACTTGTGCCAGCTAGCTCAGAGGCCACTAGAAACTCCTTGACAAACAAGAAGGGAGTAGTTTCTGGCAGCCGCAAAACATGACAACTTTGTTTCCCTTTAGAATCAGAACGTGTCCCAGAGTCGTAGAAACAATAGATAACCGTTTCACTCAGCTCAATCGTGCATGCTTAGTTTTCCTCAAAGTTACACAGAAAGAATCGACGGGCGTTTCAATAAAAGATTTATTGAACAGTCTTGTTTCTTGTGTAAGTAAAATGTGCTGTTACGATCACAAGACAGTATGCAAGATAAATAATGTACAGCGTAAGCAGTAGAAATAAATAATACTGCGATAGCATTATCTTTTAGCAGATATTCATTTACATAAATAACACAGACTAAAAAAATGCGAGTACTCATACGATGTGTTTCTAAGCTAGTTCTACCCCAATGTGCCTAACCTAACCTAGGTGTAGGAAGAGGTATGAAGTAGGTGAAGTATTCCTTACTATGGTATACTAAGAGTATGTTAAGTCTAGTATCCCTAGTATGCCAAGAGTCCCTCTAGGTTCTAGTCAGCTCCATACCTTTAGAATGAGAGAGGTGGGAATCTCTTTGCCAGACTCGAACTCCAACACCCCGCAAGGGAAGTCAGATCACTGGAAGCTGGACTCTCTGCATGCAGGGATGACAGCGTCTTCTCAGTGCGTCGGGCCGGGAAACGGGCTCCTCTGAAGTCGAGGTCTCCTCTAGTTTACAAGGGCTAGGGAAGGTATATTTATACCTGAGAGGTACCTCATAATGTTAGCATTGACGTGAGTCAGACAGCGGAAGACGTCATGAATGAACCCCTAAGGTATAACGGTTCATGCATAATATATGAGTCCTTGAAGAAATCAATAGTCCTGTGCTAGGGAAACTCCCGAAGCCTAAGGGTCTGTTCTTCAAGAACTCGTTGTGACGTTAGGGTGGACGGATGTCGGAGACCATGCCTGTATTTGGAGTGCACGGTTTAATGCCTAAATAAGCACTGGGATTTTATGCCTATATAAGGGCAGGGCGAATTGTGCCTATATAAGGACATGATACCGGAAAGCCCGTGTATGGACACCCTAAGAGGAATACAACAGTCCTTTGGAGTTCCCACAGCGGTGCCTTTGAAAAAGTCACTGCAGTGGGAATTCTAAAGCAAGTTTCTGCATGGCATGGACTGTTAAGTCCATGCCGTGCAGGAACTGGGTGTGCATGCCCTGCATGCAACTCCAATGGCCTGAGGCACCAGGGAGCCCTGTGGGGCGCCCTTAGTTTCCTCACTGCCAGCAGGTTCATGATGTGAACACCACCATGAGACCGCTGGCAGTGAGGAAACTCGTAATATGCTTGGTGGGGCCGCAGTGGCCCCACCAAGCATATTGCAGCCTCACACCGCTGCGCCACCACCATAGATTGCAGATCTCTGGCACCTGCGGCAGTCTCATGGCGGTCCAACTGGCGAAGTTGTAATGTGGCGTTCGGACCTCTGGTGCGGTGGTGACCGCTGCACCACCGCGGGTTTGGCAGGCCTGTCGACCGCCAAACTCGGAATCTAGCCCTTAGAGAGTGCTCCACTGTACCAATTTGTGACCGAAACCCAAATTGGACTTCAGATAAAATGTTATTTTGTGCCGCCCATGCTTCTAATTTTGACAGAAGAACTCTGCCTAGAATTGTGGTGGAGGAGTTTAAACGAGAGATGGGGTGGTAACTGCTCTGTTGATCCTTATCCTCTTTCTTAAAAATTGGGACATGACTGCCTCTTTCTAGGACTTGGGAATTGGGTTGATAATTGCGGTGCGTAAAACATTAGTGATTAAATGAGCCCACAGATCAGTGTTCGCTTTGAAGATGTCCATCTGGACACCATCCGGAGCTGGCGCTTTCCCAAAGGAACTCTTATTAATGGCAACTATAACTTCTTTAATGCCAATGGAGAGACTCAAAGCTAGAGAACTCTGGGTTCTCTATAGTGTCCCCATCTGTCCCTAGGGGCTGACAACACTATCTGAGTGAAATACGGACAAAATATACCTTACTCAAACATCTCCTAATATAAGAAACACCACCTTAATGGGTATTACAAACAACTAAAAAGGGACGATTCGTAACTTTCGAAAATCCTCTACCATCTTTGACAAACCCTGCTGATGCTAGGGCCCAGATTTACCAAGGGCTTGCATTGTCATTGCATCATGAAAGATGATGCAAGGACAACGCAAGACCATAAGTGAGATTTACTATGAGACGCAGAGCCATCTTGCGTGGCGCTGTGTGGCATAGTAAATCTTGAGCAATGCAAGGCAGCGCAAGTTGCTACCTTGCTTTAGTCCGCCTTCTGAAGGCATTCCATGGGTGGAGCATGGCTGTTCCCACATATCCACCCATGGTTTTTGGCACATTCCCAGATTTACCAAGAGTAGTACATCTGGTAATGGGTCAAAATTGTACACCTTCCCGATAGAGGTGCAAGAAGGAGAAACATCTTTATTTCTCCTTCTTGTCTCCTCTTTCTACATGTGCTGCATTCTGCAGATCACTTAGGGCCTGTCCACGAGTCTGGCGGGACCCATGGGGGCACGGTGGTGGCGGTCTCCCGACCTCCCTATTACAACTAGGGTGGTCGGACCGCCACTGCCCCACTGAAGCCGCCAGGGAACTGCTATTTCCTGGTGGTGTTGCTGCAGTCAGGACGTCGCAATAAGCTTGACGGGACTGCCGCGGTCTCACCAAGCATATTACGAGTTTCCTCTCCGCCGACAGTGTCGTGCAGAGTGGAAACAAAGGGGGCCCTGCATGGCCCCCTATACCTCCTTCGCATGTGGATGCACAGAGGGAAGCACAACATGTGCCCTCCTGTGTGCATGCACACCAGTTTCTGCACGGCAGGGCCTTTTCAGTCCATGCCGTGCAGGAACTATATTCGGCGTTCCCATTGTGGTGCCCATTTTCAGGGCACTGCCGTGGAAATGTCAAAAAACAAAGCCCTCCAGACAGAAGGAAATTCATAATTTGCAGGTGGTCTGACCACAGCTTTGGCGGTGCGATGACGGGGCGGACCTGGCGCCGCACCATCAAAGTCGTAATCAGGCCCTTAGAAAGATGAAAACCGTCTAAGAATTTTCTTTGTGTAGGCAGGTGTTCCTTCCTGCACAAAACAATCCTGCTTGCAAAGCAGGGACCCTTGTACCATGGCGCAAGGGTGCCTGCATTGGCACTAAGCAGCACATAGTGCGCCAGCGCAGTCAGAGAGCAGGAATGTACCATATCTTGGCAAATATGGCAAAATCCTGCATTCTCCATTTGACGCAGCCCAGCAAGTTGTTTTGCTGTACTGCATGGACTGCGTCAAATAGTGCTAAATCAGGACCTTGATCCTCTCAGGCTTTCCTTCTCAACTCTTCCTTCCTACTCTCTAATATATGCTTATATTTCCAACGAGCCGTTTTAAATTCTTCTGTATTTCTAGAGACAGATTTTAAAGCTAACATTCACTGTTTATGAGGCGAGGTACACATAGAAATAAACCATCTATACAGGGAGTGGGGGATTCCACTCGAGCATTTTTTGAGTGTCAACATTTATGAAATAGAATAAGATAATGAATAACAAATTTCTATAATAGAATGAGGTTCTAAATCAGAATCTAAACATACATTAAAAGCTTCCTCATTTTCCTCTAATAATTGATTAATAAAATGCATGTGGCCAATTCTGTCCTATTTTACCCTCATCTCCCTATTGTTGTGTAATCCAAAGGTCCCGCCTCATTAGACTTCTCTCAATTTTCGATCAAGAGACATTGTTAGTGGGTTACGATCACTGGCACCATTTATATTCACTACAAAGTTTTTAAGCAGGGGAAAATGATCGATAGAAATTAAAATGTGATCTGTTATACTGAAATTGCCACTGAAGGTCGGGCCATTGAAACCTGCCATGAAGACCATGTCGCTCGAAAATATCAAATCATTTTTAAGCAGAAGACTGTTTAATGCTTCCCCATACCGAGTATGTCTAAAATGTGTCAAACCCTCACAATTCTGATCCACTAACCGACACACTGGCTGACCACAGTCACATATGGAAATATTAAAACCCCCAGCCCATACCATGACAGTCTGGTGCTTGTTTGTGATAGAGCGTAAAGGTTAAATAACAGTTGCCTCTATCAATTCTCACCGTTAAAAGAGACTATTGATAATAAATTCTTGATGAAATCGTGAAAAATGGCTGAAATCAAAAACTTGAGGTTTCATACTGTATCGTAAAAGCATGCAGAAGTGTTTGAAAACATGGAAATGTGAAAACGTAAACAAAGAGAGAAACAGATATTATTTACCTATGCATATAATTGCATGTTTGAGAAAACTAAATATAGTTACCATAAAAATGTGCTGACAATAACTTCTAAAATGTGTTAAATGAAATTAATGCTTGTATAATGAAACACTAAAAATGGTCAAAACGCTTAATTCAGAGATGATGGTGAGATAAAACTGTGTATTTTAGAGTGACACGTAAACATTTTGTTTTGAAAAGGAAAAACATGCAAAAGATTTTTTGAAGTAGTACCTAATACTGATATGTAACTTCTAAAAGAAGAATAATGATTGAACTAATTAAGAAAATCGAAATGTTTATATTAATGTGTGATTATTATTAATTATAACGTGGTAATGATTCAGCAAAATTTCATGTAGGCCTCAGATGCTTTCTTTTGCTTGTTCGATAGGCCGAATCTAGCAAAGTAGTCTTCTTAGACTCTGTGAGAACTTTTCGTGAAGTTTCTTTCCAGGGCTCTAGGACAAAGAACTCTCTTTTGATCCTCAAACACTTTTGACAGAAATGTATCGATAACATTTCAAACCCAGAGAGAGCGTCTGGGAATGGACAGACAGTAAACAAAGTGAATTTTCCTACTTCCGAGGAAAGGATGGAAATAATAAAATAAGAATTTGATGATTTTGCAAAAGGATTACTTAATGCTTCTGGATTTACAGTGAGGTATTGATCAAACCATGAGCAGCCCCCTGTGAACGGCCAATGGAAATCATATGGGATGACAAAAAGGATACTTTGTGGGCGTAAACTGAAAACTTTTGGACGTATAATTGTCCCTTGGAGGAGGAGTCGGGGCTGGCTGTCATTTTCTATTTTCCTGCCTGGCATGCTGTCGGATTGAACTTTGATTTCCTTTTAATGCCTAAGCATTGAACTGAACTTTCCCGAACTGACTCTAACCTGCACTTTTACCGGCTGGTAAAGTGTGTAGGAGATAACCTTTCAGCTGAAAAGATTTACTGGCTCTTTTCTGTGGTACCCTGTGCTTCAAATCTGCATATTTGGTTTGTATGATCCAAATGCTGAATCTCGATTTTTCCCATGTATCTCTCTCTTTCTTTCCCTAGGCATCAGCAAATGTATTCTTTTGTTGAATCTGTATTGCATTGTGTGGCTAATTTTACAAATTAATTGTTATTAAATTTAATTATGTAATTCGATTTCATGTTTCTTGGCCATTCAAATTGAGGCTTTAGATAAATGACTTACATGAAGGACCTTTATCGTAATCGAGTCATTCTTGGAGTGAACTTTCTTGTTGTAAGACTTGTAAATGTTGGTGTCAATTGAAATTAGTGATGGTCATTAGTATGCATTTTGGCATTTCTTATTCCAGATCCTCATAAAGAAATTGCCTCACGTTCTCTAAATTTCCAAGTCCCTGTTAGCTCACGTAAAAGATCCATTGGAGAACCAATGTCAGAAAAGGTCAAGTTTAATGGGCCCAGTGAATGAAATAAGCAGGTTTTGTAAACTGAAGCGTGATAACATTTTACCTAGTCTTCCACTGCATCATTTGTCATCATATAATTTGTTATAAAAAAAGATCGGGCTGATCTATTATGTCACTTTTGGTCAATTATATTGAAGTAAAAGTAAATTTCTGTAATATCAAAGGAACATTGAAAAGCCAGATATAAAATTTGCAACCATGTTGAACTAAAAATTACTTTGACCTTGATTGATTGAAGTTTAACAGAAACCAGGACTGCAAGTCCACACATCACTCAACTTGCCAGGGAGGGAATTGCAGGCATAAAAATAAATCTGGAAACTATCAAAGCATAATTGTGCAACACTCCATTATTATAAGTCTTTCAGTCAGCATTAGATAATTATCAATCAATCAAACGATTTATACAGCACACAGCTGCCCATGGCATTCTGGTTCTCAGACATAAGACAAAAACCACAGCAAAGTTACAGATGAGTTCAGGTCAAAGAGCTGGGTCTTCAACTGAGATCTAAACAAACTTTCCTTTACAAGGCACCACAAAGCAACAGGAAATAAGTTCCACACCTTGGTGGAGAGATCTGAAAAAGAGCGGCTGTGCCGAGTACGCAGGCGGAATGGCAGGTATCTTAAACAATAGTGCGTATTCCCAGCTCGGGCTGGTAATGCTGTAGCCTATAGCACATGTAATTGGGCGGCGTGCAATGAAAGGCACAAAAAGAGATAACCAAGGCTTTAAAAATAATGCATTTTTAATGGGAAGCCAATGCAGCTTTGTCAGTGGGGGAGTTGCAGATTGAGTTTTGGGAAGATCCAGAATTAGTTGGGCGACTGCATTCTGTTCTGTTTGCAGTCGGTTGAGCAAGTACAATGGCAGACCAAGACAGAGGATATTGACATAGTCCAGTCTGGAAATATTGGTTGTATGCACAATGGGTTTCTTCATCTCTAAGGGGACAAACTCCAAAGTTTTCTTCAAGGCCCAGAGCAAGGCAAAACAAGGTCACATATCAGAGGAGATCTGATGGTCAAATAAGAGTGTTATCAAACTTGACTGCCAAATTTCTTGCCAAAGTGGAGGGTGGTGGGGGAGGCCCCAATTTCTCAGGCCAACAGTCATTGGACCATTCAGAAGCAGAACGGCCAAAAAACAAAATCACAGTTTTTGAAGCTTTACACTTTAGACAGTTCCTATTCATCCAGCCCACCACCTCCAAAAGACAGGCTTTAAATAAGGCCGCTTTCCCAAAAAGAAAATAATCTGGGTGTCATCTGCATACGAAACCACTTTAAATCCAAACTTATCAATGAGAAGGACCATGGGCGTGATGTACAGGGCTAAAAGAGGAGCCCTGAAGAACTCCATATTTCATTTCCTTAGGTGTGGACAGGTAAGGTTATAGAGACATCAATTGCACTCTACAGAAAAAAAGATTGTATCCAGCTCCGCTTTGAGCCACTGATTCCCTAATCTGCAATCCTTGATTGCAAAAGCAGATGGGAGATAGTGTCAAAAGCAACCAACAAATCCAAAAGAATGAGGGCGGACATATAGCCCTGATCTAAGCTTGATTTGACTTCTTCGGAGACCTCCAGAAGAGCCAACTCAGTGCTGTGCTTGGAGAGAAAGCCTGATTGAGAAGGATGAAGCAGATTATTATCTTCCAAATACCTGCTCAGTTGTTGATTTACAAGTTTTTCAAATACATTGGCTGCTACAAATAGCAGAGAAATCGGCCAATAATTTTCCAATTTTGCCGAGTTTGCTGTCGTTTTGTTCAATAAAGGAATCACCACAGCCTGTTTCCAATATTTAGATACTAGGCAGCACTCCAAGGAGGAATTAAAAAATTGTTTAAAAACAGGGTTGATAATCTCAATAAAATACGCAAGAGCACTGGGCGGACAGGCCTCATATGGAGATCCAACTTACAAGATAAAATCAGCTTTAGTGACTCTTCTAAAGAATTCTGGTCTGTAAAGAATCAATCCAAAAGGTAAGTTTATATCCAAGGTTTATTGGTAGAGAGGCACAGTACAGCATGCCAAGCAAAGCCAAACAAGTAACTGACAACTCCGAACGCTCTGGAACATGGAACATAAATTGTGCACGCAGGCACAGAGTTCCATATTCCAGGCAGAGGAATGGCAGGGGACAGAGAGGGGAAAAGTAAGATGCAACACATCTCACCCTTAACAAAGAGAAAGATGAAATAAACCAATCAAGACAAATACCTGGCAGGTAAACATCTGGGACGGTCATTACTCTTGACCCTAGATGCCACAGATTGGGTGGTATGAGAAGAGTTACTATTGGAAATAGGAAAGTCAAATAACAGTGAATCTTCATCACTATCAGCAGTGAGACCTAAGTACTTACATTTTGCAACCCTCCTTACATTCCATACCCTACCATCCTGAGTGATGACACTGTTCTTACAAACTTTAACTATTTTAATAGGATGACTGAATTTGGAAGAGCCCTTCGTCAAGAAACCAGGTTTTTTGATCCTGACCCAATCTCCAACAACAAAGTCAGGAACTTTAACATTCATTTTGGAGTCAAACAACACTTTCATCTTGTCTTGCTTGCTTCCCACATGTTTGGCAACTAGACTCACATCAACACAGTCATCAATCTTAATAGACCTTTTGATCCACCATGGACAAATTTCCGAAGTAGGTTCCCTGCCTTTCAAAAGCCTGAAAGAACTAACCCCAGTCACAGAATGAGGAGTGATACGATGCATCCACAACTTCTTCCTTACAACATCCTTCCAAGACTCATTGGACCTACTAGCAGATTGGATGCCATCTTTAAGGACACGGTTAAACCGTTCCACTTGGCCATTTTCCCTCGGTTCATAAAGAGATGTGGTCACATGTTTGATATTACACATACAGAGAAACTCTTGCATCTCTTGTGACGTGAGTTGCACCCCATTGTCCGTGACAAGAACCTCGGGGGACCCCTCACGTGCAAAAACGTCTTTAAAAAATGTGATGATAACTTGAGTAGAAGCATTAGCCACGAACTTAACCTCCGGCCATTTAGAATGATAGTCCACCATGACCAAAGCAAAACGGGCATTGGAAGATAAATGTTTAAAAGGACCTGAGATATCAAAAGCCACCTTTTGCCAGGGATGCTCAGGCCAAGAGACCGGTTTAAGGGGGGCAGAGGAAACTTGAAGCATTTTATCACTGCTGATGCACTTAGAACATTCTCTAACGACCCTATCTACCATTTTGTCAAGCCCAGGCCACCAGAAATTGGCACGGATAAGCCGTTTCATAGAGGACATGCCCAGGTGAGCTTGGTGGGCAAGAACTAAAATTTTGTTCTGCATAGAGACAGGAGGAATGATCTTTCCTCCTTTGAAAAGCAAACCACCAAGGTTTTTGATCTCAGCAGAAACACGGCAAAAAGGAGCAATATCAGCAGTGGCAGACCTTTCTTTGGGCCAGCCATCTCTCAAACATTCTATGATTTGTTGACACACAACATCATTGTTCATCTCTGTCATCCACTCTGCTTCAGACAAACATAAGAATTCCTGAGATACAAAATCCTTGACAGTAGCAACAATGTCCATTTCTACTTCGTCACGGGAAATACACTCATCAGAACACGGTCACCTAGAAAGAAAATCCGCTGTGACGTTGCTCCTGCCTGGGACATACACAACTTCAAAATCGTATTCTTGTAGTCTGGATGTGAGACGAGCTATACGAGCAGTAGAGTTCCACCCCCCCTGGAGACAATATGCCAACAAGGGGCTTATGATCGGTTCTGAGCGTAAATCTGTTTCCCCACACAAAATTGCAAAAATGTTCAATGGCCCAGATGCATGCCAACAACTCTCTCTCTATTACGGCATATCTCCTATCCGTAACAGAAAGTGTCCTAGAAGCAAAAGCCACACAACACTCTCCCTTTCCTGAACACTGGCTAAGCACACCACCAAGCCCATAAAGACTGGCATCCACAGTGATAATGCACCTCTTATCAAGGCAAAAGGACTTAAGAGTGGGTGCATTAACAATCTCATTTTTGATCTGTCTGAAAGCTGTCTCCTGTTTATCTGACCAGATAAACTCAGTAGACTTTCTGGTCAACTCTCTGAGAGGCTCCATCTTGGTGGCAAAATTCTGTATAAATTTACTATAGTATTCGCAGAGGCCCGCAAAAGAGAGAAGTTTCTCCTTATTGTCAGGAGCAGGTGCGTTGATGATAGCATCAACCAAAGACTTCTTGGGAACTACACCATCACTGGAGAGCGTATGGCCTAAATACTCAACAGATTTACAAAAAAAATTACATTTGCCGGCTTTAAGTGTCAAACTACACTTACCTAACCTAAGGCAAACTTCTTTCAAATGATGGAAGTGGTCCTCCTCATTTTTAGAGAAAATTAGGATATCATCCTGGAAGCATTTCACGAAATTGCTGACATCTTTAAAAATGTGGTACATGGCCCTCTGAAAAACAGAAGCGGCCGAAGCAAGGCCAAAAGGCATCCTTTTGAACTGAAAAAGGCCGTGGGGTGTAATGAAAGCGGTATAGTGTTTGGAATCATCTGTGAGTTGAATTTGATGGTAGACCGACCGAAGATCAAGGGTGGAAAAAATGCAAGCACCATCCAACATACATATCATCTCGTTAATATTAGGGAGAGGATGGCCATCAACAACCGAATTAGCATTCAACGCCCTCAAATCAACACATAACCTAATACTCTTATCGGGTTTTTGGGCTAAAACTATGGGAGAAACCCACTCAGAGGACTCAATTTCCTCTATAATGTCACTCTCAACCATCTCATCCAGCATGTTCTTTAACTCATTCCTGATGCTAATGGGAACTCCTCTTAACTTTTGTTTTACAGGCACAGAACCTTCTTTGATCTTGATTCTATGGCTGAAACCAATAAGTTTGCCAAGATCATTAGAGAAAACTTTAGGAAACAAAACAGTGAAATCAGAACTGGCAGAAGATAAAGCAAGAACAGAAACAGGTTCTTTGTTCCTGGGGTTCAACACAATACCCAATTTGGCCTGATCACGCCAGCCCAAGACATTAACACCTTTGAAGGCAACATATAACTTGATGGTGGTGGAATTACCCTTGAATTCAATAAATACTTCCTTGAAACCTAAAAAATCAATGTTGGAGCCATCAAAATTCTGCACAACAATATCAGGTTTGCACAATAAATTGACATCCAATAAATCTCCAAAGGATTCTAAACAATAATCTTTTGTGATTATAGTCCAAGGCGATCCCGAGTCAGCCATTAGTTCTAACTCCCTCCCCATGATGCATACTCTACATTTAGGGGAACAAATGTTATCAGCCTCGGAGATATCAAAGGAATCTTGGATAGAAACAACAATACCAGATTCAAAATCATCTTGAGAATGGTCACAAGCAGGGAGGTCACTAGAAATACAAGAAACTTTACCTTTGGAGATCTTGGAAGGAGGCGGAACAGACTTCTTGGAGTTGAGAGCACCCCTCATAGTATTCTTACACATTTTAGAAAAATGTCCCAAACGTCCGCACTTACTACACTCTTTGCCAACAGCAGGACAACATGAAAAAGAAGCTATGTGGTCAGGATTACCACATCTATAACAGTAAAATTGTTTGGTACTAAAATCGTTTCTGTGATTAGAATAATCCTTAGGAGTACTAGGTTTGATAGTGTTGACCTCAGTGGACGTGGAGGATTTAGTTTCTCTGTTAAGGGACTTCGTCCACTTATCAGATTGCTCTAATGCCTTGGCAGTGCTAATGGCAGTCTCCAAATTAGGGTCTCCCATAATCCACAGTTGCTCCTGTACTTTCTTACTCCTCACATGAACGATGATTTGATCCCTGATCATCTCATCAGTTATCAAACCAAAGTTACAATGTAAAGACAAAGCACGTAGAGCAGTGAGAAATTCATCAAAGGTCTCGCCCTCTTCTTGAGCCCTAGTATTAAATTTAAATCTGTTAAGAGCAACACTTGTCGTAGGTTTAAATCTACACTCTATACGCAAAATAGCCTCATCATACACATTGTGATCACCCCCCGACCTGACAGGAGGGAGAGTCCTGTAAACCACCTGTCCTTCGGAACCTAAACAGTGAAGAAAGATGTTCTTCTTCCTTTCAGCCGACATACGTTCTCCGTCAATAGCCTTTAGGTAAGTGATAAATTCCTCTTTCCATCTTGTCCATGGAATGGGTGGGTCGCCTTTTGTTTGCAAACATTTAGATGGTGGATCAAACTGCATTATGTTAAAAAGTTATGCAGGAAGTT
Organism: Calotriton arnoldi; assembly: GCA_963921515.1. Lineage (NCBI taxonomy): Eukaryota > Metazoa > Chordata > Amphibia > Caudata > Salamandridae > Calotriton > Calotriton arnoldi. Next base: position 915,034 of record CAWUFW010003746.1, on the reverse strand, counting down.
ACAATACAGAATGCGTAAGAATGTATAAAAAAAAACATAAAAACAGAGCACAAGCAATAAATTCCCACAGCCGAAGATATAAAACTGTTAATAGCCTAAGAAAAGCAGTAAGGCTTATAAAGACAATAAAATGTAGGGGTGCCCGCTACTGAGAGGAAACAGGTTGCAAAACTTGCAATACCAAATGAACAATAAGTAAATAAAGTACAAGGTGTGCCCGTCACCGAAAGGAAACAGGCTGTGAAGTAAACAAAACAGTAGCTAGCAGTCAAGGTGTGCCTGTCACCGAAAGTAAACAGGCTTTCCTACCTGTAGGATAAACAGTATAACGCTGCGAATACACCAACAGAAACAGACGCAGTAGCGTGTAGAAGTACAATCACAAAATAAAGCGTGACACGCGGCGCCGGCAAGAGCTCCAAGATGTGCCAGACACCGTGTCACCAGAGTAAACTAATTAATGTGCCAATAAAGTTTTGCGCAAGTAATGATGCGCTGGAATACCGTAGAGTACAGTATTACTGAAGGTAATAATCCCAACCTTCTAAGATGGCCGCTAACAACGTGAAAATGCGTGATGACGTTATTACGAGCTGACGCTTCACCCACAATCGCGTCCTTCCGTGGTGAGCTGTTCTGATTGTCAGACGATGACGCTGTCGCAGTTGTGATGGCCAGGCCGCAGGGCTCAACGTCACAGCCAGTATCCAAGCAACAGAACGAAGCCAAAATGAAAATAGCCGTTGGTGCGCCAAAATTGCCCAAACTGGATGGAAATGCGCTGGAAGAACACCAGAAGAGCCAGGAATGCGCGGTTTGAGGCTCGAGACGCAGGGAAGGTGCAGGCAGCACAGAGAAGGGTTCCAGCAGCAAAAGAAGCCAAAGAAGAGAAGATGGGTCCGGAAGACTTCCGCAGCATCTGTGCCTCAGATGAAGAAGTAGCAAACGGAGTCTTCAACCGCTCGTCGCCAATTTGTAAAGAATCAATCCAAAAGGTAAGTTTATATCCAAGGTTTATTGGTAGAGAGGCACAGTACAGCATGCCAAGCAAAGCCAAACAAGTAACTGACAACTCCGAACGCTCTGGAACATGGAACATAAATTGTGCACGCAGGCACAGAGTTCCATATTCCAGGCAGAGGAATGGCAGGGGACAGAGAGGGGAAAAGTAAGATGCAACATGGTCTAAACAAGTTAGAGTGCATTGGGCCTACGGTTCATGTCCAAAAGGTGTGTGTGTGTACACTCCAAATACAAAGAGATTCACTGCCAAAAGGGACAGGGCAATTTGTGCTTAGAACAAGAAATAAATTCCCTTTGTGCAAGCTTTTAACATAGAGACCCCAATTATACTTCCCTGGGCTGAATGGAAATGCACTAAATATTGATATACAGTGAGCAACTTAAACACACATAAAAACTATTTGACTCTATCACCTTGTTACGAAAAAATCATTCATATTTATATATATGAAAATATAAGGTAAAATATATCATCCATGTGCCAATTAGTGTACAAGAATGAAAAACATGCACCTGATAAAAGTATTAAAAACAGACTATTTTCAGTTCGTCAGTCTCCTTACACTTCTATAAGACATTATTATTAATCATAAATTGTTTAATAGTAGAATAATAGAAAACACAAAAGGACTCTGTCGATGCGTCGTTTCGGTGGTACTTGGAATGGTTTACACCACCTTCTTCAGGACAAAAACAGTCTGTTTTTAATAATTTTATCAGGTGCATGTTTTTCATTCTTAACAAGGTGATAGAGTCAAATCGTTTTTGAGAGTAATTAAGTTGCTCACTGTGTATCAATATTTAGTGCATTTCCATTCAGCCAGCCCAGGGAAGTATAATTGGGGTCTCTATGTTAAAACCTTGCACAAAGGGAAATTTATTTCTTGTTCTAACACTGTCCAAAGGCGCCAGCTTCCTGTTGGGAAATGAGGCTTGAATATTCTCTACTTTCTCAACAATGAAGGTAGCAAGCGTATCGCAGAGTTTTTGGGAGGCTGGATTCTCGTGCAACATGCTGTTTCACTATCTTAAAAGTTTCATGCCCAGGTGATCTGCCTTTCTGATTTTTAATGCAAAAAATTCCACTTGCGCTAGCTTACTCTTTCCCTGATACGCTTTTATAGCTTGTTTGTAAATTGCCTTATCATCCTCACAATATCTCCCACATCTCTAATGCCAACGTCGGTCAAGCAGTTTGATTTTTTTTTTCTCCAGAGCAAGGTCTGATATAACCAAGGCTCTGATCTAGTTTTATGAAAAGAGTACAAAGGATGAAAGGGGTCTTGCAGGTCTGCAGCAGATTTTAGCCAATTGGCAACTGAGCACCAAGCCTCCTCTGGTGGACCTGTGAGATCAAGGTAGGAATTCTTCAAGGCCAATACAAAATCATTCTTGTTATTCAACTGCACACCATCCTCACTTTAGCTCTATCCATTGTCTTCTTGCCAGTCATGAGAAATGTGAATGAGATGAGGAAATGATCCGAACAAATCACAGAGACTGGTGGACCCTCAATAGACAGATCAAGGTTTGGGAAGACCAGATCAATAATATGGCTGGCATGATGTTTGGGGGAATGTTATAAATTGATGAAGATTTAAGACCAACTGAGTTTCAACCAATTGACCAGCTTGCAGGTCATGTGGGTTATCAACTTGCAGGCTAGAGTAACACAACACAGTAAAATTAGCACATTTTACACAGAAAGGAGCCAATGCTTCTCCTAAAGAATTGGCAAATGCCCCAGACACACTAAGAGGACTATAGATAAGTGGACCTGAGAAGGAGAAATTTGGGGAGATGTTTAGGGAGAACCCTATAACTTCTGCTTGCCAGAGATTTTCAACAGGGAATTTTTCAATGGGGAGGGTGCTACATTGATTAGTTGTTTTAAAAATTATGGCTACTCCCCCCATCTCCATGTCAATCTATCTAAATGCAAGATCAAGGATAACTAGTTCAATGTATGGATTGGAGAACCCAGATAACCAGGTCTCTGATTGAAAAATCAGGTCTTGTTTAAGATCAGAAATTAACTGAAATACTCTTAAGCATGTTTAATAAGGTAGGCACAGAATGTCCCTTGATCTCCTACGGGTCTACCAAGGACCATGCAAGCAGGTCAAGTAGACGAACAAAAACCAGGTGCCAATCCAAACGAGTGCAATTGCTGTTGGGCTTGCTAATAGCACCAAGCTCCATAAAGGAGTAGGAAATACTATTTGAATCAGTACCCATTCCAGCAGCGTGGTTGGCACTAGCTGTCATTCGGATGCGGACGGGCTTGCCTTTGGAGCACATTTGGCATGCCAGCGGTGCATCTACGCACCGGCCCTGGATATAAAGTGTGCCGGAGACATGTAGTTAACAAATAGGCCAACAACACTGCAAGTGGGTGGCATTGAGTGGTAACTCAGATAAAAAGCTGGCCTTGGGCCACCAAGACATTCTGCCTACATGCTCTCTCCGACAATAACAGCGTGGACCAGAGAGCAGAATAACTAAAAAGATAAAAAATGCAGGTGCTGTAAAATAATTAAAAGTGCCCTCCAAGAATTCAGCCAAACATTAAAAATACCTCCCAAAGAATGTTCTCCCTTTATGTCCACTATATAAACACCCCATAGAAAACCACTTGCTCAAACGTAGCATAAATAAAGCACAAACAGGTACAAAAAAGCATGGGAACACTGTCCTTTGGAATGATGCTGGATATATTCTAGGAATGAAATCTAACACCCCTACAGTAATTTAGTTGAGCTATTGGTGGAGGCCGCCCGATGAGTCAACACGTTCCCACTGCACCACAACAGAACATGAGCCTTGTATTGATAGAAGAATGTCCATTGGATTTTGTGAGCCAAAGTCAATCATTTATATCTATGCCCTTTAACCCCTTGAGTGCTTATGACGGCACCACGCCGTCATGAGTCACGGGTGGCGTGTGCTCATGACGGCGTGGTTCCGTCATGCCGTGGCCGCTCCGCCCACGCGGCATTAATTCCCCGCCTGTGCGGGCGAATTAATGAGCGGGCGTGGTCATGACGGAACCACGTCGTTATGAGCACACACCGCCCGTGTCTCATGATGGCGTGGTGCCGTCATGAGCACCGAAGCGCCGCGCTCACCCCCTAGCCCCCCGCGCCGGAATTCGCGCCGCGGCGAAGGGGTTAAAGCAGTTTAACGATTGTTAGTAGAGACACTGTATTGATTCTGTTTATTGCTCACCCTATTTGACCTTGGGTCAGTGTGATCGGCACTTTGGATGCTCTCTTGGCCTGTGTTAGGAAACCACTCACCTGAAAACCAGGTTGTTCCTTTGGGGAGATGAGATGCTGGCGCCCAATACCCTCAAGACCCTAACTCCGCCAAAGCAGTTAAAAACACTTTGCGCGAAGAAAGAATCCCAGGGGAAAGGGGAATTGGATAAAATAAAAAAGGAGAGTTAACAAACACAGCAATCTCTGGTTTGGCGCACTTCTGATGACCTGACAAGCCTCTTCTTTATTCAGCACTGTCTGGCACTATTTGCAGTACGGTATGTTTATCTAAACAACAAACGATATACAACTGTTCAGTTATATGTTCTATTTGCTATCATATTATACAACACAATAATCATCCAATGTCTATTCATTCATTAATCTTTATTTTGGTTTTGCTTGAACCATAAAAGATACATAATAGCAATTCATACATATTAATTGATAAAACACAATTAAACCGGCAATCAAACTATCAAGTTAAAATATGATAAAAATGCTAAGCTTGCAATCTGATATAATTAAAAACATTGAGGAGAATAAAAAGTCCAGGTTGGGTTGGAGTGAAGCAAATACTAGAAGAGTACATATGATGAAATGAAGCCTTTTCTCATACAATCCAAACAGCAACAAAAGTGCAAGTGCTTTAAAAGTGCTTATGGGCTACCATGAGCGGGACGTAGTATACACAACAATACATTCTACCTGAGCTCTGGGCAGTTCTAAAGTGTGAATGCAGAAATGTGCAAGTTATGATTTGAGATGACACATAAAATTCAAAATATTAAAATTTCAGACTTTTTTTTCTCTTGTTATACCCAAGGCAAACAAATATCTGCTAACACTAAAAACAATTTTCTGGGAGGTGTCAGTTTTTAATATTCTTTCTGCCTCCAGACAAGACCTAGTTCCCAAATTTCACAGATTGGTTTAATCTATTTTTGCCTGGGCATGGCATATGCTGGACAAAATAATAATAAATATAAATCGTTTTCTTGTGCTTTGGATTGACACAGTACACAACAGTCCTCATTATTATCATCTGTATTTCGACCCCATTTCGCTGTGTTTGAGTTAATTTGTAAAACACCATAGCGAAATTTCATATATAGAGATTTTGCCAACTGGGCTGCACTTCATCCAAATATTGCTCAAAAACCGGGGTTGGTTTCATAAGAAGGAACTGAGCCGTTAATCTACCAGTATCTGGGCTATGGGACACACTACTTTGTATGTATGCCCAAAAAACAGATTTCAATGTTTTTTTGGACGCTGGTGTCAATAGGGTAGGTGCTTCCCAGAAATGCTTTAGCCCAAGTTTGCAAAACCACGAATGCACGTGCTTGACCCACTGGAGGCTAGCACCTTGGTCAATACTTAAGATGTCTTCTAGCCCTTCTTTATAACATACTAGTTCTGTTGTAGACCACAATCGTACCCAGAACAACAATGGTCTCAGTATAGCCTGGTGATCAATACGTTTTATATTTAGATCCATAAGAATAGGAATTACAGGTGTGCGCACGTGGAGATGTAGCAGCTTCCTAAAAAACTTGTTTTCTTCCCCCGCAAAAGTATTCCTACAAGAAGGCCCCCATAGCTCTGCACCATAAAGGGATGCTGATTGTGCCCTATATTTATACACCTCGAGTGCAGGGGACACTGCCTTGGTAATACTCTCATGTTTTTTTAGTATTGGTAGGGAATTTTGGAGCAAAATGGTCTTACTTTTGTACAGGTGAGGATACCAGGTCATTTTAGTGTCAAGTGTAATGTCTAAATAGTTAAAATTCGGCACATATTCTAGTTTCTGTTTTTGGACAGTTATATTCTTTTGAACGATTTGTGTGGATTAACTGCCATGTATTTTATTTTACTAGAATTTATTTCTAGACCCTTACAGTCGCAATAAACACTAAAAGAGTCTAATAGGCATTGTAATCCCTTCGGGGTTTGAGATATTAAAATAGTATCGTCCGCAAATAAAAGAGCTGGCACTGGCACCCCACTTAGTTTCAGTGAGTCATGTGTACACCCCAGAAGGTATTTTGGGGCGTCATTCACATATAGTGAAAATAGGGTGGGCGCCAGTACACAGCCCTGTCTTATGCCCCTCCTTACGGGGATTGCCTCAGTAAGCTCTCCCCTCGGACCCCATCTGACTTTTGCATAGATGCCGTCATGCAGTCTTATTATTTGCACAGGGAGTTCCTCTGGTACACCTTGATTTTTTAAGGAACTCCAAAGCAAATCTCTGGGAATGAGGTCGAAGGCAGCCTTCAAATCAATAAAAGCTATGTACAAGTGGCCTTTTTTTAAAATCGTATATTTCCAACTCATACAGAGAAATCTAAAAACCTGATCAATTGTACTAGTTCTAGCTCTAAACCCCGCCTGGTATTATGATAAAATATGATTCTCCTCGATCCAATCATTTAGTTTTGTTAAAATCTGCTTAGCATAAATCTTTTGTAATGTGTCGATTAAACTTATAGGCCGGTAATTTGCAGGGTCTTGGCGATCCCCTTTTTTAAAAATAGTAATAATTTCAGCCCCTTTCCATGACTCCGGAACTGGGGCGGTTGAAGGTTGATATATGGCCCCCAAACAGCTTTATCATGCCTCAACAGGTCACCTGGTATTTTGTCTGGGCCTGGGGCTTTCCCGGGTTTTACTGCATCGATTGCTGCTAAGGTATCCTCTAGACAAAAAAACAGGTGAGTTATAATGGGGGTTGTTATATGACCTTGCTGTTTATTTATTGTATCAGTTACGGTCCTTGAATACAGTTTAGAAAAGTGGTTAACCCAAGTACCAGAGTCTAGAAAAAGGTCCTTGTTACTTCTTCCCAATTTGTTACCTTTGACTATCAATCGCCAAAAGCCAGCGTGATTCTTAATTTTGGCTGCGTTAATCAATTCTGTCCAGACACTATCGTCCCTTTTCTCTTTTAGAGTCACGGCATCATTTGATTTGGCTGCCAAAATAAGCTCGCTCTTGGCGTTACGACACTCATTATTATACCACGGGTTAGCTGTATTATTAACATCTGTTTCCCCCCCGCCCTTTCTCCTTGGGGATCCTACTCAAAATAGGTTTTAGTTTACCTACCATTGTGTGGTGGATCTGAACTATGGGGATCTCTACAACAGGCAGATCAATATACGGAGAGATGACATCTGAAAAGATGTCATATATCCGTGTCATGACCTCGTCTTTACCCACTATTGATGGACATTTCAAGGCTCTATGGTTATTGCTGACTGTGGGCTCAATTGGAATTGTGTTAATATCATCTTCTCTCCAGTTTGTGGGTTGAAAGAAGGAACCTGCTAAAATTAGACACAAAGGCTAATGATCACTATCGTCTCTAATTTCAACTATTAAATCATGGACATTTGGCCAAAAGTTGATAGATGCCAATATGTAATCGATACTGCTCTTACTATTTCCCCTACTAAATGTAAAAGCATTCGGTCTATCAGATGGCAGTCGGCCATTGCAGGCTCTAAGTCCATGCCCTGAGACTAGTCGAGTAAGTTGTGAAACTGCAACTGTGCAGGGCACTGCCGGGCTGCTATCCAGAGGAGGAATGTTATTTGCAATATCCTCCTCTTCGAAGATATTTTCTAGTCCCACAACTGGTTCAAATTTGTGATTACCCCACCACCCCCCACAATTACCATTGCCGCTGGATCAATTGTGCATAAAAATTTATCTAGATGGTCTATTGCTGGGGATTCCTTACTGGACGGGCTTGGTCTACTATAGATGTTTACTATGTAGATTTCAGTTTTGTCGTATGTTGAAATCTTTAGCCCCACTAAATCTTGTGATGGAAGATCCAGCTGGGTTATATCAATGCTTAGTGTGATTTTTACCCATATGACAAGGCTGCCCGAAAGTCTATCTCTAGCTGAGGGGATGGCATTAACGCTGAATGTTTTGAACCCAAGCTTGTGGGGAGTTTCCAGGGCCCATGTTTCTTGCAGCAGACAGATTTCACTGCGGTCAATATAATCCTGCCATTCCGCATCCTTTAGATTTCTTTTCAGCCCTGCTATGTTCCATGATGTCAGCCTTATTTCTGGTTGCTGAGTTGGTGTACTTGACATATATGGGATGTCAGGGGCTTGAACAGACCCTGTTTCACTCCTGACTTAATGAGCTTCGTGATGTTTATTAGCGAAGTCAGAAGGACAGGTTTCATCGCTATGTATAGCCAGATGTGGCAAACTTTGGGCCGCAGAACCCGAGGGCTGAGGTACTAGCAGAGCTGGATCAGTTTGTAACATATCTTTGCAGACCGAATAAGCAATCGAATCTCTGTGCTCAAGTGGGATGTAATTTGGTGAGTCTAGGGATACCAGTCAATCCACTTTATCTAAAGTTGAAACTGAGCCTGACCGAGTGCCAGGCCTTTTGCGAGCTTTGGGCAGATGCATACCACTTGGGTTATATTTCATCTGTATACCAGTGGGTGAGGGTGAGCTTGTCCTTACTTCCAGTGCTATTAGACTATGCACCAAATTCTCATCCCTTAAGTGCAGCTCGATGGAATCCAGTTGAGAAGAGCACTGGCTTAACCTTTTGGCCCATAATATGTCTTCTCTGATAACCGATCTGCACCCCCTAACCTTTCTAATCCAATGAATCGATTTATTGATTAGGGAGTTGTGATCTTCATGTTTTGCATGTGTAGAGATTTTAGGCATGCTTATCAAGAAGATACTTTTTGCTGGGCAATGGGTCAGCTCACATATATCGCTAGGATAACTCTTATTGCTGTCCTCAAATGTTTCTTTTCTACCCACTTTTCTGCCCCCTAATTCCTGAGTCTTCACTATAGTGGATTTTATAGGAGGGTGTATGACGATGGACATTAGTGGAGTGATATTATGCGTGGGCTTGTAAGAAGCGGTGCTATCCTGGAGAGAATGAGAATGTGATTCGGGGCCTATGTGTCTTGGGTCGCTCTCTGCCCAGGAGATGTTTAACCTTGTCTACAAGGTCTGATATTAGGATTTTAAGTGAATGGACTTCTGACTTAAGGTCATTAACAGTCGCAGTCATGTCCACAACCACTCCTGACTGGACCTCATTTCCATGGTTAGTAGGTACATGCTCCTCATATTCCTCATGGATAATACTTAACCTTGGTGGATGTGTAACCAACTCTACTTCAACCACCCTCCCCGCATTATTATCAGTTAGATCTTGTAAGGGAGAAAACCTATTGACCAGGGGGATGTTGGTAGAAATGTTGGTACTATCGGTAACATCAATGTCCACAGTTGTTGTACAACTATCATCCATGATCAAGGGGAAATTAGGAGTCCATAGTTCTACATCATCAGAGACCGCTGCAGATTGCAAGCCACTGCTGAGGCTGAGAGACTTGTTCCTTGCACTCCTTGTGGTGCGTTTGATAAAAATAGAGGGAATACGTGCAGCTGATTTGGAACTTGAGCTAATGGAAGAAGAAGTCTCGACTAAGGAATGTGGGTTAGCTGTGGGGACTGGAAGGGAATCAGGATTTAAAATACCTTGACACTCCTCAAATAGATCATCAATGCGATCTAACACACAGTTGTTAGCTGCTGATCTACGGGCAACTTTTGTTCTGCTAACTTTCAGGTTAGGCCCATCTGACTTCCCAGCCCCCTCACTTGCAGTAGACTTCCTTTTCCCCATACTGCCAAAAATAGTATGCCCCAGAAAACGAAAAAAAATAACTCGGTACAATAGATTTTAAAAAGCAGTTTCAAGCTTTGTTCAATGCAGCGAATACTTAGTAATATGGGAAACGAAGTAGTACATCAAATTGTAATGACAAAGTACTGGAAGGAAAAGAGGGGTTAAGGGACAGCACTCAGAACTCACAGCTTATGTTTTGATGGACGAGAATCCCAATGAGTCCAGCAGAGTTAATGCAAAGCCAAGAGAAGTGGCCCAGCCCAGCCTTGTCCTGACGTGGACGGGTGCAGACGCGGGAGCTCAAGGCTGCTCTTTTGCGCCTCCGGCGCAACGAGGGACACGTGGGCGCCTCCTGGCGCGTTGGATTTTGGGGGATGCAGTCCTCTGTGCAGGTGTGCACAAAGTGCTGGCGTTTCCAAGCTCCCGCGCCGCGGGAGCTCAAGGCTGCTCTTATACGCCTCCGGCGCAACGAGGGACACGTGGGCGCCTCCTGGTGCATTGGATTTTGGGGGATGCAGTCCCCTGTGCAGGCGTGGACAAAGTGCTGGCGTTTCCGAGCTCGATTAACTCACATCAGGCAGGCCACCAAGTAGCAACGACAACTTGGTGAAGGCCTCAAAGCAATTCGGAAACAGGGGCTGAATGCCTATGATTTCTGTATACCTCTCAAAACAGTCTACGACACTTATAGACTGTATCTGCTTTTCCAAATATTGTTGGGGTTATTCTTTAAATGAAATTTCTTCATTTACTCATTCACTAAAGAAAGAAACAAGAAAAATTAGCTTTTACACTAACAACCAGTTTGTTCACATGTACTAGCTATCCCAGGGTTAAATATTATTGCTTACTGTCTTTAACCAATGTCCTGATTCAATTAGAATTCCTGTTTCCAAAAGACGACAAGCGTTACATGCCAAAAGGATAGTTCTGGTGAATACATGACGTTACAACGCATGCTTTTACAACGCAGTTTTTACATCGCAACTACCATTACATCGCATGATTTCACAATGCACGCCATTACAACGCATACCATCACAATGCATAATACTTTTAGGGCAACAGTAGAGTAAGTGTTGGATAGTGTAGGGGTAAAAATGACTATTCCCACTCAAGTGAGTGCAACAGTAGGGTAAGTGTTGGATAGCGTAGGGGTAAAAATTACTATTCCCACTCCAGTGAGTGCAACAGTAGGGAAAGTGTTGGATAGTGTAGTGGTAAAAATTACTATTTCCATCTACCCCAAAACCCATATTCACCCTAAAACTAAAAAATCTCTATTACTTACCTTATAATGCGTTGTGATGGCATGCGTTGTAATGGTATGCGTTGTAATGGCATGCGTTGTAGTGACATGCGTTGTAATGGCATGCGTTGTAATGGCATGCGATGTAAAGGCAGTTGCGTTGTAACAGCTGCGTTGTAAAAGCAGTGCGATATAATGACTGCGTTGTAATGGATGTTTCCGGTTCTGGTCCGTGGATTAATGTTCATTCACAGAAGTTCTCTTATGCATAAGATTTGATGTTAAAAAGTACCTGATTGTTCTTGGGACTGCATCAGCAAGACGCAAATGCAGAAAGAAATACCTTCGTTTAACTTTGTCCTTTTTCTTTTTTCTTACAGCTCTCGAGAGAAATCGGAAATGATGCGGGACTCCGGAAGGTTGTCCAGGCAACCGAAGTCAGCGAAGGCAGGAACTTCGAGATGTCCGGGAGGGGAATTTGAAGCCAGGAACTGAAGCCAGAGAAGACGGGAGCCAAAGACCTTCACATGCTAGAATGCAGGTAAGCAGAAGAAACAATGAGGCCGAGCGTTTCTGCTAGAGAGACTTTCCTTTTTATAGCTCTGGGACGAGTGGGGTTTACTTGTGCAGGATGTATGACTCATCATCAACTGTCAGAGTGCTGCACATGGAAAACGGGTGTGGCAGCACATGTGGAGAGAACTTGAAGGCCTTAGTCATGCTTACAAATAATTATTTGACACATGTTACTCATGCAGGGTGTATGACTCATCATCAACTGGGAGAGTACTGCACATGGCAAAAGGGTGTGGCAGCACACGAGGAGAAACCCTGAAGGTCTTAATCATGTTTACAAATAATTATTTAACACGTGAACAATCTGTTTTACTGTACACAAGACTTTAGTTATGCTTCCAATTCGTTTCCATCACACCATTGTTATTTAAGCATATAAAAGAAAAGAAAACAAACAAAACTACATGTCCACTTTCTAATGTTTTGCACAACTTCAAGGCGTATGTGTCTGACCATAACCTCAACTCAAAGGTCTTGCTTCCTGTCATTCTGTGGTTCCAGAATTGGTTAAGCTTCGTGCGTAATTCCTAACAGCCTGGTCTATTCTATGAAAATATCCTAATGAATATGCTTGAACCTTCCCTAATAAGTTATTTAGGCAGGTCAGACGTGATACATGCTCCTTACAACCAGTGGCCTCTTAAAATTAATCACCAGACAGTCCCCTTGGGAGTTTTTAGTACGGTCACCTAGCCATCCAACCCTTCTGACAGAAATAATTTAATCAAACAAATCACCAGGCCACCCTGAGTTTAACTCCAACCAATGTGCCACCTTTCCGGGCAGATCACTCCACACCTCACTCTTTTTATGGGTTGGAAATTGGAACATTCACCAGGACAATGACATATGGCATACTCTCAAGAGGGAGCTGCTGATGAACCTTAGTTCCAATGTAATTTGTTACATTCCTACTAACTAATTTTGAGGACAACTCTATTACTTCAACCCTGTCTGCCCTATGAGTTAGTGTTAGAAATGGGTTTTCTGGTTGTCTAGGGTATGTAACTAAGTCAAGCAGAATCCACCCCTCCAGTCAGGATAAGGGGATTACATGTCTAAAATAACCCCTGCTCACCCCCTTGGTAGCTTGGCATAAGCAGTCAGGCTTATCTCAGAGGCAGTGTGTAAAGCATTTGCACATAACCAGCAGTAAGACAGTGATAACACCACAAAATTACATCAGACCAGTTTTAGAAAAATATCCAATACTTATCTGTGTAAAACAAGACCAAACCGATAAAAATCCAACATACAGTGATAAAAATACGAATAAAGCAAAAATAGACTTTATATACAGTTCCTTGAAGACGATAGCTCCATCCGGGCTATGACGGCATCGTGAACAAACAAATCCAACCGTTATGGCTGGGTGCGGCGTCGCCAGCAGGCTTCGGTGTCGAGGAGACCCGTAAAACAGTACCATTGGAGATGCAGGTCGTCGGACCTTGCCGTGAGCTCTGGAGGAGCGGCGTTGGCAAGCGTTGGTGCAGAAGTCATTGGGCCCTTGAAGTCACAAGTGTTGCAGGTTGAATTCCTTGAGTTTGAAGTCAGGAGCGCAGGCGTCGGGCTGCGTTGTGAAGAAGGCCCGGAGCGACATGCGATTCCCTCAGGTCATGGTGCAGGCAGCGGCTCGGTGATGGTCATCCAGCAGCGTCAGTGAGACCAGGGCTGTGGTGCGAAGCGGGCGGTGCTCGTTGCCGGTGCTGACAGGTCACGGTGCAGGCTGCGGTGGTGTTGTTGCTGAAGCGCTGTCGACGGTACACCCAAGGCTGCAGTGCGAGATGGGGTAATGTGTTGTGTGGGGCCCACAGGTCGCGGTGCAAGGAGCGGCATTGGTTGATGAACTGGAGTCGATGGCGCTGGCGTTGGTGGGCCAAGACTGTGGTGTGGGATGGGCGGTGCGTCGAGTAACCCATGAGCGGTGCCCCCAATCCATGGTGCAGGCAGCGGCATCAATGTCAGCTTGGAGTGATGGCATCGGTAAGACCAGGCCTGCAGTGCTAAGTGGGATGGTGCTCCGTGTCCTCCACGAGTGGTGTCCACTGGTCACGGTGCAAGCAGCAGAATCGGTGATGGCATTGCGGGATACCAGGGCGGCGATGTGAAGCAAAGCGGTGCGGAGTGCAGTGCCCACAGGTCAAATGGCAAGCAGTGGCTTGGTGGCGGTGTTGGACAGTGTCGTTGGTGAGAATATGGTTGGGGTGCCAAGTGTGGCAGTGCCTACAGGTCACGGAGCCGGCAGCAGCGTCGTTGATAGTGTCGGATTACCTTTCCTCCTCTGTGGCAGCTGAAACATCCAGTTCCAGTAGCTGGTACCCAGAAGATGTTGACGTTTTTGATTTCCTTGAGACTTCCAACAGCAGACAAGCTCTACATCAAGCCCTTGGAGATACTTAGGATGCAGAAAGCACAGTCCAGTTCTTTCCCTGCCTAAGACAGAAGTAGCAACTGTAGGTCAACTCAGCAAAGCACACAGCATAGTGGCAGTCTTTCCTCACAGCTCTTCCAGCTCTTCTTCCTGGCAGGTTCCTTAATCCAGCAGTAATCTAAAGTTCTGGGGTCAGGGCCCCAATATTTATACCACATTTCCCTTTGAAGTTGGCACAAACAAAGTTCCACTGGCATATATAATTCAGTTCTGCCTGGATCAGGCCAGGCTCACTCCAGGAGGCGGAGACAGCATTGTGGAATACAGACACAGTCCATTCAGGTGCAAGCAACAACTTCTCCCACTACTCGAAATGCAGCCAGGTCTGTTCAGCTTGGCTATGAGTCACCCAGGAAAGGTAGGCCACACCTCAACAGCCCCTGGTGTCTGTCTAGTGTGAATGCACAAACCAGCCCCTGTCAGTCTGAAACCCAGACAGCGAATACACAACAGGCAGATGCACATAGATGGTTAGACAAGAAAACACCCACTTTCTAAAAGTGGTATTTTCAAACACACAAGATCAAAATCATTTTTACTAAAAAGGTGTATTTTTAAATCCTGAGTTCGGGAACCCTAAACTCCATTTCTCTATCTTGTGCCAATGGAAAGTTATGCTTGTAAGATGTTACAAAGCAACTCCATTGTCAGCCTATGGGACAGATAGCCTTGCAATGGTGAAAAACAAAATACACAGTCTTCCACTATCAAGACATGTAAAACACACCAGTACATGTCCTACCTTTCACATACACTGCACCCAGCCCATGGGGGTACCTTGGCCCTACCTGAGGAGTGCCTTACATGTAAGAAAAGGGAAGGTTTGTGCCTGGCAAGTGGGTGCACTTGCCAGGTCGACATGGTAGTAAGAACTGTGCACAGACACTGCAGTGGCAGGACTGAAACGCTTTTGAAAGGCTGCCTGTGTGGGTGGCACAATCACTGCAGGCCAACTAACAGCACTTGATTTACAGGCCCTGGGCACACACAGTGCACTGTACTAGGGACTGAGTAGTAAATCAAATAAGCCAAATCATGGAAGCACCAATTCATAAACACAATTTACATGGAGAGCATTTGCACTTTAGCACTGAATAGCAGTGCTAAAGTGCCCAAATCCTAAAACCAATAAAAACAAGGTCAAAAACAGGAGGCCAAAAAGCAAAATGTCTGGGGGTGAATCCACTGAAAAAGCCAAGTCTAACAGTTGGTACATTTCCTTTACCGGCCAATGTAACTATCTGTTGTGCATTACTATGATTCCATGGTCCTCTTGTGTTAATCGGTATATTATTGAGTTCACCTGGGGTGATTTGATCACTCTGTCCATTGTGTATTGGCCTAGAATCCCAGACTGAAGTTACCCTCTGTGGATTTAGTTTGGTTTGTGGGCAACATTTCTCCTTAAAGGTTTTTAATTTATTATTAATCTCCTGCTGGAAGTCCTGAAGAAGCCCCTCTAACTTTACAAAACATTTCATGAGCTGATCAGTCAATTTAGATTGTAACTCATTCAAATCAGGGTTGACAATACTGCCACGCTGAATGTCAATAGCTTTACTGTTTCCTTCACTACACTTCACAGACACTTTACTCAGTAATTTCCTGACTGACTTCTGGGGGACATTTAGAGGCCCTTCCTTCCTTTTGTTTTTTTAACTGCAGAGGGCTACTCTCAACTGAAATTCCTTCAATAACTTCTACGTTTTAATCGTTGAAGACACAAATTTGAGGAGGAGACTTTAGGTCCCTTATTGGACTTACCTGCTGAGCCTTTAAGAGGGTCGTCTTCTTCAAATCTCAAATTTTTAGGTAAGGTATTCACAGTCATAACCTCCTTATTAGAGGGCAGCAGGACAAGGAAGTCCTGCAATTGTGGCTGAGCAGCATCAGATCTTTTCTCTACTTATCCCAAACCAGTGTTAATCACTCCCAATACAGAGGTTAGATAATTAATAATAGAGAGTAAAGAAGGAGGAGAACCAACGTTCCGAGTTCTTGCAGTGCTTGCTTTCCTCTTACCCGTTTCACCTGGTTGGGAGATAAAAACACTTTTAGCGCTACTGGGGTTGAACCCCTCCTCCAGGAATGCAGGGCACTGTGGTAACTGGAGTCTCTGCAAGCCCCCTCTAAAGCAGATACTTGCCATTTGGCGTCCCGCGACACAGGAAGATGGAGCATAATTTGTAGCGCTCATGAAGTCAAGCCCCTCCTCCAGGAATGCAGGGCTCTGTGGTTACTGGAGACTCTGCAGGCCCCTCTAAAGTAAATACTTGTCATTTGGCATCCAGCATTGCAGGGAGATAGTGCACACTTTATATTGCTACGGACGTCAAGCCCCTCCTCCAGGAATGCAAGGCACTGTGGTTACTGCAATCTTCGCAGCCCACCTCTCATGCAGATACTGGCCCTAAGTCTACTTCCACATAAGAGCAAAATTATGATATTCCCAGTTTTTTTAAACTTCTGTAGTGAGTAATTGATCACACAGCCCTGCCACTTCTTCAAGGGTTCTATTACATTCATCCAAAACGTAGTTGCCCCATAAATGGGGAGTTTTCTTCTTTTTTTAACACTATATCTAGTACTCTGAGCCCCTTGTATAAAATGCATTCTTTTATCTCAGGGAATTGATGTATTATTGACCAAACTCTGTAATATTTGACTCTTAGGGCCTAATTACGAGTCTGGCGATCCTCGGGCCGCCAGTCTCATGGTGGGGTCGCGGTCTTAGACCACCACATTATGACCCTAGTGGTCGTGCCGCCCTGGGACCACCGACTTCATTCGGGAACTGCCGTTTCCTGGCGGTGGTGCGGCGGTCCAGAGGCATCCATATGCTTGGAGGTACCACCGTGGTCCTGCCAAGCATATTACAAGTTTCCTCTCCGCCAGGGTTTTCATGGCAGTTCTTCCTCCATGAAAACCCTGGTGGAGAGGTAACAAAGGGGGCCCTACAGGGCCCCCTGGTGCCTCACGCCCTGTGGATG
Organism: Calotriton arnoldi; assembly: GCA_963921515.1. Lineage (NCBI taxonomy): Eukaryota > Metazoa > Chordata > Amphibia > Caudata > Salamandridae > Calotriton > Calotriton arnoldi. Next base: position 897,805 of record CAWUFW010003746.1, on the reverse strand, counting down.
CACACAGGAGAGGCACAACCTGTGCCCCCCTGTGTGCATGCATAAAAGTTCCAGCACAGCATGAACCTTTCGGTCCATGCAGTGCTGGAATTGTTTTGACGTTCCCATTGCGGTGCCTATTTTAGAGGCACCGCTGTGGGAATGGCAAAGGAATCATTATACAGAGGGCGGTTCTCACACGGGTTTGGTAGTGCACTGCGGGCAGTTCCGCTGCTGCACCGTCAAACTTGTATTATGCCCCTAAGAGTACAAGGTTTTATTTGTCCACATCGAACAATGAACATTTTCTTAAATATAACAAACTGCTTAGTACGCAATTTACCACAAGACCTAGCAATTTACCTCAACCTTACAGTCCTGTCTCTCGGTTTTTCCTTGAAGAAGTTAAAACCCAGCTTGTATATTATCTCTCTAAAACTGATGAATCACCTATAATTCTCATAAATAAGATAAACCAAACTACCTCTGATTATCCTTTGGGGGTTAGGAAGTAATCTTTGATTCAGACTAAATGATAGAGTTAATGTATAGCTTTTTTGATTGTACCTGCTCACTATGGTCTCTCCAGTGGAAGAGTTGGTCCTAAAAATCTCATTAAGATCCCGTTAGAGACCTCTCCTTCTACGCAATAACCTCCTTCATCTTTCAATGTCTCCTACATAATTGTAGGTTGACAAACATTGGATGGAGAGTGCTGACACCATTATTGGCGTGGACTTGGATCCTATGATATTCACAGAGGTGTGAATTAACATTCTCATTCCATCAGGGACTTACTAATTCCACCTGATTATTAACCCCTTCCATGCTCATGACGAGCTGGACTCGTCATGGCACACAGTGCTCGTGTGCTCATGACGAGTCCAGCTCGTCATGGAACCCAGCACAGGAAATCCCTCTGGTGCGGGCAACAGAGGGATTCCATTTAATCCCTAAAGCCTCGGGAGCTGGGGAAGAGCTTCCCCAGCTCCCGAGGCCCCCCCCTGGTTTCCCTGAAATGACGATCGGCGCGCACGTCGCGCTGATGTCATTTCAGTGAAACTGAAACTGAAATGAGCCAAGAGGCTCATTTCAGTTTCAGTTTCTACGTGCTCAGGGGGCTATCTCAGCCCCCTGAGCACGTAGAAACTCAGGAGAGGTATCGTTGGAAAGGGGAGAATCTCCCTTTCCAATGGTACCCCTCCCTAGTGGATCCCTGCTTGGGGATCGCCCCAGGAGGGCGATCCCCAAGCAGGGATCCGCCCACTAGGCACCAGGGAGGGGGGAGCGGCCCCTTGGGCAAGGGCCTTTGCTCCCCCCCTAAAATATTTGCCATGATTAGTCTTTCTGCCACCCCTGGGGGGTAGATGGGGGCAGTAGCCCCCAATCTGCCCCCGGAGTAGAAAGCCCACTAGACACCAGGGATTTTTATTTAAATTATAGTTAGGGGTGGGGCTGCCCAAAACGGGCATGCCGATGCCCCCACCCCCACCCCGGCCACAAAATTAGTCTTTCTGCCCCCCTGGGGGCAGATGGGGGCAGTAGCCCCCAATCTGCCCCCGGGGGCAGAAAGCCCACTAGATACCAGGGATTTTTTTAAATTATAGTTAGGGGTGGGGGCTGCCCAATATGGGCATGCCAATGCCCCCACCCCACCCCGCCGCAAAGGTACAGTCTTTCTGCCCCTCCTGGGGGGCAGATGGGGGCAGTAGCCCCCAATCTGCCCCCCGGGGGCAGAAAGCCCACTAGACACCAGGGTTTTTTCCCTCGATACATTTAGGGGTGGGGGTTGCCCAAGATGGGCATGCCAATGCCCCCACCCCTCCCCCACGAAATTCCAGTCTTTCTGCCCCCCGGGGGCAGATGGTGGCAGTGGCCACCAATCTGCCCCCACCCGGGGGTTCAGAAATACCCTAGATGCCAGGGATTATTTTTTTATAGGCCCGGGGTGGGGGCTGCCCAGAATGGGCATGCAAATGCCCCCACCCTACCCCCAAAGAAAAAAAAAACTTTCTGCCCCCCAGGAGGCAGATGGGGGCAATAGCCCCTGATCTGCCCCCCGGGGAGGGGGCAGAAAGCCCACTAAGCGCCAGGGATTTTTTTTATATAGGTAGGGGTGGGGGCTGCCCAGAATGGGCATGTCAATGCCCCACCCCAAAAAAAATGCTACAGTCTTTCTGCCCCCCTGGGAGGCAGATGGGGCAATAGCACCTTATCTGCCCCCCCGGGGGGGCAGAAAGCCCACTAGCCACCAGGGATTTTTTTTCTACAAAGTTCGGGGTGGGGGCTGCCAAGAATGGACATGCCAATGCCCCCACCCACCCCAAAAAAGATGTCACTGTCTTTCTGCCCCTCCCAGGAGGCAGATGGGGGCAGTAGCAGCACCACCCCCCTCTTCCCCCAGCGCCTTGAGACCCTCGCGGGTATGTAGTGTGCTTTATAAGTGACATGATTGATTGATTGATTGATTGATCTGCCCCCCGGGGAGGCAGAAAGCCCACTATGTGCCAGCGATTATGCTGGCTTTTTTATACGGAGGGGTGGGGGCTGACCAGAATAGGCATCCCAATGCCCCCGACCCCCCAAAAGAATAGCCACAGTCTTTCTGCCCCCTCGGGGGCATATCGGGGCACTAGCCCCTGATTTCCCCCTCCCCAGGGCGGCAGAAAGCCCACTAGGCACTGACTTTTTCGGAATGTGCCTACCTGTTGAATTTGGTTCCTAGCTCTGCCGGCACCCAGGGAAACCTAGCAAACCTATACATTTTTTAAAACTAGACACCCAGGGAATCCAGGATGGGCTGACTTGACTGGCTCTCACCAGGTTCTGTTACCCAGAATCCCTTGCAAACCTAAAAATTTGTCCCAAAAAACACATTTTCCTCACATTTCTGTGGTGGAAAGTTCTGGAATCTGCGTGGATCCACAAAATTCCACCCACCCCGCGTTCCCCAAAGTCTTTCGAGAAAAATGGTACCTCACTTGTGTGGGTAGGACTAGTGGCCGCGACAGGAAACGGCCCAAAACGCAACATGGACACACCACATTTTCACAGTGAAAACGGACCCTTTTTTTGCAAAGTGCCTAGCTGTAGATTTTGAACCCTAACTCTGCCGGCACCTAGGGAAACCTAGCAAACCTATACATTTTTGAAAACTAGATACCCAGGGGAATCCAGGATTGGGTGACTTGACTGGCTCTCACCAGGTTCTGTTACCCAGAATCCCTTGCAAACCGAAACATTTGTCAAAAAAAACACATTTTCCTCACATTTCTGTGGTGGAAAGTTCTGGAATCTGCGTGGATCCACAAATTTCCACCCATCCCGCGTTCCCCAAAGTCTTCCGAGAAAAATGGCACCTCACATGTGTGGGTAGGCCTAGTGCCCGCGACAGGAAACGGCCCAAACGCAACGTGGACACACCACATTTTCACAGTGAAAACGGACCCTTTTTTGCAAAGTGCCTAGCTGTAGATTTTGAACCCTAACACTGCCAGCACCTAGGGAAACCTAGCAAACCTATACATTTTTGAAAACTAGACACCCAGGGGAATCCAGTATGGGGTGACTTGACTGGCTCTCACCAGGATCTGTTACCCAGAATCCCTTCCAAACCTAAAAATATGTCCAAAAAACACATTTTCCTCACATTTCTGTGGTGGAAAGTTCTGGAATCTGCGTGGATGTACAAAATTCCACCCACCCCGCGTCCCCCAAAGTCTTCCGTGAAAAATGGTACCTCACTTGTGTGGATGGGTCAAGTACCCGCGACAGGCAAGGGCCCAAAACCTATTGAGGCGACATCAAAATTACCTATCACAAACCAACCTGGTTTTGCAAGGGGGGGTCCCATGAGTTTTTGGCCCCGGGCTCAACGGCCATCTAGGGAAACCTACCCAACCCACACATTTCTGAAAACTAGACACCCGGAGGAGTCCAGCGAGGTATGGCTTGCGTGGGTCCTCCAAAAATTTCTTACCCAGAATACCCTGCAAACCTCAGATTTAGCTGAAAAAATCACGTTTTTCTCCAATTTCTGTGTGGGAAAGTTCTGGAATCTACGTGGATCCACAAATTTCTTACCACCCAGCTTTCCCCCAGGTCTCCCGATAAAAATGATACCTCACTCGCGTGGGTGGGTCAAGTACCCGCGACAGGCAAGGGCCCAGAACGTATTGAGGAGACATCAAAATTACCTATCACAAAACAACCTGGTTTTGCAAGGGGGGTCACCTGGGTTTTTGGCCCCGGCCTCAGCGGCCATCTTGGGAACCTACCAAACCCACACATTTCTGAAAACTAGACACCTGGGGAGTCCAGCGAGGTATGGCTTGCATGGGTCCCCAAACGTTTTCCTACCCAGAATGCCCTGCAAACCTCAAATTTAGCAGAAAAAAATCACTTTTTACTCAAATTTCTGTGTGGGAAAGTTCTGGAATCTGCGTGGATCCACAAATTTCCTACCACCCTGCGTTCCCCCAGGGCTCCCGATAAAAATGGTACCTCACTTGTGTGGGTAGGCATAGTGGCTGAAACAGGAAATGGCCCAAATCATATTGTGGAGACTTCAAAACTACCTATAACAAAACTACCTGGTTTTGGGGGGGGGGGCACCTGGTTTTTTGGCCCCGGGCTCGCCGCCATCTAGGGAAACCTACCAATCCCACACGTTTCTGAAAACTAGACACCCTGGGGAGTCCAATGAGGTATGGCTTGCGTGGATCCCCCAACGTTTCCCTACCCAGAATCCCCTGCAACCCTCAAATTTAGCTGAAAAAACCATATTTTCCACATATTTTTGCGTGGAATCACCGTGCTGGCACAAATGTCCTACCACCCAGCGTTGCCCTTGTTCCCCTGAGTAAAATGATACCTCACTTGTGTGGGTGTCCAAAGCAGAACTGGCTAAAAACGTATTTTTAAAAAAATATAGCGCTTAGAATTCTCGGAGCTATACCCTAAATCCCTATGTTTTGGGCTCTTCCCAGTCACAGGCCTTTGGCCCACCCACACAAGTGAGGTATCATTTTACTCGGGAGAACAAGGGGAACGCTGGGTGGTAGGACATTTGTGCCGGCACGGTGATCCCACGCAAAAATGTATGGAAAAAGTGATTTTTTCAGCTAAATGTGAGGTTTGCAGGGGATTCTGGGTAGGAAAACGTTGTGGGACCCACGCAAGCCATACCTCGCTGGACTCCCCGGGTGTCTAGCTTTCAGAAATGTTTGGGTTTGGTAGTTTCCCAAGATGGCCGCCGAGCCCAGGGCCAAAACTCCTGGGACCCCCTTGCAAAACCAGGTTGTTTTGTGATTAGTAATTTTGATGTCGCCTCAATAGGTTTTGGGCCCTTTTCTGTCGCGGGTACTTGACCCACCCACGCAAGTGAGGTATCATTTTTATGAGGAGACCTGGGGGAACGCTGGGTGGGAGGAAATTTGTGGATCCACGTAGATTCCAGAACTTTCCCACATAGAAATTTGAGAAAAAGTGATTTTTTCAGCTAAATTTGAGGTTTGCAGGGATTCTGGGTAGGAAAAAGTTGGGGGCCCATGCAAGCCATACCTTGCTGGACTCCCCAGGAGTCTAGTTTTCAGAAATGTGTGGGTTTGGTAGGTTTCCCTAGATGGCCACCGAGCCCAGGGCCAAAAACGCATGGGACCCCTCTTGCAAAACCAGGTTGTTTTGTGATAGGTAATTTTGATGTCGCCTCAATACGTTTTGGGCCCTTTCCTGTCGTGGGTACTTGACCCACCCATGCGAGTGAGGTATCATTTTTATCGGGAGACATGGGGGAACACTGTGTGGTAGGAAATTTGTGGATCCACGTAGATTCCAGAACTTTCCCACACAGAAATTGGAGAAAAATGATTTTTTTCAGCTAAATTTGAGGTTTGCAGGGCATTCTGGGTAGGAAAACGTTGGGGGATCCACGCAAGCCATACCTCTCTGGACTCCCCCAGGTGTCTAGTTTTCAGAAATGTGTGGGTTTGGTAGGTTTCCCAAGATGGCCGCCGAGCCCGGGGCCAAAAACCCAGGTGACTCCCCTTGCAAAACCAGCTTGTTTTGTGATAGATCATTTTGATGTCTCCTCAATACGTTTTGGGCCCTTGCCTGTTGCGGGTACTTGAACCACCCACACCAGTGAGGTTTTTGGCCCTGGGCTCGGCGGCCATCTTAGGAAACCTACCAAACCCACATATTTCTGAAAAGTAGACACCCGGGGGATTCCAGGGAGGTATGGCTTGCGTGGATCCACCAACGTTTTCTTACCTGCAGTGGCAGGACTGAAACGCTTTTGAAAGGCTGCCTGTGTGGGTGGCACAATCACTGCAGGCCAACTAACAGCACTTGATTTACAGGCCCTGGGCACACACAGTGCACTGTACTAGGGACTGAGTAGTAAATCAAATAAGCCAAATCATGGAAGCACCAATTCATAAACACAATTTACATGGAGAGCATTTGCACTTTAGCACTGAATAGCAGTGCTAAAGTGCCCAGAGTCCTAAAACCAATAAAAACAAGGTCAAAAACAGGAGGCCAAAAAGCAAAATGTCTGGGGGTGAATCCACTGAAAAAGCCAAGTCTAACAGTTGGTACATTTCCTTTACCGGCCAATGTAACTATCTGTTGTGCATTACTATGATTCCATGGTCCTCTTGTGTTAATCGGTATATTATTGAGTTCACCTGGGGTGATTTGATCACTCTGTCCATGGTGTATTGGCCTAGAATCCCAGACTGAAGTTACCCTCTGTGGATTTAGTTTGGTTTGTGGGCAACATTTCTCCTTAAAGGTTTTTAATTTATTATTAATCTCCTGCTGGAAGTCCTGAAGAAGCCCCTCTAACTTTACAAAACATTTCATGAGCTGATCAGTCAATTTAGATTGTAACTCATTCAAATCAGGGTTGACAATACTGCCACGCTGAATGTCAATAGCTTTACTGTTTCCTTCACTACACTTCACAGACACTTTACTCAGTAATTTCCTGACTGACTTCTGGGGGACATTTAGAGGCCCTTCCTTCCTTTTGTTTTTTTAACTGCAGAGGGCTACTCTCAACTGAAATTCCTTCAATAACTTCTACGTTTTAATCGTTGAAGACACAAATTTGAGGAGGAGACTTTAGGTCCTTTATTGGACTTACCTGCTGAGCCTTTAAGAGGGTCGTCTTCTTCAAATCTCAAATTTTTAGGTAAGGTATTCACAGTCATAACCTCCTTATTAGAGGGCAGCAGGACAAGGAAGTCCTGCAATTGTGGCTGAGCAGCATCAGATCTTTTCTCTACTTATCCCAAACCAGTGTTAATCACTCCCAATACAGAGGTTAGATAATTAATAATAGAGAGTAAAGAAGGAGGAGAACCAACGTTCCGAGTTCTTGCAGTGCTTGCTTTCCTCTTACCCGTTTCACCTGGTTGGGAGATAAAAACACTTTTTAGCGCTACTGGGGTTGAACCCCTCCTCCAGGAATGCAGGGCACTGTGGTAACTGGAGTCTCTGCAAGCCCCCCTCTAAAGCAGATACTTGCCATTTGGCGTCCCGCGACACAGGAAGATGGAGCATAATTTGTAGCGCTCATGAAGTCAAGCCCCTCCTCCAGGAATGCAGGGCTCTGTGGTTACTGGAGACTCTGCAGGCCCCCTCTAAAGTAAATACTTGTCATTTGGCATCCAGCATTGCAGGGAGATAGTGCACACTTTATATTGCTACGGACGTCAAGCCCCTCCTCCAGGAATGCAAGGCACTGTGGTTACTGCAATCTTCGCAGCCCACCTCTCATGCAGATACTGGCCCTAAGTCTACTTCCACATAAGAGCAAAATTATGATATTCCCAGTTTTTTTTAAACTTCTGTAGTGAGTAATTGATCACACAGCCCTGCCACTTCTTCAAGGGTTCTATTACATTCATCCAAAACGTAGTTGCCCCATAAATGGGGAGTTTTCTTCTTTTTTTAACACTATATCTAGTACTCTGAGCCCCTTGTATAAAATGCATTCTTTTATCTCAGGGAATTGATGTATTATTGACCAAACTCTGTAATATTTGACTCTTAGGGCCTAATTACGAGTCTGGCGATCCTCGGGCCGCCAGTCTCATGGTGGGGTCGCGGTCTTAGACCACCACATTATGACCCTAGTGGTCGTGCCGCCCTGGGACCACCGACTTCATTCGGGAACTGCCGTTTCCTGGCGGTGGTGCGGCGGTCCAGAGGCATCCATATGCTTGGAGGTACCACCGTGGTCCTGCCAAGCATATTACAAGTTTCCTCTCCGCCAGGGTTTTCATGGCAGTTCTTCCTCCATGAAAACCCTGGTGGAGAGAGTAACAAAGGGGCCCTACAGGGCCCCCTGGTGCCTCACGCCCTGTGGATGCACACAGGAGAGGCACAACCTGTGCCCCCCTGTGTGCATGCATAAAAGTTCCAGCACAGCATGAACCTTTCGGTCCATGCAGTGCTGGAATTGTTTTGACGTTCCCATTGCGGTGCCTATTTTATAGGCACCGCTGTGGGAATGGCAAAGGAATCATTATACAGAGGGCGGTTCTCACACGGGTTTGGTAGTGCACTGCGGGCAGTTCCGCTGCTGCACCGTCAAACTTGTATTCGGCCCCTAAGAGTACAAGGTTTTATTTGTCCACATCGAACAATGAACATTTTCTTAATTATAACAAACTGCTTAGTACGCAATTTACCACAAGACCTAGCAATTTACCTCAACCTTACAGTCCTGTCTCTCGGTTTTTCCTTGAAGAAGTTAAAACCCAGCTTGTATATTATCTCTCTAAAACTGATGAATCACCTATAATTCTCATAAATAAGATAAACCAAACTACCTCTGATTATCCTTTGGGGGTTAGGAAGTAATCTTTGATTCAGACTAAATGATAGAGTTAATGTATAGCTTTTTGATTGTACCTGCTCACTATGGTCTCTCCAGTGGAAGAGTTGGTCCTAAAAATCTCATTAAGATCCCGTTAGAGACCTCTCCTTCTACGCAATAACCTCCTTCATCTTTCAATGTCTCCTACATAATTGTAGGTTGACAAACATTGGATGGAGAGTGCTGACACCATTATTGGCGTGGACTTGGATCCTATGATATTCACAGAGGTGTGAATTAACATTCTCATTCCATCAGGGACTTACTAATTCCACCTGATTATTAACCCCTTCCATGCTCATGACGAGCTGGACTCGTCATGGCACACAGTGCTCGTGTGCTCATGACGAGTCCAGCTCGTCATGGAACCCAGCACAGGAAATCCCTCTGGTGCGGGCACCAGAGGGATTCCATTTAATCCCCTAAAGCCTCGGGAGCTGGGGAAGAGCTTCCCCAGCTCCCGAGGCCCCCCCCCTGGTTTCCCTGAAATGACGATCGGCGCGCACGTCGCGCTGATGTCATTTCAGAGAAACTGAAACTGAAATGAGCCAAGAGGCTCATTTCAGTTTCAGTTTCTACGTGCTCAGGGGCTATCTCAGCCCCCTGAGCACGTAGAAACACAGGAGAGGTATCGTTGGAAAGGGAGAATCTCCCCTTTCCAATGGTACCCCTCCCTAGTGGATCCCTGCTTGGGGATCGCCCCAGGAGGGCGATCCCCAAGCAGAGATCCGCCCACTAGGCACCAGGGAGGGGGAGCGGCCCCTTGGGCAAGGGCCTTTGCTCCCCCATAAAATATTTGCCATGATTAGTCTTTCTGCCCCCCTGGGAGGTAGATGGGGGCAGTAGCCCCCAATCTGCCCCCGGGGTAGAAAGCCCACTAGACACCAGGGATTTTTATTTAAATTATAGTTAGGGGTGGGGGCTGCCCAAAGCGGGCATGCCGATGCCCCCACCCCCAGCCACAAAATTAGTCTTTCTGCCCCCCTGGGGGCAGATGGGGCAGTAGCCCCCAATCTGCCCCCGGAGGCAGAAAGCCCACTAGATACCAGGGATTTTTTTAAAATTATAGTTAGGGGTGGGGGCTGCCCAATATGGGCATGCCAATACCCCCACCCCACGCCGCCGCAAAGGTACAGCCTTTCTGCCCCTCCTGGGGGCAGATGGGGGCAGTAGCCCCCAATCTGCCCCCCCGGGGGGGCAGAAAGCCCACTAGATACCAGGGATTTTTTTTTAATTATAATTTGGGGTGGGGGCTGCCCAATATGGGCATGCCAATGCCCCCACCCCGCCGCAAAGGTACAGTCTTTCTGCCCCTCCTGGGGGGCAGAAATCCCACTAGACACCAGGTTTTTTTTTCCCTCGATACATTTAGGGGTGGGGGTTGCCCAAGATGGGCATGCCAATGCCCCCACCCCTCCCCCACGAAATTCCAGTCTTTCTGCCCCCCCGGGGGGGCAGATGGTTGCAGTGGCCACCAATCTGCCCCCACCCGGGGGTTCAGAAATACCCTAGATGCCAGGGATTATTTTTTTTATAGGCCCGGGGTGGGGGCTGCCCAGAATGGGCATGCAAATGCCCCCACCCTACCCCCCAAAGAAAAAAAAAACTTTCTGCCCCCCAGGAGGCAGATGGGGGCAATAGCCCCTGATCTGCCCCCACGGGGAGGGGGCAGAAAGCCCACTAGCGCCAGGGATTTTTTTTATATAGGTAGGGGTGGGGGCTGCCCAGAATGGGCATGTCAATGCCCCCACCCCAAAAAAATGCTAAAGTCTTTCTGCCCCCTGGGAGGCAGATGGGGCAATAGCACCTTATCTGCCCCCGGGGGCAGAAAGCCCACTAGCCACCAGGGATTTTTTTCTACAAAGTTCGGGGTGGGGGCTGCCAAGAATGGACATGCCAATGCCCCCACCCACCCCAAAAAAGATGTCACTGTCTTTCTGCCCCTCCCAGGAGGCAGATGGGGCAGTAGCAGCACCACCCCCTCTTCCCCCAGCGCCTTGAGACCCTCGCGGGTATGTAGTGCGCTTTATAAGTGACATGATTGATTGATTGATTGATTGATCTGCCCCCCGGGGGGGCAGAAAGCCCACTATGTGCCAGCGATTATGCCGGCTTTTTTATACGGAGGGGTGGGGGCTGACCAGAATAGGCATCCCAATGCCCCCGACCCCCAAAAGAATAGCCACAGTCTTTCTGCCCCCTCGGGGGCATATCGGGGCACTAGCCCCTGATTTCCCCCCTCCCCAGGGCGGCAGAAAGCCCACTAGGCACTGACTTTTTTCGGAATGTGCCTACCTGTTGAATTTGGTTCCTAGCTCTGCCGGCACCCAGGGAAACCTAGCAAACCTATACATTTTTTAAAACTAGACACCCAGGGGAATCCAGGATGGGCTGACTTGACTGGCTCTCACCAGGTTCTGTTACCCAGAATCCCTTGCAAACCTAAAAATTTGTCCCAAAAAAACACATTTTCCTCACATTTCTGTGGTGGAAAGTTCTGGAATCTGCGTGGATCCACAAAATTCCACCCACCCCGCGTTCCCCAAAGTCTTTCGAGAAAAATGGTACCTCACTTGTGTGGGTAGGACTAGTGGCCGCGACAGGAAACGGCCCAAAACGCAACATGGACACACCACATTTTCACAGTGAAAACGGACCCTTTTTTTGCAAAGTGCCTAGCTGTAGATTTTGAACCCTAACTCTGCCGGCACCTAGGGAAACCTAGCAAACCTATACATTTTTGAAAACTAGATACCCAGGGGAATCCAGGATTGGGTGACTTGACTGGCTCTCACCAGGTTCTGTTACCCAGAATCCCTTGCAAACCGAAACATTTGTCAAAAAAAACACATTTTCCTCACATTTCTGTGGTGGAAAGTTCTGGAATCTGCGTGGATCCACAAATTTCCACCCATCCCGCGTTCCCCAAAGTCTTCCGAGAAAAATGGCACCTCACATGTGTGGGTAGGCCTAGTGCCCGCGACAGGAAACGGCCCAAACGCAACGTGGACACACCACATTTTCACAGTGAAAACGGACCCTTTTTTGCAAAGTGCCTAGCTGTAGATTTTGAACCCTAACACTGCCAGCACCTAGGGAAACCTAGCAAACCTATACATTTTTGAAAACTAGACACCCAGGGGAATCCAGTATGGGGTGACTTGACTGGCTCTCACCAGGATCTGTTACCCAGAATCCCTTGCAAACCTAAAAATATGTCCAAAAACACACATTTTCCTCACATTTCTGTGGTGGAAAGTTCTGGAATCTGCGTGGATGTACAAAATTCCACCCACCCCGCGTCCCCCAAAGTCTTCCGTGAAAAATGGTACCTCACTTGTGTGGATGGGTCAAGTACCCGCGACAGGCAAGGGCCCAAAACCTATTGAGGCGACATCAAAATTACCTATCACAAACCAACCTGGTTTTGCAAGGGGGGTCCCATGAGTTTTTGGCCCCGGGCTCAACGGCCATCTAGGGAAACCTACCCAACCCACACATTTCTGAAAACTAGACACCCGGAGGAGTCCAGCGAGGTATGGCTTGCGTGGGTCCTCCAAAAATTTCTTACCAGAATACCCTGCAAACCTCAAATTTAGCTGAAAAAATCACGTTTTTCTCCAATTTCTGTGTGGGAAAGTTCTGGAATCTACGTGGATCCACAAATTTCTTACCACCCAGCTTTCCCCCAGGTCTCCCGATAAAAATGATACCTCACTCGCGTGGGTGGGTCAAGTACCCGCGACAGGCAAGGGCCCAGAACGTATTGAGGAGACATCAAAATTACCTATCACAAAACAACCTGGTTTTGCAAGGGGGTCACCTGGGTTTTGGCCCCGGCCTCAGCGGCCATCTTGGGAACCTACCAAACCCACACATTTCTGAAAAATAGACACCTGGGGAGTCCAGCGAGGTATGGCTTGCATGGGTCCCCAAACGTTTTCCTACCCAGAATGCCCTGCAAACCTCAAATTTAGCAGAAAAAAATCACTTTTTACTCAAATTTCTGTGTGGGAAAGTTCTGGAATCTGCGTGGATCCACAAATTTCCTACCACCCTGCGTTCCCCCAGGGCTCCCGATAAAAATGGTACGTCACTTGTGTGGGTAGGCATAGTGGCTGAAACAGGAAATGGCCCAAATCATATTGTGGAGACTTCAAAACTACCTATAACAAAACTACCTGGTTTTGGGGGGGCACCTGGTTTTTGGCCCCGGGCTCGCCGCCATCTAGGGAAACCTACCAATCCCACACGTTTCTGAAAACTAGACACCCTGGGGAGTCCAATGAGGTATGGCTTGCGTGGATCCCCCAACGTTTCCCTACCCAGAATCCCCTGCAACCCTCAAATTTAGCTGAAAAAACCATATTTTCCACATATTTTGCGTGGAATCACCGTGCTGGCACAAATGTCCTACCACCCAGCGTTGCCCTTGTTCCCCTGAGTAAAATGATACCTCACTTGTGTGGGTGTCCAAAGCAGAACTGGCTAAAAACGTATTTTTAAAAAAATATAGCGCTTAGAATTCTCGGTGCTATACCCTAAATCCCTATGTTTTGGGCTCTTCCCAGTCACAGGCCTTTGGCCCACCCACACAAGTGAGGTATCATTTTACTCGGGAGAACAAGGGAACGCTAGGTGGTAGGACATTTGTGCCGGCACGGTGATCCCACGCAAAAATGTATGGAAAAAGTGATTTTTTCAGCTAAATGTGAGGTTTGCAGGGGATTCTGGGTAGGAAAACGTTGTGGGACCCACGCAAGCCATACCTCGCTGGACTCCCCGGGTGTCTAGCTTTCAGAAATGTTTGGGTTTGGTAGTTTCCCAAGATGGCCGCCGAGCCCAGGGCCAAAAACTCCTGGGACCCCCTTGCAAAACCAGGTTGTTTTGTGATAAGTAATTTTGATGTCGCCTCAATAGGTTTTGGGCCCTTTTCTGTCGCGGGTACTTGACCCACCCACGCAAGTGAGGTATCATTTTTATGAGGAGACCTGGGGGAACGCTGGGTGGGAGGAAATTTGTGGATCCACGTAGATTCCAGAACTTTCCCACATAGAAATTTGAGAAAAAAGTGATTTTTTCAGCTAAATTTGAGGTTTGCAGGGATTCTGGGTAGGAAAAAGTTGGGGGACCCACGCAAGCCATACCTTGCTGGACTCCCCCAGGTGTCTAGTTTTCAGAAATGTGTGGGTTTGGTAGGTTTCCTAGATGGCCACCGAGCCCAGGGCCAAAAACTCATGGGACCCCTCTTGCAAAACCAGGTTGTTTTGTGATAGGTAATTTTGATGTCGCCTCAATAGGTTTTGGGCCCTTTCCTGTCGTGGGTACTTGACCCACCCATGCGAGTGAGGTATCATTTTTATCGGGAGACATGGGGGAACACTGTGTGGTAGGAAATTTGTGGATCCACGTAGATTCCAGAACTTTCCCACACAGAAATTGGAGAAAAATGATTTTTTTCAGCTAAATTTGAGGTTTGCAGGGCATTCTGGGTAGGAAAACGTTGGGGGATCCACGCAAGCCATACCTCGCTGGACTACCCCGGGTGTCTAGTTTTCAGAAATGTGTGGGTTTGGTAGGTTTCCCAAGATGGCCGCCGAGCTCCGGGCCAAAAACCCAGGTGACTCCCCTTGCAAAACCAGCTTGTTTTGTGATAGATCATTTTGATGTCTCCTCAATACGTTTTGGGCCCTTGCCTGTTGCGGGTACTTGAACCACCCACACCAGTGAGGTTTTGGCCCTGGGCTCGGCGGCCATCTTAGGAAACCTACCAAACCCACATATTTCTGAAAAGTAGACACCCGGGGGATTCCAGGAAGGTATGGCTTGCGTGGATCCACCAACGTTTTCTTACCCAGAATCCCCTGCAAACCTGATATTTTGCTCAAAAAATCACTTTTTTTGCATATTTTTGTGTGGTAAAGTTGTGGAATCATGGGGCTGACACAAATTTCCTACCACCCAGCGTTCCCCCAGGTCTCCCGATAAAAATGGTGCCTCACTCGGGTGGGAGGCCCAAGTACCCGCGACAGGCAAGGGCCCACAACGTATTGAGGCGACCTCAAAATGGCCTATCACAAAACGACCTGGTTTTGCAAGGGGGGTCCCATGACCTTATGGCCCGGGGCTCGGCGGCCACCTACGGAAACCTACCAAACCTACACATTTCTGAAAAGTAGACACCCGGGGGATTCCAGGGAGGTATGACTTGCGTGGATCCACCAACGTTTTCTTACCCAGAATCCCCTGCAAACCTGATATTTTGCTGAAAGAAATCACTTTTTTCGCACATTTTTGTGTGGTAAAGTTGTGGAATCATGGGATTGGCACAAATTTCCTACCACCCAGCGTTCCCCGAGGTCTCCCGATAAAAATGGTGCCTCACTCAGGTGGGAGGCCCAAGTACCGGCGACAGGCAAGGGCCCACAACGTATTGAGGCGACCTCAAAATGGCCTATCACAAAACTACCTGGTTTTGCAAGGGTGGTCCCATGACGTTTTGGCCCGGGGCTCAGCGGCCACCTAGGGAAACCTACCAAACCTACACATTTCTGAAAAGTAGACACCGGGGATTCCAGGGAGGTATGGCTTGCGTGGATCCACCAACGTTTTCTTCCAGAATCCCCTGCAAACCTGAAATTTGGCTGAAAAAATCACTTTTTCACACATTTTTGTGTGGTAAAGTTGTGGCATCACGGGGCTGACACAAATTCCCTACCACCCAGCGTTCCCCCAGGTCTCCCGATAAAAATGGTGCCTCACTCGGGTGGGAGGCCCAAGTACCGCGACAGGCAAGGGCCCACAACGTATTGAGGCGACCTCAAAATGGCCTATCACAAAACGACCTGGTTTTGCAAGGGGGTCCCATGACGTTTTGGCCCGAGGCTCAGCGGCCACCTAGGGAAACCTACCAAACCCACACATTTCTGAAAAGTAGACACCGGGGGATTCCAGGGAGGTATGGCTTGCGTGGATCCCCCAACGTTTTCTTACCCAGAATCCCCTGCAAACCTCAATTTTAGCTGAAAAATCACTTTTTCACACATTTTTGTGTGGGAAAGTGTGGCATCACTGGCCTCACACAAATTTCCTACCACCCAGCGTTCCCCAGGTCTCCCGATAAAAATGGTGCCTCACTTGTGTGGGAGGCCCAAGTACCCGCGACAGGCAAGGGCCCACAACGTAGTGAGGCGACCTCAAAATGGCCTTTCACAAAACGACCTGGTTTTGCAAGGGGTCACCTGGGTTTTTGGCCCTGTGCTCGGCGGCCATCTAGGAAACCTGCCAAACCCACACATTTCTGAAAAGTAGACACCCGGGGCTTCCAGGGAGGTATGGCTTGCGTGGATCCCCCAACGTTTCCTTACCAGAATCCCTGCAAACCTCAATTTTAGCTGAAAAAATCACTTTTTCACACATTTTTGTGTGGGAAAGTGTGGCATCACTGGCCTCACACAAATTTCCTACCACCCAGCGTTCCCCAGGTCTCCCGATAAAAATGGTGCCTCACTTGTGTGGGAGGCCCAAGTACCCGCGACATGCAAGGACACAAAACGCTTTGAGGCAACATCAACATTGCCTATCAAAAAATGTTTTGGGCCCTTGCCTGTCGCGGGTACTTGGGCCTCCCACACAAGTGAGGCACCATTTTATCGGGAGACCTGGGGGAACGCTGGGTGGTAGGAAATTTGTGTGAGGCCAGTGATGCCACACTTCCCACACTAAAATGTGTGAAAAAGTGATTTTTTCAGCTAAAATTGAGGTTTGCAGGGATTCTAGATAGGAAACGTTGGGGATCCACGCAAGCCATACCTCCTGGAAGCCCCAGGTGTCTACTTTTCAGAAATGTGTGGGTTTGGTAGGTTTCCTAGATGGCCGCCGAGCACGGGGCCAAAAACCTAGGTGACCCCTTAGTACTTGGGCCTCCCACACAAGTGAGGCACCATTTTTATCGGGAGACCTGGGGGAACGCTGGGTGGTAGGAAATTTGTGTGAGGCCAGTGATGCCACACTTTCCCACACAAAATGTGTGAAAAAGTGATTTTTCAGCTAAAATTGAGGTTTGCAGGGGATTCTGGGTAAGGAAACGTTGGGGGATCCACGCAGCCATACCTCCTGGAAGCCCCCGGGTGTCTACTTTTCAGAAATGTGTGGGTTTGGTAGGTTTCCCTAGATGGCCACCGAGCACGGGGCCAAAACCCAGGTGACTCCCTGCAAAACCAGGTCGTTTTGTGAAAGGCCATTTTGAGGTCGCCTCACTACGTTGTGGGCCCTTGCCTGTCGCAGGTACTTGGGCCTCCCACACAAGTGAGGCACCATTTTATCGGGAGACCTGGGGAACGCTGGGTGGTAGGAAATTTGTGTGAGGCCAGTGATGCCACACTTTCCCACACAAAAATGTGTGAAAAAGTGATTTTTTCAGCTAAAATTGAGGTTTGCAGGGGATTCTGGGTAGGAAACGTTGGGGGATCCACGCAAGCCATACCTCCCTGGAAGCCCCCGGGTGTCTAATTTTCAGAAATGTGTGTGTTTGGTAGGTTTCCTAGGTGCCGGCAGAGCTAGGGTTCACAAACTACAGCTAGGCACTTTGCCAAAAAAGGGTCATTTTTCACTGCGAAATTGAGGTGTGACCACGTTGCGTTTTGCGCCGTTTCCTGTCGCAGGCACTAGGCCGACCCACACAAGTGAGGTACCATTTTTCTCGTAAGACTTTGGGGAACGCGGGGTGGGTGGAAATTTGTGGATCCACGCAGATTCCAGAACTTTCCACCACAGAAATGTGGGGAAAATGTGTTTTTTTGACAATTTTTATGTTTGCAAGGGATTCTGGGTAACAGAACCTGGTGGGAGGCAGTCAAGTCACCCCATCCTGGATTCCCCTGGGTGTCTAGTTTTCAAAAATGTATAGGTTTGCTAGGTTTCCTAGGTGCCGGCAGAGGTAGGGTTCAAAAACTACAGCTAGGCACTTTGCCAAAAAGGGTCATTTTTCACTGCGAAATTGAGGTGTGACCACGTTGCGTTTTGCGCCGTTTCCTGTCGCAGGCACTAGGCCGACCCACACAAGTGAGGTACCATTTTTCTCGTAAGACTTTGGGGAACGCGGGTGGGTGGAAATTTGTGGATCCACACAGATTCCAGAACTTTCCACCACAGAAATGTGGGGAAAATGTGGTTTTTTGACAATTGTTTTATGTTTGCAAGGGATTCTGGGTAACAGAACCTGGTGGGAGGCAGTCAAGTCACCCCATCCTGGATTCCCCTGGGTGTCTAGTTTTCAAAAATGTATAGGTTTGCTAGGTTTCCCTAGGTGCCGGCAGAGGTAGGGTTCAAAAACTACAGCTAGGCACTTTGCCAAAAAAGGGTCATTTTTCACTGCGAAATTGAGGTGTGACCACGTTGCGTTTTGCGCCGTTTCCTGTCGCAGGCACTAGGCCGACCCACACAAGTGAGGTACCATTTTTCTCGTAAGACTTTGGGAACGCGGGTGGCTGGAAATTTGTGGATCCACGCAGATTCCAGAACTTTCCACCACAGAAATGTGGGGAAAATGTGTTTTTTTGACAATTGTTTATGTTTGCAAGGGATTCTGGGTAACAGAACCTGGTGGGAGGCAGTCAAGTCACCCCATCCTGGATTCCCTGGGTGTCTAGTTTTCAAAAATGTATAGGTTTGCTAGGTTTCCCTAGGTGCCGGCAGAGGTAGGGTTCAAAAACTACAGCTAGGCACTTTGCAAAAAAGGGTCATTTTTCACTGCGAAATTGAGGTGTGACCACGTTGCGTTTTGCGCCGTTTCCTGTCGCAGGCACTAGGCCGACCCACACAAGTGAGGTACCATTTTTCTCGTAAGACTTTGGGGAACGCGGGGTGGGTGGAAATTTGTGGATCCACGCAGATTCCAGAACTTTCCACCACAGAAATGTGGGGAAAATGTGGTTTTTTTGACAATGTTTTATGTTTGCAAGGGATTCTGGGTAACAGAACCTGGTGGGAGGCAGTCAAGTCACCCCATCCTGGATTCCCCTGGGTGTCTAGTTTTCAAAAATGTATAGGTTTGCTAGGTTTCCCTAGGTGCCGGCAGAGGTAGGGTTCAAAAACTACAGCTAGGCACTTTGCAAAAAAAGGGTCATTTTCACTGCGAAATTGAGGTGTGACCACGTTGCGTTTTGCGCCGTTTCCTGTCGCAGGCACTAGGCCGACCCACACAAGTGAGGTACCATTTTTCTCGTAAGACTTTGGGGAACGCGGGTGGGTGGAAATTTGTGCATCCACGCAGATTCCAGAACTTTCCACCACAGAAATGTGGGGAAAATGTGGTTTTTTTTACAATTATTTATGTTTGCAAGGGATTCTGGGTAACAGAACCTGGTGGGAGTCAGTCAAGTCACCCCATCCTGGATTCCCCTGGGTGTCTATCTTTAAAAAATGTATAGGTTTGCTAGGTTTCCCTAGGTGCCGGCAGAGGTAGGGTTCAAAAACTACAGCTAGGCACTTTGCCAAAAAAGGGACATTTTTCACTGCGAAATTGAGGTGTGACCACGTTGCGTTTTGCGCAGTTTCTTGTCGCAGGCACTAGGCCCACCCACACAAGTGAGGTACCATTTTTCTCGTAAGACTTTGGGGAACGCGGGGTGGTTGGAAATTTGTGGATCCACGCAGATTCCAGAACTTTCCACCACAGAAATGTGGGGAAAATGTGGTTTTTTTGACAATTTTGTATGTTTGCAAGGGATTCTGGGTAACAGAACCTGGTGGGAGGCAGTCAAGTCACCCCATCCTGGATTCCCCTGGGTGTCTAGTTTTCAAAAATGTATAGGTTTGCTAGGTTTCCCTAGGTGCCGGCAGAGCTAGGGTTCAAAAACTACAGCTAGGCACTTTGCCAAAAAGGGTCATTTTTCACTGCGAAATTGAGGTGTGACCACGTTGCGTTTTGCGCCGTTTCCTGTCGCAGGCACTAGGCCGACCCACACAAGTGAGGTACCATTTTTCTCGTAAGACTTTGGGGAACGCGGGTGGGTGGAAATTTGTGGATCCACGCAGATTCCAGAACTTTCCACCACAGAAATGTGGGGAAAATGTAGTTTTTGACAATTTTTTATGTTTGCAAGGGATTCTGGGTAACAGAACCTGGTGGGAGGCAGTCAAGTCACACCATCCTGGATTCCCTGGGTGTCTAGTTTTCAAAAATGTATAGGTTTGCTAGGTTTCCCTAGGTGCCGGCAGAGCTAGGGTTCAAAAACTACACCTAGGCACTTTGCAAAAAAGGGTAATTTTTCATTGTGAAAATGTGGTACGTCCATGTTGCATTTTGAGCCATTTCCTGTTGTGGGCACAAGGGCTACCCACACAAGTGAGGTACCATTTTTATCGGGAGACTTAGGGTAACACAGAATTGTAGAGCAACTGTTATTACCTATTGACCTTCGATGCATTTCTGCCTTCCAAATGAAAGACAATGTGTAAAAAATAAGTCATTTTGAAAAATGACCTATAATTCTCATGCTAGTATGGGTACTCCCAATTTCGGAAATGTGCAAATATCTACTGTTTCTAAAATCTACATTTTGTTCCCATTTCAGAAATACATAGGTGTCTTTCAGAACAATTTTTCCATGTATACATTTTCCCAAAATAATTGCTATATACCCGGTACATAATAAAAAACCATTGCAAGATGCTGCTCAATTATTGGCTCTGGGTTCGTCGGGTTCTTGGTGAACCTACTAAGTCCTATATATCCACACAACCAGAAAGGTCCAGCGGATATAACGGTATATTGCCTTCAAATAGCTGTCATAATTAGAAGAAGTTACAGGTGAAAACGTTGACACAAATGGCTGTTTTTTTCAACTAATTTTCAATTTTTCCTTTATTTAACTGTTAGTTTCTATAAGGAAAACTTTAAGGATCTACACAAATGACCCCTTGCTGAATTCAGAATTTTGTCTACTTTTCAGAAATGTATGGCTTTCCAGGATCCATTATTGGTTTCATACCCATTTCTACCATTAACTGGAAGGAGGTTGAAAGCACAAAAAATAGCAAAAATAGGCTATGTCCCAGAAAAATGCCAAAACTGTGTAAAAAAGTTGGTTTTCTGACAAAAGTCTGCTTGTCCCTGAAAGCTGGGAAGATGGTGATTTCAGCACCACAACCCCTTTTTGATGCCATTTGCAGGGAAAAATCAAGACGCTTTCATCTGTAGCCCTTTTTCGCATTTTTCCCCAAAAAACAAAATTTAGCTGTATTTTGACTAATTTCTGGGTCCCCTCCAGGGGAATCCACAAACCCTGGGTACCTTTACAATCCCCATGATGTTAGAAAAAAAGGACGCAAATTTGGCATGGATACCTTATGTGGTCAAAAAGTTACAGGGGCCTAAGCGCGCACTACCCCAAATAGCCAAAAAAGGCTTAGCACAGGAGGGGAAAAGGCCTAGCAGCGAAGGGGTTAATAGCAACCCCTTTGAGGAAAAAACTGACTTGTGAACACAGGGAATATAAACACCAATTCAATTACTGCTCAATTTGCTTTCAACTTCCCCTGCTTTACTGAAGATTAAGATATGAGATGATACCTATAACTTTAAAGACATCATTATGAGATTGCTATTAACTTTGCTCCTCTCAGGGAGAAAAGAACCAATAGTAAAAGGTTTCGTTCATGGAACTCCAGGGATATTACCAATGAAAAAACTCTTCAGGTTGAAAGAATGCACTTGGCATTAAAACCTGTCTAGAACTAATATTGATCTCCCTCCTGTTGCCAGAAGGTAATACAAAAACATTTTTATGTTAAATTTGAGCCTATTCATTTTCATGCCGGCCTAGGAAGATTTTTAAGATAGTGAAATCTGCCACGAATACCGCACCTATAGTTAGAGTTGCAGAACTAGATAAGAAATGCATGGAGTTTGCTAACCTCTTTGATACATGGTAATATCATTGAACCTTCCCATTCCCTGCATCTCAACAATGTTCATGCTGTGTAGAACATCTCCTACTAACACCATCCTTTTTAAAGGGATTCTCCAGACTGAACATTTCTGTACCATCTTTAAACTTAAATAGTAACTTAGCTAGCGAGATGTGGACACATCTTGGGCCAAGGTTGTCAAACCCTTTCAGGCTCCCATACACACATGTGTATCCTGACTAACTTAAAGTGGGGCAACTGACCCCTCTCTAAAAACAATCTACTGCAGACTGAGGTGATCTTAATAGCCTCCAGTCAGTTGTTAGTCTTAACTTTCAAATCAAAATCCTTGGAAGCTTTGTGAGCTTGAAACGAAAACAGTTTGTCAGTGATAACAATCTTCTCAACAAGCTCTCGTCTGATTGTAATATTGAAACAGCCAAACTGAAAATCATTGATAACACCCTCTTAATTTTGTATAATGATGACATTTCTGCTGATAAGGTTGACCTTTCAGGGGTTTTCAATACTGTCAACCATGATATCCTTATTCACTCACTGTGGGTTTTGAAATCTCAGGGCCTGATTCACAGAACTAACTTACGTCAAAAACGTAAAGTTAGTACTTTTGGTATTCACAGAATACACTTACTCATTTTGGTATTCACAGAATGTACTTACTCATTTCGGTATTCACAGAAGTTAGTAGTCCTAACTTTAGGACTCCTAAACGCCTTCTGTGAATACCGAAAGTCTTAAAGTTAGGATTTTTCTCAGTTTAGGAGTAGTAAGTTAGGACTCCTAACTTTAGGACTCCTAAATGCCTTCTGTGAATACTGAAAGTCTTAAAGTTAGGATTTTTCTCAGTTTAGGAGTAGTAAAGTTAGGACTCCTAACTTTACTACTCCTAAACTGAGAAAAATCCTAACTTTAAGATTTTCGTATTCACAGAAGGCATTTAGGAGTCCTAAAGTTAGGACTACTAACTTCTGTGAATACCGAAATGAGTAAGTTCATTCTGTGAATACCAAGATGAGTAAGTGTATTCTGTGAATACCAAAAAGTACTAACTTTACGTTTTTGACGTAAGTTAGTTCTGTGAATCAGGCCCACAGTGTACTGGACTTATTCATTGCCGACCTTGCTCTTCGACTGAGCCGGAGCTGCCCCCCCCTCCCCCCAGTGCCTTGAGACCCTCACGGGTGAGTAGCGCGCTCTATAAACCCCCTAATTGATTGATAGATTGATTGACTGCTTGAAGCTGATAAGGATGGTTCTTCCGCCCACCCTGTTCCTGTTCCACAAGCAATTGGACAAGGATCTGTCCTAGATCTTCAATTTTTATATCAACCCCTGGGTGACACCATCAAATAGTCTGAAATATTTTATTGTCAGAATGCTGATTACATCCAATGTATTTGAAGGTTTCTTCTCTCGCTGATATCTCCTTACTGACTTCAGCTATTGACAACATACAAGGAGGAATAGCTGATTGGTGCCTCAATTGCAACCCTAACAAAATTGACTTAGTGCTTACTTCACTCCAATTCTCTTCCATCCAACTTCAAAATTGTCTTGGCTCTGTAAATATCTAAAACTGTGCTTATTGAAAACTGCAAATCACTTGTATGACAATCAACAATCTTAACACATAAACAACATGGCTAGAAATGCTATTCATCAGCAGACATTTTTCCTTGAGATCAAACCTTTCTTACCATAACAGGACCCAAAAAAGTAGTCTAAACTTTGGTAATCGCCAGATTAGATGAGGAAATTATATTTATGTGGTATTCCTAAAATTGTTTTTGCTCCTCCCAAAGTCTTCTCACTTATAGCAACCCATCTGAACTCTGGGATTAACTGCTTTCTCAAATTTTGCCCTCTTTGAGCTAGCTCATTATTTTGAGAGCACGTTTACATTAGGGCTTTAGATGGACAGACATTTCTAGAGAGAGAGCAATTGTGCACTTCCAATAGAAATATCCATCCATTTAAAGCACTTACAAACTTTCCTGCATAGGGCATAAACTCATGCACTCTGAGCACTCGTACTACCTAGCAAAGATGCTGAAGGTCTCAGGAGGCTCTTGATAACTTTCTCGAGCAAACAACTTTCTATATGAAATTCCTTTCTTCACTAAAAAGACCTATCTCGAACCAGACTTTCTATGGCTTTGCAAATATTTGGAATTCTGTTTTCCTGACATCTGCACCTCTACAACAAACCCACAGCCCCTCCACCTGAGAGACCTCCACTGGCTCCCCATCCAGAAGAGATGACTGTTCAAGATCCTCACACACGCCTACAAAGCCCTACATGGCCCAGAACCTGTCAACATCAACCATCGACTGAACTTCCAACAACCCTCTAGACACCTGCGCTCCTCCTCACTCGCACACACCCCCCGCATTCATTGCAGCCGCAGCGGTGGCTGCTCCTTCTCCTACATCACTGCCAAGACCTGGAACGACCTTCCCCTCCAGCCCCCTCACTGGCAGACTTCAGAAAGAGACTCAAGCCCCCCCTCTTCGGCGGAGACACAGCACCCAGATACCCTTAGGGGTGACAGTGTTGCGCTTCACAAATGCTGATTGATTGATTGAAAATGCCCTCTTTCAAGGGTGCAATCCCTTTGAAGTGTTTTATTCCCTCCTTCATGTTTGACTACAGTACTATGAATGTACATGCACCAGCTGTTCGTTGCTGATAAGTCTTACACCATGGAGTACATACTTGCTATCTAATATTGCTGACATTTGTTGAACTCCCTGTTTTACACTTTAGTGTTGCTCACTTTACAGCCTATTTTTTTTAACACTATACAGAGCTCTTTGTAAAACACTCTCATGCCACGCTTGCACAAAAATACTTTTTTTATTTTTTAAATTTGTTTATTGAGTTTTACTTAGAACTGAGCAAAAAACAAAGCACAAAAACACTTGTACACAAATAAACAGACACACACACATGCTGCAAAGGAAATAACACTGTCACCTATTGTGAAACTAATATTTTTAATTGTAAATAAGGGCGTTTTCAGAAAAAATAAAACCCATTCACTTGTTCCCCCATCCTGTCCCCTCTGAGATTGTCAGAGGGGGTCTGGCCCATCGGCTATTCATGAGGGCCGATGAATGGCTGTGATGATGTCTCCCTGAGCCATGCAGCCTCTCCGGGCCATCGGCCTGTCACAATGTCTCCTCTCCACATTCCTGCATATGGAAGACATCGCCTTGTCCTTGCCTAGCTGCTTGCACTCCAGGGATCGTTTTTACCTTGCCGAGGGAAGCATCCTTTCATGGAGGGCACGGTGCTGCTAATTTATTCATTTTCTGAAGTGTGTAAGTGATGCAGCTGCAGGGGTACATCGTGTTCTTGGATCCCCCAAAGATGCGGGTCCCCCCGTGGGCCTGAACACAGACAATCATAGTTACGTCTCCGGTGGCTTCTTCTCTCGTTTCTTTCATTTTGAGAAGAAATGTGCGTCTGTTGCGGTGTGTGTGATTGACAGCTCGGTAGAGGCCAGGGTTGCAGGAAGAGTGCATTTACAGCCTGGGGTCTGGAATGTTAGAGCGGCAGTACAGGCACAACCGAAGCGAAGGAGGTAAGCAGGCACCACAGGTGCAGCTGCACTGACATCAAGGGGCGTATTGCAAAAAATTGGCATAGTGCAGCGCCGCAAGTCTTTTTACTGTGCTGCCCTACGCCAATGTGAAAGGGTAGGACTGCACCTTATTTACAAGATATGGTGCACTCCTGCCTGTCAGTTAGTGCCAGTGCACAATTTGGTGCCTAGAGCTAACACAGGCACCCTTGCAGCATGGTGCAAGGGTGTCTGCGTTGTTGACAGGATTGTTTTTGTGCAGGAAGGGACACCTTCCTGCTCAAAAACAATCCATGGAGGTGTTTCCCTCGTTCCATGTGTGCTGCAGAATACAGCACATATGAAAAGGGGAAAAACGTGTAGAAATTCAAACACTTCTTGTTGCGCCTGCTCTAGTGAGGCGTAAGGTTTTGGCATTGCCCCAGGTTTACGTGATTTTGTAAATCTGGGGCAGCGTCAAAATCCATGGGTGTTACGTGAGAACACCAACCACAACGTTCATGGAATGCCTCCTTTACACAGAGTGAGGCAAGGCAGCAAAGCGCTGCCTTGCCTTACTCCATATCTATGAGGCCATTTAAAGCCACGCACAGTGGCTTTGTGTCACCTCATAGATATGATTGAGAGGCCTGAGCCACCGGAGCGTCAAAAAAAGTGAAGCTCCGGCGGTTCAGGTTCTTTGTAAATAAGCCCCTATGAGCATAGACACATCCAAGGCAACGACAGCGCCGGTGTATGACAGTCCAAACCAATGCACAGCCAGCCTGGAGCCAGGGCTTTAGCAGCGGCAGGAAGAGCACACCAATATGGACAAAATGCGCATTTTTAGTCTGCTTGCTAAGGGAAATCCCTTTCAAAAACTCATCCAAATCTGCTCTGAATGTGAACTAAGGAAATGGGTGGATTTCTAGATGAATCTGCCCAAAACTCAATTTTTATACCGTTGTAAAATTATGGTCGTGGCTGTAACTTGTACTGTGGACCAAAAAAAAATCAGCCCGACTATTGGTGATGGAGCAGGTACAATATGGGTTGAGAAAAATGCAAAGGTGAAGGGGGTTTTCAAAGATGTCAGCCACTGGGAATCTCTCATGACTGAATTCCAGTCCACTGTTTTTCTCCACTGTGCCACTTTGGACACCAGTCACATGCTAATCAGCCTTATTCCAGACCATGGGTACTCGCAAACATTTGTCTAGGGGCCACAAAGTATAGTATGTGGTGTGTCTGAGGGCCACACTGATGCCAGCAGGGTGGCGGTAGGTGGTCTGGATGAATCGGGATTGCAGAAGGAGGTCTAAAAAAATGTTAAGTAAATAGGCAAGCATTTATTTGCAAGTTAACTAAAGTTAAGTGGCGCAGGACACCACCATAGTTACTTCATAACTTTATTTAACCCGCAATCAAATGCTTGCCCATTTATTTAACATTTGTTTCTGAATATTGGTGCTCAGCACGTTAACAGCAGCTTGTGCTCCTGTTCGCCAGGGGGGCCGCATGGAAAGGTCATGAGGGCTGCACTTCGAGTATCACTGGTCCAGACCAACCAACCAGCTAGGTTCTTTCTGAACGGGGCCACAAGCAACCTTGGAACAATCACAGGCTACTTAGGCTTCAGTGGGGTATAGCTTCAGTCTTGTGGCACAAGACCCAGGTCTGAACATACCCCTTGCATTTGGGGGGGGGGGTCACACGGAGGAAAACATAGGGGTGATGGGTGGAATGCTTTCAGTGGCATAGCATGGCTGCCAGGGGCCTTAATGCAAGTTAATATCATTAGCCCCTATCCTAGGGGTTAGGTAGGAAAACATGAGATTGGGGTTCAATGGGCCCCTGCACACCCCTGGGCACTAGTACCATTGTACCTGCTGCACTAATGATGGCTATTCTCATGCTCCTCTGTATATTTTCACTCCTCCTTTGCCTGACTTCAATCCCTGAATATCTCTAGCTCTCCCTCGCTTCCTTTTCCTCTGTTTAAACTGCTTCCACTCTCCTCCACTCCTCGTTCTGCTTTCCTCTTCACTCTCCGTTCTCCAATGATGGTTTATTTCCCATAGTCCCCTTTTACCTTTATGCTGCATATGTCTTGCCCCTTTCACTCAATCCCCTGCATCTCTTCAATTCCCAATTATCTTATCTACCCTCCCATATCTCTATGTTATTTTTGCATATAACCAATCTACCCTTATCTTACTGTCTATGTATCTTACTCTCCAGAGTTCCCTCCCGTAACTCTACATTTTCCCTTTTCTCCAGTCTTCTGTGATGTTTCCTTTGTGTACTATATCTAGC
The DNA here is from genome assembly GCA_963921515.1 of Calotriton arnoldi. Taxonomy (NCBI): domain Eukaryota; kingdom Metazoa; phylum Chordata; class Amphibia; order Caudata; family Salamandridae; genus Calotriton; species Calotriton arnoldi. The sequence goes on along the minus strand of CAWUFW010003746.1, from coordinate 870,121 downwards.
CATTTACCTCGCTCTTATTTTCACCTGCCTCACTCTAGCCCTTTTTATTCCCCTTCCTTCTCTTCACTTCCTCCTATTGTTTCTGTGTCTTTTTATCCATCTTTACACCATCAACACTATCAATGTATCTTTGTTACATGGAATCTTACAGATTTCTGTAGTAGGTGACAATTCTGGTGTTGGTTACCCCCTGTAACAGACTATTGATAGAGCGCGATTGTGCTCTTTTCATTTGTAGGGGTGCATCATAATCACGAGTAGTTTGTACCTACATATATCCTTTTGTTGTATTAACATGGAACAGTAGAATGTGTGCTGTAATAATATGAAATGTGATGTGCTAGGTTTATAGTTTACATAAACATGATGAAATTAACGTTGCAGTACACATGTGTTTAGCTGAAATATTAACGTGCAGAGTTTGTGTATGATGCTAACAATTATACCTGTATTTGATGTGCTCATGTAACGTGTTGACTTAAAAATGCTCAGTAAAAGAGTTCAGTTATATGTAGTTTGTGAGGCCTATGTGCTATTTTCTTATGTTGGCCAATTTCTGTAGACCTGAAATGCATTCTCCCTGAAGCTCTCGTATTAGAGATTTAATAGTTGAATTTCATGTGCATGTTGGATTTGTTCTTTTCTCACGTTTCTGTTGCTGGTGGAGAATTTCGTCTTTGTTAGTTGGAATAACGCTTTTGTTTTAGGAGTTAGGCTCAGGAGGAGAGGATACATTTGTACAGGGAGTGCTGATAATGTGAGACGTGTTCTTTCTCACTGGAGAAGGCCTGGGAATCAAGGTCATCGAGCCAGGAGCTTGGAGTATCGAAACTGAGCGGAAAATCACCTATGAGGAGGTGCCCAGCAGGATGAGGCGATCGGACGATGTGTAATCGGCGTGTCTTATGAATTTGGTGTTGGAATTAGGGACAGTGCCCTGGGGATTGATTTAGGAGCAGGAGAAGGAGAGGAGAAGGAGAAGGAGAAGAGAGATCGATGGTGAGGGAAGGAGCATCTTAGAACGAGCTCTGTAGCCTTTGGCTACTTGACCCATACAACGTGAATGCACTTCTTAGGAAGTCTTCATGTGCTGACACCTTTTCCTGACTTGCCTGGGGAATGCTAAGTAGGGATGTCACGTTCGTGGTAGTGTAGGGACAGACTAATGCTTTATACTTACGAAACCCCCATGAAGTCTGATATTGACGTGGGGGCACTTATTGCCTGTGTTCTGATCTTGGAATTCGTTATTCTTTTCATGATCCAGAGTCTGAACATTGCACATAGATTCGGCTTTGTATTAGTTCCAATGTATTTCTACAACCTCGTCTTGAGGTGCTTGTATGTTCAGCTATTTCTCGCTTTGTAATAAACCCACTAAACTTAGAACCTGGAGTCAGTGAGTCTTCTGAGTCATAAATCATTGTGCTTCTGAACCTGATGTGAAAAGTTAATCTGCCCTCTACACTTCTAAGCAGGCACCAACGGCACCTTGACTGAGGGCATTAGTTGGAATCAGGGAACCCAGCCCCATCACTATATATAGAAAATGAGCTATGTAAAATCTTTTTCAGAATATTTTAGGAGAGTATTTTGCTTAGCAAACTGTCATTTTGTGCATTTTTATAATGTATTACTTTTTTCCTGAGGTTGCCTTACGGGAAAGCTAACACTCAAAACAGTAGGCCTGAGCTGGCTAGGCTGACAAGCTCTTAGTCTGATTGGTGAACTGGGAAAAGTTATCTTTAATGCCATAAGTTTGAACAGCATTTGTTAAAGCCTTTAAAAGTGGGTTATTATCACATTGTGTTACAGCCTGTAGATAGGTATTTTGTTCCATGTCATCTCACGGATTACCACAGTAGGCAAGGGTTTTGGCGATGGTTACCAGTTCTGACAAACCTGGAGAGTTTTCACAGTGATCATTCATGCTACGCCCTTGTTTAGAGGGGGTGCACATTGTTTTGCAAATTGTTTTTTTATACAAATTTGTTATTGTATAAGTGTAAACATAATGCTTGTCAGTTTATGTACACTTCAATAGGCTGGTGTTGCATATAGTATCCAACCAATGATAAACACTACAGGAAAAGTATTGCCAGATTCCTAGGTTTTAAGGGTAGATTGTTATTACACTGTGCTAAAACCTGTAGGCAGGTGTTTTTTTTACACAGAATCTCACAAATTATGGTAGTTAACACAGGTTTTGGTATTGGTGACCCACCGGACCAAACCATGAGGGAAGATTTGCAGTATGGTAATCCTTACAAGGTTCTATTCATTTGATTTTTACATTGTTTTGTAATTTTGGTTGATATTTGTAATTTTGCTATGGTATATCTGATGGTTACCTTGTGGAAAAGAATATGCCCAAAACATTAGTTCTGAGTTGGTTATGGAAACAAGTCAATCATGAATGTTACAGGTCATATTGTTTTTATGAAAAGTTATGATAAACGATAAAGGCAATAGGCCTAACATTGTTTGTGAAAGCTTATGTTAAGAATAAATTGGTATTACTTTGTATTATAGACTAAAGATAGATATTTTTTTGCATGGAAGCTCGCAGATTATCATAGCTGTCAAGAGCGTAGTTATTGGTTAACCACTCTGACAAACCGTGGGTATACAAGATTTGCAGATCATCCCTGTTAGGCTTTATAAGAAAAGAAAGTATTTTGTTTTACCAACCATAATACCGTATACATTTTTTTAACTTCATGAATGTATCCCTGATGGTTGCCTTGTGGGAATGCTTAAGCTCAAAACAGTAGGACAGTGTTGGTTACGGTGACAAGCCATTGATAACAGCTGTAGACGGAGGTGTTCCCTAGAAAATGTATTTCAGATGCTCTAGGCATGATCTGTTCAGTGCCTAATTTGTGTTGGTGGTTTCCGGAGCTCAGCACCTGCACTTAATCAACACAGGTGCTTTTCATGAGCACCAGCAAAGGACACATTCATTTATGGTAGGCACAGGGAGATTAGGTGATTTGCACAGAATCACAGGATGTTAAGCCGACGCAGAGACTCCAGCTCCAAAGTTGCCAGCTCTGGCCCTTACATCACATCCTCTCCCCACTTTCGTGGTTAATAATTGGTTGTGTTTAGGCGGCGCAAACAGGAGATATTGGCTGGTGCAAGCTGCCACCTAACGAGAGCCCCAGCACTTATTTTTTTACAAATTAACCACTGGATCTGTTTATTATGAAAAGTTATAACAAAGGCAGAAGGACTGATATATTTACTGTGTAACACATAGTTTAAAGCCAATGGTGTTTAAGGGTGGATAGTTTTTGTGCCCTGTTAAAGTCTCTAGTCAGGTCTTTTGTTACATGAAATATCATAGATCATCTATGTAGGGAAGAATTTTTGTGTTAGTTACCATCCTTGACACAGCATAGGGGTAGAAGATTTGCACAGTACTAATCGTTGCGAGAATCTCTTTGTAAGGCTTGTAAGGCTTAGCTCTCTGCCACGACTGTGTAACAATAAATAAATAAATAATGCATACCTCCATTTATGTAAATATATATTCATATGGATAGATACAGGGCCTTTAGGTCAAACTTTTTCTTCCACCTGCCTGTCTGACTGTCATTTGCATTCTGCTCCCATTCTTAGCAGTATACTGCATTGGGTAACGGTTCAGTCCACATCAATCATTGTCTTTCTTGTGCTGGGAATGGCAGCATTTTCTGATCACATGAGCACATTCACCTAAAAAATAAGTGTGCTTCAGTTTCATGGAGGTTTGGCCAGTCCTTTAGTTAACAAGTTTCTATTTTATACAGTACCTTTCATTTCTTTCCTTCTCCTCTTATATTACAGTTTTTACGAGGATACTATAGCTCCCCAGGCAGTGCTGATGGGCCGCTTGTTTGCGGGTCATTTCATCTTAAGTGCCCTGTATAGTGCAAGAGCTCTTCCTTTAACCAGGCAGCCATTATGGAATGGTGCTACCCAGAGTTGTTTTACCATTAGTTTAGTTTCAGTATTGCAAGCGTATTCCTGCTGTGTTTAGACAGAATGATGTTTTCTTTTTCTCTACTTGTAGCCTTTAAATTTATCTTGAAAATGTTGTTGAATTTGTGTGTATTTTTTACTGTAGTTGCATCAGACACAACAACAATATTTTTGAGGTTAAATGCAAAAAAGTGTCATGGATGGATGAATGGATACATAAGTACACAGATGAGAGGCGGAGTGCATGTATGATGGTTTATTACGTGCCTAACCCCAATAGTGGCATAAAAGTCAGTTTCATTCACCAGTCACACCCAGTGGTATTGCTAATGCTTGTTTATACACTTTTCCACTATTGGAAAAGCCAATACAGCAGGCTTAACATTGATATGCTGAATTTGGGCATGCAACACAGAAAATGCATTTCTAATGTCTGGCGTTTACATACATTTGCACATTAAAGCGAAATATGTTGCTTTTGCTAACACTTGCTAAAATGGGTGCTGCTTCTCTTTCTCTCTTGCAGTTCTCTGTGTGCAGTATTTGCGAAGGCCTTCTTTGGAAGTATGAGTGGGCCTACGAGGGGACACATAGCAAGAGCACCAGGGGGCCAGGACTTCAAGGCCCAACATTCCAGGAGGCATGGGAGGAGCTGCCAGTGCCAATGAGCGCTATTTAATCTCCTGCTGCTTGCCACTGCACAGGACACACAGCAAGAGCACCAGGGGGGCAGAAATTCAAGGCCCAACATTCTAGGAGGCAGGGGAGGAGCTGCTAGCGCCAATGAGTGCTAAATAAATGCATGCCACTCCCTGCAGCGTGGGACGCACAGCAAGAGCACTGTAATGTTGTGGGCCTTGGGCCCACATGCTATGAGAGTAAGGCACGCAGACACATAGATATGGTACTCAGAACTGGCCAGAGCACGTACACTCAGGCTGTTTTATTGGCAGGGTCACCTGACCAGTGACAGCTTTGTTGGATGGGTCTGGGGTGGGTGTAAGGGTCAGCCCTCAAGAGAGTGGCTGGTAAACTAGTAACTGCTGAGACACAAGTACTTGTCCAGCAGGACCCTACATTCCTCCCAATCGTTAATTGAAAAAACAAAACGAAGTCCAACCTGTGGGAATGAATGAAAATGACTAAAACAACACTTAGTCTCACTGCCTCAAGAGGCAGTCCGCAGGACAGCGGTGGACAGGTGCAGCTGGAAGCACCCGGGAATCCAGACCATCTCTCGTACTAGAATACCTTTGTGCAGGAATGTCCTTGAGGCCTTTTCACTGGGATGCCAAGGAACTGCATGAACTGTGCATGGCTGCTTGTGGGCCTCCTGGGTGCTACTGCAGGTTTGCCGATTGAATCACGGCTGAGTCGCTCATGCAAACCGGAAGGGATGGATGATAGATCGTCGATGTGCTTACGAACTGGGCTCAGGTGCTGATGGGCTATCAGATAATCTCTGGACACTTGAACTCTCATGTTGCTAGGGGCGCCTGGGTCTCTTGGTGCTTTGCGGATGTAAGGCTCCACCCTGGTGATGAGTTGCTCCTTCATTGGATTGGGTGATGCACATGGCAATGGTGGTGTGGTTATCATTTGATGACCTGGACAACAGGTGGCATGATTTGCATGGAGTAAGGGTGACTGGAGGAACTTGGAAGCTACATAGATAGGTGTCTTTGCTGGTGCTGTGGTTCTCCCTTGGCATGTGAGGAGGGATGCTATCTGTCGCAAGCAGCCGACGCTTGGGAGCTGACGGTCGCACTAGGAAGCTTGCGGTAGAGACGCAGTTTGCACTTGCAGGTGGCTTACGTTTGGTTCTCCCACTGTGCTGTCGCCAGGGACGTCGCTCTGCCTCTGTGGCTGGCTTGTGTCTGCGAAGGGACTCTCCAGTAGTGGCATGAGTCCTCAATGTCTTCACCCTGTCATCTTGTGCTCTTGCTCATCTGTGGTCGTCCGGTGCTTAAGTGTGATAGGTCTGGTCACATACTCTTCTTTCTTGCTCGGTTCCTGCTTGTGATGTGGCATCCTGCCAGGTGTAGCAGGTGTTCTCTTCATCCTTGTGCAAAGGTGGTGTTGGGGCACCTGCTGTCATTTCTCCTTACTGGGACCTCCTGCCAGCTCTGTTGAGTTCATTGAACTGTGCATCCTCTCCCGTCTTGGACCACTCACAGGTCTGGTCCTGTCTGCAGGACTGGGCGTCTTCTTGCAGGGGCCTCATACATTTTGTGAACACCAGTGGAGGTAAATGTGCTTGATGGATCCGGTCTGCAGTCTCTTCCATACCTTTCTTCTCCTCGACAAAGTATTCTGGCTGCAACTCAGGATTGCTGTGGGAGGTGAGGGTCTCTTTTCATTTGTGGTGGTGGCAGCCTGCCCCTGGGGAATGTGCGACTCGCCTCATGCCTGTAATGGGCTGATGTGTGACTCAGTCTTAAGGCAGTGTGATGGAGGACTCTCCCTGAACAGTCTCTGGCCCGCTGTGGGGCAGTGCTAGTGCAGTTAGGGTGTAGATGCTGTCCATCCTGCATTCAGGCCATGCTAGGCCTTTCCTCCCCTCTTGTCTCTGGGGATCGCTGGTGGCGCTGGGTATGTATGTCGAGGTAGATGGCAGGCAGCTCCTTACTTGTCTTGCTGTGGGGAGAAGTGCCAGTTTTCCTCCTCATGGCATCAGCGGCAGCGTCTCTTGTGGTCACCTGGCAGGCAACCAGGCCCTTTCTATGACTGACATTCTCTCTGAGGGTGTCTCCAGCTGGCTCTCTGTACGCCTGTGTCTTCTTTCCTCGTTGACCTCTCACGTGTTCAGTCCCTTCCTCAGGGATCTTCTTCGTGCTCCGCTTCATGGATGGAGGGTCACCTTTCTTCTATCATTTCTTTTTCATTTGAGGGCGTAGTGCTTGTGCCTCGAGACTATGTCCTTGTGACACTGAGTCCTGCCTAAGTGCAGGTGTGATTGGCAGGACATTCTCAAAGACGGGCCGACTGTGGCCATTCGGTGTTGGGGTGGCCGGCTGGTGCAGCCTCTTTCATGCAGTCTGAACTCTCACTCTCTGAGGGCTCTCTCTTTCCAGGGGTCTTGCATGTGCAGCCAGATTTCAAGGTGTAGCCCTCTGTGCACCTCTGATCTTGTGCTCTTCGGCTTTGCAGTGTGTGTTCTTGTGAGCTGCTGCCCCTTCAGGCAGTGGTGGGCCTAGTAGACAGTCTCTTCCCTGTGCCTTCTGCTGGCGCCTTACATGTGTACTCTTAATGCTTGCGGTGGTGACAGTTCACCACTAGGAGACGTGCGTCAATATCTTCTCTAATGCTCCTCGTGCCTTTAGTAGGCTTGCCAGCTGACTAGCAGGGCTTGCTGCCTTGGGACTTGGCTCCCTTCTCTTTGCTGGGGTGCCGCCTTCTTGGGTTTCACTGCTTTCAACTTGGCTGCCTGTGGTTTTGCTGCGTTCGCTGCACTTTTCTGGGCTGCTGGGTGCTCCACAGCCTGGGCTTCACTGGACTCTTTGCAGCTCTCTTGATGGGGCCAGCTTTGGGCTTCCTGGTGCTCTCTGTGGTGTTAAAGTCTCTACCCCTCCTTGCGGCAACAGCAGACAGCCAACAGGGGGGCATGTGGCACTTTCTTGACCAGTCGATGTCACTGGGTGCTGCCGCTACTTCAGCTATCGGCCAGAGCAGCCTTCTTAGCACTGCAGGCCGTTTCTTTGGAAAATGCTCACTTTAACCTGGTGGGGTAACCACCAGTGGCCACTAGGTGGCACTGCTGCACTATTCACAGGCCCCACTGCAGGCCTCTTGGGGCATCGGGGATGTTGGTACTGCACAAAGAGCCACTACCGGGTAACGCTGCAGACATGCACCTGCTCCGGGTGAGTCTTGGCAGTCTGTGCGGCCCAGAGAGTGGGTGAAAGGAACAGGGCCTCAGTAGGGAGTGTAGGTGGCCATTGGGCCATCAGCATGAGCAGATGAAGAACATGACGTGCAGCCGACTGCCAGGGGATAACACAGCTCCTTGCTAATGCTGGCAAACTTGCGTCATTGCTAGTGTGGGGCTCTGCACAGCGCTAGTGCAGGCTTGTATTTATTTGATTTTATCTTTATGTTTTAAGTTCATCAGGCCGCCTTGTTTCAGTCACTTACGTGGCCCTGGCCCATGTGGGCCGTGCTGTGCTGCCCTCATGGTCACTGTAGAGGTATGTGCAGAGAGCGGTGGTCAGTCCACTCTCGGCGTGTCTCTTATGAGGGCACTGTTATTGCGGCATAGGAGGCAGATCGGTGTCCATGTACGGGCTGCCGGGGTGGCAGGGAGGCATCAGGGGCGCGCTCTTCTCCCTCTGCAGCTTCTGTATCTCTCACTTCCCTCTTCTTTGGGAGAAACAATGGGCAGCACAGGGCCGGAAATGGCTGTGCAGGGCTTGCCGCAGGGTTGATGCAGGCTCAGTCTTGTCTCGCCTTCTGGCGGGGTGCCTCGATTTGACTACCGGTGCACCTCTCATTACATGCTGGGCTCACAGATGTCTTCCATGTGCCTTATTGCCAAGGTGCCTAACTACCCTCCTCACCTGGACAGAACGGCGACAGGCAAGGGCAACTTGCAGGCGCCTCGGTAGGTGGGGGCATAACCAGTACCAGACCCTGTCATACCTCAAGGGGTGTTCAGGGCTCGTCCACTCGTCGGTGTGGGCCCCTCCTTATCCTGCTGCCCTCCTGCTCATACTGTGACTCAGCAGTAGGCCTGGGCTGAGTTTGCGGAGTAGCGCTATGCGGAGCTCCGCAAAGTCCTGAAAAAACTCTGCCTCGCTACACAGAGTTCTGCAAGCGGAGGCGTACGGTATGTCACATTGTTCACGCTGATTTTTAGCTCCAGTAGTTTCTCCCGCACTGTAAAATCAGAGCGAATGGCATCACGCGGAGAGCCAAAGGGGCGCTGCTTCTTTCTTCTGCTCAAGTAGATTTTCTACTCGAGCAGCAGCTTCCTCAATGTGAGAAGCAGTTTTCTCAACGCAAGCGGTAGCAACCGCACATGACTGCCCGCTTTCAGAAATCTCACTAGGAGGTGGTCTAGTGCGCGATTTCTCTCGCTCGCCAAGTTAAAATTGGTGATCCTTGCAAGAGAAACAACTTTGCAGAGTTTTTCAGAACTCCATGCTCTGCGTGGAGTGGGCAAAACTCAGCGAACTCTGCCGGCAGAGCGGAATTCTTCGCCCACCCCTACTCAGCAGGCAGGCAGCAACTGGAGCATCGGACTGTGGGAGACCACCAATCGCATCTTTCCCACCTTAGGGACCGGTCAGTACGACGGGCTGCTGCAGGGGGCATGAGCACGCCATCGTAACTTGCAGAAGGTGCGACCTGCCTCATAATCTGGCAACTGTTCCCCCAACGAGGAACAACTGAGCAGCCGCTATCATCCACGCGGGTCAGACCCCCTTGTCGCCAATGTAACATCATGGGCCCTGGGCCCACATGGTATGAGAGAAAGGCACGCAGACACATTGATATGGTACTCGTAACTGGCCACGAGCATGTGCACTCTGGCTCATTTATTGGCACTGTCACTTGACCGGTGTCGCCTGTGTCGGATGGATGTGGAGTGGGTGTAACGGCCAGCCCTCAAGGGAGTGGCTGATAAACTAGTACCTACTGAGACACTAGAACTTGTCCAGCAGGACACTACAAGCACCAGGGAGCCAGGACTTCAAGGCCCAACACTCCAGGAGGCACGGAAGAAGCTGCCAGCGCCAGTGAGCGCTATTTAATCGCCTGCCACTCCCCACAGTATAAGACATACAGTGAGAGCACCAGGGAGCCAGGACTTCTAGGCCCAATATTCCAGGAGGCGGGAGAGGAGCTTCCAGTGCTGGTGAGCGCTATTTAATCACCTGTCGCTGCCCCCAGTGCGGGATGCACAGTGAGAGCACCAGGGGTCCAGAACTTCAGGACCCAACATTCCAGGAGGCAGGGGAAAAGCTGCCAGCACCGGTGAGAGCTATTAAATTGCCTACCACTCCCTGCATTGCAGGACATGTGCAAGGCACATGCCTGGGTGAGGACTGGGACAAAAGTGGGAATGTCTGCACCCGTCCATGGCCCGTCAACCCTGGGCTGGGCCCTCCCTCATGGCCGTAGGACAGCACGGCCACCAGAAATTAGTGCAAACCAGGTAAGATTGATTTTTGACTTATTTTACTGGGAAATTCTTCCTTCTCTTTCTGATCACCAGCTGTGGGTAAAAAGAAACCCACTCAGCCCAAAAATGGAGGGAATAAGGCCAACATTTCCCCCCCTTTAATTTCATCTTATCTGTCATCGGCTATAAGTGCTATCAGCATGGAATTGGAGCTGGTAGAGCAATATCCAAAGACAGATAAAGACCCCAAAAACCAATTTAAAGCCCCAACTCCCTCTATCTCCTTTAAGACACTAACTGGGGAGAATCCGTTGAATTAAGGGAACCAATGCCTATCTACCATAAAACACATTTAACTGTTAGGGCTGAGGTAAACAGTCCCTTCATTTTGCATGAGTCACCTGTTGATATTACCTCTGCAAGCCCCGAAACTCACCAGCCGAATAGGCTCAACCTCCACCCACTAAGGGGGGAGAGGGGATATGGAAAAACCCAGGACGCTGCCACGACCAAATCGAAATCTACGGACTTTTCCAATATTACCGAGGGCTGCTGAAGTCCTAAGCCATATACTTCAGCAGGAAACCCGGCACTGCGGGAAAAGGTCTGACCAATACAGCTGAATTATTAAGCCTTTGTAATTCCTTCTTTAGTAATATGGAGGCCTCAGGGAAGGACTTCCAACGGGCCGCCCGTGAGCAAATAAACAATATCAGTTGACAAAGTTCAAGCCCTTCAGAGATTCAAAACAGGTTCAATTTGTCTCAACCTCAAAATCAGCATGTATCAAGTGCCACGAGTGCCCCTTCACTTCCTGGTAAACCTATGGTAACTCCCCCACTTTCAAGTGTGCCCATAGCCTTTTCAAAAACAATGCCTAACAATTCCACCCGTGAACAAACAACAGGCAGAGCCCGAGCACATTATTCTCAAAATAACCAGATAAATAAACCTGTAATGGCTGCTAGCAGCTTTTATAACTTCCACCCGAATGCACCCCATAGGTTATTGTTTTAGTAGGGGTCCTGCAATTAGGAGAAGGTGCTTAAGAGGGCGGGCTCGGCCTGAAATACAAGGCTACTCATTGGTGAAAGGACAATGCAGGCTGGCTGACCGTGCTAGTCGATGACATTTAATGGCCCGGAGAGTCGCATGGCTAGGACATTCTCCTAAATCCACGAAGGGAGACTGTGTCGTAGTCTACCTTGAAAACCTCAGGGTGGTGAGCTCTCTGTTGCAAAGCCTAGACTACTTAGCGAACCAATTAGATAAGGTGTGTGCTCTTCCTCTGGGTTTTTTCTACCGACCAACTTTTTCGAAACCTCTCCCAGACACCGAAGTCATCAAGTCCAACCTAAGCCCTAAACCCGTAGAACAGTCTATAGATCCCCACGCCTCACAGAATCGTTTTGCACCTTTATCTGCACAATTTTTTGTAACCTTTATAATACCTCTAAGGCCTAATTTAAGAAAAGTGACGCATTGCTGCATGAAAACAGAGATGTGTTACTTTTCATTGTGCCCTTTTTGCGACATGATGGATGCATCATATTTACTGTATGACGCATCATGTCGCAAGGAATGACAGATACGTCAGCTTTACTGATGTATCTGTCGGCGCAAAAATGACGCATTCCTGGAGTTGTGTCGGAATGCAGGGGGGAGGGCTATGAATGTAGCAGTGCGTCACCCTTACGCCTGCCATGAGGCAGGCGTATGGTTTTGACGCATTTGCGTCCTAAAAGTGGCGCAGTGAAATCTGTCACTTCTTACTTGCGTGGGAACGCACCCCCTGCATACATTATACCTGACGCAATATAATGTAGCACAGGGGTTTACAAAGTGACGCATCTGCTTAGATGCGTCACTTTGTAAATAGGGCGCAACAGGGGGCATGTTTTACGCCCCGTTGCACCACAAAAGTGATGCAACAGCGGCGCAAAACAGTCGCAAGGCCTCATAAATAAGGCCCTTAGATTACAATTGTTACGCCTTTTTCTGTGCGCCAAACATTTTACATCCTACAGGTTAGGTTTGCACTTTGTACAGTGTTTAGAAACACAGTCTACTTGTTACGCAGTCATTAGTTATATCAGCTGGGCATTAAGAATTAGAAACAAATATACCACCTATGGTTTTATAAATTTAGACTGTCGTCATGGAGGCAATTTTATTTCAATAGGCCTTTTACTTGGGCCTACTGATGTGTTTTATATTTCATATTATGAACTGACTACACCTTTTTATATATGAATATTTTATCATTGATGTTCTGCTCTATGATGGATTATCTTGATATGTTTATGTTTAATATGCTGCTTTTTTAGTTTTTATGGCAAATGCAGAAGAAAAGTTTTGAACTGACTGAGTGGGCCTAGATGCTATTCTGTGCTCGATCCAGCACACCATCTTGTGATGGTGATCAGTCGCATCTTTTATACTATATATAATCTTGTATGGCATTCTTGTGAGATTGCAGAAAAATGTCTAATATTCTGTGCCTGCTCATAGCTGGTATTTATGTAAGTATAAACAAGTGATCTGAAGTACTTGAACAGCTACAAGCAAATAATATTTTCTTCAATGCTGGCTATCTTTGTAATAAACAAATTGGGGATTCTCCTGTGTTGGGCAGTATGTGAACTGTTGTGAACTTTTGAAAAAAGTTCCCCCATCACTGTTCAGAATGGTTAACATGAACAATGAGAATCTAAAAAAAGTGAGGAAAACCCCAGCTGACAATAAGACAAGGGTAAGACTCTCACAATCACTTTCTGCTGTCACAATTCATCAAATCTTTCCTCTTTTTAAATATAGCCAACAACAGTACTCAATTCCACGGACATATTTGAATGCCATACTGTGATGCTGGGCGCATGCCCTACTGGGAGCACTCATATCTCAATCTAGTCTGAATATATGACAAAAATCCAAAACAAGCTGTATACTGGGGTGCATGGAGAGTTACAATGTGACCACAGTTCAACCTGTTTTCTTAAATGTCATAGGTAGAAGAAAATTGAGTTAAGCTCCAGGCGTCCTTTATCCATGCCAGATTTTTAAGTTTGCCACTGACTATACAAATTATTTAAATACGGATTGACGGGGGCGTGGCCGAGCCGAGCAGCAAGATGGCCACTCGATAAAGGGGCTCTGCCGGCTGAATTATTAATCCGTCATTTATCCTGGCTATGAGGTCCACTTGGTAAGCGCAAATAGCGAAGAATACTTGCGGAGACGGCACTGCACCTCCCGGTGTAAACCTGGAACCAATTGGCGGACCTGCAACTTTGCTGTGGTGAAAGAAGCGGACGGGGCCTGCTTGCGCTCCTCCTCGCGGGCTGTGACGCTGGGATACACGCAGCGGGCTGTGCAGTTGTACGCTACGACATCGGAGGGCTGTCCCGGAGCACATCCGATATGAATTACTGGAGCGGCGTCTTCGGCTGACGGTGTGACGTGTGGCTGGAGGTCGACTCCCCGCTGAGCCTGGCTTGTGGCCCGTTGTCCGGGAGGCGAAGCAGCAGTGCCGGCACAAACAAATTGAGGTACACACGGCGGAGCGACTGGAAGGGGATCGCGCGGATGGCTCCCCACCGCCTAGGTCTCGTAATTTTTAAAATCAAACAAAATACAAATTTAATCGGTGACTTGCAGTCTGGTGGGACGCGCCTCCTTAGATCAGCAGGCCACGCAGTGAAATAGGAACGCGATGGTGCCCACGGCCCGTGCTTGCTTCGCGCACTGAAAGGGGAGGTCCCTATCATCGGGACTTGAGTTAAGTGGCTTACACAGCGATACTCGACTACCGCCAAGCGGTGTGGATACTGGCAATAAATAGGCTCTAAGCGAGCATCAAGGCGCACAACTAAGGTGGTTTTGCAGGCCTCCACCGCAGCCACTCATCGACAGGGGCCGCGTGCACAGGTTGGTGCGCCGGCACCGAAATTATTCAATTACGGGCAAGCGGAGGAGCGCTATAGGGCTCATCTGTCTTTGCGAGGCCCCGTTCTGGGAAGGAAGAGCGCCCGTGAGATCCCTGGCAAGGATACCGTGTCAACAAGCTGCAGCACAGGCAGGAGAGAATAGCCCGCACCCGCTATATTGAACATAAATAGTAGGAGTCAAGCGGTATTTTCTCCATGAACACTCCATAAACAAAGTGCAGTACGAGAGTGGTCTGGCTGGTTCCCGATTGAGCATGCAGTGGTTGGATACAAACTCTCTCAACTAGGGCTCACTGCACAGATCTGGCACAATGGGGAAAAGTGATGCCAAGCAGACTAAATTACCATTTGAAAATAAAAGACCCACCCGCACGACAGAAGCAGGTTCTGAACAGGACGCTGAAACTAGTCCTAGGGAAGAACCCGTAAGACAAGATGATGACCTACGTAATATCATGTCTCAGCCTCAAAGCGATTGACATCAAATTAAATAAACTAACCACCCAACTGGATCAAGTGAGAAAGCGGGTGGATTCGCACGAAACCCGCCTTGACCACCTTGAAAACAGAGCTTCAGACACACATGACTACCAAGTTGAATCAAAAGAACATTTACTTCAAATGGAAAAAGTCTTACGTATAATTCAAGCGAAAAACGGATATTTAGAAGCCCGCTCCAGAAGGAGTAACATTCGAATTACGGGCATACCGGAGACAACGGCAATCCCCGAAATGGAACCATATGTGGAAGGTCTGCTTAAAGATCTATTTGGCTCTGAGCTCTCTGGAGTGTCCATTGTGGAACAGGCTCACCGATCACTAGCCCCCAAGCCGCCGATGGGTGCCACCCCTTGGCCAATCCTCGCTAAAATATTGAACTATAGAGATTGGGACACAATTTTAAGATTGGCAAGAGAAAAAGGCTTGTTCACGCACCAAGGGAATAACATTTCGTTCTACCCTGACTTCACGCCTACTGTCCGGGCAGCCCGCCGTGAGTTCTGCAACAAGCTGGGGTCGCATATTCGATGTTCTACCCTGCAAAATTGAAGATAACACACGAGGGATCGGCGCATTATTTTACAGACACTAAATCGGCCCTAAAATTTGCCAAACACATTGGCAAATCGAAAAGCTCACCCTCCCGGGCGCAACGAGAAACAAGCGAAGGTGCACTGAGCAAAAACGACTGAGAACTGCCACAGAGACTTCAACAGATAAGATGTGTTTCACATGTGTTAAGCTGGGACGGGGGCTGTGGGAGGTGAAATGAACATCAAACGTCCCATACATAAAAGATCTCCAACTTGCATACCGGTTCATACAGTTTGTCCAAGTTAGACCCAAAGGCCTTATTTGATTATTCGGCCACCTGCCGCTTTGGCGGGTTAGTTAGGCGGTGACTCCGGGCCCCGGGGAGATCTCCCACTGAGTTTTTTCCCTCTGTTAGTGAGGAATTTGTTCTATGGGTGTAAGGGAGGGTTCTAATGCACGACCTGATTGGGGGGGTTGGTGTGGGTGGTGGGTTGGGTGGGGGATTGTTTTGAATGTTCGGAAGCAGACAAGTTTGTGTACTGTCTTTAAGGGCACACTGGCAACAACGTTGACATTTGTAACACATTCCGGGTCCACACTGAACCGTCAGTCAGGCCTAACAAACCTCAAACCAGACATGGGTACATGTATATCAGTGCAGCACAACGCCTGGTCAAGGTTAGATTTCTGGTTAGTATCGGGGGATGTGGCGATTTGGACAGAAGAAATCATGCATATGCCCAGAACTCTTTCAGATCATGCCCCTTGCCTCTTAAAGCTTAGGCTCCCAATGGCGGCCCACCGGGAGAGCAATTAGAGGTTACCCCCACACGCCCTACTGGACGCGGCCTTCAAAGAAGAAATACATAGCGACATACTCGAGTTTTTCACATTGAATCAGGGCTCAGTTTCTTCCTGTTCTACACTATGGGAGGCATTCAAGGTGGTTATTAGGGGGAAATGCATTTCCAGACAGGCTGGGGTCTTGAAATCAATCAGACAGTCAATCAAGAAGCTAGAAACAGACATACGGGACTGTGAGCTTAAATACTTTGAAACGCATGACTCAACCTTTTTGGCGCCCATCAGCAAAGCAAACAGAGAAATAAAATTCATGGGGAAATATGCAACTGCTAGAAGATATGAGGAGGGAGATAGGTGGGGCAAAACTCTTGCCAACACCCTCAAATCTTCACACTTCGCACCATACATAACTGAAATTTTAGATGAGGAAGGCAAAACGATCAGAGGATCCAGTCAGATTCTTGAGCATGTAACCAAATTTTGCGCCACACTATATACCTCTGGAGCCCCTAATACAGAGGAAGACTTGACTGCATACTTAGACTCACTGGAACTACTATGGCTAAGCAGGGCACACAGGGAATACCTTGATGAGCCATTCACCAAAGACGATGTCATACAGATCATAAATAGTCTCCCCAGTGACAAAGCTCCGGGTCTAGATGGGCTAACAGCTTCATTTTATAAATGTTATGCAACCATTCTTGCACCTCATCTCATGGACATGTATCAAGAGTTGTTAAAAAATTGAATACTCCTCTCTTCCACTAGGGAAGCAGTAATACTAACCCTCCTTAAGCCTGGGAAAGCATCTAACAAATGTGATTCATACAGACCCCTATCTCTTATTAACAGACAATAAGATATACGCCAAATTGTTAGCCAATAGATTGCAACCCCTGCTCCCCCTAATTGCCAGACCAGATCAATCGGGGTTCATACCTGGCAGATCTACGGCCCACAATCTTCGAACCTTCTTTTCGGTGTTACATTACCTTGAACCTCAGACGCCAGCACTGGCGGCCTTATTGGATGCCACTAAGGTGTTTGATTTGCTGGAGTGGCAATATTTGTTCACAGTACTAGGCAGACCGGGATTAAGCCCACTATTCATCAAGCAAATCAAGCTGCTTTACTTCCAGCCAACAGCTCGTCTCCGCGTAAACGGTTTACTTTCGCCCTCATTTGACATCACCCAAGGCACCAGACATGGGTGCTTGTTGTCACCCCTCCTCTTCGCCATAGCCATGGAGCCGCTGGCAAGCCCGAATCAGGCAGCATCATAAGGCGAGGGCACTGTACTTCTCTACGCGGGATTTAATAATATCGCTATATGCGGATGACACTACGCTAAACATAAAAAGCCTGAGGAGAATTTGGCTCCAGTGCTCCGCAAACTGAACAGATTTGGGGGTCTCTCAGGCGTACACATTAATTGGGCTAAGTCCACACTGTTACCCCTCACTGACTCGACATGTCCATTTGACGCGGAATATCCTACAACTTGGGCTGTTGGCCCTGTCAAATACCTGGGGATATGGTTGAGTAGGGACGTTCAGAAACTTTGGGACATGAACTACGGGTGGACGGTTACCTGGTTAGAAGGGAAAATAAACATTTGGGCTAAACTCCCTATATCCCTATCTGGAAGAATAGCTATAGCCAAAATGGTTGTCCTTCCGAAACTATTACATCTATTCGTAAACCTCCCACTGCCATTAACCCAAACATTTCTCAAGAGACTGAGATCATTGATGATTACTCTGGTATGGGCGGGCAAGCAGGCTCATGTCTCGTGGGAGATGCTCACTCTTCCACTTTCGCAGGGTGGGATGGGGGCACCAGACATTTTGCTATATGCATACTGTGCCAAGGCACAGTTTCTGCAGCATTGGCTGCATCCCAAACCTTTCCAACCCCACCTGGCAGTTGAAGCTGACAGAGATGCCCCTTAGAGATGGCCGTGTATCAAACACCCAGGCGTAGCACCTCGGATATAAATACAAATGAAACACTGTGCTGGGTTACGCATCAGAGCGAGACACCCAATTTTATATGCCCCCTCCATTCCTCTTGCACGAAACCCACAACTAACCTTATTTGAAGACAGTGGCAACATTGGGAGAGCTCTCAAACTAGGACTAAATACGTTTGCAGATCTCTACCCAGGAGACACTTTCCTTGCACCTCCGCCTCCTAGTCCAGATAGAACCTCTAGTCTACCCGACTCGTTTTTCTACTATAGGTTGAGAGGTACGTGCTGTACCCTCCATAGCACGTTTCTGAGTCCTCCACCCACTTTGGCGCCTCTTGAACAAATGCTGCTAAGTGATTCCCCCTGCAAGCTTATCACTCGTTTATATAACTCCATGCAAAAGTCAGCCCCAGTTATGAAGGCTAACTCAATGGTGGGTTGGAACATGGAACTTGAGACTCCTATCACTGAGACGCAATGGAACTTTTGCTGTGGCCAACTAGAAGCTCTCTCACCCAATTACAAATTAAGACTAATCCATTTAAAAATTTTAAATCGAGTTTACAGAACCCCTATCCAGCTGCACCGCATGCGGCTCAGGTCGGAGGCAAATTGCTGGAGGCCTCCTTCCTACACATAGCCTGGAGCTGCCCGAAGATAGCCCAATATTGGGTTGAGATATTTCAGACGATTAGCAGAATTCTGGGGGGAAATGTCGAACCTACACCTATCATGGGAATATTGGGCTATGTTAAAGATGCCCCGATGGCAAGTAGACGTCTTTTAGCCATGCTGCTCCTCATGACGAAGCGCAGAGTGGCTATACATTGGGGTCAATCAACTGCCCCTACCATTAAGAGCTGGGCAGTTGATACTACTTTCTGCCAAGAACAACTGAGTGCATTTTGGGAATTGATGCCCATTGCTTCCCAACCCAAAGACATTTGGGAACTATTTCAAACCTGGCTTGTGGCCTACAATGACAATCAAGACCCACCACAGTCACCCCCCATACATCCGAGACCAGTACGGAAGTGAATAGTGTGATATCGAACACCCAGACTCAGAGCCACCTAGCTCATAGCCTCGTGATAAGGTAAATGTGTCACCCCACACTCACTTGCTGGATGTACGGCTTCAAATTGTTGTAAATGGGGACCTTGGGAAAGTAACGATGCCTACTGTATTAATGTTTAGATGCTGTCAGGCTTCCTTGTTTTTTTCCTTTGTTGTTTTGTGTTATTGTTGTGATAAAGGACAGTTGCTTGGTCTTTGTAGCGGTATATTGACCAGTACGTGATGCTTGTAATAACTTTAAATGCCAATAAACAAACTTACAAAAAAAAAAATACAGATTGACTGTATGGAGTTTTATTTTATGATGATATCCTGAAAATTTGTCATGCATCTGGACTTTCTCACCTACATTGAACATTCATTTTCCAGACTATGATTCAATGTGTCCCAGGAGTCTAGTTTCAGTATATTCTGAAGGTTATGAGTAAAGTTTCATGCCTCTTTTTGATGAGTACTTTATAGAGGTGAGGTGAGATCTATATTAACCGCTCACCATCTAACTTTAGGTGTCTGCTAAAGGTGCTCAGATTTAATTAACTCTCATACTGGATCTGACTAAGGGCTTCATTTATATTTAAGTGGTTGGCCACAAATAAATATCTCTGTCGCCCCAGTGGAGGTTCCAACCGCCAAATGCATAAGTGGGTGCCAAGCTAGGTGTCATTTATAAAGTATTGGCAGGACTCTGATTAACTCCTGACTAGCGCCTCCCCTCGGATTAACTAGTCACCTCTCCTAGAAACCTGGGGACTCAGCTTCGAGCAACTATAAAACGCAAACCGTACATTCGTGTCCACCATCTTTCATATATCCTGCACCCTGCCCTCTTTTACCTTTTGTATATTATTGTGATTCCAAGCCTATTGTACATTTCTATGTTTCCTGTAAAGCGCTCTGATACCCTAACGGGTCAAGTTCGCGCTCTATAAAACACAAAAATAAATAAAAATAAAATAACCCCAGTCCCAGAGGTCCCTGTCAATGCAATCCTCAGTTTGGTGGATGACTTAATCAGCATGATGCAACCCTGCACCAAACAGTAGGCTTTTCATTATCTTCAAAAAGAAAATCCCCAAATGGGATTTTCTTTTTGAAAAAAAAAAATGTAGGGCCAGATGTACGACCATAGTAAATTGCGACTTGCAATTTGCGCTCGATTGCGAGTCGCAAATTGCGAGTCGCAATTTACTATGTACTACAGTGTCAGAGACACTGATTGCAATTCCCAATGGGGTCGCAAATGCGAGGCTCATTAATATTAATGAGGCACTCGCATTTTGCGAATCCCCATTGGGAATGGCTGGCCCTCCTCAGGATGGTGGCCTGCTGGGCTCAGCAGACCATCTGTGTCTGGGACTGCTTTTAAATAAAGCAGCTTTTTTTTTTTAAATGCAGCCCGCTTTTCCTTAAAGGAAAATGGGATGCATTTAAAAAGAAAAATGAAACTTTTCGCTTCATTTGTAGGCAGGCAGTGGTCCCTGGGACCACTGCCTGCCCGTAAAAAGATTTGCATGCATTTGAAAGGGGAAGGGGTCCCCTGGGGACCCCTTCCCATTTGCAAGTGCATTACCACCTACTTGAAGTAGGTGGTATTTATGAGTGTTTTGCGACCGCAATTGCGGTCGCAAAACATTAGTACATGGGTATGGAGTCGCTATTTGGAAGGGAACGCCCTTCCAAATACCAAGTCGCAAAACAGTATTTTGCGAGTCGCAATTTATTTGCGACTCGCAAATTACTGTTTGTACATGGGCCCATGGTTTTTAGCGTGCACAAACGGGTCTAAGACCAGTTTGTGCACGCTAAAAACTATCGTACATCTGATCCGTAATGCTCTCTCTGCCATGGGAGAAGACTCATATGGCGAGGAGAGCATTATTTGGTTTTTACTGCCCCTCAGCGCTAGGGTTTGCCTGTCGGTGATGGGCAGTAAAAAATGACTACATGTGTGCCCATCCTGATTGGGTGGGCAGACATGTAGCAATTTCTCTGATGACCCTTTCTCCGTCAGACCGTCGGAGAGGTTTGGCTATAGCGGTGACGGAGTAGCCACTGCTGCGGCCAAACCGATGGTCTGCCCGCATTTAAATAGAGCGGGTTGGCCTTCATCTTGGAGGTATGTATACTCTGTAGCCGTTGCAATGGAAAAAACATACCACCAACATATAAAGCGGGCCCTAAGTCCTTATTAAGAGTTGGGGTATTTCACCAAGAGGGATAACTCTGGGAGAAGTTCTGAGACTCAGAATTGCAAGTCTCTCTAGGCCTGGAATTTTCCGTTCCACAACCTTCAGGCCTGATAATTGCAAGCTAGGAGACACCGACTTTGGTGCTACATGGGCATAAGCGGCGGGCAGCAGCATAGACTGGAAACCTTCAAACCACTACGGTAGGATGGGGTGCTGACAATACTCCCTGCCAGGCAGACAGAAGCATAACCAGCACCCTCAGCCCCTTGTCCCACTCCTTCGTCCCCCATCCCCTTGTGGTCTGTCCCCTGACCCTTTCTGTCTGCTCAGAGTAGGCAGAAAAAGTCGGTTTACTTTTTGCCTTAATCAGGAAAAACTAT
This sequence comes from Calotriton arnoldi, assembly GCA_963921515.1. NCBI lineage: Eukaryota > Metazoa > Chordata > Amphibia > Caudata > Salamandridae > Calotriton > Calotriton arnoldi. Next base: position 848,624 of record CAWUFW010003746.1, on the reverse strand, counting down.
CTGGTGGTTACTCAGTTTCTCTGGTTATGAACAGTTATTCCCCGTTCTGGGGGTCGAGTTCTTAACTGCCGGAATTTGGTGTAGGGATACTGGATGGAATCATAGATTCCGGTCCTCCAGTATCCTTACACCAAATTCTAGCAAACTCTTAATGTGGCCAGTATAAATCGCTTGCAAAGCCTCCCATAGTGCACAAAGAAGCATATATTGCTTGGCTCTTCTGATTAAGGTAAATGCTGGTTTGATTCTCCCAGATATGGTTGACTGTCCAAGAGTCACTTACCCTGAGATCCTGTGGAACTGACAGAAACATTTCTTATTGCCCCTGGACTTCACCTACAGGTCAAATCCCAGCTCCTCATCCTGTCAGCAGCCACCTTGCTAACTGTTATGTCATGATGCTGAGTAGACTCTGCAGTGCTGGGCGACAGCTTCAAAATCCATATAGCTCAATCCGTCCTAAGGAGTATCTGCTGCAAGATGGTCATTTGATAAACAGAAAACACGTCAGCTGTCAACAGAACTCAAGATCACACGTATATCAAAAAGGAATCCTGCATTCTACAAAAGCAGCTATCAGAAATCTGAGGCACTCGAAGCTGGACATAATGGAATTGTCAGAACTAAGAGACATCAATATTAACCCAATATACTGATCATTAAAGAAATGTGCCTAAACGTTCATTTAATATAGTTGCAAGATGTTTCAGTGTCACCCAAGCCATAATACTTACATTCCTGGGTTTTCAGTTGTCAAACAAATGCATTCTGTAAGTTGCAGTCGTGCTTCTAGATCACAATTTTTTTCAAACCTGGAAGCCCAGGTTCACTCATCAGGTGTGAATCTTACTGTCTGAAGCAGTCTGCCTCATAAGATGTGAATCCAGAGCCCCACTCCCCCGAATGGGGAATAACTGCTTTTAACCATAGATGTGAATCCTACACCTTCGGAGCAGAATCTCATACATGCTAACCCTCCTGATTCAGGCGGGAAACTACAGATTTCAAGGATAGACTCCTGCCTCCCGATTCCTGCATGCAAAAACCCGATTCCTCGGCAGGCTTCTGGCGACAGGGACTTGTCTTGTGTGACTTGGAGTGTGCACTGTCAGTAACCTGCTCTTTTGTCACACTCACTCTGCTTCGCCATAGCGCTTTCTCTGTGCTCCTGACAGGCAAGGGAAAAACTTATATTTGCAATTCTAATATCCGATCCTGCAGCAGCAGAGTTGCAAGTCTCATACATGACACTAGACCCAATTCCTGCATCAAAAGAAGTCGATGGGAGAAATACAGTCTCCTGACTATTTTTTGTAAATCTCCCACTTCCCTCTTCTAAAATGTTGCCATGTATGGAATCTCACTCGTTGGATGTAGGTCTCGTATCTAGAAGTATGATGTTACTCACTGGCAGTGAATCTAACTTGGAATACAATCTCACTCACTGGAGCACAGAATGGGTGAGCGAAGTTATGTCTCACACATTTAGTAGGCTGCCATTTTTCAGTTACAGGGTTTCATTAAATGACCCGCTCCTGTGTGGAGTTGGTAATCTTTGTTTGCTTCATTTGAATCAATTCCAAATACTAAATTGGTGTGCAAAAGAAATATCCTAGACTGACAACACAGGGTATCTGCTAAAATAAGCTATGATAACATGTTAATATCATATTTTCGTTGGCGGTGAGTCACTATATCACAAGGTGATATATTGCGGGTAAAATATCAAATCAACTACATCGACCTACCACCACCTAGTAAAGTAACTATACAACTGCTATTCTTAATTCCACTCATGCTTACCTCAAAAGAGAAGTATGGGGGAAGTTAACAATAATGTTTACTTACCGTAAAATGTAGCAGTAGATTGATGAAGTGGATGTGACATTATTGTAGGTCGTTTTTAAATACCTCACTAAAGGGCCTGCATATTAGGCCCAGGTGGAATTTTGTTTACACTGGCGTAATTTACCATAATTTTCGGCATTTCACGTTATACCTGTTATGCAAAAAGGCCGAAAATACATCATTATGGAAGGTTGCTTAATTGATCTTCCTTTAGGGAATTTTTTGTTACTACAGGAGCAAGGGAAGGATGTGAACGAACACAACAGCGGCTGCTGTTCCTATCAAGCACAACTTTGCACGATATTTTTTTAGTGCGAAATACGCTATTGTGCCAAAAAATGAACAGATGTCCCACTAAAATGGAGTACAAATTGCTGGATTGCGTAATTTTGGATACATTTTCAGGCTTATCCTGTAAATACAGCAAAGGAAAGTACACAAATTTCGCTAAAGCTTACTAATTATGAGTGCCCCGGAGAGGTGGTAGGCATTTATCACAACTAAACAAATAACAATACACTCCCGTTGGGCTCAGAATTATACTGACGAAAAATAAGGCCTATCATGAAATTTTTCTCTGTAATGATTGTATTTGGAAAGTTTGCACCTGTGTAGGGGAGAGAGGGTTGCCCAGGAATTGTCTCAAGCCCTCTCTTTGGGCCAATACACAATCGCCTAATCCTACAGTTTGTCTGAGCCTAGTCTGACACATTTGTGGTAAGCCTCAGGAGAAAGGGAAAGGTCACAAGTGGGTGTCCTGATAAGGGACTGCTGTCGGTTCCAGTGACTGTGCACTGGAATCCCACAGGGTGTCAAAGGTCAAGATCGTGTTAACCACCAAATGCTCAGTCCATTACTTAGCAACCGCTGAACGTGCTTGAGTTGCACCCACAAAGTGCCCCAGACTACAGGACATGGGTGAGCTGCCAGAACATCACCAGTGGGGAAATTATAGGTGGATTTCACAACAGCATCAGCACAAATTCTTATCTTTTGCTGAGATATACTAACAAGGGCTGCTCACAGCTACCACACTGATGCCCTCTAATCCAGGAAAATAAGTCGAGGTGTTCAATACCGTTCAGTGGGCCCACTGGGGTCACAACATTGAAGTTTGAGAGTTGGAGGGTGGCTCAAGGCAGTGGATGCAGTGGTTGCTCTTTCCTCGTGCTTCATGCACAGGTGTTGCAGATGATGAAAGTTCTAGTCAGTTTCTGCTCAGCTCCTTCTCTTTAAGCAGTGGAGCGGTGGGTCACCCCCAGGTAGCACCCTGCTGCAGTTTAACCCTGGGCGTAGGACTACGCTACGCTTGTGTAGTTTGCGTAGTTTGCGCTACTACGCACTACGCAAATTGCAAGTAGCACAGTGCCAAAACGCGTAGCGGGCATTTTTTGCTTGCTCGCGGTCCTCAACGTCAAGTTGGCGACCGCGAGCGAGCAAAATGACATCCCGGCGAGACTTTTTCCTCGTTCGCGATCAGCAACATCAAGTTGCCGATCACGAGCGTGGAAAATAAACCTCCCGGCGAGATTCTCAACGCGGGGAGGTCAGGTTTCTCATTGCGAGTGGTCACGTATGCTCGCGACCGCTCGCTTTGAGAAACTACCAGTCCGCGTTGAGAAAACTGCCGCTTGAGTACAAATCTACTCGAGCGGCAGAAAACGGCCGCTTGCACTGTGCAAGATGCCGTTTGCAATGATTGCACAGTGCGGACAAGCATCCGGCACTGTGCAATCAGTGCGAACAGCATTTTCCCTACCGCACTACGCAGTTCGCGTAGCTTGCGTAGTGCGAAGTGCACTTCGCGTAGCGTAGCGCCACTACGCAAACTACGCCCAGGGTTACTGCAGTTGCACCTCAAGCTATATCCTTTGCAGCAGCAAAATTGGGCCCCTTCATTGAGTCAGGTCCAACAGCGCTTCCAGCAAGACGTTGGATTTCATGTTCTGTTCCTAACCTGGCAGGGTAACTGGCCAGAGCCCAGTCTGTGTACAGCCTGGACACTGGTAAGTGAAAACTTCTTTGAACACTGACTTTGAGTTTATGCCCAATATGGCAGGCACAGATGTAAATTCCAAATCCTCTCTGCTTTGGATGATGTCTGGTTTAAAGAAGTGGACATTTTTCACATAGAATTGCCAGTCGCATGTCTTTTGATCTTCAGATTCATCAGGGAGGGGCATGAATCTCGGTGATCCCTGTCAGGTGGTGTGAAGCAACGGCACAAAATGAGAGGGGCCTTCCTACCTTGCTGCTTCACAAAGCTGTCTTCAATACAGCTCTGGAGGAAGCGTACAAAGAGACGGAGCCAGTGGCTGTCTCTGTACATCAACAGGATATATTTACCTACATCCTCTGATCACAGGAGCCTGGATCACTTTCAAGAGGCCTGGAGATTTTCCTTGGCTTTCCACTAAATCACATCTTTGTCTGGCAAGCTCATCTCCAGTTTCTATCTTATCATATAGCCATCCAGATAGTGCGTGCAGGCTTGCAATGTCATGGGGGCTCACACCCTTCACACCACCAATTATTAAAGAAAAAGAACACTTGACAAGCTTTGTGGTATATAGGGCGTAGCTTAGATTTACTTCACACCACCAATTATTAAAGAAAAAGAACACTTGACAAGCTTTGTGGTAGATAGGGCGTAGCTTAGATTTACTTCATAAATAACATATCTTGACAACAAACATAATGTTGGCTTATACATATACAATATTTACATTCCTCTTCCGGATCAGGTCCCCACCACCAGGACACATTTGCATAAGTGGTACTGAAGTAAACACAAGACCTGTGGCTGAACTTAAAGTTGTATACTTACAGAACCAGTAACCAGAGATCGGCTTACTGTACCGTCCCTGCTTGGGGCACCACATGACCACCACTGATCATACCCCATAAAAGATCATATCACGGACCACCACGAGAGAGGGCTAGAGGGTCTGGATCACCAGCGGGCCAGCCCTCTCTGACCAGCCCCTGTGCCATAAATAGGGTTAAGAAATATCCAATTAAGGTGGTCTAGGTCATAAATTTAATCTCTTTTGGCATAATTACCACCACAAGGTGAGGAGGTCACTGGCGAGCATGCCCTTCTCCACCAAAAGGAACAAGAATTGTTCATGCCCTTTCGAGAACTGTACCCAAACATATAATTCTGCCTTTTCCAACTACCACAGCCAATGTCTTATATTACAAGAAACAGTCTTGCCTATGGATATAAAGGTGAGTGACCCTCAAGTGCATTTGATCAGTCACTTGCTAAAATCAAGTAGCCTTATGAGTGGGAACCATGTGTGGTTTTCCTACTCTTGACCATGATACCCTAATCTAAAGGCTGGCCAGACAGCTCTTCTGACCTGAATCATACCATCCATAAGCAAATGATCAACCATAATGGCTGAAAAAATTGATCATCATCCTTTAGGATCCCCAGTATCAAATCCAGCTCCTAGTGTCTATGCACTTTGCGCTTCCTTGTCTTACTCCATATCTATGAGGCCATGCAAAGCCATGCAGGTTGGATGTGTTGCCTCATAGATATGATTGAGAGGCATTTGCCACTAGATCCTCATAAAAAGTGATGCTACGGTGGTACACACCTTTTGTAACTGAGGGCAACTGTGTCTAACTTGGGCCCATGCATACAAATCTGGATTCAAAGAAATGGTCTTGTCAGAGGCAAAACCGCACACCAGTGAGGAGGGCAAGGTGTGGGCCATGTGAAGGATTAACATATAGGAAAATGACAAGAGTAATGTGTAGAGTAATCTGCACGAAACTACATTGGACGCAGCTTGTCCTGACGTGTGAGTGAGAGCACACAGGTGTCAACTCCCACAGTAGGGACCAGCCAAACTCCTGTCATGATCTAAATACGACTGGGGGTGAAAGAAAGTGATGCACACCAGAGGACTATGTGTGTTGAAACAAAAGATGGTGTGTGGCCCTGGTGGGCCCCTGGTAGTGCAGTGCATTGTAGGCACTGGATGAGCACATTCAACTACTACTCTGTTTGAATGGGGAGGCATGGCACAGCAAGGAGGTGAGAAGGTATGTGTGTACTGAAAGGTAGTATGACCAAGACACATGCACTGTGGTGTTTGACAGTGTCACACTTGTGTCACAGCTGGGGTGGGATGACGGAGATGACACCATTGTGGACCTACATCCTGCATGTGATGTGGGCCTGGGTGAAGATGTACCACGTGGCAGGAGGGAGTCTGAAGCCAAAATGTCTCACCATGCTACATATGTCAAAGTCGGAAGATGTGAAACAGGGGTCTGTCAAGGGATATGTTGAACTACTTTCCCAACACAAAGGCCAGGAGTCAGGCATGGTTGAAGGACGAGGTGGATGGGCCCAGTTGTGTGGCAAACCTGGGTAAGTACATGTCATCAAGTCCTGCAGTACTACCATGTGGGCTACAGCTCATTCCATAGCCCTCAGAAACCGCCAGCCATGTCAGTCCATTGGATATGGTCATGAATATTGCTGGCGTTGGGTGCACATGAGAGTCAATGTATTAAGTGGGTACCATCAGTGTGTGACAATAAGTTGAGTGTCTGGTCCAAAATCAGGATTGCCAGAGGAGGCATATTCACGTACAAATGTTGAGGCCTGAGTAAAAAAAGGTGTGTAACTCTGCACATGACCAACTCTGTCAATGATAAAACTGTCTGAGTGTCATTGTAAATATACCGTGTTTGACTAGGCCCATAACCCTCAGAGTTGCTACACAGTGTCCACTGTCCACAAATATGGAGCCAACTGTGCGTGCTATGAAATCACATGAGTAAACATAAATAGGAAAACCACAGAAAGTACATGCCCTTACACATTCCAGCAGTGTAACAAGGTTGGAAGCTGTGTAGAGTTGTGCAAGATATGTGTGAAGAACTGAACCCCTGGCCACATGAATGACCAATGTACATGTAGGACAATACAACAAGGCAGAGTGTCATGGTGTACCCTGTAAAAGGCAAACTGCTGGAACATAACTAAATTATGAGGAAACCCATTTCACCTTTGCAGGAGCTGTGGGCTGAATACTAGTCACAGGGAATGCAGGCATCCTAGGGACTAGGTGCAATGTGCACAGTAGTGGTGCCAATATGTCAAAAATACAATAAGTATAGCCATCATGTAAACTAAGCTATTCACCAAGGTAGAGGTGGAATGTACTTCATATCACATATGCAGGAATGGCAGAGCCAGAGAATTGTGTAACTGTGTTGCAACAATTGTCATGACAGGACAAGTCAGCCTTGTCAGCCTTGTCACCCAGTGGTTGTGTCAACAATGCAGAGATACTGACATCTGAAAGGCAACTACACTGCAACTTGGCCTCTATACCTATGAGGAACAGATCTCCGAAGCATCAATGTTGAACTGACATTGAATCAGTCGGACGTCTGAATGTCAACATGATTACTCATTGTACCACCTAACATAGATTTACAACAACATATTTTTATTTCATTGCAGAGGATGTACCAACAACTTCTGAGCAGCTGCATGTCCTGGATGATGATCCTGCTGGTGATGACAGTCTGCCAACCCTCGACGAAGATACCCTCCAAAAAATCCTTTACTCCATTCGGAAACCATTTCCGTTGGCAAAAAGGACCGACAGCGTCACAATGTCTCCAGAGGATCTGCCCATCACTCAACAAACACCACCAGCCAGCCCACCCCCAGAGCGGGACTCCGAGGACCCCCAAGTTGAATTCCAACATTAAACGATAGGAGTCAAGTGGTAGCTGGTAGATGCAGTGTGGGCAGGGATGGAGACTGTGGCGGGCACCCTAGAGGGAGTCCGTAGGTGCCTCAACCCCAATAAGGACACCTGGGAGGCCATAAGAGGCACCTACCATCCTCTCCATGGCTTGAAGCTGTCCCTAGCTTACATCACTGGTGTCATGAAGCAGAGGCGTGAACAACTGCCTTGCCAAAGTGTCACCAATGAGGTTGCCAACAAGCTGGGGGCAATCCAGAACATCCTGGCGTGCATGGAGTGGAAGCAGGACTCATACATAGTAGCAGTGGGTACCGTACACAGCGAAGTTGTCGCTGTGCTGGCAAACAAGCAGACTCTTCTCAGTGCTGTGCAGCCTTACCTGTTGGTGCAGAGAAATGCTGCTGGAGACAGGGGATTCACATCTTCAGCCTCTGATGTGTGTGTGCCCCTGTCGCCTCTGGCACTGACAACATCCCCCTCATGGGAGGCCCCCCACACATCAGAGGACGATGATGTGGACTGCCCCTCTTTCCACTGAAAAACTGGCCGGTAGCATTTCTCTGTGCCACATGGCCAATTTGCCTATTTACCTGTGCTTATGGCCATGTCAGTGTACATCTTAACTGTTACTGTACTCCATTAACTTTCCCACCTGTTAATCTCACCCATTTGAAGACTGTTAATGTGGCCTATCTTCCCTAATGGCAACTTGGTCCCCTCCTCACTGGAACACTCTTCTACTCCACATGTCCCATGGCGTGTTTCCCCCATGGACGCTGTCTGGACATCCGATTGCTCACAAACTATGTTGGGGTTATTTCCCCAAGGACTGCCACTTGCTCCTTACTCCTTGGTTCACGTGCCAATAAATTTACTAACCAGAACCAGCGTGTTGTATGTCTGTTCATTATTTGACTAAGTTGACCACGGTGGAAGTGCTGACCCTAAAGAGACTACCTACTATGTAAAGTAAAATGTCTATCATAAACCCAGGGGTAAAACTGCACAGACCATGTGAAATAGTATTTGTGATCCCTATGTGCATCTAAACTAGCAAGTAGTTACCCAAGGTCACATGCATAAAGTGCTATAATAAGCAATCAATCAATGGTTTGACTGAATGATGTTTCAGCCTAGGTGGGGGATACCTCCATGCATACTGGCCAGCAGACAACAGTGATGTGACAACAAAATGGTGCTAGGGAGTGTGTAAGTGGTTGTCATCAGTGTGGCACACAACACATCCAAGTTTAGTCACAATGGTTTAATTTAATCATCCATACAAAACATGTAGCACCAAGTACACACACACACAGTGCAACATTAGGTTAATACCTGTTTTGGGCTGTGAGTCCATTCCCAGCAAGGGTGCCACTTACAGAGTCCAATCACATTTGAAGATCTCTTAAGTGAATCCTTTGCTAACTTGAAATGATATACTCCTTAGGTGCTTCACCTTGTAACACACATATACACACACTGGCAGGAAATTCTACTGCATTTGCCGAACTCAACTTAAGCAGATGTCACAAGAGCCACGCAGGCAATAAGTAAGCAGTTGTGAAAGTGCAAAACAGAATTTATTTAACACACACTGCTAATCTTAAAATCTAAAACTCTAAAACCTACACTAAGTATACCTATCTTAACTATGCCTAAACTAACCTATTTTAACTTACCAACACCATCCTAACTTAAAACTAACCTTACCTACCTAACCTTAACTTATCCTACTTGTTAGATTTGGGGGTCTCTAGTTGGCAGAGGTATGTACCTTTGTCCAAATAGGGACCCTTGCGTCTAGTCAGGGAAAGTAGGTACACTCCCGAAATAACCCCTGCTCACCCTCTTGGTAGCTTGGCACGAGCAGACAGGCTTAGTTCAGAGGCAGTGTGTAAAGCATTTGTGAACACATACAGTAATCAAGTGACAACACTACAAATGGACACCACACAGGTTATATATTTATAAAAATAGGTATACTTTATATAGATTTATCACAAGACCATAAACGACAAAAATAATCCACACTACTGTTAAGAATACTTAGTTCTGATCAAAAGGCTTAATTCAAGGTTCTGTGCGAGTCGGTAGCCTCCTCCGGCTACGGCGGAGTCGAGAACAAACAGAGTCTAACAAATCCAGCTGACCGCGTCGAGACGGGCCAACACAGCGTAGACAGACTCGGTCACAGTACCTTTACTTGAAGCGGCAGGCACGGGCGTGCGAGCCGGATGGCTGTTCGTCGCGGTCGCGATGCAAAAATGGAAGCGTTGCAGGACGCGTTGTCCCTCGATGCGGTGCAGGCAGCGGCTCGTTGGACGTCGTCGAGACGGAGTCGGTGAGACCAGGGCCGTGCGTTGCAGGGCGAGACGGTGCTTCGATGCGGTGCTGGCAGGTTGCGGTGCGGCGACGGAGCCGGATTCAGGAGCTGGCGTCGATCAGTCCGGACAGCGGTGCGAGTCGGGCGGTGCGTCGCAAAGCGTGCGAGCGGTGCCCAACTCCGGTGCGGTCACAGGACTCGAACTCAGCAGCAGTGACCGTGTCGGTCGGACCAGTTCGATTCGGGCGTAGCGAAGCGTTGCAGGACGCGTTGTCCCTCGATGCGGTGCAGGCAGCGGCTCGTTGACGGAGTCGGTGAGACCAGGGCCGTGCGTTGCAGGGCGAGACGGTGCTTCGATGCGGTGCTTGCAGGACACCGAGTCGGTCGTGAGAGTCGGTCACAGCTCCCTACCTCTGTAGCCACTGAAACAGAGTTTCCAGCAGCAATTCACAAAGGGGGTGAAGTCCAATGGTCCTGGGACTTCGGTCAGGGGGCAAGCTCTCTTCCAAGCCCTTGGAGATCCTTCACAAGTTGATGAAAGTCACAGCAAAGCAAAAGTTCCTTTCTCCTCTCTTTGGCAGTCAGGCAAACCACTGCAGGCCAATCCCCCAAGCAGCACTTCAGGCTTAGGGATAGTTTCTCCTCAGTTTCTTCTTGGTTCCGCTCCTCAGTAAAGGTTTCTTCTTGTTCCCAAAAGTGATCTAATTTTCCTGGGGTCTGGGTGCCCCTCTTATACCCTGATTCTCTTTGTTCTCTGGAGGCAGAGAGGCCTCTGCCTAGTCCAAAACCAGTTCTGGTCAGTCCTGGAGCACTTTGTTTTTCTGACTCCTTCTTTCCTTTCAGAATGTGGGGCAGAGTGCTCAGCCGCCCGGCAGGAGGTGGAGCCAGCATTGTGGAAGGCAGGCACAGCCCTATTCAGACCCAGGTGCAACTCCTCCCTCCACTCTGGCTGCAGATCTTTCTATTCAGCCCTGCGCTGACTCACCCTGTCTCCGGTAGCCACCCCCAGCCCCTGTCACTCAATCTCCAGACAAGGAATACACAACCTAGCAGAGGCAGGCTTGGATAGTTAGGCAAGAAAATACCCACTTTCTAAAAGTGGTATTTTCGAACACAGAATGTTAAAACCAACTTCACTAAAAGATGTATTTTATCATCCTGAGTTCAGGCATACTAAATTCGTTTTTCTACCATGTTCCCTGGGTCAGTTCTGACTATAAGGTGTAATAGTCAGTCTGCCCATTCTGGCCTATGGGGAGCAGGTAGCCTTGCAATAGTGAAAAACGAAAATGGCTGTAATTCACTATTAGGACATGCCACACACACCAGGGCATGTCCTACCTTATACTTACAATGCACCCTGCCCTAGGGCCTACTTTAGGGGTGACCAACATGCAGTAAAGGGAAGGTTTAGGGACTGGTAAGTGGGTGTACTCACCAAGTCGACATGGCAGCCCTAGGCTGCACACAGGCTCTGCGATGGCAGGCCTGAGACACATTTTACCAGCCGCTTCTGTGGGTGGCACAACCAGTGCTGCAAGCCCACCAGCGGCATTGGATTTACAAGCCCTGGGCACACTGAGTGCACTGTACTAGGGACTGACAAGTAAACCAATCATCCAATCATGGAGTCACTAATACATGTATCAATTAACGATAGGGAGCACTTGCACTTTGGCACTGATTAGCAGCGGCAAAGTGCCCATGAGCATCTAGTCCAGCAAAAACATATCGGCAACAGTGGAGGCATTATGAAAAATGGAAGGGAGACCCACGCCAAGGATGCCAGGTCTAACACGTGTCCCCTCCAGCTGAAATGTGGGGAGAACTATCCTACCCCTAGGGAGTTCTCATCGCTAAGGCGGAAAAATCTGGACAGTCCATCAGCATTGGCGTGTTCTGTACCAGGGCGGTGTTCCACCGTAAAGTCCATCCCCTGTAGGGAAATGGACCACCTCAACAGCTTTGGATTCTCACCCCTCATCTGCATCAACCATCTGAGGGGCCTGTGGTCTGTCTGAACCCGGAAGTGAGTCCCAAACAGGTATGGTCTCAGCTTCTTCAGTGCCCAGACCACAGCAAATGCCTCACGCTCAATAGCACTCCATCTCTGTTCCCGGGGAAGTAACCTCCTACTGATGAAGGCTACAGGTTGGTCTAGGCCCTCCTCATTGATCTGTGATAGAACAGCCCCTACACCATGCTCTGAAGCGTCGGTCTGAACAATGAACTCATTGGAGAAGTTGGGTGCCTGGAGCACAGGCGCCGTGCACATGGCAGTCTTCAAGGTGTCAAAAGCTTTTGACAGGCGTCAGTCCAAATCACTTTCCTGGGCTGCTTCTTGAAGTCAGCTCTGTCAAGGGGGCAACAATGCTGCCATACCCCTTGACGAATCTCCGGTAATACCCGGTGAGTCCTAGGAAGGCTCTCACCTCTGTCTGGGTCTTGGGGGCTCCCAAGCCAGAATGGTATCAATTTTCGGTTGGAGGGGCGCCACCTGGCCGCTCCCAACCTGGTGTCCCAAGTACACCACAGAACCCTGCCCAATCTGGCACTTACTCGCCTTGATTGTGAGGCCTGCCCTCCGCAGCGCCATCAACACTTCCCAGAGGTGGCGCAGATGCTCTTCCCAACGGGCACTGAACACTGCGATGTCATCCAGGTAGGCGGCACTGAAATCCTCCAGTCCAACCAACACCTGGTTGACCAACCTCTGAAAGGTGGCAGGGGCATTCTTCATCCCAAAGGGCATCACCCGGAACTGGTAGTGCCCATCTGGTGTGGAGAATGCTGACCTCTCTTTGCCCCATCAGTCAAGGCGATCTGCCAGTATCCAGACGTTAAGTCAAACGTGCTGAGGTACCGCGCAGCCCCTAACCGATCTATGAGCTCATCAGCTCTGGGGATGGGGTGGGCGTCAGTCCTGGTGACGGAATTGAGTCCCCTGTAGTCCACACAGAACCGGAGTTCTGGTGTGGCACCAGGCGCGGCAGCTTTTGGAACCAAGACCACGGGGCTGGCCCAAGGGCTGTTAGAGGACTCAATCACTCCCTAGCGCAAACATCTTGGAGACCTCCTCCTTGATGCAGGCTCTGACCCTGTCAGTCACCCTGTAAGCCTTGTGCTTTACAGGAAGACTGTCCCCAGTGTCCACATCATGGACGCACCAATGAGTGACACTGGGAACCAGGGAGAACAGGTCAGGGAACTGTCCCAACAGTTGGCGACAGTCACCCTGCTGCTCAGGTGTCAGGGAGGTAGAGAGGTTTACTCCCTCCACTGATCCATCTTGCTCTCGGGCTGACAGGAGGTCAGGAAGAGGCTCGGTCTCCTCCTCCATTCCATCATCTGTAGCTAAGAGCATGCCCACTTGGGACCTCTCCAAGTGGGGCTTCAGGCGGTTCACATGCAGGACCCGCAAGGGGTTCCTGGGAGACTGCAAGTCCACCAAATAGGTAACTGGACTCTTGCGCTCCACCACCGTAAAAGGGCCGGTCCACCTGTCCTGGAGCGCACAGGGCTCCACAGGGGCCATGACCCACACTTTCTGACCAGGCTGAAGCTCTACCAGAGTGGCATTCTGGTCGTACCACCGCTTCATCTCCTCCTGGCTGGCTTCCAGATTTGCCTCAGCAAGTCTCTCTGAAACGCCTAGTCTGGTTCCTGAAGGCCAGCATGTAACTGTATACATCCTGGGGAGGTTTCCTGGGAGATTGCTCCCAGCCTTCCTTGACCAAACTCAGAGGTCCTCGCACCGGGTGTCCATAGAGGAGCTCAAAGGGACTGAACCCTAGAGACTTCTGTGGCACCTCCCGGTATGCAAACAACAGGCATGGTAAGAGGACGTCCCATTTACGCCTCATGGGTTCTTCCAGACCCATAATCATGCCCTTGAGGGTCCGGTTGAATCTCTCAACCAGACCATTTCCTTGAGGGTGGTAAGGAGTGGTGAACTTGTAAGTTACACCGCACTCCTGCCACAGGGACTTCATGTACTTGGACACGAAGTTGGTACCTCTGTCAGACACCACCTCTTGAGGGAATCCCACACGTGAGAAAATTCCCATCAGTGCCCGTCCCACCACGGGGGCCGTCACTGTCCTCAGAGGGATGGCTTCAGGGTACCGGGTGGCATGGTCCACCAAGACCAGGATAAACCTGTTGCCCATGGCTGTCTTGGGGTCCAGTGGCCCCACAATGTCAATACCCACCCGTTCAAAGGGGGTGCTGACCACAGGGAATGGCTGGAGAGGAGCCTTGTGCTTCCTCCCACTCTTTCCACTTGCCTGGCAAGTCTGGCATGTCCTGCAGTGAGTGGCGGCACTCCTGCGCATCTGGGGCCAATAGAAATGGGTAACAAGCCTGTCAAAGGTCTTGTCCTGCCCCAGATGTCCCGCTAACGGTACATCATGAGCCAACCCCAGTAGGAAGGCTCTGAAGCGCTGGGGTACCACCAGCACACGGGCTGACCCAGGCTCAGCAACCTTAGGCTCTGAATACAGGAGACCATTCTCCCAGTAAACCCAATGTGATCCAGACTGATCACCTGCTGCCTGGTCTGTGGCCTGTTGCCTCAGACCCACGAGAGAAGGGCATGTGTTCTGCTCCTTGCAGAACTCTTCCCTGGAGGGTCCTCCTTCTTGCTGCCAATGGGTCAGCTCAGGTAGGTCCCCCAGTTCAGCTACCTGTTCCCCTGTAGGCTCCAGGGCATCCCCCTCAGGGTCTGCCTCCTCCTGGACCGTGGGAACCTCGGGGGCCGGTTTCCCGCGCCCCTGCCTCCTCTCTCTCCGGCAGGCACCTGGGCCTCCCTCTCAGGCTCCAGGTCCTCTTGAACACCTTTAGCTGCCATTGACCGGGTGGTCACACATGCCCAATCAGGCAAGCCCAACATTTCTAAATGCGCACTCCGCTCCACCTTAGCCCAAGGTGAGCTCTCCAAATCGTTCCCTAACAAACAGTCAACAGGCATGGCTGGCCTCACAGCTACTTGAAGAGTACCCGAGACCCCCCCACTCAAAGGGAACCTGAGCCACCTTGCAGTGACTCTCTGTGTTGTCAGCGGCAACAACCGGATAGAATGCATCAGGGATAACCTGCTCTTTAGACACCAGGTGACACTTGACAGCTGTCACACTGGCTCCTGTGTCTCTCAGAGCCTCCACCCTATGGCCATTGATGGTCACCCACTGCCTGTATTTCTTAGTGTTCTCAGGCAGCGGGGTCCTAGGGACCATCTCAGAGTCTCCTAATGAGACAAGGGAAAACACTGTGGGATCCCCCACCTTGGGCACCCAACTCCTCCCCCAGGGCTACACTAGCCAACTGCCGGGGACTGCACTGGTGGGTGCTGGTTTTCCATGCAAAGGGCAACGAGGATCGTTTGCCTTGTGGCCAGGGGCGCCACACTTGTAACATACCAGTGGTCCCTGGTGAACAGGGGGCCTGTCAGGGCCACTGGCTTCTTCTCAGGGGAGGCTGGGAACCTTTCCCTTGGTTCCCTTGGGGTCTACTTTGGGGCCCTTTATGGAACTCCCTCTGTTTACCTTTGTCCCCCCACTCTTCTGCTGGGGACCCTGCCCACCCTTGGCGGAGTCTCCCACGTGACCCTTGTGGACCCGGGTACTCACCCAGCGGTCCGCCTCCTCAGCAAGCTGCCTAGGGTTAGTCAGCTTACTATCAATCAGGTGCTGGCGTAGCTCAGGAAAACAATTACCGGACAAGTGCTCCCAGGCAATCAAATCAAAGAGCGCCTGAAAATCAGTCGCTTTGCTACCCTTTACCCAACCATCCAAGGCTCTGCAAAAGAAGGTCACATATTCAACCCAGGTACTGCTTTCAATCTTACTACAGTTCCTGAACCTTTGCCTATAAAGCTCAGGGGTCAAACCATATCTAGTCATTAAGGCATCCTTCATGTGGCTGTACGAATTATAGACTTCAGAGGGCAAATCCAACAAGGTATCCCGCCCTTCACTGAGGAACCGTCCCCACAACCCCGCTCCCCAATCCTTCTCAGGGACCCGGTGGGAAGACATGGCTACCTCATAGGCTTTGAACCACTGCCCTATGTCGTCATTTTTAAAAAACTCCTTCACCACATCTTTGGGAATATACACCCTAGCTTCAACAGGCACAGGCGGTACACTGCCACCAGAGGGAGTAATCTCTAAGCTCTTGGCCTTCAATTCCAACTCCCTCAAAACTTTCTCATGTTCAAACTGCATTTTCTTTTCCTCTAGGGCTAATTTCCTTGTTTGCATTTCGAATTCTAACTGCTTATTCAGCTTGAGTTTGGTCAGCTCCATTTCGTGCATCCTACTCTCTTTCCTGTCCTCCAACTCCTCTGGAGACAGTCCTCTGGCAGAAACACTGCTACCTACTGGGGAAGGTGGTCTTCTAGCCCCTAGACCCAATAGCCCCTCCAGCTGCCCTTCTGCATTCTCAGCCCCCTCCACAGGGGCACTCCTTGATTCGACCCAGGCCCTCAGCGCCTTTGGAGGTCCTCCTTCCTGGAGATCCCGGTCATGGACACTTTAAACTTTTTGCAGAATTGCTTGAGCTGCTTAAGGGTGTAGCATTCTAGCCTCTCTTCTTCCCAATCACATTCAACAGAGGCTACTGATGCTGGTTTCTCCATAGTGACTGAACTTGGCATTTGCAAAAATAGGAAATCCCAGAAAAAATGCTATTAAAGTATGTGGTTGCGTTTTGGTCTGCACTCACTAAGTAGTGTTCACCAATCACTGTACATGAGTCACAAATGCAAGTCCAGAATCCTCACCGCTGACCACCAATGTTAGATTTGGGGGTCTCTAGTTGGCAGAGGTATGTACCTTTGTCCAAATAGGGACCCTTGCGTCTAGTCAGGGAAAGTAGGTACACTCCCGAAATAACCCCTGCTCACCCTCTTGGTAGCTTGGCACGAGCAGACAGGCTTAGTTCAGAGGCAGTGTGTAAAGCATTTGTGAACACATACAGTAATCAAGTGACAACACTACAAATGGACACCACACAGGTTATATATTTATAAAAATAGGTATACTTTATATAGATTTATCACAAGACCATAAACGACAAAAATAATCCACACTACTGTTAAGAATACTTAGTTCTGATCAAAAAGGCTTAATTCAAGGTTCTGTGCGAGTCGGTAGCCTCCTCCGGCTACGGCGGAGTCGAGAACAAACAGAGTCTAACAAATCCAGCTGACCGCGTCGAGACGGGCCAACACAGCGTAGACAGACTCGGTCACAGTACCTTTACTTGAAGCGGCAGGCACGGGCGTGCGAGCCGGATGGCTGTCTGTCGCGGTCGCGATGCAAAAATGGAAGCGTTGCAGGACGCGTTGTCCCTCGATGCGGTGCAGGCAGCGGCTCGTTGACGTCGTCGAGACGGAGTCGGTGAGACCAGGGCCGTGCGTTGCAGGGCGAGACGGTGCTTCGATGCGGTGCTGGCAGGTTGCGGTGCGGCGACGGAGCCGGATTCAGGAGCTGGCGTCGATCAGTCCGGACAGCGGTGCGAGTCGGGCGGTGCGCCGCAAAGCGTGCGAGCGGTGCCCAACTCCGGTGCGGTCACAGGACTCGAACTCAGCAGCAGTGACCGTGTCGGTCGGACCAGTTCGATCCGGGCGTAGCGAAGCGTTGCAGGACGCGTTGTCCCTCGATGCGGTGCAGGCAGCGGCTCGTTGACGGAGTCGGTGAGACCAGGGCCGTGCGTTGCAGGGCGAGACGGTGCTTCGATGCGGTGCTTGCAGGACACCGAGTCGGTCGTGAGAGTCGGTCACAGCTCCCTACCTCTGTAGCCACTGAAACAGAGTTTCCAGCAGCAATTCACAAAGGGGGTGAAGTCCAATGGTCCTGGGACTTCGGTCAGGGGGCAAGCTCTCTTCCAAGCCCTTGGAGATCCTTCACAAGTTGATGAAAGTCACAGCAAAGCAAAAGTTCCTTTCTCCTCTCTTTGGCAGTCAGGCAAACCACTGCAGGCCAATCCCCCAAGCAGCACTTCAGGCTTAGGGATAGTTTCTCCTCAGTTTCTTCTTGGTTCCGCTCCTCAGTAAAGGTTTCTTCTTGTTCCCAAAAGTGATCTAATTTTCCTGGGGTCTGGGTGCCCCTCTTATACCCTGATTCTCTTTGTTCTCTGGAGGCAGAGAGGCCTCTGCCTAGTCCAAAACCAGTTCTGGTCAGTCCTGGAGCACTTTGTTTTTCTGACTCCTTCTTTCCTTTCAGAATGTGGGGCAGAGTGCTCAGCCGCCCGGCAGGAGGTGGAGCCAGCATTGTGGAAGGCAGGCACAGCCCTATTCAGACCCAGGTGCAACTCCTCCCTCCACTCTGGCTGCAGATCTTTCTATTCAGCCCTGCGCTGACTCACCCTGTCTCCGGTAGCCACCCCCAGCCCCTGTCACTCAATCTCCAGACAAGGAATACACAACCTAGCAGAGGCAGGCTTGGATAGTTAGGCAAGAAAATACCCACTTTCTAAAAGTGGTATTTTCGAACACAGAATGTTAAAACCAACTTCACTAAAAGATGTATTTTATCATCCTGAGTTCAGGCATACTAAATTCGTTTTTCTACCATGTTCCCTGGGTCAGTTCTGACTATAAGGTGTAATAGTCAGTCTGCCCATTCTGGCCTATGGGGAGCAGGTAGCCTTGCAATAGTGAAAAACGAAAATGGCTGTAATTCACTATTAGGACATGCCACACACACCAGGGCATGTCCTACCTTATACTTACAATGCACCCTGCCCTAGGGCCTACTTTAGGGGTGACCAACATGCAGTAAAGGGAAGGTTTAGGGACTGGTAAGTGGGTGTACTCACCAAGTCGACATGGCAGCCCTAGGCTGCACACAGGCTCTGCGATGGCAGGCCTGAGACACATTTTACCAGCCGCTTCTGTGGGTGGCACAACCAGTGCTGCAAGCCCACCAGCGGCATTGGATTTACAAGCCCTGGGCACACTGAGTGCACTGTACTAGGGACTGACAAGTAAACCAATCATCCAATCATGGAGTCACTAATACATGTATCAATTAACGATAGGGAGCACTTGCACTTTGGCACTGATTAGCAGCGGCAAAGTGCCCATGAGCATCTAGTCCAGAAAAAACATATCGGCAACAGTGGAGGCATTATGAAAAAATGGAAGGGAGACCCACGCCAAGGATGCCAGGTCTAACACTACTCTACACATATACCACAACAGACAGGTTTAACATCACCCTCGCTCCCCCTTAAAACACTTTTGCACGAGACTAACATAAACTACACCTATACACAAGCTACCTAAACATTACACCTAAATAAATATAAATATTTTTTGAATTTTTTAATGTTTACATTTAGTTTTAGATTTTTGCTTTTTTTAGACACATAATAAACATTAATCCCCCACCCACTTAACAACCTGCCCACCCATATCCCAACCTACAAGCAGATAAATATTAAAATCTATAAAACACTAAAACTTACCTATCCTAACCTATGCTAAAAGTCTAAAGTATGAAAACAAACAAAAGGAACGGGGAACGGCCAGAAAGTTGGAGGGAGGGCCTAAATTTGATTATCTATATGGTCTAGAGTCTGCTTTAAGCTCCGCATCATTTGCATGAAGGTTGCCAACTGCTTTTGGAGTCCTCCCAACTTCAAATTAGTGTCTTGCTGCGTCTTCAGCAAATGCCTCTCAAACTCAGTTGGCTGCTGAGAGGCACTGGCGACCGGCTGTGGTGACACTGCTGGCAGGGCTGTGGAGGGTCCTGGAACTGGGCCCGGATTGCCACCATGGGTATCCTCCACTTGTGGTCTGGTGCTTGCCCTGTCCATTGCTGTCTCTCCCTGAGGTGGTGACTTCCGGGTACCTGCTGCCCTTGATCTTTCAAAGTTATGTCCCATGCGCTTGAAGGCCTTGGAAACATGCCGTAGGTGTCGGTACCTCTCCAAGCGGAACCAATAGGCCTTTAATTGAGAAGGGGTCATGTTGTGTGTTGTAGAGGAAGGACACATGTATCAGACTAAGCTGAATTCTCCACATTGTCAACAATTACATACATTAATTACTATTAGCAGCACAAGAGGCATGTACAGCCAAAAAATGACATCTATGTAACAAATCATGACCAACTGTCATGAGAAGCATGTACTTCCTCTAAAATTACAATGCTAAATTACTCAGGTCTTGGCCTTGTAGGCACAGGAAATTACAGTGCCAGGCCTAATAAACATGTACCCATGTGCATATGAAGACAGATTCAGAACAATGATGTTGTGTACTCATGGAATGGCACACATGGTCCATCTAGGTATTCCCTAAGGAATGTCATGCAACATGCCAGAGGGTAAAATCTATGGCCAATCAACTGTGTAAAATGATGAGTGATGTGTAGCAAGTACACGTATTGTGCCTCAGCAATGCTTCACTGTTATGGCATATACACAAGGCCACGCGCATAGCAGCATAGATTGACTGTGTGCCAGGTAGTAGAAACATAGACAGAGTGTGGCTAAATGCCTACGATTCAGAAGACCTGTTGGATACTTCTCCAAGAATTACACATGGACATACCTGCAACACTTACCACAGAGCACCTAATTAAAATAAGACCAAATCATGTGCTCCTTATAGTCTGTCCCTACATTTCTGTACGGATTGTTACCTAGAAGCACATCAACTCCTACTTACTCCATGTGATAAGCATGTGTATGCATGCTGTAGATCTCAAATATTTGAGTATATTGAGCTGTATTTTTCAGGTAATTGCCCAACAACTGCTCAATAGAGAGAAATCCTGGGAATACAGTATGGGTAACGACAGCAGTTGATGGGATGTGGAATGGCCTGTATGCTGACAACACAGTGCATACATGCCTGTGGTACTTGACACATTGGCCTTATTCCTCACAAAACACTACAAAGGAATGGGAATTTGTTTATTATAGGGCATTGGGGATATGAGGGCATGAGTCAGGCATGTGACCGCATTGGCATGTGTGGACTGGTGACTCATACCTATTCAGTCTGCACTGAGGTAGGAATAATCACAGCTTGTGTGGACCTGCCACACAACATTTAGCATACTTGCCATGTGCTTGCATACACTAGCAATGTAGATCAGACAGCCAGACTGAAGTTCATACCTCCTGTTAGAACTGGGGGTCTCTAGTTGGCAATGGTTTGCACCTTTGTCCAAATAGGGACCCTTGCTTCTAGTCAGGATAAGGGGGAAACACTCCTAAAATAACCCCTGCTCACCCCCTGGTAGCTTGGCACGAGCAGACAGGCTTATCTCAGAGGCAGTGTGTAAAGCATTTGTGACCACATACAGTAATACAGTGAAAACACTACAGATGGACACCACACAGGTTGTTTATGTAAAAATAAGTAATCTTTATATAGACTTATCACAAGACCCAATAGCAAAAATCCACAATACTGTACTCAAAAATAGACTTAAAATGATAGAGACAGTTCACGTTATCTTCAAAAATAGGATAGTCAATCAAATAAAGCTTGTAGCAACAAATAACTCCACTTGGAGTTATCACGACGTCGTGACCGGTGGAAATCCCAAAGTACGGCGCCGACCGCGAGGTGCGCGGCGTCGGGCCTGGAGTCGAGCAGACCCACAAAGAACAGTACCTGGAATTCGATGAAAACAAAGACGGTGCACGGCGTCGGGAGGTGATGCTTCGTTGGCGCCGGCGGCGTCGGTTCCTTACGACCCCAGGGAGGTGATGTCTCGGTTCCTTACTGCAGCGCAGGGGAGGTGAGGCGTCGGTTCCTTACTGTGTCGGGAGGTGACGTCACGGATGGCGGCGAGGCGTCGGTTCCTTACGATGGTGCGGCGTCGATGGATTCGGGGGTCACCCACGTCGAGGATCGGCTCCGCGATGATGAAGCCCTGGCGTCGGTGAAGTCGGGGCTGCGGTGCGAGTCGGGACGGTGCGTCGTGAGCGTCACGAGCGGTGTCCTCGGCTCCGGTGCAGGCAGCGGCCTCGATGACGGCTTCGGAGTCGATGTCGCACGGCGTCGGCAGGCGTCGGGCCTACGGTGCAAGTCGGGGCGGTGCGTCGTGCTCTTCACGAGCGGTGCCCACGGCTTCGGTGCAGGTTACGGCGTCGCTCGCCGGCGTCGGTGTTGCAATTTCCCTCTGTTAGCAGCTAAAACAGCAGTTCCAGATGCAGGCAAACAGAAGGGGTGAAGTCTTTGTGTCCCTGTGACTTCAGGCAGGAGGCAAGCTCAGTTCAAGCCCTTGGAGATTCCCTTCTTCAAGATGACAAAGCACAGCAAAGTCTTTTCTCCTGTCCTTGGCAGAAAGCAACCACTGCAGGCCAACCCCAATCAGCAAAACAGCACAGGGGCAGTACTCCTCCTTCAGCTTCTCCGGTTCTTCTCCTTGGCAACAGGTTTCTTGATTTCCCAGAAGTGATCTAATTTCCTAGGGGTCTGGGTCCCCTTTTTATACACCTTTTCCCTTTGTTCTCTGAAGGCAGAGAGGCCTTTGCCTAGTCCAAACCAGTTCTGGTCAGTCCTGGAGCACTTTGTTTTTCTGACTCCTTCTTTCCTTTGAGAGTGAGGGGCAGAGCCATCAGACGCCCGGCAGGAGGTGGAGCCAGCATTGTGGAAGGCAGGCACAGCCCTATTCAGACCCAGGTGCAACTCCTCCCACCCATCCTCCTTCAGGCAGACCTATTCAGCCTAGTGCTGACTCACCCTGCCTCCTGGAATCCCCCAGCCCCTGTCACTCACAAACCCAGACACACAATACACAACCTGAGCAGAGGCAGCTGGATGGTTTAGGCAAGAAAATACCTACTTTCTAAAAGTGGTATTTTCAAACAAAGAATGTTAAAACCAACTTCACTAAAAGATGTATTTTATCATTCTGAGTTCAGGCATACTAAATTCGTTTTTCTACCATGTTCTCTGGGTCAGTTAGGATTATAAGGTGTAATAATCAAACTGCCCATTCTGGCCTATGGAGAACAGGTAGCCTTGCAATAGTGAAAAACGAAAATGGCTGTAATTCACTATTAGGACATGCCACACACACCAGGGCATGTCCTACCTTATACTTACAATGCACCCTGCCCTTGGGCCTACCTTAGGGGTGTCTGATATGAAGATAAGGGAAGGTTTAGGGACTGGCAAGTGGGTGCACTTGCCAAGTCGACATGGCAGTCACAGACTGCACACAGGCTCTGCAATGGCAGGCCTGAGACACATTTACAAGCCGCTTCTGTGGGTGGCACAACCAGTGCTGCAATCCCACCAGCGGCATTGGATTTACAAGCCCTGGGCACACTCCGTGCACTGTACTAGGGACTGACAAGTAAACCAATCATCCAATCATGGAGTCACTAATCCATACATCACTTTACAGTAGGGAGCACTTGCACTGTGGCACTGAACAGCAGTGGCACAGTGCCCAAAAGCATCTAAAACCAGCAAAACATAAGAGGCAACAGCAAAAAAATGGAAGGGAGACCCACGCCAATGGTGCCAAGTCTAACACGTGTCCCCTCCAGCTGAAATGTGGGGAGAACTACCCTTCCTCCTGGGAGTTCTCATCACTAAGGCGGAAAAATCTGGACAGACCATCAGCATTGGCGTGTTCTGTACCAGGGCGGTGTTCCACCGTAAAGTCCATCCCCTGTAGGGAAATGGACCACCTCAACAGTTTTGGATTCTCACCCCTCATCTGCATTAACCATCTGAGGGGCCTGTGGTCTGTCTGAACCCGGAAGTGAGTCCCAAACAAGTATGGTCTCAACTTCTTCAGTGCCCAGACCACAGCAAATGCCTCACGTTCAATCGCACTCCACCTCTGTTCCCGTGGGAGTAACCTCCTACTAATAAAGGCTACAGGTTGGTCTAGGCCCTCCTCATTCATCTGTGAAAGCACAGCCCCAACACCATGCTCTGAAGCATCTGTCTGCACAATGAATTCCCTTGAGAAGTTGGGCGCCTGAAGCACGGGCGCCGTGCACATGGCAGATTTCAGGGCATCAAAAGCCTTTTGGCAGGCCTCAGTCCAGTTCACTTTCCTGGGCTGCTTCCTGGAAGTCAGCTCAGTCAAGGGTGCAACAATGTTGCCATACCCCTTGACAAACCTCCTGTAATACCCGGTGAGTCCTAAGAAGGCCCTCACCTCTGTCTGGGTTTTGGGGGTTCCCAAGCCAGGATGGTATCTATCTTGGGCTGTAGGGGCGCCACCTGGCCGCTCCTACCTGGTGTCCCAAGTACACCACAGAACCCTGCCCGATCTGGCACTTACTCGCCTTGATCGTGAGGCCTGCCCTCCGCAGCGCCTTCAACACTTCCCAGAGGTGGTGCAGATGTTCCTCCCAAGTGGCGCTGAACACTGCAATGTCATCCAGGTAGGCGGCACTGAAATCCTCCAGCCCAGCCAACACCTGGTTGACCAACCTCTGAAAGGTGGCAGGGGCATTCTTCATCCCAAAGGGCATCACCCGGAATTGGTAGTGCCCATCTGGTGTGGAGAATGCTGACCTCTCTTTGGCCCCATCAGTTAAGGCGATCTGCCAGTACCCAGACGTTAGATCAAACGTGCTGAGGTACTGGGCAGCCCCTAACCGATCAATGAGCTCATCAGCTCTGGGGATGGGGTGCGCGTCAGTCCTGGTGACTGAATTGAGTCCTCGGTAGTCCACACAGAACCGGAGTTCAGGTGTGGCACCAGGCGCGGCAGCCTTTGGGACCAAGACCACTGGGCTGGCCCAAGGACTGTTAGAGGACTCAATCACCCCTAAGGCAAACATCTTGGAGACCTCCTCCTTGATGCAAGCTCTCACCCTGTCAGTCACTCTGTAAGTTTTGTGCTTTACAGGAGGACTGTCCCCAGTGTCCACATCATGGATGCACCATTCAGTGATACTGGGAGTCAGGGAGAACAGATCAGAAAACTGTCCCAACAGTTGGCGACAGTCATTCTGCTGCTCCGGGGTCAGGGTGGGAGAGAGGTTCACACCATCCACTGACCCATCTTGCTCTTTTGCATACAGGAGATCAGGAAGAGGTTCAGTCTCCTCTTCCATCCCAGCATCTGTTGCTAAGAGCATGCCCACTTCAGACCTCTCAAAGTGGGGCTTCAGGCGGTTCACATGCAGGACCCGCAAGGGGTTCCTGGGAGACTGCAAGTCCACCAAGTAGGTGACATCACTCTTGCGCTCCACCACCTCAAATGGTCCGGTCCACTTATCCTGGAGCGCACAGGGCTCCACTGGGGCCATGACCCAAACCTTTTGTCCAGGCTGAAACTCGATCAGAGTGGCGTTCTGATCATGCCAACGTTTCATCTCTTCCTGGCTGGCTTCCAGATTCGCCTCAGCGAGTTGTCTGAAACGCCGAGTCTGGTTCCTGAAGGCCAGCATGTAACTAAATACATCCTGGGGAGTTTTCCTGGGAGCTTTCTCCCAGCCTTCCTTGACCAGACTCAGAGGTCCTCTTACAGGATGGCCGTACAGCAGTTCAAAGGGACTGAACCCTAAGGACTTCTGGGGCACCTCTCTGTAAGCAAAGAGCAGGCATGGCAAGAGGACGTCCCACTTACGCCTCATGGGTTCTTCCAGACCCATAATCATGCCTTTAAGGGTCCGGTTGAATCTCTCAACCAGCCCATTACCTTGGGGGTGGTAAGGAGTGGTGAACTTATAGGTTACACCACACTCCTGCCACAGGGACTTCATATACTTGGAAATGAAGTTAGTACCACGGTCAGACACCACCTCCTTGGGGAACCCCACACGGGAGAAAATCCCCATCAGTGCACGTCCCACCACGGGGGCCGTCACTGTCCGAAGAGGGATGGCTTCCGGGTACCGGGTGGCATGGTCCACCAAGACCAGGATGAACCTGTTGCCCATGGCTGTCTTGGGATCCAGAGGCCCCACAATGTCAATACCCACCCTCTCAAAGGGGGTGCTGACAACAGGGAAAGGTTGGAGAGGAGCCTTGTGCTTCCTCCCACTCTTACCACTTGCCTGGCAAGTCTGACAGGTCCTGCAATGAGTATCTGAACTCTTGCGCATTTGGGGCCAATGAAAGTGGGTGACAAGCCTTTGAAAGGTCTTGTCTTGCCCCAAATGTCCTGCTAAAGGCACATCATGAGCCAGACCCAGTAGGAAGGCTCTGAAGCGCTGGGGTACCACCAGCACACGGGCTGACCCAGGCTCAGCAACCTTAGGCTCACTATACAGGAGACCATTCTCCCAGTAGATCCAGTGTGATCCAGACTGATCACCTGCTGCCTGGCTTACAGCCTGTTGCCGCAAGCCCTCAAGAGAAGGGCACTTCTTCTGCTCCTCGCAGAATTCTTCCCTGGAGGGGCCTCCTTCCTGCTGCCAATGGGTCAGCTCAGGCAGGTCCCCCAGTTCAGCCACTTGTTCCCCTGTAGGTTCCAGGGCATCCCCCTCAAGGTCTGCCTCCTCCTGGACCGTGGGAACTTCGGGGGCCGGTTTCCCGCGCCCCTGCCTCCTCTCTTTAAGGCAGGCACCTGGGCCCTTCTTCCAGGCTCCAGGTCCTCTTGAATACCCTTACCGGCTGCCATTGACCGAGTGGTCACACACGCCCACTCTGGCAGACCCAACATCTCCAAATGAGACCTCCGCTCCACCTTCGCCCAAGGGAGCTCTCCAAATCATTGCCTAGCAGACAGTCAACAGGCATGGCTGGCCTCACAGCTACTTGAAGGATACCTGAGACCCCCCACTCAAAGGGAACCTGGGCCACCTTGCAGTGGCTCTCTGAGTTGTCAGCGGCAACTACAGGGTAGAATACATTGGGGACCACCTGCTCCTCAGACACCAGCCGACAACTGACAGCTGTCACACTGGCCCCGGTGTCTCTCAGAGCCTCCACCCTATGGCCATTGATGGTCACCCACTGCCTGTATTTCTTAGTGTTATCAGGCAGCTGGGTCCTAGGGACCATCTCACTGTCTCCTAAAGAGACCAGGGACATCTCTGCGGGACCCCACCCACCTTGGGCACCCAACTCCTCCCCCAGGGCTACACTAGCCATCTGCCGGGGTGGTGCACCAGTGGGTGCAGTGGTCACAGTATTGGGACACTTGGGACTTCCTACAAAGTGACCCACCTGACCACAACTAAAACATGCTTTGGGCCCCTTCTGAACAGACTTATCTGTTGGGACCCATGGTCTTTTCTCAGTGGGAGGCTGGGAACCCTTACCTTGGTTCCCTTGGGGTTTACTTTGGGGCCCTTTTGGAACTCCTTCTGTTTACCCTTGTCCCCCCACTCTTCTGCTGGGGACCCTGCCCACCTTTGGCGGAGTCTCCCACAAGACCCTTGTGGACCCGGGTACTGACCCAGCGGTCCGCCTCCTCAGCAAGCTTTCTAGGATTAGTTAGCTTACTGTCAACTAGGTGCTGGCGTAGCTCTGGAAAACAACTACTGGACAAGTGCTCCCATGCGATTAAATCATAGAACTCCTGTAAGTCATTTACTTTGCTACCCTTCACCCATCCATCCAATGCTCTGCAAAAATAAGACACATACTCCACCCAGGTACTAGACTCCAGCTTTTTGCAGTTCCTAAACTTCTGCCTATAAAGCTCTGGAGTTAACCCATACCTTGCCACTAAAGCTTCCTTCAGGTGGGCATAGGACATCTGATCCACTGTGGGCAAGGCTAGCAAGGTTTCCCTTCCCTCACCTGCAAAGCGGCCCCACAACCCCGCTCCCCAATCCTTCTCAGGGACCCGGTGTGATGTCATGGCGATCTCATATGCTTTAAACCATTGCCCAATGTCCTCCCCCTTCATGAAATCCTTAATAACCTCCTTGGGGATGTACACTCTACTTTCTACAGGCACTGGAGGTGTGCTGCCACCAGAGGGAGTGATTTCTAGGCTCCTAGCCTTTAGCTCTAGCTCCCTCACCACTCTCTCATGCTCTAAAAGCATCTTCTTTTCTTCCATAGCCAACCTCTTACTTTCTAACTCCAATTTCTTATGCTCAAGGCTATCATGGCTTCCCTGTTTCAGTTTGGCCATCTCCATTTCATGCATCCTGCTTTTGTCCCTGTCCTCCAGCTCCTCTGGAGACAGGCCCTTTGAGAAACACTGCTGCCCTCCCTGGAAGGCGCTCTCCTCCCAGTTAAGCCCAATGGCCCCTCAAGCTGCCCATCTAAATTCTCTGCCTCCTCCACAGGCTCTTCGGACTGCCCACTGGCATTCCGTGCTTCCAACCAGGCTCTCAGTGCCTTGTGAAACTCCTCCTTCCTGGTGAGGCCTCTCATAGAGATTTTAAACTTTTGCAAACAGCTTTGAGTTCTGGCACAGTGTAGGTATCAACCCTATCTTCTTCAAATTCAATATCTGCAGGTGCAATGGATCCTTTTTTGCTCATGGTGAAAATTGGCAGTTCTCAACAAAAATAAAGGTTCCAAAGAAAAAAAGTCCTATCAAAAGGTATGTGGTCGCGTATTGGTCTGCACTCACTAGTAGTGTACACCAATCACTGTATATGAATCACAAATGCAAGTCCAAATCCTCACCGCTGACCACCAATGTTAGAACTGGGGGTCTCTAGTTGGCAATGGTTTGCACCTTTGTCCAAATAGGGACCCTTGCTTCTAGTCAGGATAAGGGGAAACACTCCTAAAATAACCCCTGCACACCCCCTGGTAGCTTGGCACGAGCAGACAGGCTTATCTCAGAGGCAGTGTGTAAAGCATTTGTGACCACATACAGTAATACAGTGAAAACACTACAGATGGACACCACACAGGTTGTTTATGTAAAAATAAGTAATCTTTATATAGACTTATCACAAGACCCAATAGCAAAAATCCACAATACTGTAATCAAAAATAGACTTAAAATGATAGAGACAGTTCACGTTATCTTCAAAAATAGGATAGTCAATCAAATAAAGCTTGTAGCAACAAATAACTCCACTTGGAGTTATCACGACGTCGTGACCGGTGGAAATCCCAAAGTACGGCGCCGACCGCGAGGTGCGCGGCGTCGGGCCTGGAGTCGAGCAGACCCACAAAGAACAGTACCTGGAATTCGATGAAAACAAAGACGGTGCACGGCGTCGGGAGGTGATGCTTCGTTGGCGCCGGCGGCGTCGGTTCCTTACGACCCCAGGGGAGGTGATGTCTCGGTTCCTTACTGCAGCGCAGGGAGGTGAGGCGTCGGTTCCTTACTGTGTCGGGAGGTGACGTCACGGATGGCGGCGGGCGTCGGTTCCTTACGATGGTGCGGCGTCGATGGATTCGGGGTCACCCACGTCGAGGATCGGCTCCGCGATGATGAAGCCCTGGCGTCGGTGAAGTCGGGGCTGCGGTGCGAGTCGGGACGGTGCGTCGTGAGCGTCACGAGCGGTGTCCTCGGCTCCGGTGCAGGCAGCGGCCTCGATGGCGGCTTCGGAGTCGATGTCGCACGGCGTCGGCAGGCGTCGGGCCTACGGTGCAAGTCGGGCGGTGCGTCGTGCTCTTCACGAGCGGTGCCCACGGCTTCGGTGCAGGTTACGGCGTCGCTCGCCGGCGTCGGTGTTGCAATTTCCCTCTGTTAGCAGCTAAAACAGCAGTTCCAGATGCAGGCAAACAGAAGGGGTGAAGTCTTTGTGTCCCTGTGACTTCAGGCAGGAGGCAAGCTCAGTTCAAGCCCTTGGAGATTCCCTTCTTCAAGATGACAAAGCACAGCAAAGTCTTTTCTCCTGTCCTTGGCAGAAAGCAACCACTGCAGGCCAACCCCAATCAGCAAAACAGCACAGGGGCAGTACTCCTCCTTCAGCTTCTCCGGTTCTTCTCCTTGGCAACAGGTTTCTTGATTTCCCAGAAGTGATCTAATTTCCTAGGGGTCTGGGTCCCCTTTTTATACACCTTTTCCCTTTGTTCTCTGAAGGCAGAGAGGCCTTTGCCTAGTCCAAACCAGTTCTGGTCAGTCCTGGAGCACTTTGTTTTTCTGACTCCTTCTTTCCTTTGAGAGTGAGGGGCAGAGCCATCAGACGCCCGGCAGGAGGTGGAGCCAGCATTGTGGAAGGCAGGCACAGCCCTATTCAGACCCAGGTGCAACTCCTCCCACCCATCCTCCTTCAGGCAGACCTATTCAGCCTAGTGCTGACTCACCCTGCCTCCTGGAATCCCCCAGCCCCTGTCACTCACAAACCCAGACACACAATACACAACCTGAGCAGAGGCAGCTGGATGGTTTAGGCAAGAAAATACCTACTTTCTAAAAGTGGTATTTTCAAACAAAGAATGTTAAAACCAACTTCACTAAAAGATGTATTTTATCATTCTGAGTTCAGGCATACTAAATTCGTTTTTCTACCATGTTCTCTGGGTCAGTTAGGATTATAAGGTGTAATAATCAAACTGCCCATTCTGGCCTATGGAGAACAGGTAGCCTTGCAATAGTGAAAAACGAAAATGGCTGTAATTCACTATTAGGACATGCCACACACACCAGGGCATGTCCTACCTTATACTTACAATGCACCCTGCCCTTGGGCCTACCTTAGGGGTGTCTGATATGAAGATAAGGGAAGGTTTAGGGACTGGCAAGTGGGTGCACTTGCCAAGTCGACATGGCAGTCACAGACTGCACACAGGCTCTGCAATGGCAGGCCGGAGACACATTTTACAAGCCGCTTCTGTGGGTGGCACAACCAGTGCTGCAATCCCACCAGCGGCATTGGATTTACAAGCCCTGGGCACACTCCGTGCACTGTACTAGGGACTGACAAGTAAACCAATCATCCAATCATGGAGTCACTAATCCATACATCACTTTACAGTAGGGAGCACTTGCACTGTGGCACTGAACAGCAGTGGCACAGTGCCCAAAAGCATCTAAAACCAGCAAAACATAAGAGGCAACAGCAAAAAAATGGAAGGGAGACCCACGCCAATGGTGCCAAGTCTAACACCTCCAAATCTATGTGCACACCCAGTTTAGTGACAACATCCTTTAAACCACCATGCCGTTTTGCCAATTGCTCCTCTGTCACCACATCTAACATATTACTTATATGCAGTACTCTGAGGGATGCACAGGTACCCATGATTCTGCTGACACCTTCCACATATCTTGACAAATGTGGGCTCAGGGATGGCAGGATGATGCCAAGGTTGCGGGCGTGGTCTTTCGGAGTGGGGGTAGGTCTGAGTTCTGATGGCCACCAGGAGTCATTCCAGAGGAAGGTATGTCTGCCGAAGACCAGTACTTCGGTTTTGTCGGTGTTGAGCTTCAGGCAGTTGCTCTTCATCCAATCCGAGACGTTCTTCATACAGTTGTGAAAATTGGTCTTTGTTGTGGTGGGGTCCACTGAGAATGATAGGATGAGTTGTATGTTGTCAGCATAGGAGATGATGTTGATGTCGTTGTTTCTGACGATGTCTGCGAGAAGTGTTATGTAGATGGTGAAGAGGTTTGGGCTGAGGGATGATCCTTGAGGGATGCCGCAGGGGGTGTGCTTGGGTAGATAGGTGAAGAGGGGGAAACAGATTCTCTGGGTGTGCCCTGTGAGAAAAGATGCCATCCATCTGAGTGCGCCGACTCTGATTCCGATCTGGCTCAGTCTATCGATGAGTGTTTGGAGCGAGACAGTGTCGAATTCTGCGGAGTGGTCGAGTAGGATCAGGGCAGCTAATTCTATTATGTCAAGTACGGAGCTGATGTCATCTGTTGTGGCAATCAGAGAGGTCTCTGAGCTGCGATTGACTCTGAATCCTAATTGGGAGGGGTCCAGCATGTTGTTTCTCTCCAGGTGTTTGGTGAGTTGGAGGTTGATGGCCTTCTCCATGACTTTGGCAGTAAATGGGAGCAGCGAGATGGGGAAGTAGTTTTAGAGTTTGCTGGGGTCTGCAGAGGGTTTCTTTAGGAGCAGTCTGACCTCTGCATATTTTCAGGTATCGGGAAAGGTGGCAATGGCGATGGAGGCATTGAGGATGGAGGTGAGCTTGTGGCTGATGTTGTCTCTTCTGAAGTTGAAGAGTCAGTGGGGACATGGGTCGGTGGGTGCTCTCGAGTGGATGGAGTTCATTAGAGTAGTTGTGTCTGGTGTACTGAGTTTTTTCCATGCGGTGAGCTGGTGTTCAGAGGCCATGATCATGGGAGATGGAAAACTAAGGAGGTCGGTGGGTTGGGGATCGAAGTTGCTGTATATGTTGGTTACCTTGTTGTGGAAGTGGTCAGCGAGGGCGTCGCAGAGTTCCTGTGAGGAGGGAATCACTTTTTCTGTGGCTGACGGGCAGGTGAACTCTCTGACGATGGTGAAGAGTTCCTTGGTCTGGTTGGTGCTGGCTTTGATGCGATGTGTCAAGGCTTCCTTTTTCGCTGCTTTTAACTGGCAATGGTAGTTCTTGAGGGTGTACTTGAAGACAGCTCAGTCAGAGTTGTTTCTGCTGGTGCACCATCTTCTTTCGAGTTGTTTGCATCTGGATTTTGTCACGCTCAGTTCCGGGGTGTACCAGCTGACTCATTTGGTGGATCTTCGTGTTTTGGCCGGTTTGGTGGGAGTGACTTGATCAGCGGCGCTGGTGATACAGGCGTTGAAATTTTCCACTGCCGGGTTCAGGTTGGTGGTGAGTGCGGGCTAGGAGAGGTTGAGGTCGTGGGTCCATTGGTGCCGGGTGACCTTGGTCCTGCTGTGCCAGTGGGTGCTGTGGTGGTCAGGGATGGTGCGGGGGTTCCTGCAATGGTGAATTGTATGATGGAGTGGTTGGACCCGGCGGGTTTTGTGGTATGGCTGTATCTAACACTGTTGCTGGACGTGAAGATAGGGTCCAGAGTGTGTCCTGTTTTGTGTGTGGGTTTAGTGACCAGTTGTTTGAGGCCATGTTGTCCATTTGCTCTAGGAGGTCGGTGGAGTTGGTGCCGGTTGGATCATACTGGTGGAAGTTGAGGTCTCCCAGGAGGACATAGTATTCAGAGTCAATGGCTAGCGGGGTGATGAATTCCGTGAAGGTGTCACTAATGCCAGCCCGTGGTCTTGGGGGACTGTAAGTGAGGGTGCCTTTGATTGTGGTTTTGTCGTCAGTGTGGAGTTGAAAGTTCATGTGTTCCATGATCAGCGAGGTTTTGTCATCAGTGGTGGTGCAGTTGAACGATTCTTTGTGTATGATGGCAATGCCACCACAGTGCATGTTGGCGGGGTCACGGTGCTTCATCTTTTATCTGATGGGTGTTCTCGGTGGCGATGTCAGGGGCTTATGCGGGGTGAGCTAGCTTTCTGTAATGAAGGTTACTCAGGAGCTAAGGTGGAGATGATGTCCCAGGCTTCAGTTGTGTGTTTGCACAGTGATCTTGTATTGATCAGGAGGCAGCTGAGTTGTTCCAGGGAGGTATTGGGCGGCGGGTATGGCGAGGCGCTAGTAGCGGTGATGGAGATGGTGGTCAGCCCAGGGGTGGAGGTGAACCAGCAGCAGATGCAAGTGAAAGGCCCCTTTGTGGAGTAGAGCGATGCAAGGCAGCAGTTGTTGTTCAGTCCAGGGCACGGAGATCTGCAGCAGAGTACTTGTAGGAGTTCGGATGGCCAGGGGTCCTGGCGCTAGGCATGGACGGGTGCATATGGGCTTGCCTTTAGAACGCCAGTGGTGCACCTGCTGCATGTGTCTGCTGCATGGTCTCACAGCGGCCTCCATAGGTAGTCATGGTAGGTGGGAGGGGCTGGAAAGGAGGAGGAAGGTCGCGAGTGGAAGCGAATATGGCAGGAAAATGTCAGGAGCATGCGCTGGGCAACTGGGCCAGTAAGCTACAGAAAAGGCACCAGCAGCCGAGATACAGATTATTAAAATTATCAGTACAGAGGAACAGAAGTGAAGATTTACAGCACAAAAAAAAACAGTGCAGCTAACCTGGTAGGCAGCGGGACAGAACCGGCAAGCAAGTCTGCGGTCTTGAGGAGCTGGGCAGCAACAGCTGGGGAGTGGCACAGAGACAGGGGTCAGAGGCTACTCCATTCCTGAATATTACATTTCAACTATCGCACATCACAAATACATATGCAGCATTTACGCTAGTAAGGAATCTTGTTTTGGTATCTTAAGTCTGCTCACATGGTCACCCAAGTCCACTGGAGTCCAAACTTTGGCTAGACGCTGAACGACAGATACATGTATGGATCCCAGAACAAATTGCTGTTTGAGTGCCATTGATGTCTGACATGGCTTCAAACATTCATACGGTACCAATTTAGGTAGGGTGAAGGAACGTGCTCTGCAGGCATGTGCATGGTATGATGTGAACACATAACAGGAGGACAAATACATTTGAAAAGTTGTTCACTGTGCACATGCCACCAAAGTACATGCCAACATTAGCTGTTGACGATTGGTAGTATTATCTTGGATATGTGTTACACCCCAACCACACTTGTGCCCTGTGCAACTTTGGACTTAGGCAAACATACTGGTCCCCTTTTACAAGAGGTCTGTGCTGCTGAAGCACCACTTTTTATGGTAAGGTGGTGCAGGCCTCTCAATCTTATTTATGAGGTGAAGCAAAGTCACCCTTCTTGGCTTTGCATGGTCTCATAGATATGGAGTAAGGCAAGGCAGCGAACATTATTTTAATTGCTTTAAAAAGTTTACCGTTCTGTGTCAGGTGCAAGGACATTTTTCCCCTTAGTATGCCCCCAGCATAACTTAATAGAATCAAAAGTACTACGTCGAACCTAGAGGTTCACCTGTGACCTTCAGGTTACACATCGGTTTCAAATATTGACAGGATATCTCACTAGTACCCCATGTGGTACTTATGTGTCTACATGTTACCCAAGAGTAGATGTGTGAAATTAACTGTATAAAATAGAACCCTGGACATTAGAAAATGATGCCTTTCTTTATGCTAATTTCAGAAGACATGTTTAGCCTGCGAATGGTACAGCTGTAAATTCGAATTATACTCCTTTGCTTCCAAAGACGCTCTCACCTATTTAACTATAGATATTCACCCATACTTGGAATTATAAAATCTGAATTCACCTTGCTAGCAATCAAACTAGACCTTCAGGTCGGCACAACTGCATGGCAAGCACGCTAAACTGAGACATGATTCCAGGAGCACATTTATCAATGGTGCTGTTAATCAATTGGTTCTGTGGATCTCCTAATACTCCCACTCCTGGATGCCACTGCACCTGTTGCAGTGGCATCCGGGTGTTGGGGTGTTAGGAGACCCACAGAACTCCTAGATTATTACTGTGTATCCCTATTCTACCAACCAGGGGGCCCATTTTACTTCTTGCTTTAGCGCCTGTGGCCTCCTTGTTATTCTGCCTGTTGCCGGCACATCATAATAATATGCACTTGAAGATAGGTAGGCCAGAGCCCTATGGATTGGGCTGAAACCTTTCCAAAAGAAAATTACTGCCCGTTTGATGCTGGTTTTAGAGTATGCAAAGGTCCGGACATGGTACTAAGTAGGACTTTAAACAAAATCACATGTAATCATTTGTAACATGACTTTTCTGCCCTTGTTTACTTTAATTATTAGCCAGAGATCATTATCACAGCACTATAACACATTTAAAGGTGCTTTATATTTATATTCTAGCTGTTTGAAGTACGTACAGATATGGGCACAACAATACCAGATTTAGGAGATATTGCTTAGCAGGACATTAATAGACTGTTGGTGCCAGTAGAAAATCAAGCAGGTGGCTATTGCCACAAAAAGAAAATGAAACACGTTACTAATATAGAAAATATAGTATTTTAGTTCAGCATTACATTTGGACTACTACCTTGGAGTTTTGTGTCCGAAACAGACCAAGGCTCTCCTGAATGACATTGGCTTTAACTTGGCCGCTTAAGGCATTCAGCAGACATAAAATGCAAAATGGTTAGAGGCCTAGCAAAAGTTAATGACCGATGGATGCCAAAGATGGTACCTCCCTGAAGTGATCCTCACATTTACTTGGCAAACCTCCAGGAGATGGCCCATTTAGGCAAGTTAAGGGTTTCGTCCTAGCCTCACGTTATGGCTCTGCAGTGTATAATATTTGGAAGTATCTATTTACCAGGTCACCAGCCAAATAGTACAAAATCTCTGCTATTTGCCCAGTGGCTGATAAAATAGCACATCATCTCTGCTGTTTTGACAGCCATAAACTAAATAGTAGAGATGATGCAAAATTTGACCAGTGGGCAAGTAAATAATGTGAAGAGGTCTTAATTTAGCCGCTCATAAATTAAAAAGGGACTCCAGGCACTTATAGTGTGGTGGTCATCTTGTAGTGGGGATACAACATGTGCGAAGCATTTTAAAGTAAGTGCATATACAAATGTACAATAGTTTGTAAAAAGGTAAGTGCATGAATTAAGCCAAGCTGGTTACAAAGGGGAAAATAATGTAAACTCAATTTTGAATAAAAACATTTAAGTTATTTTAATTTTTAAATAAGATGTAGAAATCAAACCGAAGCTCCAGGATATGGCGCACAGATGTTTTGTGCTTCTGTCAGTGAGTATTTGACTGTCAGCAAAGCATTCTAAGTATGGATTTGAGCATGTTACATAAATGTTTTACTAATTCATGAGAATGCATTGTTTTTTTATTCTTCATGATACTCCTTTTGGTGATTTTTGAGGGCTGGACTCTTTTGGGGCTTCTTATGGAAAGCCTTGTGCTAGCTGTAGGCTTTTTCCTAAAGGAGATTGTGATTGCCTAGTATTTAAAACCTGGCAACACAGCAGCAGTTGACAAGCAGCAGACAAACGGGAATGCATGCAGGTAGGTTGTATCTGGGCCACACAGGGAGGAATACTTAGAGTAGACCATTAGTGCTTGGGTGCACAGTGGTTTGGGATGCTTGCAGGAGGTCAATTGATTAAGACATTGCAATGGGACTTCTGTGGAATGGGGAAGTGAAAGCAGAAGACAGGTAAGTAATGCATCTGTGTACTTTATTAAGTTGCCTGCTGAATCAAGACACTTTTTTCATCCTAGTCACCCAGCATGCTGGGTTTCTGGCATAGATGTGTTAGTTCCATGTCATGATTGGCCATTCAGCCACATTGACATTCTATTCACCAACACAATGTATCTTGGGAATGGTTGTTTTGATTTTTAACATGCTAAGCAGTGTTTTAAGTGGTCAAGGTTATGTATCTACTGAGCCCTTATTTCTGTCCTTGACAGTTGTTAGAACTGGGGGTCTCTAGTTGGCAATGGTATACACCTTTGACCAAATAGGGACCCTTGCTTCTAGTCAGGGTAAGGGGGATACACTACTAAAATAACCCCTGCTCACCCCCTTGGTAGCTTGGCACGAGCAGACAGGCTTATCTCAGAGGCAGTGTGTTAAGCATTTGTGAACACATACAGTAATACAGTGAAAACACTACAGATGGACACCACACAGGTTTTATAAAAATAAGTATACTTTATATAGATTTATCACAAGACCACAAACGACAAAAATCCACAATACTGTAATCAATAATACTTCAAGATGGTAGAAATGGTATTAAAATAGGTTCTTCACTTAAAAGCAGTCTTTAGCAACAGATAACCCCAACTGGAGTTATCACGACGTCGAGGTCAAAGAAATCCCTAAGTACGGCGCCGACCGCGAGGTGCGCGGCTTCGGGTCTGGAGTAAAAACAGACCCACAAAGAACAGTACCTTGGAAAAGCGAAAACAAAGACAGCCCACGGCGTCGGGGAGGTGCGGCGTCGTTGGCGCGTTGCAGCGTCGGTTCCTTGCTTCGGGGGAGATGATGCGTCGGGACCTGGATGCTTGCGCAGGCAGGGGAGGCGTCGGTTCCTGACCGGAGAGGAGGTGACGTCACGATGGCGCCGAAGCCACGGTTCCGTACGATGTCACGATGTCGATGGATTCTTGACCACCCACGTCGACGATCGGCTCCGCGATGATGTCGGCTTCGGAGTCGATGAGGCACAGCAGCAGGCGTCGGGCCGGTGTCGTAAGTCGGAGCAGCGCTCACGGCTATGGCAGGCTTACGATGTCGCTCGCTGGCGTCGATGTGGCACGGCGGTCGGTGTCGGGTCTTCGTTGCAAGTCGGAGCAGCGCTCACAGCTTCGATGCAGGAGACGGCGTCGCTCGCCGGCGTCGCTCGCCGGCGTCGGTGTTGCAAATTCCTCCTGTAGCACCAGAACAGCAAGTTCCAGATGCAGGCAAACAGAAGGGGGTGAAGTCTGGTATCCCTGAGACTTTGGTCAGGAGGCAAGCTCAAATCAAGCCCTTGGAGTAATATTCTGCAAGATGATGAAAGTACACACAAAGTTCCTTTCTCCTCTCCTTGGCACTGAAGACACCACTGTAGGCCAACCCAGCAACACAGCACACTGGCAATCAATAAATCAATCAATCACAAGATTTGTAAAGCGCACTACTTACCCGCGAGGGTCTCAAGGCGCTGAGGGAGAGTGTTGCCGATACTGGTCGAATAGCCAGGTCTTGAGTCGTCTCCTGAAGGTCAGCAGGTCTTGGGTCTGTCGTAGGTTGAGGGGAAGGGTGTTCCAGATCTTGGCGGCACGGTCAGAGAAGGATCTGCCTCCGGTGGTGGTTCTCCGGATGCGCGGGACGGTGGCCAGGGAGAGGTCGGCGGAGCGGAGCTGACGGTTGGGAACGTAGAAGGAGAGTCGACTGTTGAGGTAGGCTGGGCCGGTTTTGTGGAGTGCCTTGTGTGCGTGGATCAGGAGTTTGAAGGAGATTCTCTTGTTGACGAGGAGCCAGTGCAGGTTTTTCAGGTGGGGGTGATGTGGCTGTGGCGTGGAATGTCGAGGATCAGGCGTGCAGAGGCGTTTGGATTCTTTGCAGTCGTTTGATGAGCTTGGTCGGGGCTCCTGCGTAGAGGGCGTTTCCGTGGTCGAGTCTGCTGCTGACGAGGGCCTGGGTGACTGTTCTTCTCGTGTCTGTCGGGATCCACCTGTAGATCTTGCAGAGCATGCGGAGGGTGTTGAAGCAGGAGGAGGAGACTGCGTTGACTTGCTTGGTCATGGTGAGCGTTGAGTCGAGGATGACTCCCAGGTTGCGTGCGTGGTCGGTTGGTGTCGGGGGTGCCCCTAGTGACGAGGGCCACCAGGAGTCGTCCCAGGCTGATGGGTTGGAGCCGAGGATGAGGATCTCCGTCTTGTCTGTGTTCAGCTTAAAGTCGGCTGCACTTCATCCAGTCGGCGACGGCTTTCATTCCTTCATGGAGGTTGGATTTGGCGGTGAGGGGGTCCTTGGTGAGGGAGAGGATCAGTTGAGTGTCGTCGGCATAGGAGATTATGTTGAGATCGTGCTGTCGGGCGATGCGTGCGAGTGGAGCCATGTAGATGTTGAACAGTGTCGGGCTGAGGGAAGATCCCTGGGGTACGCCGCAGATGATCTCGGAGGCTTCGGATCGGAATGGGGGAGGCGGACGCTCTGGGTTCTGCCGGAAAGGAAGGAGGTGGTCCAATCCAGGGCCTTGTCTCGGATCCCTGTGTCGTGGAGGTGTGTGCGTAGTGTGCGGTGGCAGACAGTGTCGAAGGCGGCGGAGAGGTCCAGGGGGATGAGGGCTGCCGTCTCGCCATTGTCCAGCAGGATCCTGATGTCGTCTGTGGCGGCGATGAGGGCGGTCTCGGTGCTGTGGTTGCTGCGGAATCCTGACTGGGAGGGGTCCAGGATGCTGTTATCTTCGAGGTAGCGGGTGAGCTGTCTGTTGACGATCTTCTCGATGACCTTAGCTGGGAATGGAAGCAGGGAGATGGGCCGGAAGTTCTTGAGGTCGCTCGGGTCCGCCTTGGGTTTTTTGAGTAGGGCGTTGATCTCGGCGTGTTTCCAGCTCTCTGGAAAGGTCGCGGTCTCGAAGGAGAGGTTGATGACGTTGCGCAGGTGGGGTGTGATGGAGCTGCCGGCTTTGTAGAAGATGTGGTGTGGAAAAGGGTCTTTGGGGAGCCGGAGTGGATTGTGCCCATGGTCTTGATTGTGTCCTCGGTGTTCACGTTGACCCAGGCTGTCAGGGGGTCGTGGTCGATGGGGTGCGGCGGGTCTGATGTGTCGGGGCCTGTTGGGGTCGTCCTGGAGTCGAAGCTGTCGTGGATGTCGGCGATCTTGCGGTGGAAGAAGGTGGCGAGGGAATCACACAGGGCTTGCGACGGCGGGATGTCGTTGGCGTTGGAGCTGGGGTTGGAGAGTTCCTTCACAATGCTGAAGAGCTCCTTGCTGTTGTGTGCGTTGTTGTCGAGGCGGTCTTTGAAGGAGGTCCTCTTGGCGGACCTGATGAGGTGATGGTGGTTGCGGATGGCATCTTTGTGGGCTGCGCGGCTGTCCGGCGTCTTCTCGCTGTGCCATTTGTTCTCCAGTTTCCGACAGGTGCGCTTGGATGCTAGGAGTTCCGGGGTGAACCAGCTGGCTCTCTTGCTGGTGTCTTTGTAGGTTGGTTTTTTCAGCGGGGCAAAGGTGTTGGCGCAGTCGTCCATCCATCGTCTGAGTTTGCGGGCGGCGGCGTCGGGGTTGGAGGGGTCGTTGGGTGGGCTAAGTGCGAGGTTGGTCTTCGGTGACTTTGCTCCAGCATCTGCGGGGGATCTGTAGGGTGCGGTGGTGTGCAGCGGGTTTCCGGAAGGTGAAGTGGATGCAGTGGTGGTCGGTCCAGGTGAGTTCAGAGGCGTGGCTGAAGGAGACGTGGGAGCTTGAGGAGAAGATGGCATCGAGCGTGTGTCCGGCGATGTGGGTCGGCGTCGTGACGAGCTGTTTCAGTCCGAGGTTGGCGAGGTTGTCGATCAGGGTGGAGGAGTTGCTGTCGTTGTTGTTCTCCAGGTGAAAGTTCAGGTCTCCGAGGAAGATGTAGTCGGTGGAGGTCAGGGCGTGCGTGCTGATGAAGTCAGCGATGGAGTCGCTGAACTGGGGTCGGGCTCTTACGGTGGTGTTGGGATCCGTGTGGATCTG
Source organism: Calotriton arnoldi (assembly GCA_963921515.1). NCBI lineage: Eukaryota > Metazoa > Chordata > Amphibia > Caudata > Salamandridae > Calotriton > Calotriton arnoldi. Next base: position 807,833 of record CAWUFW010003746.1, on the reverse strand, counting down.
GAAGTTCATGTGTTCGGCGGTGCTGAGAGTGTCGTCGGTGCTGTTCGAGACCCTGATGGTGTCTTTGTGGACGATGGCGATTCCTCCTCCGATTCCGTTGGTGCGGTCTCTGCGGGTGATCTTGTAGCCGTCGGGGATGGCTATGGCGATGTCGGGTGCGGAGGATTCGTTCATTCAGGTCTCTGTCAGGAAGGCGACGTCCGGTGATGAGGTGTCGAGTAGGTCCCAGAGCTCGACGGCGTGTTTGCGTGCGGAGCGGGTGTTTAGTAGGATGCACCGGAGATGGTTGAGGTCCTTCTTGGCGGGAGTCTCGGGCTCTCCGAGGCAGGTGAAGCTGCAGTTCCAGCAGGTGAAGGGACCATGGGTGCGTTTCTGGGCGGCCTTGAAGCAGGTGGAGGTCCGTCCTGGGTTGAGAGCGATGAGGGTGCTGGCGTCGTATTGGAGGTGGTCTTCGTGGCGGATGCGGGGGCCAGGGGTTCTGGCGCTGGGTGCGGTCCAGGCACGGACGGGCGCAGACAAGCTTGCCTTAGGTGCGCCTTCAGCGCGCCAGCGGCGCGGCCGCACAACGGCCGCCATATATGCGGAGGTGGGAGGGAGGAGCATCTGGGAGGCGGGAGGCAGGGGCAGCGAGTGGTCAGCGAGGGGGGCGGGGCCGCAGGGGACACAGCGGCGGGAAACTGGAGGGCGAAGGGGTACAGAAATCAAAAGGGGCACAGGGGGGCACAGAACGAAAAAAAGTCACAGCAGTGGGGGCACAGAACGGAAGGGCAAAAACAGTGGAAAAACAGTGGGGGCACAGAACGAAAAACAGTCACAGCAGTGGGGGCACAGAACGGAAGGGCAAAAACAGTGGAAAAACAGTGGGGGCACAGAACGAAAAACAGTCACAGCAGTGGGGGCACAGAACGGAAGGGCAAAAACAGTGGAAAAACAGTGGGGGCACAGAACGAAAAACAGTCACAGCAGTGGGGGCACAGAACGGAAGGGCAAAAACAGTGGGAAAACAGTGGGGGCACAGAACGAAAAACAGTCACAGCAGTGGGGGCACAGAACGGAAGGGCAAAAACAGTGGAAAAACAGTGGGGGCACAGAACGAAAAACAGTCACAGCAGTGGGGGCACAGAACGGAAGGGCAAAAACAGTGGAAAAGCAGTGGGGGCACAGAATGAAAAACAGTCACAGCAGTGGGGGTACAGAACGGAAGGGCAAAAACTGTGGAAAAACAGTGGCGGCACAGAACGAAAAACAGTCACAGCAGTGGGGGCACAGAACGGAAGGGCAAAAACAGTGGAAAAACAGTGGGGGCACAGAACGAAAAACAGTCACAGCAGTGGGGGCACAGAACGGAAGGGCAAAAACAGTGGAAGAGCAGTGGGGGCACAGAACGAAAAACAGTCACAGCAGTGGGGGCACAGAACGGAAGGGCAAAAACAGTGGGGGCACAGAACGAAAAACAGTCACAGCAGTGGGGGCACAGAACGGAAGGGCAAAAACAGTGGAAAAACAGTGGGGGCACAGAACGAAAAACAGTCACAGCAGTGGGGGCACAGAACGGAAGGGCAAAAACAGTGGAAAAGCAGTGGGGGCACAGAACGAAAACAGTCACAGCAGTGGGGGCACCGAACGGAAGGGCAAAACAGTGGAAAAACAGTGGGGGCACAAATATAGAGGGGAAAGACAGTAACAGTGATGCTCACAATGACAAGAACCTACCTACGGCCTACCACTGGCCACCAGGGATGAGGCGCAGGTGGTAGCCTGCGGGTGGAGGAGGGCCTCAGATCAGCAGCAGCAGGGAGCTGGACGCACAGGTGGTGCTGTGCGGATGGGGGCGACCTACCCAGAGGTCAAGGGTCGCTCCTGCGGATGGGGGGGCAACCTACCCAGAGGTCAAGGGTCAGGGGGGCAGTCCAACACCTACAGCTTCCTTTGGTTCTTCTCCTTGGCAGAGGTTCGTCTTGTTGTTCCAGAAGTGATCTAAAGTTCTGGGGTCAGGGCCCCAATATTTATACCCCTAAATCCTTTGTCCTCTGAAGGCAGAGGGGCCTGCACCTAGTCCAAACCAGTTCTTGTCAGTCCTGGAGCACTTTGTTGACAAGACTCCTTCTTTCCTTTCACAGTGTAGGCCAGGGACATCAGACGCACCACAGGAGGTGGAGCCAGCATTGTGGAGGGAAGGCACAGCCCTATTCAGGTCCCAGGTGCAACTCCTCCCACCCATCTACATGCAGATCTCTCTATTCAGCCCTGTGCTGACTCACCCTGTCTCCTGGAATCCCCCACCCCCTGTACCTCACAAAACCAGACACACAATACACAACCTAGCAGAGGCAGGCTTGGACAGTTAGGCAAGAAAATACCTACTTTCTAAAAGTGGTATTTTCAAACACAGAATGTTAAAACCAACTTTACTAAAAGATGTATTTTATCATTCTGAGTTCAGGCATACTAAATTCGTTTTTCTACCATGTTCCCTGGGTCAGTTAGGATTATAAGATGTTATAATCAAACTGCCCATTCTGGCCTATGGGGAACAGGTAGCTTTGCAATAGTGAAAAACGAAAATGGCTGTAATTCACTATTAGGACATGCCATACACACCATGGCATGATCTACCTTATACTTACAATGCACCCTGCCCTTGGGCCTACCTTAGGGGTGTCTGATATGAAGATAAGGGAAGGTTTAGCGACTGGCAAGTGGGTGCACCTGCCAAGTCGACATGGCAGTCACAGACTGCACACAGGCTCTGCAATGGCAGGCCTGAGACACACTTTACAAGCTGCTTCTGTGGGTGGCACAACCAGTGCTGCAAGCCCACCAGCAGCATTTGATTTACAGGCCCTGGGCACACCTGGTGCACTATACTAGGGTCTGACAAGTAAATCAAATAACCCAATCATGGAGTCACTAATCAATACATCAATTTACAATAGGGAGAGCATATGCACTTTAGCACTGGTCAGCAGTGGTAAAGTGCCCAGAGTCATAAAACCAACAAAAACAGGTCAGAGAAAATACAGAAGGAAGGCAAAAAGTTCAGGGATAACCCTGCAAAAAGGGCCAAGTCCAACACAACCCCCTTCCAGCCAAAACGCAGGGTAGACCAATCACTACCTTGATGGGATTCCCTGCTTTGGGCGATAGAACATGGACCCTGGCCCGCAACAGCAGGGGCATACTCCAGTTCTACGCCAATCTGAGCCTATTTGGGTCCCTCTGTCCATACTCTCAGGGCCCACCAAGCTAACCCCTGGGGTACCCTTCTCCTCACCTGTGGACACCATCTGTGCAGCACCTAACCTTAGCTTGCTCACAGGTATGTCCCAACAGACAGACAGCAAGCCACAGTGGCCACTGACCATAGTCAGTGATGAGACCCAGGCCTTATGCCTCTCAAGGCTCTCAAACCTCTGTGGCATCAGAGAGCGGGGGGCAGTAGCCCCAGGTGCTTGGCACCCTTTGTCCACTCTCCCTCCTGTCAGGTCAGGTATGACATCCTGACACTGACCCACCAGCCCCGGGCCTGTACCTGGCGGCTGGACAGGAGACTGGGGTGCGCTTTCCCACACCCGGTCCTCCTCCTCCTTCCTGGGGCTGTGTACCCTCCCACCTGGAATGGTACCCCCTTCCAGAATTGCCAGGGCACCTGTGGCAGGTGTCCTGCACAATTCGCCCACCAGTTCAGGGGTTCTATCCTGCAACTGGGTGTCCAGGTCAGGGGGGACACCCCAAACCTGGCCCTCCAACCTAGGGTCTAGACCCTCCAGTTGAACCGGGGTCAGAGGCGAGGACTCCCTCCCTCTGCACCCCCTTCCAGAGTACTGCACCCTCCCATCAGGAGCGGTACCCCCAGAAGACAAACCGGTCAGGACACTGTTTACAGTTGTCCCACCCTCTAGGTCAGACAACACCTGAACCTGGCTTCCCAACCCAGGGACCAATCCCTGCGGTTGAACACTTGCCCGGCGCACCAGGACTTCATTGGGAGCACATATGCCCCCCCCGAGGGTGACACACAACTCCTGTGTCATGTGACAGTCTGCCTGGCGCAGATCTTCCGACCCCTGTCCATCTGACAGTGCGTGAAGATCCCCCAGGACAGAAGTGGTATCACCATGGTCATTCACTGCTGACTCAGCCCCTCTGGCTGGCCCCTGACCCACTGGTTCTTCCACTGGGGACTCTTTCCCCCTCTCACCCCTCAATGGGACTTCTGTACCCTCCACTTAGGAGTGGCGCTGCCAGTCACCAGAACTGATGGAGGTCTGATTACAGACTCTCCCAGTTCACCAGACACTAGGGGATCCCCTTCAACGGGCGGCCCATCAGGACAGACTAGGTTCCCCACCTGGTGTTCCCTTACAGAACCATCCAGGCTCTGAGACTGAGGTTGGGCACTATCGGGACATAACCCATTCTCACTCCTTCCCCTTAAAGACAGGACGTGAGGCCCTACACCCCTCTCACTACAACAGTACCTAGCTGGGCTACTCTGAGCCACTTCCACCACGCTGGGTTGGAAGATACCTGAGCCACTCCCTTTAGGATCACTCCCCAATTCCTCTTCAGACCCTCTGGAATCCACAAAAAGGTCTGCCTCCCTGGTGAGCTCCCTGGGGTCAGAGAACTCACTCTCCAACAGGTGTTGGCATAGCTCTGGAATACAGGGACTTACAATATGCTCTCCCACAATTGGATCACACAGCCCCCTACAAGGGTTAACCAAACTATCCTCCACCTCACCATCCAGTGCCTCGCACACGTACTCCACACCACTCTCCTGAGATTGGCAAGACAGTATCTGACTGTCTCTGTCACTCAACCCACACTCTTCTGGGCGGTCTCCACATTCACACACCAGGACTTCAACCATGGGGGAACCTCCCTCCCTGCTCCTCTCAGCTAGAGTCAGTGGACTGTCCCTCCCAACACTAGGACCATGAACCCCTGCGCCAGTGCCCCAATCTACTTACGGGACACTGCGCACTACTGGAGCTACCTCAGATCCTTGAACCTCCTGGTGTATGTTAACCCCCTCCAAGTCAGGCGCCACATCTCTGGGTGTGTGTACTACCCCCTCAGCACTAGATAATTCAATATTGCTGCCACCATCTGAGCTGGATTCTACCTCCAACTCAGCAAAGCTCACATCCTGAGCTACATACATTTCTTGTTGCTGGGCTGAGACCCTCATGGCCTCAAGCCTCTCGAGCTCTAAATCAAGCTCTCTCATTCTCAACTCATGTTCCAATCTCATTTTCTCTCTCTCCAAGGCTAACTTGTTATTTTCACCCTCCATCTTGAGCCTAGCCATCTCCAGCTTGTGCGCTCTATTTCTCTCCCTGTCTTCCAACTCTCTGGGGGACAGGTCTTTGGAAGAGATGCTACTGCCAGGTGGGGACGGTACCCCTCCCCTGGCTGGAAATTCTGGCCTATCCAGTTGCCCATCTGCATCCCCAGCTGGCTCCACCACAACTCAGGGGCATTTCTTGCTTCTACCCAGGCCCTCAGCGCCTTGTGGAACTCATCCTTTTTAGTGAGGCCTGGAATAGCATCTTTAAATTTTCTACAGAAAGCTTTCAGCTGTTTGGCTTTATAGGTATCCAACCTCTCTTCCTCAAACTCTGGATCCATAGAGGCAATAGATGCTGGTGAACTCATGACAATAAGAATTCTACCAAAAAAGTATGTGGTCACGTTTGGTCTGCACTCACTAGTAGTGTACACCAATTACTGTATATGAATCACAAATGCAAGTCCAGAATCCTCACCGCTGACCACCAATGTTAGAACTGGGGGTCTCTAGTTGGCAATGGTATACACCTTTGACCAAATAGGGACCCTTGCTTCTAGTCAGGGTAAGGGGGATACACTACTAAAATAACCCCTGCTCACCCCCTTGGTAGCTTGGCACGAGCAGACAGGCTTATCTCAGAGGCAGTGTGTTAAGCATTTGTGAACACATACAGTAATACAGTGAAAACACTACAGATGGACACCACACAGGTTTTATAAAAATAAGTATACTTTATATAGATTTATCACAAGACCACAAACGACAAAAATCCACAATACTGTAATCAATAATACTTCAAGATGGTAGAAATGGTTTTAAAATAGGTTCTTCACTTAAAAGCAGTCTTTAGCAACAGATAACCCCAACTGGAGTTATCACGACGTCGAGGTCAAAGAAATCCCTAAGTACGGCGCCGACCGCGAGGTGCGCGGCGTTGGGCCCGGAGTAAAAACAAACCCACAAAGAACAGTATCTTGGAAAAGCGAAAACAAAGACAGCCCTCGGCGTCGGGGAGGTGCGGCGTCGTTGGCGCGTTGCGGCGTCGGTTCCTTGCTTCGGGGGAGATGATGCGTCGGGATCTGGATGCTTGCGCAGGCAGGGGAGGCGTCGGTTCCTGACTGGAGAGGAGGTGACGTCATGATGGCGCCGAAGCCACGGTTCCGTACGATGTCGATGGATTCTTGACCACCCACGTCGACGATCGGCTCCGCGATGATGTCGGCTTCAGAGTCGATGCGGCACAGCAGCAGGCGTCGGGCCGGCATCATAAGTCGGAGCAGCGCTCACGGCTATGGCAGGCTTACGATGTCGCTCGCTGGCGTCGATGTGGCACGACGGTCGGCGTCGGGTCTTCGTTGCAAGTCGGAGCAGCGCTCACGGCTTCGATGCAGGAGACGGCGTCGCTCGCCGGCGTCGGTGTTGCAAATTCCTTCTGTAGCACCAGAACAGCAAGGTCCAGATGCAGGCAAACAGAAGGGGGTGAAGTCTGGTATCCCTGAGACTTCGGTCAGGAGGCAAGCTCAAATCAAGCCCTTGGAGTAATATTCTGCAAGATGATGAAAGTACACACAAAGCTCCTTTCTCCTCTCCTTGGCACTGAAGACACCACTATAGGCCAACCCAGCAACACAGCACACTGGCAGGGGGGCAGTCCAACTCCTACAGCTTCCTTTGGTTCTTCTCCTTGGCAGAGGTTCATCTTGTTGTTCCAGAAGTGATCTAAAGTTCTGTGGTCAGGGCCCCAATATTTATACCCCTAAATCCTTTGTCCTCTGATGGCAGAAGGGCCTGTACCTAGTCCAAACCAGTTCTTGTCAGTCCTGGAGCACTTTGTTGACAAGGCTCCTTCTTTCCTTCCACAGTGTAGGCCAGGGACATCAGACGCACCACAGGAGGTGGAGCCAGCATTGTGGAGGGAAGGCACAGCCCTATTCAGGTCCCAGGTGCAACTCCTCCCACCCATCTACATGCAGATCTCTCTATTCAGCCCTGTGCTGACTCACGCTGTCTCCTGGAATCCCCCACCCCCTGTCAGTCACAAAACCAGACACACAATACACAAACTAGCAGAGGCAGGCTTGGACAGTTAGGCAAGAAAATACCTACTTTCTAAAAGTGGTATTTTCAAACACAGAATGTTAAAATCAACTTTACTAAAAGATGTGTTTTATCATTCTGAGTTCAGGCATACTAAATTCGTTGTTCCACCATGTTCCCTGGGTCAGTTAGGATTATACGATGTTATAATCAAACTGCCCATTCTGGCCTATGGGGAACAGGTAGCCTTGCAATAGTGAAAAACGAAAATGGCTGTAATTCACTATTAGGACATGCCACACACACCATGGCATGTCCTACCTTATACTTACAATGCACCCTGCCCTTGGGCCTACCTTAGGGGTGTCTGATATGAAGATAAGGGAAGGTTTAGGGACTGGCAAGTGGGTACACCTGCCAAGTCGACATGGCAGTCACAGACTGCACACAGGCTCTGCAATGGCAGGCCTGAGACACACTTTACAAGCTGCTTCTGTGGGTGGCACAACCAGTGCTGCAAGCCCACCAGCAGCATTTGATTTACAGGCCCTGGGCACACCTGGTGCACTATACTAGGGTCTGACAAGTAAATCAAATAACCCAATCATGGAGTCACTAATCAATACATCAATTTACAATAGGGAGAGCATATGCACTTTAGCACTGGTCAACAGTGGTAAAGTGCCCAGAATCATAAAACCAACAAAAACAGGTCAGAGAAAATACAGAAGGAAGGCAAAAAGTTCAGGGATGACCCTGCAAAAAGGGCCAAGTCCAACAACAGTGCTATCTCATTTAAAGAAATCTGGAAGCTAAAAAATAATCTGAGTGGCAAGCGTGGAGGCTATACCTGACTAAAGACTTTGTGGAGGGGTCTGGGAAAGGAAGCGATAGGACCAGTAGGAGGAGGATGATAACCAGTAGGAGAATAAGTGCCAGAAGGTGGACCACCAGTAAGGCTAGGACGACCAAAGCCACAGGGACCAGGACTAGAAAAACAAGGCCATGGGAGACCTAATCCACGAGGACCAGTATTACCAATGCCAGTGTGGACCAACAACAAATAGATGAGGAGATACAGGACAAGGAAACGGGGTGAGAAAGATCAGGAGGGCCAGTACAATGCAGAGCAGGGGGGTCTGGACCCCTTGGACAAGGGCCCAAATGAATAGAAAGACCATTGGTAGGAGAAACAGAAGGCCCTGGACCATACCAACAAGGAGGGCTAGGATGGCTTGAGTGCACCAACTAGGACCAGAGGGACAAGGGCGAGCAAGGACAAGAGTAGCAGACCTTTGGAGGCAGACCAAAGAGGGCTAGTACAAGGAGACCAATGGAAAGAAGGATCAGACACAAAAGGGCCAAAGCCACAGAGATCAGATCAAGGTTGACCAAGAGGCTCGAAGTGAATAGACCAAGATTGAGAAGCCCACAGCCAGCAAGGAAAAGGGCTAGCAGGACCAGGAAACCCTAGAATCTCCAGGATGAATATAAAGGACAAGGATGAGGAAGTCAAGGCCCAGAGAGTCTATGAGGATTAGACTCACAGGGATCCTAAACAAGGGTGAGAAGGGCTATATGAACCAGGGTGACACACAACATGGGAACTAGGAGGACAAGTGCCACAGGAATGAGGAAGACCAGACCCAGGAGGACCATTGATATGAGGACCGTAATAGAGGGGGCCAGGGTCAGATGGACCAGAACAAGGTAGAACGGGCAAACCAGGAGACCAGGAAGAGTACTAGGACTAAGATGGGGCAGGAGGATTGGGGGAATAGGAGGGCTAGGGACCCCAAAGCAGGTGGGACCAGCAGCAGAAGACCGGAAACATGCGGAGGAGATAAAGAAGTACCAGAACTAAGACCAGGACTACATGTACCAGGGAACCAGGAATAAAAGGGTTAGGAAAAGGCAAACCAGGGGACATGATAAACCAGGGGAGCAGGACCATGAGAACTGATGGACGAGAATTAGGGTGAAAAGGATGAAAAGCTCCAGGACCGGGAGCCTTTGAAACAGGAGACCCAGGATCAAAATGACTGGGGCAGCAGTACATGGGAATGGTGATCAGTCAAACCAGAACCAGGAAGCACAGGGCCAGGTAGTTCTTAGACTAGCATGAACTGGAGGTCAAGGAACATCAGAACTAGGAAATGCTAGAATTTGCTGTGACAGGACAAATTATTGCAGAACCATGTGGGAAAGAAGCAAGAGGACGAGGGCCAAGATTATCAGCACCAGATTTCAGAGCAGTGCGAAGATCAGGACCTGGAGGATAATTGTCAGTATGTCCAGGAAACTAAGATACTAATAATATTGTAAATCCTCATTCAACTATATTCTTTACTATCAATGCACTATATTTCATAATACATAGAGCTCATGACCACAAAAAATATAGAAAATTATCAAAAAATGTTTTATTCTAAAGAACATCCATGGCTCACAGCACTCCACACAGACAGTTAGTACTGGTCTTGCCGAAGAACCAAGAGTGATCCTCTGCCCTTAAGTTACACCATTCAGCCGAGCTTGGCCTCCTGAATGAATGTGTGATACATTGTATAGTAACGGGCCGGATGGCACTCTACACCTGGCTCCCCAGACGGAAAAATGATGCCTCACATAAAATGACAGGAATAATTTGGACAGACTTGGTAACTTGTAGAGGAGAACACAGTGTCATCTCTTGCCCCACTTCCATCCCAAAGTATGACTAATAGAGCTCCTCTGCAATTTGCAGGGGCCCTTCCCAGAAGTTCCAAAACAGATTCTTGTCTCCATGCACTATAGCATAATGCACGCTCTATGCCCACTCTGCCTCAAACATGCAGCACAATTATTCCTTCTCCATTGATGCCTCAAATGAACGATGAAACGCCCCGGCTAAAAAGGAATAGACAGCCCTTTTTAAGCAATGGTGGCCAGTAGGTAACTCTCCCATTAAAAGAAACTAGTACAACTGCTTGTTCTTCCTGCTAGAATCATTATTAGTTCTTCTAAGCCAAAAGATGTGACAGTAGTCACTTTCAGGAAAGGGTGGGTACACCTGGTGTGTTTCTCCAGACGACAGGGCGCTAGCTGGTGTGGAACTAAAGCTTCTTCAAATAAGCTATTTCACGTGACTAAAGGGTGCTGTGGGGGAAAATCAAAATATAAAGGCATTCTGTGAGGGGAACACCGGGCAGGGGTGTAAGCTCTAGCAAGCTTTGCAGAAGGACATTTCCATCCAAATATAACTTCAGCAATAATTGTTGCAGAGTTTTTACATTTAAAGTAAGCTCTTTGTGAAGAGTTGTACATTTCTATACGTGCTGGCGTAACTGTGCAGCACTGTCTTGGTTTTTAATGTGTGTGCTATGAAATCATATGAGTAAAACATAAATAGGAAAACCACAGAAAGTACATGCCCTTACACATTCCAGCAGTGTAACAAGGTTGGAAGCTGTGTAGAGTTGTGCAAGATATGTGTGAAGAACTGAACCCCTGGCCACATGAATGACCAATGTACATGTTGGACAATGCAACAAGGCAGAGTGTCATGGTGTACCCTGTAAAAGGCAAACTGCTGGAACATAACTAAATTATGAGGAAACCCATTTCACCTTTGCAGGAGCTGTGGGCTGAATACTAGTCACAGGGAATGCAGGCATCCTAGGGACTAGGTGCAATGTGCATAGTAGTGGTGCCAATATGTCAAAAATACAATAAGTATAGCCATCATGTAAACTAAGTTATTCACCAAGGTAGAGGTGGAATGTACTTCATATCACATATGCAGGAATGGCAGAGCCAGACAATTGTGTAACTGTGTTGCAACAATTGTCATGACAGGACAAGTCAGCCTTGTCACCCAGTGGTTGTGTCAACAATGCAGAGATACTGACATCTGAAAGGCAACTACACTGCAACTTGGCCTCTATACCTATGAGGAACAGATCTCCGAAGCATCAATGTTGAACTGACATTGAATCAGTCGGACGTCTGAATGTCAACATGATTACTCATTGTACCACCTAACATAGATTTACAACAACATATTTTTATTTCATTGCAGAGGATGTACCAACAACTTCTGAGCAGCTGCATGTCCTGGATGATGATCCTGCTGGTGATGACAGTCTGCCAACCCTCGACGAAGATACCCTCCAAAAAATCCTTTACTCCATTCGGAAACCATTTCCGGTGGCAAAAAGGACCGACAGCATCACAATGTCTCCAGAGGATCTGCCCATCACCCAACAAACACCAAAAGCCAGCTCACCCCCAGAGCGGGACTCCGAGGACCCCCAAGTTGAATTCCAACATTAAACGATAGGAGTCAAGTGGTAGCTGGTAGATGCGGTGTGGGCTGGGATGGAGACTGTGGCGGGCACCCTAGAGGGAGTCCGTAGGTGCCTCAACCCCAATAAGGACACCTGGGAGGCCATAAGAGGCACCTACCATCCTCTCCATGGCTTGAAGCTGTCCCTAGCTGACATCACTGGTGTCATGAAGCAGAGGCGTGAACAACTGCCTTGCCAAAGTGTCACCAATGAGGTTGCCAACAAGCTGGGGGCAATCCAGAACATCCTGGCGTGCATGGAGTGGAAGCAGGACTCATACATAGTAGCAGTGGGTACCGTACAGCGAAGTTGTCACTGTGCTGGCAAACAAGCAGACTCTTCTCAGTGCTGTGCAGCCTTACCTGTTGGTGCAGAGAAATGCTGCTGGAGACAGGGGATTCACATCTTCAGCCTCTGATGTGTGTGTGCCCCTGTCGCCTCTGGCACTGACAACATCCCCTTCATGGGAGGCCCCCCACACATCAGAGGACGATGATGTGGACTGCCCCTCTTTCCACTGAAAAACTGACCGGTAGCATTTCTCTGTGCCACATGGCCAATTTGCCTATTTACCTGTGCTTATGGCCATGTCAGTGTACATCTTAACTGTTACTGTACTCCATTAACTTTCCCACCTGTTAATCTCACCCATTTGAAGACTGTCAATGTGGCCTATCTTCCCTAATGGCAACTTGGTCCCCTCCTCACTAGAACACTCTTCTACTCCACATGTCCCATGGCGTGTTTCCCCCATGGACTCTGTCGGGACATCCGATTGCTCACAAACTATGTTGGAGTTATTTCCCCAAGGACTGCCACTTGCTCCTTACTCCTTGGTTCACGTGCCAATAAATTTACTAACCAGAACCAGCGTGTTGTATGTCTGTTCATTATTTGACTAAATTGACCACGGTGGAAGTGCTGACCCTAAAGAGACTACCTACTATGTAAAGTAAAATGTGTATCATAAACCCAGGGGTAAAACTGCACAGACCATGTGAAATAGTATTTGTGATCCCTATGTGCATCTAAACTAGCAAGTAGTTAACCAAGGTCACATGCATAAAGTGCTATAATAAGCAATCAATCAATGGTTTGACTGAATGATGTTTCAGCCTAGGCGGAGGATACCTCCATGCATACTGGCCAGCAGACAACAGTGATGTGACAACAAAATGGTGCTAGGGAGTGTGTAAGTGGTTGTCATCAGTGTGGCACACAACACATCCAAGTTTAGTCACAATGGTTTAATTTAATCATCCATACAAAACATGTAGCACCAAGTTCACACACACACAGTGCAACATTAGGTTAATACCTGTTTTGGGCTGTGAGTCCATTCCCAGCAAGGGTGCCACTTACAGAGTCCAATCACATTTGAAGATCTCTTAAGTGAATCCTTTGCTAACTTGAAATGATATACTCCTTAGGTGCTTCACCTTGTAACACACATATACACACACTGGCAGGAAATTCTACTGCATTTGCCGAACCTAACTTAAGCAGATGTCACAAGAGCCACACAGGCAATAAGTAAGCAGTTGTGAAAGTGCAAAACAGAATTTATTTAACACACACTGCTAATCTTAAAATCTAAAACTCTAAAACCTACATTAAGTATACCTATCTTAACTATGCCTAAACTAACCTATTTTAACTTACCAACACCATCCTAACTTAAAACTAACCTTACCTACCTAACCTTAACTTATCCTACTCTACACATATACCACAACAGACAGGTTAAACATCACCCCCGCTCCCCCTTAAAACACTTTTGCACGAGACTAACATAAACTACACCTATACACAAGCTGCCTAAACATTAAACCTAAATAAATATAAATATTTTTTGAATTTTTTAATGTTTACTTTTAGTTTTAGATTTTTGCTTTTTTTAGACACATAATAAACATTAACCCCCACCCACTTAACAACCTGCCCACCCATATCCCAACCTACAAGCAGATAAATATTAAAATCTATAAAACACTAAAACTTACCTATCCTAACCTATGCTAAAAGTCTAAAGTATGAAAACAAACAAAAGGAACGGGGAACGGCCAGAAAGTTGGAGGGAGGGCCTAAATTTGATTATCTATATGGTCTAGAGTCTGCTTTGAGCTCCGCATCATTTGCATGAAGGTTACCAACTGCTTTTGGAGTCCTCCCAACTTCAAATTAGTGTCTTGCTGCGTCTTCAGCAAATGCCTCTCAAACTCAGTTGGCTGCTGAGAGGCACTGGCGACCGGCTGTGGTGACACTGCTGGCAGGGCTGTGGAGGGTCCTGGAACTGGGCCCGGATTGCCACCATGGGTATCCTCCACTTGTGGTCTGGTGCTTGCCCTGTCCATTGCTGTCTCTCCCTGAGGTGGTGACTTCCGGGTACCTGCTGCCCTTGATCTTTCAAAGTTATGTCCCATGCGCTTGAAGGCCTTGGAAACATGCCGTAGGTGTCGGTACCTCTCCAAGCGGAACCAATAGGCCTTTAATTGAGAAGGGGTCATGTTGTGTGTTGTAGAGGAAGGACACATGTATCAGACTAAGCTGAATTCTCCACATTGTCAACAATTACATACATTAATTACTATTAGCAGCACAAGAGGCATGTACAGCCAAAAAATGACATCTATGTAACAAATCATGACCAACTGTCATGAGAAGCATGTACTTCCTCTAAAATTACAATGCTAAATTACTCAGGTCTTGGCCTTGTAGGCACAGGAAATTACAGTGCCAGGCCTCATAAACATGTACCCATGTGCATATGAAGACAGATTCAGAACAATGATGTTGTGTACTCATGGAATGGCACACATGGTCCATCTAGGTATTCCCTAAGGAATGTCATGCAACATGCCAGAGGGTAAAATCTATGGCCAATCATCTGTGTAAAATGATGAGTGATGTGTAGCAAGTACACGTATTGTGCCTCAGCAATGCTTCACTGTTATGGCATATACACAAGGCCACACACATAGCAGCATAGATTGACTGTGTGCCAGGTAGTAGAAACATAGACGGAGTGTGGCTAAGTGCCTACGATTCAGAAGACCTGTTGGATACTTCTCCAAGAATTACACATGGACATACCTGCAACACTTACCATAGAGCACCTAATTAAAATAAGACCAAATAATGTGCTCCTTATAGTCTGTCCCTACATTTCTGTATGGATTGTTACCTAGAAGCACATCAACTCCTACTTACTCCATGTGATGAGCATGTGTATGCATGCTGTAGATCTCAAATATTTGAGTATATTGAGCTGTATTTTTCAGGTAATTGCCCAACAACTGTTCAATAGAGAGAAATCCTGGGTATACAGTATGGGTACCGAAAGCAGTTGATGGGATGTGGAATGGCCTGTATGCTGACAACACAGTGCATACATGCCTGTGGTACTTGACACATTGGACTTATTCCTCACAAAACACTACAAAGGAATGGGAATTTGTTTATTATAGGGCATTGGGGATATGAGGGCATGAGTCAGGCATGTGACCGCATTGGCATGTGTGGACTGGTGACTCATACCTATTCAGTCCGCACTGAGGTAGGAATAATCACAGCTTGTGTGGACCTGCCACACAAAATTTAGCATACTTGCCATGTGCTTGCATACACTAGCAATGTAGATCAGACAGCCAGACTGAAGTTCATAACTCCAAATCTATGTGCACACCCAGTTTAGTGACAACATCCTTTAAACCACCATGCCGTTTTGCCAATTGCTCCTCTGTCACCACATCTAACATATTACTGATATGCAGTACTCTGAGGGATGCACAGGTACCCATGATTCTGGCTGACACCTTCCACATATCTTGACAAATGTGGGCTAAGGGATGGCAGGATGATGCCAAGGTTGCGGGCGTGGTCTTTCGGAGTGGGGGTAGGTCTGAGTTCTGATGGCCACCAGGAGTCATTCCAGAGGAAGGTATGTCTGCCGAAGACCAGTACTTCGGTTTTGTCGGTGTTGAGCTTCAGGCAGTTGCTCTTCATCCAATCCGAGACGTTCTTCATACAGTTGTGAAAATTGGTCTTTGTTGTGGTGGGGTCCACTGAGAGTGATAGGATGAGTTGTGTGTTGTCAGCATAGGAGATAATGTTGATGTCGTTGTTTCTGACGATGTCTGCGAGAAGTGTCATGTAGATGTTGAAGAGGGTTGTGCTGAGGGATGATCCTTGAGGGATGCCGCAGGGGGTGTGCTTGGGCAGATAGGTGAAGAGGGGGAAATGGATTCTCTGGGTGCACCCTGTGAGAAAAGATGCCATCCATCTGAGTGCACCGTCTCTGATTCCGATCTGGCTCAGTCTATCGATGAGTGTTTGGAGCGAGACAGTGTCGAATTCTGCGGAGTGGTCGAGTAGGATCAGGGCAGCTAATTCTATTATGTCAAGTACGGAGCTGATGTCATCTGTTGTGGTAATCAGAGAGGTCTCTGTGCTGCGATTGGCTCTGAATCCTAATTGGGAGGGGTCCAGCATGTTGTTTCTCTCCAGGTGTTTGGTGAGTTGGAGGTTGATGGCCTTCTCCATGACTTTGGCAGTAAATGGGAGCAGCGAGATGGGGAAGTAGTTTTAGAGTTTGCTGGGGTCTGCAGAGGGTTTCTTGAGGAGCAGTCTGACCTCTGCATATTTTCAGGTATCGGGAAAGATGGCAATGGCGACGGAGGCATTGAGGAGGGAGGTGAGCTTGTGGCTGATGTTGTCTCTTCCGAGGTTGAAGAGTCGGTGGGGACATGGGTCGGTGGGTGCTCTTGAGTGGATGGAGTTCATTAGAGTATTTGTGTCTGGTGTACTGAGTTTTTCCATGCGGTGAGCTGGTGTTCAGCGGCCATGATCATGGGAGATGGAAAGCTAAGGAGGTCGGTGGGTTGGGGATCGAAGTTGCTGTATATGTTGGTTACCTTGTTGTGGAAGTGGTCAGCGAGGGCGTTGCAGAGTTCCTGTGAGGAGGTAATCACTTTTTCTGTGGCTGACAGGCAGGTGAACTCTCTGGCGATGGTAAAGAGTTCCTTGGTCTAGTTGGTGCTGGCTTTGATGCGGTGTGTCAGGGCTTCTTTTTTCGCTGCTTTTAACTGGCAATGGTAGTTCTTGAGGGTGTACTTGAAGACAGCTCAGTCAGAGTTGTTTCTGCTGGTGCACCATCTTCTTTCGAGTTGTTTGCATCTGCATTTTGACGCGCTCAGTTCTGGGGTGTACCAGCTGACTCATTTGGTGGATCTTCGTGTTTTGGCCAGTTTGGTGGGAGTGACTTGATCAGCGGCGCTGGTGATACAGGCGTTGAAATTTTCCACTGCCGGGTTCAGGTTGGTGGTGACTGAGGGCTAGGAGAGGTTGAGGTTGTGGGTCCATTGGTGCCGGGTGACCTTGGTCCTGCTGTGCCAGTGGGTGCTGTGGTGGTCAGGGTTGGTGCGGGGGGTCATGCGATGGTGAAGTGTATGATGGAGTGGTTGGACCCGGTGGGTTTTGTGGTATGGCTGTATCTAACACTGTTGTTGGACGTGAAGATAGGGTCCAGAGTGTGTCCTGTTTTGTGCATGGGGTTAGTGACCAGTTGTTTGAGGCCATGCTGTCCATTTGCTCTAGGATGTCGGTGGAGTTGGTGCCAGTTGGATCATACTGGTGGAAGTTGAGGTCTCCCAGGAGGACATAGTATTCAGAGTCAATGGCTAGCGGGGTGATGAATTCCGTGAAGGTGTCACTAATGCCGGCCCGTGGTCTTGGGGGACTGTAAGTGAGGGTGCCTTTGATTGTGGTTTTGTCGTCAGTGTGGAGTTGAAAGTTCATGTGTTCCATGATCAGCGAGGTTTCGTCATCAGTGGTGGTGCAGGTGATCGATTCTTTGTGTATGATGGCAATGCCACCACAGTGCATGTTGGCGGAGTCGCGGTGCTTCATCTTTTATCCGATGGGTGTTCTCGGTGGCGATGTCAGGGGATTATGCGGGGTGAGCTAGCTTTCTGTAATGAAGGTTACTCGGGAGCTAAGGTGGAGATGATGTCCCAGGCTTCAGTTGTGTGTTTGCACAGTGATCTTGTATTGATCAGGAGGTAGCTGAGTTGTTCCAGGGAGGTATTGGGCGGCGGGTATGGCGAGGCGCTAGTAGCGGCGATGGAGATGGTGGTCAGCCCAGGGGTGGAGGTGAACCAGCAGCAGATGCAAGTGAAAGGCCCCTTTGTGGAGTAGAGCGATGCAAGGCAGCAGTTGTTGTTCAGCCCAGGGCACGGAGATCTGCAGCAGAGTACTTGTAGGAGTTCGGATGGCCAGGGGTCCTGGCACTAGGCATGGACGGGTGCATATGGGCTTGCCTTTAGAATGCCAGTGGTGCACCTGCTGCATGTGTCTACTGCGTGGCCTCACAGCAGCCTCCATAGGTAGTCCTGGTAGGTGGGAGGGGCTGGAAAGGAGGAGGAAGGGCGGCGAGTGGAAGCGAAAATGGCAGGAAAATGTCAGGAGCATGCGCTGGGCAACTGGCCCAGTAAGCTACAGAAAAGGCACCAGCAGCCGAGATACAGATAATTAAAATATCAGTACAGAGGAACAGAAGTAAAGATTTACAGCACACAAAAAAACGAGTGCAGCTAACCTGGTAGGCAGCGGGATAGAACCGGCTATCTAGAGGGCTGCAAGCAAGTCTGCGGTCTTGAGGAGCTGGGCAGCAACAGCTGGGGAGTGGCACAGAGACCAGGGTCAGAGGCTACTCCATTCCTGAATATTACATTTCAACTATCGCACAACACAAATACATATGCAGCATTTACGCTAGTAAGAAATCTTGTTTTGGTATCTTAAGTCTGCTCACATGGTCACCCAAGTCCACTGGAGTCCAAACTTTGGCTAGACGCTGAACGACAGATACATGTATGGATCCCAGAACAAATTGCTGTTTGAGTGCCATTGATGTCTGACATGGCTTCAAACATTCATACGGTACCAATTTAGGTAGGGTGAAGGAACGTGCTCTGCAGGCATGTGCATGGTATGATGTGAACACATAACAGGAGCACAAATACATTTGAAAAGTTGTTCACTGTGCACATGCCACCAAAGTACATGCCAACATTAGCTGTTGATGATTGGTAGTATTATCTTGGATATGTTTTACACCCCAACCACACTTGTGCCCTGTGCAACTTTGGACTTAGGCAAACATACTGGTCCCCATTTACAAGAGGTCTGTGCTGCTGTAGCACCACTTTTTATGATAAGGTGGTGCAGGCCTCTCAATCTTATTTATGAGGTGAAGCAAAGTCACCCTTCTTGGCTTTGCATGGTCTCATAGATATGGAGTAAGGCAAGGCAGCGAACATTATTTTAATTGCTTTAAAAAGTTTACCGTTCTGTGTCAGGTGCAAAGACATTTTTCCCCTTAGTATGCCCCCAGCATAACTTAATAGAATCAAAAGTGCTACGTCGAACCTAGAGGTTCACCTGTGATCTTCAGGTTACACATCGGTTTCAAATATTGACAGGATATCTCACTAGTACCCCATGTGGTACTTATGTGTCTACATGTTACCCAAGAGTAGATGTGTGAAATTAACTGTATAAAATAGAACCCTGGACATTAGAAAATGATGCCTTTCTTAATGCTAATTTCAGAAGACATGTTTAGCCTGCGAATGGTACAGCTGTAAGTTCGAATTATACTCCTTTGCTTCCAAAGACGCTCTCACCTATTTAACTATAGATATTCACCCATACTTGGAATTATAAAATCTGAATTCACCTTGCTAGCAATCAAACTAGACCTTCAGGTCGGCACAACTGCATGGCAAGCATGCTAAACTGAGACATGATTCCAGGAGCACATTTATCAATGGTGCTGTTAATCAATTGGTTCTGTGGGTCTCCTAATACTCCCACTCCTGGATGCCACTGCACCTGTTGCAGTGGCATCCGGGTGTTGGGGTGTTAGGAGACCCACAGAACTCCTAGATTATTGCTGTGTATCCCTATTCTACCAACCAGGGGGCCCATTTTACTTCTTGCTTTAGCGCCTATGGCCTCCTTGTTATTCTGCCAGTTGCCGGCACATCATAATAATATGCATTTGAAGATAGGTAGGCCGGAGCCCTATGGATTGGGCTGAAACCTTTCCAAAAGAAAATTACTGCCCGTTTAATGCTGTTTTTAGTTTAGTTTTTGAGTATGCAAAGGTCCGGACATGGTACTAAGTAGGACTTTAAACAAAATCACATGTAATCATTTGTAACATGACTTTTCTGCCCTTGTTTACTTTAATTATTAGCCAGAGTTCATTATCACAGCACTATAACACATTTGAAGGTGCTTTATATTTATATTCTAGCTGTTTGAAGTACGTACAGATATGGGCAAAACAATACCAGATTTAGGAGATTTTGCTTAGCAGGACATTAATATACTGGTGGTGCCAGTAGAAAATCAAGCAGGTGGCTATTGCCACAAAAAGAAAAAAAGACATGTTACTATTATAGAAAATATAGTATTTTAGTTCAGCATTACATTTGGACTACTACCTTGGAGTTTTGTGTCCGAAACAGGCCAAGGCTCTCCTGAATGACATTGGCTTTAACTTGGCCGCTTAAGGCATTCAGCAGACATAAAATGCAAAATGGTTAGAGGCCTAGCAATAGTTAATGACCGATGGATGCCAAAGATGGTACCTCCCTGAAGTGATCCTCACATTTACTTGACAAACCTCCAGGAGATGGCCCATTTAGGCAAGTTAAGGGTTTCGTCCGGCCTCACCTTATGGCTCTGCTATGTATAATATTTGGAAGTATCTATTTACCGGGCCACCAGCCAAATAGTACAAAATCTCTGCTATTTGCCCAGTGGCTGACAAAATAGTACATAATCTCTGCTGTTTTGACAGCCATAGACTACATAGTAGAGATGATGCAAAATTTGACCAGTGGGCAAGTAAATAATGTGAAGAGGTCTTAATTTAGCCGCTCATAAATTAAAAAGGGACTCCAGGCACTTATAGTGTGGTGGTCATCTTGTAGTGGGGATACAACATGTGCAAAGCATTTTAAAGTAAGTGCATATACAAATGTACAATAGTTTGTAAAAAGGTAAGTGCATGAATTAAGCCAAGCTGGTTACAAAGGGGAAAATAATGTAAACTCAATTTTGAATAAAAACATTTATGTTATTTTAATTTTGAAATAAGATGTAGAAATCAAACCGAAGCTTCAGGATATGGCACACAGATGTTTTGTGCTTCAGCCAGTGAGTATTTGACTGTCCGCAAAGCCTTCTGAGTATGGATTTGAGCATGTTACATAAATGTTTTACTAATTCATGAGAATGCATTGTTTTTTTTATTCTTCATGATGCTCCTTTTGGTGATTTTTGAGGGCTGGGCTCTTTTGGGGCTTCCTATGGAAAGCCTTGTGCTAGCTGTAGGCTTTTTCCTAAAGGAGATTGTGATTGCCTAGTATTTAAAACCTGGCAACACAGCAGCAGTTGACAAGCAGCAGACAAACGGGAATGCATGCAGGTAGGTTGTATCTGGGCCACACAGGGAGGAATACTTAGAGTAGACCATTAGTGCTTGGGTGCACAGTGGTTTGGGATGCTTGCAGGAGGTCAATTGAATAAGACACAGGAATGGGACTTCTGTGGAATGGGGAAGTGAAAGCAGAAGACAGGTAAGTAATGCATCTGTGTACTTTATTAAGTTGCCTGCTGAATCAAGACACTTTTTTCATCCTAGTCACCCAGCATGCTGGGTTTCTGGCATAGATGTGTTTGTTCCATGTCATGATTGGCCATTCAGCCATACTGACATCCTATTCACCAACACAATGTCTCTTGGGAATGGTTGTTTTGATTTTTGACATGCTAAGCAGTGTTTTAAGTGGTCAAGGTTATGTATCTACTGAGTCCTTATTTCTGTCCTTGACAGTGCTATCTCATTTAAAGAAATCTGGAAGCTAAAAAATAATCTGAGTGGCAAGCGTGGAGGTTATACCTGACTAAAGACTTTGTGGAGGGGTCTGGGAAAGGAAGCGATAGGACCAGTAGGAGGAGGATGATAACCAGTAGGAGAATAAGTGCCAGAAGGTGGACCACCAGTAAGGCTAGGACGACCAAAGGCACAGGGACCAGGACTAGAAAAATAAGGCCATGGGAGACCTAATCCACGAGGACCAGTATTACCAATACCAGTGTGGACCAACAAGAAATAGATGAGGAGATACAGGACAAGGAAACAGGGTGAGAAAGATCAGGAGGGCCAGTACAATGCGGAGCAGGGGGTCTGGACCCCTTGGACAAGGGCCCAAATGAATAGAAAGACCATTGGTAGGAGAAACAGAAGGCCCTGGACCATACCAACAAGGAGGGCTAGGAGGGCTTGAGTGCACCAACTAGGACCAGAGGGACAAGAGCGACCAGGGACAAGAGTAGCAGACCTAGGTAGGCAGACCAAAGAGGGCCAGTACAAGGAGACCAATGGAAAGAAGGATCAGACACAAAAGGGCCAAAGCCACAGAGATCAGATCAAGGTTGACCAAGAGGCTCGAAGTGAATAGACCAAGATTGAGAAGCCCACAACCAGAAAGGACAAGTGCTGGCAGGACCAGGAAGCCCTAGAATCTCCAGGATGAATATAAAGGACAAGGATGAGGAAGTCAAGGCCCAGAAAGTCTATGAGGATTAGACTCACAGGGATCCTAAACAAGGGTGAGAAGGGCTATATGAACCAGGGTGACACACAACATGGGAACTAGGAGGACAAGTGCCACAGGAATGAGGAAGACCAGACCCAGGAGGACCATTGATATGAGGACCATAATAGAGGGGGCCATGGTCAGATGGACCAGAACAAGGTAGAGCGGGCAAACCAGGAGACCAGGAGGAGTACTAGGACTAAGATGGGGCAGGAGGATTGGGGGAATAGGAGGGCTAGGGACCCCAAAGCAGGTGGGACCAGCAGCAGAAGACCGGAAACATGCGGAGGAGATAAAGAAGTACTAGAACTAAGACCAGGACTACATGTACCAGGGAACCAGGAATAAAAGGGTTAGGAAAAGGCATACCAGGGGACATGACAAACCAGGAGAGCAGGACCATGAGAACTGATGGACGAGAATTAGGGTGAAAAGGATGAAAAGCTCCAGGACCGGGAGCCTTTGAAACAGGAGATCCAGGATCAAAAGGACTGGGGCAGCAGTACATGGGAATGGTGATCAGTCAAACCAGAACCAGGAAGTACAGGGCCAGGTAGTTCTTAGACTAGCATGAACTGGAGGTCACGGAACATCAGAACTAGGAAATGCTAGAATTAGCTGTGACAGGACAAATTATTGCAGAACCATGTGGGAAAGGAGCAAGAGGACGAGGACCAAGATTATCAGCACCAGATTTCAGAGCAGTGCGAAGATCAGGACCTGGAGGATAATTGTCAGTATGTCCAGGAAATTAAGATACTAATAATATTGTAAATCCTCATTCAAATATATTCTTTTCTATCAATGCTCTATATTTCATAATACATAGAGCTCATGACCACAAAAAATATAGAAAATTACCAAAAAATGTTTTATTCCAAAGAACATCCATGGCTCACAGCACTCCACACAGACAGTTAGTACTGGTCTTGCCGAAGAACCGAGAGTGATCCTCTGCCCTTTATTTACACCATTCAGCCGAGCTTGGCCTCCTGAGTGAATGTGTGATACGTTGTATAGTAAAGGCCGGATGGCACTCTACACCTTGCTCCCCAGATGGAAAAATGATGCCTCACATAAAATGACAGGAACAATTTGGACAGGCTTGGTAACTTGTAGAGGAGAACACAGTGTCATCTTTTGCCCCACTTCCATCCCGAAGTATGATTAATAGAGATCCTCTGCAATTTGCAGGGGCCCTTGCCAGAGTTCCAAAACAGATTCCTGTCTCCATGCACTAAAGCATAATGCACGCTCTATGCCCACTCTGCCTCAAACATGCAGCACAAGTATTCCTTCT
Source organism: Calotriton arnoldi (assembly GCA_963921515.1). NCBI lineage: Eukaryota > Metazoa > Chordata > Amphibia > Caudata > Salamandridae > Calotriton > Calotriton arnoldi. Next base: position 784,196 of record CAWUFW010003746.1, on the reverse strand, counting down.
CCATTGATGCCTCAAATGGACGATGAAACGCCCCAGCTAAAAAGGAATAGACAGCCCTTTTAAGCAATGGTGGCCAGTAGGCAACTCTCCCATTGAAAGAAACTAGTACAACTGCTTGTTCTTCCTGCTAGAATCATTATGAGTTCTTCTAAGCCAAAAGATGTGACAGTAGTCACTTTCAGAAAAGGGTGTGTACACCTGGTGTGTTTCTCCAGACAACAGGGAGCTAGCTGGTGTGAAACTGAAGCTTCTTCAAATAAGCTATTTCACGTGACTAAAGGGTGCTGTGGGGGAAAATCTAAATATAAAGGCATTCTGTGAGGGGAACACCGGGCAGGGGTGAAAGCTCTAGCAAGCTTTGCAGCAGGACATTTCCATCCAAATATAACTTCAGCAATAATTGTTACAGAGTTTTGACATTTCTTTATTTAAAGTAAGCCCTTTGTGAATAGTTGTACATTTCTATACGTGCTGGCGTAACTGTGCAACACTGTCTTGGTTTTTAATGTGTTTGATGTTTCTATAGGTGTGCTTATTTCTGTTGGCAGTATTATTTGAAGTGTTACAGTGTGTTTTCTTAATACATGGTCCCTAATTAACTTCCTGTTTCTAGGCAAGAGGTTTTTCTGTCTCATTAATAGCTCCTTGCTGGCCCACCCTCCAGTGATGTGAGCCATCTCCTTTTGAGTCACCTACCTTGACTTAGTATACCTCTTCTACCAGGGTATCCTTGTAAAAGGCGGAGAAGTTAAGGGCATCTCCTTGTGGCTTCTCCAAAGTGGGGGCCTTTTAGGGTCAGGAAGGTCCTAGTTCCAGGACCCCTGTCCTTTTTCATCCTTGGCCGTCCACATCCTTCTTTGATCCACACTCTCTCTTTTGTGTAAATGAAGCGCATTTCTTCACTGAATACATCTCTCTGTTTGGCAGCTAAATGTTCAACAATACCAATGAGTTGTGCTATCATCACTCCTGGGTAAGCCCAAATGCCAATTTTCATAACTTGTGATGTTAGGTTGGGTCTCCCTGTCTTCTCTGGGTTGTACTGTTACTATTTTTGTCATACAACCTTAAGCACATGCCAACAATTCAAAAGATGGTACAATAAATATTCATCAACAACAGTATTATTTTGCTGGTTTTATTTTTGGCCCACTAGCCCCTTCTTTTTAGCCAACATGTGTTTCGCCGTATGCAACCATGATCCTGCAACTTCATCAGGGCTAAAAAACAGAAAAAAATCCAATTGTAATGCTACATGTCACTCCAATGTAGTCAAACACCCATATTTTGGTGACATATGTTTATTGATATTATATTTTCACATATTTTGTGACATATCAGTGGAAACCCATGCGCATTGTTTTGAAAAATTCCTACAGTTGACGAATCGACACATGGCTATAGTGACCAATGGTTGTCCTATATAATCCTCCCCCTTTTTAAGCACCGCAGTTGAGAGGCCAGACAGATTTAGATAGTGTGTGACTTTCTTGTGAGTGCCGGTTCCTATCAAATCACCCATCCCCAAGTATATTTTATTACTTTTGGGTAACCCCACTGACCCATTCATGTATGGTGTCTGATGATTCTTTTGTCGCACCGTCACTGTGACGCTTAGACTCCTCACCGCATATTCTATGACTAGTTGACAATGGCCCTTCCTAAGGGTTCCTCTCGACCTTTTGTGGTTGAACCCTCAGAACATCTGTCATAGTTGTTAACATACTATAGCTAGGTATACACTGCATACTGCCCACTCCCTTGGGTTTATCGTCTGCCAGTCTTGGGCAGAAACTTACACTTATATAATTGGCCCTTCGTGTATGATGCTCACTGTCTCTCATGGGTGGACTCATCAGCGTATTTACCAAAGTAGGCTATCTACTGCTAATTCACATGGCGTTCTACTCTTGCGACTCATGTACAGACTGCGCAGAGTAATTACTATGCCTGGTTCTGGTTTTAGAAAGGCTACTTCTCTAATAGCCAGGGTGGGCTCATCTGAATGCATTTTATGGCTACTTGTGAAATACTTATTTCATGGACTGCTCCCTGCTGGCCATGGGTGGACAGCTACTCCTTTTGGAAACTGCATAATTTCTACTCATTTGCTACTCATGGGTTGAATCTGCAGAGCCTATTCTGTGCCTGGTGTGATATGCAATGTACCGTGCTTATTCCTAAGAGTTGCAATTTGCTCCTTGTCATGCCAGAGTGGCTTCCTCAGCCATACACTATGGCTGGATGTACAACGTTTGCTCTTCTGTAGCTCCACAGTGGGCCATCACAGCACATACTATGGCTTGGTGTAGAAAACTAATTTCTTAGGGGTGAACTTTTTAAGGTATAAGCCTTGGCTTGTTACATAAAGCTTATCTTATGGCCTTTGGCTCTCACTTTTGGGTGAACTCCTCAGAACATACATCATGGCTGAATGCCTTAAGCTGATCCATTTGATTTATTCCCACAACACTCATATTGTACTCCAGAAGCATACAACAGCTAATGCAAGACTGCACCTCACATGTGTAGCATGGGCATTTACAGCCACGGTCACGTCTTCACTAGGCCCCCATGGGCCCTCACCATGGATGGGGGGCCTCATCACTTCTTCAGCCTTTGTGCAAAGGCCTGCAGAACACAAAAGAGGAGATATCGCCAACTACAGTCTGCTGCACAGTGTGCCCCAAGCATCATCATGTCCTTCCCAGGAAGCACGAGTAGCACAGCTTCAATGTAGCGAATTGTTGCTGACAAAGAATGCACCTCCTTGTCTCTGAATGTCACTGTCCTTTGGGCAGGAACAAAAATACAGCACAGCTGAGAGTGGGACAGGGGAAGGTCGAGTAGGGAGCGACCACGGAATTAGAGCGGAATCATGAAGTACAGAGGCACAGATGAGATACAGAGAAAGATAGAGAGAGGGTGTGAGAGAGATGAAGGAGCTGCAAGAGGTGATTTTCTCAATCTCTGTATCCAACGAACAGCCCTGTATTGAACCACGTGGAATACAAACATGTATCAACTGTACGCTCCATATAAAAGGCATTGAAAACGTCCATATAAAATCCTCATAAATGCTGCTCTGTTTGTTAATTCCAGGAATAGAATATTTCTGGTCAGTCTGAAATTAAACTTCCAACTTTTAATGATTGTCCTAGATTGGGAAGCACAGGGCGGATAGTCAATAAAGACTCTCAGGGGCAGATTTACAAGCCCCTTGCGACACTTTTGCGCCATCGTTGCATCACTTTTGTGATGCAGCTGCAGCATAAACAATGCAGCTAATTTACAACGTGACGCATCTAGGGAGATGCGTCACGTTGTAAAGCCCTGCGTCAGGTATAATGTATACAGGGTGGGCATTCCCACGCAGGAAAGCCTGGTAAAAGTGATGCAGTGAAATCTACAAGATTTAATTGCGCCACTTCTAGGACGCCACTGCGTCAAAACCTTACGCCTGCTTGAAGCAGGCATAAGGAGTGATGCAGTACAATAAGTATAGGCCTCAACATGCATTGCTGGAGTTACGTCATTCTTGCAACACGACTCAAGCAATGCGTGACTTTGAGCCAACAGATGCATCAGAATTTCTGAGGCATCTGTCAATCCTTGCGCTATGGTGCGCCGTACTGTAAATACGGCGCATCCATGGTGGCGCAAGGGTATCGCAGGCTGGCGCAGGGAAACTGACGTATCTTTACAGATGTGTCATTTTCTTGTAAATCTGCCCCTCAGATACTTAATTGTAGACCTGGTTTATAATACTGCCCTAAGGACCTCCACCTAGCAGAGCAAAGATAGAGGGGGAATAACATCCAGTTTGGTGTTGATTTGTTTACGCCATTAACTTCTGCTTTACTTGCTCATCCAAACATGAAGTTGTTCTTTGTCCTCGTTACTCCCAGCCATTAACTGCTAGAGGATGGCAAGACTTACACTAAGACTGGGGGCAGATTGATTTATAATAAGAAGCCGCAACACGCCTCAGTATGATGGGAGCCTAATTTCCTCCTTTCATGAATGTCTCTTTGTAATAACAGCTCACGATATTTTTGGTAGTCATCATCAGAGTTGACTAAAATGATTAGCAGCAGACTAGGCAATGATGGCAAAGACATTGGGAACCTGGAGTGATGTGCCCCTATGGAATACTGATTTGAATACACCAGGTAATACTGGTGTTCATCTGACTAGTGCTGAATAACTGGATATCTATTGAAAAAGCAGTAAAGAGGCTCACAAAGACAAGGAACTGAAATAAGTAGTGAAAATGGACCATGTTGAATTTAAAAGACTGAGGAATGTGGGAAGAAGGGGACAATATAGACTGATGACAGGTAAGATGATGGAACTGGAGTACTGGTGAGCAGGAGGACAATCCAGGATAGGGAAATGAGCTGGAGGGCTTCTGCACCACAGGAAACAGTTGAAAAGCACTGACTGATGGAGGTATATTCCTTTTATAGTTGCTGGTACTTCAGCATGCTTTGTGCTCTCTAAAACCAATAATAGAACATGCTCCATAAGGTTCCTTGGCAAAGACCCATGTGCAGGACAAAGACCCTTCTCACCTGTACATGTGCAGCTAGTTCAATCCTCTCTAGAAATAAGACAGCATTTGTTATTCTTCTCCGCTAACTGTGTGCTTGTCCATTCCCTGATGCAGGACCCTTGGTGAAGACAACTGATTCTAGACTTGGTTTGGTTGCAGATGAAGGCCCTTGGGTGAAGGCAATGGTTTCAGGCTTTACCATGCTGCAGAAGACAGAGCAAGATCCCTGAGGCAGCAGGATGGGGGGTACAGAGCCTGTCAACTACCTTTCACCAGATGAACCATCAGTTGCGTGTCTTGCGCTTAGATCTGAAAGTCCAGCTGAACTGTACTAATTAGTTTTGCCAAGGAAGCCATGTATCCATTAAAAATGTAAGTAGTAAAGTGGTAAATTGGGGAGGCTTGTGGCAGCCCAAGTACTGAGCTCAATCACCATGAAATAATTATCCTGTCCTGTTAAACTTGGCCCGAGAGATGTGATTCCAATCAAGATTTGGCTGTACCTCAGATTGCTAGGAGGCAGCCCAGCTTTTCCGGATAACCTGACTGGTCTATTGTAACACCGGTTGCTAGCAGGGCTAATATAACAGGACTGCTGGCTTGACCTTGTCCCTGTCCCATAATAGTTCTTCTGAGTACTCCTATAGTAGTTTCCGAGACTCCAGTCAAAACTCTGACTATTATTCACTGTGTAGGAAAAACGTATAAACATGCTACTGTAACTGTTCATTGACCACTCCCTCCAACAGTGGTCCAAAACTAGCATTTAAGACCTTGGCCACGACATTCACAGGAAGGATTTCCTTTTCAAGGAAGCGAGTCGTAACAGCCCATTGAAGCAGTAGTGAGACCACTCCCGCTTACCACTACTGGGACCGATACCAAGGCATGCTTCTGAGAGGCGATCCAACAATTACCCAGCATGACCAGTTTTTAAGACTCATACTTTTGCCTTATCCAAAGAGGTGGGTGTAAGAAAGTGGCTCTGTATATACTGAACCAAAGTAAGGTTCAGTGTGCACAGAGTCCACAGTCCCCAGAGGTTTGGCAGAGGCTAAAGTTAGATATAACCTTACTCTCTAAAGTGGTAGCTTGGTCGAGCAGTAAGGCAGTATCAGAGGACAGTGTAAAGCATTTGTTGTACACACTCAGTCAGCAAATGGTCTCACACACTCAAGAACTGAACTCTAGGCCAATGGTTTTGTATCAAAATATATAGTTGTTTTATTTTAGAACCAACAATAGGTATCAAAATATACTTTCTCAGAATGAGTTACTTTAGTTAAATACTTTTCAAATAGGCAATAGACTTTTGAATACAATAGTTACAGTTGTTGCAATAGGCAACACAATTTCAACCACAATAATACATTGAGCTCAATGGGAATTTCTAGTTAAATGCAATAGATTACTTTTTGGATTACTTTTCTTACCACAGGACTGGATCCTAGATTCAGTCCTGGGACATCTCCTGTAAACAGTTGAGTAAAAACGTTTTGGTTACAGTTGTGATTTTTAAGGAATATTATTGTATTTTAAAAGTTGACACAAACTTTTTCACATAGAATCATCAATGTTATCCTATGGGAGGAAATTCACTTAGCAGGTAAGTGTGGTTATTGTTACTTTTTCTAACTCAGTGTTGGATCCTGGATCCAGCACTGGTGCATCTCCTGTAAACAGTTGAAAGAATGTGTTTTTGTTATACAGGCGATTTTTAACGAATATTTGTAAGTTTGCAAAATCGACACTTAGAAACTTTTTCAGCAAAAACCAGGCAATGTTATCCTATGGAAGGAAATTCAAGTTACCGGTAAGTAGAGTTATGATTACTTTTCAGGGTCAGTGCTGGGCACCAAGATCCAGCACTGGGATCTCTCCTGATAACAGGTGAGTAATTTCGTTTTCGTTCATCGGACAATTTTTAGTGATTATTTTAAAGTTTCAAAACTCGACACTTAGAAGAAATTTCAGTGTAAACCAGTCAATGTTACCCTATGGAGAAAATGTAGGTTATCGGTTTTCAGGTAAGTACTCGACTGGCAGAGTTAAGGTTCTGGGCATAGACTCAGGGGTCTCCCAGGGTCAGTGATTCACTGTTGTTGCACCCTCAGCGGCACTAGGGCGGCCGGGTGCAGAGTGTTGAGGCCCAATGTTATCCTATGGGGGATAGGGGCCTCCGGTTGGTGGCTGCTGGCGAGCAGGCCACAAGGTTGTGGGAGCAAAGCTCCTAGGGTTTAGGTCAGGGCAAATTGGGAAACAAGCAAGCACAAAAGGTGCACCCTCAGCGGCGCTGGGGCGGCCGGGTGCAGAGTGCTGTTTTGGCGTCGGGTGCCCTGTTGTTTTCAATGGGGATTTTCGGTTTTGGTTTTCAGCTGCAGGCTCGGTCCAGGAAGACTTCCAGGAGGAACCAACAGCTGGGCAGGTAAGTTGGAGGGCTCGGGGACGTAGGTGCACCTCGGGTTCCTTTCTCCAGGGCGCAGGGCGGCTGGATGCAGGGGTGTCTTTTGAGGTTGGATTTCACCTTACCGGGCCACTTGCGGTTGGGGGGTCTCGTGCAGAGGCTGCAGGCGACGTCGGGGAGTCCTGGAGGGGTCAACCCACAGTGGACTCGGACTCTGGAGCGCTGGGGGACCTCGCTGGGACCGGTGGGCCACTTGAACTCGGGCTGTAGGCGACGGGTGCAGTGGTGGTTCCAGGCGTCGGGTTTCTTTTTCCTCAGCAAGCTCGGAGTCTTTGTTTGGTGTTTCTTTTGAACAGAGCTGCTGTTCACAGGAGATCCGGTCTTTGTTGAAGGCAGTCAGTCCTCCCCGGGGTTCTGGAGGTCGCTGGCTGCAGGACAAGACGGTTTTTGGGGCAGGATCTCTGGAAACTGCAGACGGGCCGGTAGGGGTGGGGCCAAGTCAGTTGTTCTCTGCAGTCTCCTCTGCTGGGCATCTTCTTTCGTCCTTTTTCTTCTTAGGTTGCGGGAATCTGAGGAAGGAAGGTTCAGGGTGCCCCTAAATTCTAAATTTAGGGGCACTACAGGTAGGTAAAGGGCAGGGACCAATGGGTCCCTTCCCTGGGGTGGGTACACCCCCTATCCTGCCCCTCTCCTGTGGGAGGGGGGCAGTAGCCTAGTCCTGATGGGCAGGGCTCTCCATCTTCAAGATGGCGAGAGCCCGGAGTTGTGCTTCACCTCGCCTCCCCCACCTGAGGGGTGGGGTTGGCAGAGGCTGACACATCCCCTTTCCTCCTTTGGGGTTTCCCGCCAGTCTTCCCGCCAGAGAGGGGGTCAGAACCGGTGGGGGCCAGTTGCTGAGTACAGCAAGTGACCTGGAGAAGCTCACAAAGGCGGCATGCCTTTGAAGCTTCCCCTGCCCATCCTGGGGGAGGAGACCTAGCACCTCGCCCAGGATGTGCATTGTTGCAGGCCCAGGAGAGCTGGATGGCTCTCCACCCAGGGGTCCAGCAACATGTCTGCTGTGTGGCAGCCGGGGCAGCCCCTCAGACAAGACGTGGATTGTAGGTTAGGTTCAGGGGGCAACTCTAAGTTGCCCTCTGTCGTGCATTTTACATTAAATCCCACCCTGGCATCAGTGTGGGTTTAATGTGCTGAGAAGTTTGATACCAAACTTCTTAGTCTTCAGTGTAGCCATTATGGTGCTGTGGAGTTCGTAATGACAAACTCCCAGCACCATATACTCTTAATGGCATCACTGCACTTACAGTGCCCAGGAATGGCCCTGGGTACTGTAGGGGCACAGGGCTCATGCACCTGTGCCCACACCACTGGCATAGTGCACCCAGCTAGAGGGGTGTCTGAGGTATGCCAGGGCAGTGTGTTTTGTGGGCATGGCACACAGGGATGTGTGCCATGTCGACTCTCTGTTTAGTTCTGCACCAGCCTGCAAAGGCAGGGTGTGTGTCAGGGTACAGGGCCTCTAAGGGTGGCACAATAAGTGCTGCAGCCCTTAGGGGCCTTCTCTGGTCACAGTGCCCTGGGTACCTAGCGTACCATTTACCAGGGGCTTACCTGTGGCCAGAGATGCCAATTGGGTTTAGGCTTTAGTACAGTTTTTAGGGAAGGAACACAGGCCTTGGGTACCTGATTGGCAGGGACCCAGGGCACACCAAGGAAAAGTGCATCAGTTATCAGGCAAAAAGTGGGGGGGTTACTGCAACAGAAACCCACTTTCCTACAGTGGGGAGGAAAAATGGGGAATTCTGCCTATGGACTGCTCAATTTGTTTTCTGGATTTTAATGATCTCTTAAAAGGCAGTTCAAGTTCACCAATCTTTGTGAAGGCAATACCATGATGAAGAGGTATGATGGATGAGTGAGCAATCTGAACCCCTCCCATCAATGCGGAGATCGCCACAAAGCAAAGGCAGGAGAGGGGGAGGCACAGATGTCCAGGCAGAGTGTGTAAATTGCATTTTGTAGTAAGAATGTAGCACTACTGGGTACTTCTTTACATACTCCAAAATGCAAGATGTGAATCATGACCACTTCATTTTGGGAAGTTATTTAGTTCTAAACCTCTAATGGGGGCTTGAAAGGTCTCCATGATTGCCCCCCACAGAAGTGCACAAAAGCCTATTAGTGTTAGAGGCTCCCCTAATAAAATAGGCAATGCCTGACTTTAAACATGCATAGGGACTCAGTGATATAGGTTCAATATTCGGGCAGCATTGAAAAATCTTCAGGGTCTCTCGGCATCTGTGATTTAGAAATTCAAACTTTATTGACATTGATGTTATTAATCTTGTTTAAAATTCAGTAAATACGGGGAATGGATAACAAATGCTATGAGGTGGGTTCAGAGTACAGATCACAGACATACGTGCTTATACATATGAGGTTTACTGGTTTATGTCCCATGCATGCAGGTTGTGTCACACGTATGACACGGGGATTTTGTCCACGTAGTGCAAATCGAACTGCCTGTTCGCAACCAGTGGGGGAAAATGCTAAATGTGCGCTAAGTGTATTTCCATGCTGTTTACATGATTTTGCAAAAGTGGGAATATTATATCAATAATTGCTACTGTTCCACTTCCGTGTAAGGCTACTCCATGCCTGTTACCAACAACAAAAGGCTGGTACTAACTCTTCACCTTTAAATGTGGAATAACATGGGGAAGACTCATTCCAGGTGTTGTTCCCCACTTAAATGCAAAGTTGATGTAATCTCATGATTACCAGTTGCTGTGGTATTAACATAAATGTCCTAATAGCCTCTTGTCGAGGGCCAAAGGCACTACTATTAGTAGTGGGTGTAGCTGCATCAGCAGCTATTAATGCTTTCACTAGGACTGTGCACATGCAATATGAAGCAATCATTATAAAGAAGCCTCTTGAAGTGGGTCAGACTGTTTTATTACAGACGTGAAGGGAGAAGAAAGGTAAGGAGTAATTAGATACAAGGGGGTGAGAAGGCTCTGCATCATCATTGGAGGTCCATAAACTGTGCATGAATCAGTTTTGGTGCACCATGGAACCTAATACATGTCATTAAAATATCCCAAGTAAATGTGAATATTGAAAATCCCTCACTCAGCATCCTTCAAAGAATGAAGAGTATGGTTGGGGACTGGGCTTCCAATGAGGTGTTCTAGCACATTTTAGATTTTTGATGCGATCTAGGGCCAGTTACTCATTGGCCCATGTAATTTTTCAATAGCTACACAATAGAAGCTGTAATCTGGGGGCTATCTGCTGCCAATGCCTCACATAGTTAGAAGAACACAGAAACACTGCATAAGGTCTGAACCTGTACATTCTGTTTCAACAAAGTGATAGCTCAAGAAGTCTGAATCCAGAGACTGTGGGCCTCTGTAGCCTGTCTGATAGTTATGATGTGTGAGCCTGTACGTTTGGTTTCCCCTGATAGCTCATTAGCCTGAATCCAGAGCCTGTGAGTCTGTTTATCCTGTGTAACAGCTCTACTGGAAAACTTGGGCCTGTGCATTCTGTTTCACCTGAAAACTGCCTCAGAATTCAGAGCCTATGGATGTGTATAAACTGTGGAATAACTCATCAGTGTGAGGTTCGAGCCTGTACTTTCTGTTATATATTAAGGATAGCCAGAATCCAGAACCTGAAGGTCTATGAAACCTTGGCATAGCTCTGCTGAAAAGGCTGAGCCATGAGGTTCTGTTTTAACCAAGGGATGGATCTGATCCAGCGGTATACCAACAACAGATACTCCACTACCATATACTCACCTGGGCCCATAAACACACAATTGAGTAAACCGCTGGAGTGACAAAGTTTTTATTTATATATTTCATAATATTCAGGATTAGTTATTTAATATTCCTAACTAACCCTTCACAGATCAAAAAGTTCTTTCCTCTGGTCGATGGACCATTAGTTGAACTAGTTGATGGTGATAATTAACATAACTCTTAACTATTATTTTATTTGAAGTAAATGATCACAGACTCAGGAAGGTTTAAAATCTTTATCTAAATTAAATGCATGTGAACCATTTCAAAATACAGTGCAGTCACCATCATTCATAGGAGAGAAAAATTAATTCATTAAATTCAAAGAAAACGTTTACTTTGGACTCATACAATAATCAATGCTCAGAAAGGGAGAGGATAGAGAGAAAAGAACATTCACAAATAACGAGAAATTATATTTACCAAGAATGGTGTGAAAGACCAACCCCCTGGCCAAAGAGCTGGTAAAGGTCCCCTGGGAAAGGTCAGGAGACAAAGACTTCAGAACAGGATTCAGGACAGGATAGTTGACCTCTCTAGAATACCGACGATTGCGCCGCACCCTTCTCTGACACTCTCTTCTTCCTCGAGATTCTTCCGCGATCTTCTGATCTAACCCAATTAAGTTAGGATAGAAATTTCTGCTTCAGATTCTGCATTCGGCTCTTCATCAGCATCTCACAGCATCTCCCCCAGCACAGCAATTCTGCAGCAATTCAGCCCATCAGCATCTCAGCAAAAGCTTCTGCAAGTCTCTCCTTCTAACTAACTAAAGCTATCTTAATTATACCTTCGTTTTCTTCATGTTCCACCCACTAAAGTTTCAATATCGTAAAAATACGAAAATATGATTGGTCAGGCAAGGGGGAAGCTCCATCACACCATGCTTACATGTCATTAAAATCAGTTCAACTATTGTTCGCAAACCCATCCCCTTAATTTTTATTCATAAATTTAGTTCTCATACGCATTCACATTTCACTTTGAAACATTATTATAATATTCTGAATAAGAGTCCTCATTGTTGAACTCTTCACCATCCGTTCTCAGGGTGTATCACTTGTGTCCTTGGCTCGCGTTCAATATCTAAGTCATCATTCCGGGTTAACTTTCAGTGGACATGCGCAGTCTTCACATTGCTCAGCTTAATTCAGTTATGCATGAGAGGCCCAAATGCGCACTTAATAATAAAGTCAAAAAGACAAATATTAATTTCACAAATAAAATGGTTGCACTCTATACCTCCCATCTCTACTCTGTCCCAGTTCATTTATTAATATCTTTTTCCCACATTAGCATTAGTAAAATGGCTCGATTCAGTTCAATAAGCAGATGCCATGCACGCGAGTCTTCAAGACTCAATTTTAGTGTCTTCTGCTCATGCGTCAGAATTTCCCTCCAAGCGTTACCTCGTCATACTATGTAGATGCAGTTGATGCATGCGCACAACAGTTTCCCAGTTTAAAGCGGTATTTGTCCGTCTTCATTGTTATCCGCGTTAGTACACACATAGGCAAGCTTCACTAACTCGCGTGTTCATGTGCTGCGTATTAATTATTCACAAAATATGATTAATAACATGTTAATGAGTTAAACGAGTGGATCGCCTCCGAGCAAGTCTCTTTCTTACGAGACCTTGCTCCATCAATCCCCTCTCTGATGGCATTTTTGAGCCATCACAAAATTACCCATCCCTTCCCAGATGCCAACTTTAACAATTCTCAATTTTCTCCTTCTTCATTTATCATTTCGTCAGTTACTTCTTTTCCTTCTAAATCTTTCATCTTTTTGTATAGCTTTCCTTTCATTTCCTCTAACTGAATTTCTTCATATTCCCTCTTTCGTTTCTTTCCCTTTCCTTCCCTCTCTGCATGTATCCTTCTTTTTCCCTTGCTTCTGCAACACTTGCATGTGATCATTACTGTCATTACTATTGTCATTATCACAACTACTGGCAATATTATTTGACCTAGAAAACTCTTTCCAAAATTAGTAAACCATTTCCCTATTGATGTTATACTCTTTTTTAATCTTCCCCATACACTGTCAACCTCCAGTTGGGTTAAGTCATTATGCATTCTTGTAATATTTCCAATATACCCTTTAATGTATTTTGTCCGGAATGTAAGTGCAGCAATGTTGAATTTTCAACATACCACAGACTCCGCCTTCTTTTGCCAATAAAATATCAAGAGCAAGACAATTTTGTAAAACCATAGACTTTATTGCAACCATCTCTGTATTAATCATTAAGAATCCTCCAGCAGTATCTGTAGAAAGACGATCAACTATTGTTGACAATTTGCAAATTTTACGTGAATTTAGAATGACTCCAACTGAGGGTATCAATGCACTAAATATATCACTTAATATTTCAGAAAAACTAGCTCCTCTTCTCCGTGTTAGTCCATTAGATATTTCATTGATTCCATTGATTCTGTCTACATCGTAGATCTTTGGAAAAACTATTCCAAAATAACAGCTCCCATACCATCTTGCAGGTAACCTATAATTATTCCCGCATACATAATAAATTCCTGGAAATACAGGATCGGTTCCCCCTTTTGGTCCCCATCCCCCTAAAATTAGGAAGTTGTGTTCACATTCACTGGAACCAATAAAATTGTTATTATAATCTGTCTTTAACCTATGGAGGCAGAATTTTCCCTTTTTCACAAAGTCTAGGGACATCGCAGCATGAGCCTCGCCCTTTGCATAATTTCCCTCTTTCTCAGCCCATGGAGGTACATGGGATTTCTGTTCAGCAGCTTTCTTTGCTAAATCCTGTCTCCTTTCTTCTACTAACTTCAAAAACTCTTTTTCTTCTTCACGTAATATACATGTTAGGTTATCCTTGTGTGCTTGTGCTATATCTATTGAACTCATTGTTAATAAGAATTCACCCATGAACTGTGCATCTTTACTACTAAATACTGGATTCATATTCTTTCGAATAGGTAGTTCTGAAAATACTGCATCTAAGTTTGAATAAAAATACTGAAGTTTCCCGGTTAAGTAAAATAAACTTGATAAAACACTACATGATATACCATGATATACCATATGTTAAAGGTATATGGTGATAAGTCACCCCTTCTGACCCTGATGAGGGTAACTTCATACAGACATAACAATTACTAATCTCCATTGTATTAACATACTGAAATAACAACTTAGTAAACACATTTAAAGACGAATCATTGTCTGATTCATTATGATAGTTGATCTCATCTTCTACCCCATTTCTATTTTAGTTCCCTTTATTCTATTTACTTTTTCACTAATAATTATACTATTCTTGTTATTTGTTTACATTAACAAAGGTACTCCCACTGTTAGAAATAACCACACTAATACTACTAGTAAAATACTACATAAGCAAAATCTTAAACATTTTCTTTTTAAACTTCGTTTCGGTCTTTCAGTGTCTTCAACTTCTGCCATTTTAATCTGAGAAAATTTCTTTTCTCTTTTACTTTCTTTATTTAAATTTTCTTAAAAATCCTGTTTTTTTAAATTTATTTATTTATTTTTTTATTTTAAGGAGGCCTTAATTTGTTTTCATCAATCAGTGCAACATGAACTCTCTCTGATTCCTCTCGTAAATCTAAGTTTTCAAATTCCTCTAGTATAACATAGGTCCACTCAGGGGCCTTGTATTTTCTGTTCAGAATTCTCAATCTTGGGCTTTTTCGCATAAGTTTTACTAAGGTTTGTTTAGATTGCGTCTGACTCGTAACTTCATTTACTTGCTCTGGTTTCTTTTCTGATTTTCTTAGATAATATCTTAGGGGCCGATTACGATGGCGGGCGGATCACCACCTCCGTGCCGGTGGTGGCTTCCGCCGGCATGGCGGGTGCTGTTTTGCCTACCACGGTCGCGATTCCCCGACCGCCATATTACGATGGGCAGACATAGCCCAAATCCCTACCGCCGTGGTGTTTTTAGTTCCGCCAGTAGTTTGGTTCCGCAACGAGGGCGGACGTAGCCAATAGCGGGAGACCGCTGTGCGGAATGACGTGTAGACCGCCGTCCGAATCACAATGCCTCAAATAGGCAATCGGACCGCAACAGAGAAACCACCCATTGAAACACGGCGGAAGCAATACTGCGGAGGAAAACGGCAATAACATACAACTCCACGCGTTCGCTACCGCAATGGATCCTGCTCTACAAGCCCTACCGCTGCTGTTCCTGATCCGCGATCAACAAAGACGACGCCGCCGTGGACAACATCGCAGGTACGTCAATGACACACATCCGCATACAACACCAACACACAACACCTGACCTGTAAATGGCCTCCTGTCCACAATAGACATTCTGTTGGTCACAGGACCATATCCACCAGTGTCTTCATAAGGTGCTGCAAATCGTGAAACCACACCTCCGCATCGGGGTCATCCATCAACAACGTCATCACCGCATTATCCCGGTCACGTCACCGCAGCGGTGAAGACGCGGGAAAAGTTCCGCACAATCTAGTAGGCAGGTCCAGCGGCACGCATGGGCAGTCTCAGGGACGTGTAAGGATTGTGTTGGCCCTGGGCCAAATGTATATTGTGTGCCTCTGTTGGTAGCAGCTGTCATTACCTGATACCATCACAGCTCCTACCATCCCACCCTGTTCAACATCAAAATGTGTGCCCATCTGATATTCAGGGATAGTGATGTATGTGAACAAGTTCATAGGTGTATTGTGGCAAAACAACACCTGCATAGTAATGCCAAATAGGTGCTTGTGGTGTTAAACCCCCTTCCTGCTAGTGCCAAGATGAGTATTAGGGGGCAAACCCCACCTGCATAGTAATGCCAAAAGGTGCTTGTGGTGTTAAACCCCCTTCCTGCCACTGCCAAGATGAGTATTAGGGGCAAACCCCACCTGCATAGTAATGCCAAAAGGTGCTTGTGGTGTTAAACCCCTTCATGCTAGTGCCAAGATGAGTATTAGGGGGCAAACCCCACCTGGAACATACACGTGTGTAGTTGGCATGTTCAGGGCCACATACACTTCAACACCACTGACAAGGATAGGCCAAGCACACTGTGTGACCACTCAACTGCACACATCCAAATATACCCATGTGAGTATGAAGACAGGCCTACACAAGATTACCACACACACACTGCTGTTCACACATCCAAACACATCGCACAGACATCACCAACCTTGGACACCCCGCAAGTTAGACTGTGTGTAGAATTCACCTCTGTTGTGGTATAGCCCCCTAACATGACATGTGTACAATTATACTAAAATCAACAGCGAATGATGATTGCAAGAGTACATCAACACCAACAAACATCATTGCACCCCCAAACCTCAGAGTCAAGCAGACCAAAAGTGTGTGTTACGTTTGCCAAACAATGACAAAGTGAATGAAGTAAATGGCAATGTGGAAGTGCCATGCAGAGCATGTGCCACATTTATCCATACCCACACATTAAAATGTTTAATTAAGCAAGGGCAATAACAAACTATACAACAGGAGTAACAGTGTTTATTGCAAAATATCCTGATAGGCACAAAAATTCAAACAAATAAAATGCCATTGGCCAGTCAACAGTTCAAACAATGCACATGTGTGCATGAAAATGTTTACAGTGAATGTGTAACACCGTACACTGCCATGTGAATGACTAAAGCACCGGGGATATCAAAGCTCAGTCCAGGCACTGCTGTGGGAGAGATGGGTATGGGAGGGGGTCTTTGCCTCAGACTTGCCTGTCAGTTGGACTGGGAGGTGGCTGATTGTCATGGCCAGTGGCGGAACTGGACCTGGGAGAGGGAGGATCATCAGAGTCAGTAGTGGCTGTGGCAGGCGTAGTGCTGCTTGGACCGGGTGGCATGGTGGCACGTGGAGGCGGAGAGATGCTGCCGTGAGACACAGAGGCAGTAGTGGCTGTGGCAGGTGTAGGGCTGCTCGGACCGGGTGGCATGGTGGCACGTTGAGGCGGAGAGTCGCTGCCGTGAGACACAGAGGCAGTAGTGGCTGTGGCAGGTGTAGGGCTGCTCGGACCGGGTGGCATGGTGGCACGTGGAGGCGGAGAGATGCTGCCGTGAGACACAGTGGGTGAGGGTGAATGTTGAGGGCTGCCTCTACACTTCTTGGGTATCCGATATTGCAGAACTGTCTTGTGAGTAGTGGGAAGTGTGGCCGGCTCAACAGAGTCCCTCTCCACCAAAGGTGTAACAGGTGCAGGTGGCCCTCCTTGTGGGGATTTGCTGGATATGGACTTAGCCTTGGTTTTTGCTTGCCTTTTGCCCTCCATCCCCTGTAGTCCTGGTGAACCCCTCACATTGCTCTCCTGACCACGCTTCACAGGGGTGTGGGTGGGAGTAGAGGTCCTGGGTGAAGCAGTCTTAGGGAGCTTTTTGGGCTTTTCCTTTAGAGGCACCAGCACCACAGCAGGCATGCCAACTGTTTGTCTGTCAGTTGGAGCAGTTGTGTGGATGGGAGGCTCTTGTGATGGGTATAATCTTGGAAAGCATTTAGGAGAGCTGTCTGACCCACACACAGCTGGTGCAAGAGTTCTACCGCCTCAACACTGAGGGCAGCAGGGGAGACAGGGGCAGGGGCAGCGGTGCCTGGGGTGAAGGCGACTCTACCCTTAACAGCCCTGCGGGCACGGACAGCACTAGTGGTAGTAGCCGGGATGGTGGGCACTGGCTGATGTGTGGTGGAGGAAGAGGCAGCATTGTCACTCCCTGTGACCACCATTGTCGCAGACTCCCCACTGGAGTCAGATGATGTTGAGGTTGGGCTTTCTGCGCGCGAGTCCTCAAGGACACTCCTGTCCCCCTCCGAGGCGCTGGTCACCTCAGTGTCAGTGATCTCATGGCTATCATGCGTGCCACATGCTTCAGCACTGGTATCCGTCTCATGGCCTTCCGTGCACTCGGTAGATGCTGCAATGGACAGAGACATAGGTTCAGTACAGTGCCATACACACAAACATCAAATGCAAGCACAGCACTAAACTAGATAATGACAACCCCAAGTTGCACAACACCCTGTGCAGTCTGCATGTGCAACAATCATGCTAAACACAGAAGATGCATGGAAATATGCATTGTTCACATCAATGAGCCATGTGAGGTTCACACAGGCAAATAGCAGGTCCCTGCCTCCTTGTAATCCAACATAAACATCTCTGCACGCATACCCACATGCCTGTATGTGAGAGAGGCATACATCTCAGCATGTTGCCTCTGTCACATATGGAGTCACTGTAAGGGGACAACACAGATACAGATTCAAATTTGTACTTTAGAATGTCCATGAGCTACTGATGTCTAACAAGTTGAGCAATTCATCACACAGACTGTTGCACGTTCGTGTCAGATGTGTAGTTCACACCATTTACAAGTCCTGCAGTGCACACATCGTTAAATGCACACTGACATGATGCACACTGCTGTACACTGCCTGGTGATGTCCATGACACCCAGAATGCAGAAGATGTCATAAGGCCACATCTCATCATGCAATGTCAAGGGCCATTGTATGAAACACATGATAAAGTCCATCTAGGGAAAATACATGACACCTGCACTCAACACATAGGCCACTGAGAAGTATTTCATCAAAATTGACACATCAGCAAGATCAGCAATGGCTCCCGGTCGCCATTCATGCAGTCACTCACACCCAAAGTCAGCCTACGCAGAATACTCACCACTAACTCCATGCTGATGATCCCTCAAACGTTCATACAGCTCTGGCTGTGTCACAGACAAGATGCGGGACATTAGTGGAGTCATGGTTCGGCACGCCAACCTGCCACTTCGAGGGAGCAGCCCCACCGTCATCTCTGCCACGGTCCTGCTCAGGCGGGAGATGTCGTCCCACCTCTTGTGGCAGTGTGTGTGCCGTCTGTTGGATACACCCAGAGCCCGCACCTTCCGTGCAATGTTCTTCCATGTGGCCTTACGCTGGTGGACCTTCAGCTGCAGGCATGGGAGACAAGTAAAGGAAGTATCAGAGACCCTGTGTCATTCACACTGTGTGTCAGTACAGGAGAACATAAATGCATGGCACACAAATCGCTACATCTTCATCAGAGGCCATACAGCATGACACATAGTACATGTTCATTACAATACTACATAGAAATGAATGCATGTATGACGCGGCACACAGTACATGGCCATCTCATACACATGCACAATGGCAGCACAGACAGCTATGTGCAGAAGGCCCTCATCTGTGATGCAGTATGTGAGTTAGCATGACATGCAATACAGTGCTAATGAAGTGTAGTGGCAGACTCACTGTGTCAACCACTACACACCCCTCAATGCCCTTGGCCTGTGAATGGCTCAATGCATTTTTCAGGAAACATGTTGGGACATAATCTGAATTATCACGCCCTTCTCACAATGTTAAGTCCTCTATTGTGCAATTCTCAGGACTATGATGGCTCAGTGAGTATTAGGTGTGTGGACTAAACACATGTTTGACTCAGTCCAGTTAGGCATGGCTCAGAGTAACATTGGACAGTGTCTGTGCAGGCCAGAGGAACTCACACTGCGGTTCAACATGGTCCCTCAGATAAATCACATGGATGTACAGCTTGAGAGGGTGAAAAGTGCCAACACATGCGAGACTGAACACATGTTCAAATCAATGTAAGGATGACATCTACTACTTACATTGATGTGAAGTGTCATAGTTGCATTAACATCAAGTGGGTTCCACTCATGCATTGGACTATTGTGCATGATGCTCACATCAACATAGTGCACTTAAGAAATATACAACACACATAAGTCATTGGTCCATTCCAATATACATTTCAACAGTCACATATGAGGTTGTGAAGAGTGAGTGGACAGTTACATCACATGGCAAAGTAAAAATTAGTCCCGACTTGTACTGTTTCAAAACACCATCGTATCTGTGTGGCTGTTTAAACAATGCATGTCTCCCCTACCTTCAATCAACTTATGTATGTGTGGAAATAAGCCTACAGACACCATTGACATGAAGTTAGCATGCATGGCAGTGTAACACACATTTACATCACCTAGTCTCAGACCAACATGTTTATTAAGTTTGTGCAAGAATGGCTGTAGGAGTGTCCATTCTCTACACATAATCAAATGCAATTTCCACAGAACATGTATGGAGCATGCCATGGTAACTATTAGGATGCCTGTACATTGACTTGCACTCACAGGCACATACTACTGCACAGCAACATCATGGTATCATTTTGATCACTCTCACACTTGGAATCAGGAACACTTACCAGTACATCAGGCACACCAAAAAGCCTCCCATACTGTGCAAGGACCTCATCCACCAGAAGCTCCAGCTCCTCTGTAGTGAAGGGAAGGGCCCTGACATTCTCTGTTCTCGCCATCACTGGGTCCAGGATACTGAAAAATATGCAGTTGTAGAGGAATGGCAGTCAGCAGTGTCTGAATGCATGTGAAATGTGTGGCTCTCCCACAGAGATTTATAGGCCCCTGGGGTGGTATCAGTGGCAGTCAGCTGCTGCAATTGGTCCACCTGGCTGGCATCTTTCAAGTGTGGCCAATGAGCGGACCCGCGGTGGCGGTACACGCCTACCGCGGTTTTCTAAGTAGCATTTCACTACCGCGATCGCGGTTTCCATTGTCTGCAATGGCATTCGTGGTGTCACACCGCGGAGGCCAGGTGGTCGCTTCCGCTATGCTGCATCTTTCAAGTGTAGCCAATGAGCGGACCCGCGGTGGCGGTGCACGCCTACCGCGGTTTTCAAAGTAGCATTTCACTACCGCGATCGCGGTTCCCATTGTCTGCAATGGCATTCGTGGTGTCACACCGCAGAGGCCAGGTGGTCGCTTCCGCTATGCTGCATCTTTCAAGTGTAGCCAATGTGCGGACCCGCAGTGACGGTGCACGCCTACCGCGGTTTTCAAAGTAGCATTTCACTACCACGATCGCGGTTCCCATTGTCTGCAATGGCATTCGTGGTGTCACACTGCGGAGGCCAGGTGGTCGCTTCCGCTATGCTGCATCTTTCAAGTGTAGCCAATGAGCGGACCCGCGGTGGCGGTGCACGCCTACCACAGTTTTCAAAGTAGCATTTCACTACCGCGATCGCGGTTCCCATTGTCTGCAATGGCATTCGTGGTGTCACACCGCAGAGGCCAGACGGTCGCTTCTGCTATGCTGCATCTTTCAAGTGTAGCCAATGAGCGGACCCGTGTTGGCGGTGCACGCCTACCGCGGTTTTCAAAGTAGCATTTCACTACCGTGATCGCGGTTCCCATTGTCTGCAATGGCATTGGTGGTGTCACACAGCGGAGGCCAGGCGGTCGCTTCCGCTATGCTGCATCTCTCAAGTGTAGCCAATGAGCGGACCCGCGGTGGCGGTGCACGCCTACCGCACATATGCGCTAGCAATGGCAATAGTCAAATTTAACAATTGAACACTGTGCCTCCATAGTGTCTTACTGCACTTGTTTTGTACAATGAATGCTAGTGTGACATTCAACTCACTGATGCCTACACATGCCATGTCTGTGGAAAATGTGACATGCATTGCCATGCACTTACTCACGTCACCTATGATATGTGTGTGGATGTACATCTATTGGTTGTATGATGTTGTCTCAGGTTTGAAATCAACTCAATGTGTGAGATGGCTAATCAAACAACAGTAATGATTGCCTGACCACATAATGGTGGTATTTTACTGTGGCCATAGCTGATTTAAGTAGGATATGTGATCAGCTTACACACACTGTGCACATTGTGATGATAACTAGTGGTCTGTGCAACTTAAGCAAGAAGGTGTGGCAGGTAAAGCAGCTACATAAGAGTCAGCAGTGTTGCTGTCTCATACATCTGCTGTGTCACCTACTCCTAGGCCTGGGGACACCAGATGTATTGCTGTACCATTCACAACCTCTGATTATGTTTTTGGGGTAGTCAGTATGTACATCATGACCACTTGTAAAAACACATGTGGTGAAGGTGTCTCTGCATCTGAGTTGTGGATTAAGCAATTGTTGGAGTACATTCATTGGTTCTGCTGCGTGAGTCAAGATGTGAGAACTCGAACACATCTCATTGTGTAATTAGAATAACATTAGTCCTCTTCCATTTCATGTAGGCGACAACCAAATGTGCACCGGCCTTTCACAGTCCTGGCGGACATGGAGGATGTGGACATCATCCGGAAATTTCGTCTGGATCGCGTTACACTGCAAGAGCTGTGTGCTCAGTTGGAGCCCCATCTGAGGCCTCAACGAACATATCCAACTGCCCTATCCCCAACAGTGAAGATCATGGCAGCGCTGCATTTTTTTGCTACGGGCTCTTTCCAATACACGGTGGCCAGCGCCGGTGGGATGTCGCAAGCCACATTCAGCATGGTGCTCTGGGATGTGGTGTCCGCAATGATGCTATACAAGGACCAATACATACGATTCCCAAATACAGCAGAATTGCCTGCTGTGAAGGCTGGCTTTTATGCCCTTGGCCACATTCCTCATGTAGTTGGTTCCATTGACGGCACACACATTGCCCTTGTCCCACCACAGGCACGTGAGCAGGTGTATAGGAACAGGAAGCACTACCATTCCATAAATGTGCAGGTGGTATGCCAAGCTGATATGATCATCAGCCATGTTTGTGCGCGATTTGCTGACTCCGCCCATGACTCCTACATCATGCGGAACAGCATTGTACCCCGGCTAATGGAAAATCTACATCCAGAGCATGCATGGCTTGTAGGTGAGTAAACTGAGTCAAGTAGTGTGCTGTGTGTGACATGCTGTTCTCGTCAACTGTTTGTATCACAACATTTCTCTGTGTATGTCACACCTAGGTGACTCAGCGTATCCCAACAGGCCGTGGTTGCTGAGCCCACTGCGGAATCCAAGTACCCCGGGTGAAGTCAGCTACAACGAGGCACATGGTAGGACACGACGTGTGGTGGAGCGCACTTTTGGCCTCCTGAAGTCCCGATTCCGGTGCCTGGACAAGAGCGGAGGTGCACTGTTGTATTCCCCACAAAAGGTGTGCCGGATAGTTGTAGCATGCTGCATGCTACACAACCTTGCCTTGCGCAAAGCCGTTCCGCTGATCCTGGATGACGATGAGCAGCAGGTGCCCCCTCTTGCACACCCACACACTTCCAGTGTGGACGATAGTGGTGAAGAGGAAGGTGTTGACCTGCATCAACAACTCATTGCCAACTACTACCCTTGAATGTAAGTGACTTTGGAGAACAGTGACATTGTGTGTTTGCTTGGATGTTAGTATCAAGGCATACAGAATTTTAACTGCTGGCTGTCGTTGTGTGTGTGATAAGGGCTGATGTGTGTGGCACAGGGTATATGTATCCAGGTACATCATGTGTATGTTTAGGTTGTTGATCATTGCTATGTGTGCTTGTTTTTGTACCTTGATGCCTAGTGTTGTGTTTCAGCTGTAATGGCGTCACCTGATAAGTAAATGTCATTCTCTTGTGTCTTTCTAGGTTCATTCACCCTCTCAATGCCTCCTCTCCTTCAGAGCTGTTGGAACATTGAAATCTGATTTGTCATTGTACATACTGGAATAAACATGTAGCTCACACAGACATAGGTATGTGGAGTGTTTATTTAAAATTAGTTTTTGTACAAGTGAAGGGAATATGTACATAAATGTGAACAGTGAATAAATGAGTTGTCAGTCATGGTAGATGAGACAAATAGTGTAGTCACCACAAAGCTGAAGTCACACAGTCCAACAGACTCAGGCCATCAACATGGCAATGTGGGCAAGGATAGTCAACATAGTCAATGCAAAGGGAAACAACAAGATACCATCATGGCTGGCTCTGTGAGTGATGTTGGTATGGTGGCCTGCCACCAAATCCTCCCATGTGGATTCTCGGATGGCCCCTGGTGCGTTTGGGAGGGGGGCATCTGGTGCAGGGTCGGTGTCTGAGGACTCACTCTCCTCCTGCACACCCCTCTTTGTGGCTGCAGCTGGAATGGTGGGCTGCACAGCAGGCAATCCACTGGAGGGGGGTTGAGCTGCACTTGGGGCTGGGAGTCTGTCCCTCAGAACACCCACTAGCTGGCCAACAAGGTTGACAAGTTGGCCCATCCGTGTGTCCATGGACTGCTGCAGCAGGCGGATCTCATGCATGTCTTCTGCAAGCTGGCCCATTACTCCATGGTTCTCTTGGTAGGCAACAAGGACTCTTGCAATGGTGGCCAGGGATTCAGGGTCATTGTCCTCCTGTGTCTCTGCCCCAGTTGTACTCCCACCTGCCCTCCTGACACGGACCTGTGGCATAGTCCCCCGACGCACTGCCACACTCTCCATGGCATGCTGTGATTGTGTGGTGGTGTTGGTAACCACCGTAGCAGGGCGTGTGTTGCAGGCAGCAGTGGTGATGATGGTGGTGGAGGCCACACAGGTCGTAGTGGCAGGGGGCAGCACAGTTGTTCTTGCCGTGGTAGTGGTGGTGGTGGAGGCCACACAGCTCGTAGTGGCAGGGGGCAGCACAGTTGTTCTTGCCGTGGTGGTGGTGGTGGTGGAGGCCACACAGGTCGTAGTGGCAGGGGGCAGCACAGTTGTTCTTGCTGTGGTGGTGGTGGTGGGGACAATGAGGGCTTGAGACATGTTAGTCCCTGCCACACCAGAGGGGCCAGCTTGAGAATCCTCGTCCGAGAATGTTGGGGAATCTGCATCCGAGAGTTCACGTTCCGGGGGGGAGACTGGCTCCGCATGTTGGTGTCATCCTCTGCAGTTAGTTGTTGATCTCCTGTTGAACAGAGGTCATATGGTAATTGAGTTGCACGCAACAAGCTGGATGTTAGACAATTGTTTGAGACATTTGATACAACAAACACTTTACAATGCAATGACTTTGTATGCCTGCTATATACTGTGCACCATGACATGATGTTGAGGTACATACCTTAGTAGTCCATGGTGTCCGTTGTGAATTGAAACTTGGTGCAGTGTACAGATAGTGTAACTACACGGACATGTCCTCATCTACCTAATTGCGTGACATCAACTTTCTGTTGTGCGTCTTTTCATTTAGCTCTTCATGTAATCTATTTCAACAGAGCTAGAAGGAACCATTGTCATGTTATACATAGCTTTGGAATCACATGTACTTTCCTTTTTTTTTCATGTAGACCATGCATGTTTGGTGTTGAGATGGGCCTTCATGCTCAGACACCATGGCACTTCCACATTGCATTCTCTGCTGTGCATGATTGTGGGATGCATTTGTTTCACTTGTGACTTGGTGAGTATGAGTTCACAATATGTGACAGTTACGTGCACTTAGATGTCTGCACACTGGATGTGGCATTTAAAACTATGCCAAGTTGGCTGACATGTTAGTGCTGATGTGGTTATGTGGCTACATGCATTTAGAAAAGGATGGCGGTGTGCATGCAGTCACTACCTACGTGTGAGTTTTGGGAGAGCAATGCGATAGCTGCCCCATGCTTGGGGGTGTGGGGAATGCTCCATCCTGCTGAGCTGTGGGACAAGGGGGCCTGTTGGGAGTTGTAGTGCATACTTCCCAGCCACAAAGACCCCTCTGTGTTGAGATGGCTACCTACCTGTAAGGTTACACATTGGAGGGAAATGGCTGGCCCATGCTTGGGGGTGTGGGGAATGCTCCATCCTGCTGAGCTGTGGGACAAGGGGGCCTGTTGGGGGTTGTAGTGCAGACTTCCCAGCCACAAAGACCCCTCCCTGTTGAGATGGCTACCTACCTGTAAGGTTACACATTGGAGGGAAATGGCTGGCCCATGCTTGGGGGTGTGGGGAATGCTCCATCCTGCTGAGCTGTGGGACAAGGGGGCCTGTTGGGAGTTGTAGTGCAGACTTCCCAGCCACAAAGACCCCTCCCTGTTGAGATGGCTACCTACCTGTAAGGTTACACATTGGAGGGAAATGGTTGGCCCATGCTTGGGGGTGTGGGGAATGCTCCATCCTGCTGAGCTGTGGGACAAGGGGGCCTGTTGGGAGTTGTAGTGCAGACTTCCCAGCCACAAAGACCCCTCCCTGTTGAGATGGCTACCTACCTGTAAGGTTACACATTGGAGGGAAATGGCTGGCCCATGCTTGGGGGTGTGGGGAATGCTCCATCCTGCTGAGCTGTGGAACAAGGGGGCCTGTTGGGAGTTATAGTGCAGACTTCCCAGCCACAAAGACCCCTCCCTGTTGAGCTGGCTACCTACCTGTAAGGTTACACATTGGAGGGGAATGGCTGCCCCATGCTTGTGGGTGTGGGGAATGCTCCATCCTGCTCAGCTGTGGGACAATGGGGCCGGTTGGGAGTTGTAGTGCTGGCTGCCTGTACATGTGCCCCCATGTAAATATTGTTATGTACCTTTGTGGTGAATGAGAGGGAGTTATTGTGGGATCTGTGAGACATGTTTGGGGGGAGTGAGGTGGACATGAGTACATTTGGGCCTAGGAGGTGTTGCTTTTTAGTTGTGCAAGCTACTACATAGCAGTGTTATGGCAGACTTTTGTTGGTACTTACCAGCCTCCATTCCCCCTCAATTCCAGTGCAACTCTCTGGGTGCAGTATGCCAAGCACCTTCTCCTCCCATGCGTTGAATGTTCTTGGTGGAATGGGAGGGCCACTGCCAGTCCGGTTTGCCAGCTCACGGTTCTTGCTGTTCTTCGCCTTGACCTTGCTCTTGAGGTCAGTCCACCTCTTCCTGATCTCCTTCCTGTTGCGTGGAACTTGCCCTACAGCATTGACTCTGTCAACTATCCTTTGCCACATTTGATTTTGCCTGGCTGCTGAGGTCTGTTGGACCCTGCTTCCTAAAATATATGGCTCAACTCTTATAATCTCATCCACCAGGACTGACAACTCACCATCAGTGAATTTGGGCATCTTCTGTGCCATGGTGTGTGATGTGCTTAGTGGTTAAGAGTGCAGGTGTGAAGGTGGTGGTGGTGGTGATGTGTGTGGTCTGTGTGTGTTTGTGATGGTGTGATGTGTGCAGGGTTGCCTATCCTTTGTGTGGTATTGTTGGGCCCTTCAGTTCTGGAGTTGTGCAAAGAATTGTGGTCATGCAGGGGCTGGTTTTATGCTCTGCTATGTGGGTGGGTCCAAACGGAGTATTCATGTCAGGTGTGTTGTCTGTGTTGAGCTGGGATTTGTAGTTTTTATTTGCCAGGGGCATGTGTCAATGGGGTGTGTTAGCTGTTTTTATTGGCTGAGCCAGATTCACAGCCACATTTGGTAGTTTTGTGGTGTAGTTGCTTTCGACCGCCATTACTATTTCCGCGCGACCGCCGCGGTCGGACTGCAATAGTCCTTCCTCCGGCTCTCCCATTCATCATTGATGACAATCGCGGCGGTCAGAAACAAGCGGTCGTACCGCAGTCACCGCGGTAACATCATAATTGCACTTGTGGAAATTCCGCTTGTGTATCGGCAGTTTGTGAGCTTTCCGCAGTGAATCCGACCGCCGTGGACGGAATTTCGCCTTTTCCGCATGTGCCCGGCTGTGTTTCTTGGAATCCGACAGCGGAGGTCGGATTTTTCCGGCAGTGCATCTTAATGTGATCGGCGGTGGGGCCGCAGGCCATGCGGGCGGTCTTTTCCCATTGCCACGGCGGTCGAAATGGTTTTCCGACCGCCATCGTAATCGGCCCCTTAGTCTCTTCACTCCTTCTGGCCAATTGTCTCCTTTTCTAACTCTTTTGACCTGAACTGCACTTTCACCTTCTCCGTCTTCTTCTAAGGTTCTTTTATTTTCACTTAATTTGGGCACAATCTGCTCTTGTTCTTCTTCCCTTTCTAATTGTCTTTGTTCTGTATTTTCTGTATTTGGATCTTCTTCTACTTGCACCTGTTCAGGTCTTATTATAGTTTGTTCTTCTTCAGCCTGAATTTGTTCTTCTAGATCTGTCTGATCCTGTTCAGGTCTTATTTCAACTTGTTCTTCTTCTGCCTGAACTTGTTCTTCTTCTTCTATCTTACCCTGCTCAGGTTTCTGAATAGCTTTGTTTATTTCTACCTGAGTGTGTTCTTCTTTCCCTGTCTTTTCCTCTCTACCTTCCTGTCTCTCTAATTCAGTTGTTCTTCTTGTTTCGATAACGGCATCAGGTATTTCAATCGCTGGTATCCACTATTCCTGACTTGTACTTGGCTGTTCGTCATATAGTTGTCTTTCAGAATCTATCACTCTAGATTCTTCAACTTCACAACTTTCAACTTCTGACGTCTCAGCTTGTTCAGTCAGTGGCTGCTCTTGTTGTTCAGATGGGCTCGGAACTCTTCTGGTATGACTAGCATGAATCCAATTGGGTAAACCTGCACACTATACTGCTGTGGTAGTGACTAGTATGACTTGACGTGGTTTATCCCACCTGGGTGCTAGACATGACTTCCTTGCGTGTTTCTTCACTAACACCCAGTCTCCAGGATTCAAATCATGTGCTTGGTCTGGCTGCCTTTCAACTGCGTCTTCTCCAACCTGAGGAGAGACAGAACGCACCATTTCAGCCAATCCTTTGCAATAGTCCAATACCAGATCATCAGTTATATTCATCAATTTATTTCCAGGAATAAATGCTTGTCTCATTGCCCTTCCCATGAGTACCTCATGTGGACTCAATCCTGTTTTTCTGTCAGGAATACTTCTGAGACCCATCAGTACAAGAGGCAATGCATCCATCCATTTCAGCATTGTGGATGCACACACCTTCCCTAATATTGATTTGATTGTGCCATTAAGCTGTTCAACTATTCCAGAAGCCTCTGGACGATAAGCACCGTGCAGTTTTTGTTCAATGTTAAAAGCAGCAGAGATTAATCGAATTATCTCATTATTAAAATGAGGTCCTCTATCTGATTCCAAAGTGACTGGAAAACCGAAATGAGGTATCAACTCCCTCAATAGTAGTTTAGCAACTGTGAGACTGTCATTTCTTCTAGTGGGGTATGCCTCTACCCATCTCGAGAACAGGCACACTATGACAAGTACATACTTCAATCCATTGCACGGAGGTAACTCAATGAAGTCTAACTGCAGTCTGGTGAAGGGTCCTTCTGCCTTTCCAATCTTTCCCCAACTAACCACTGTCTTCCTGCCTGGGTTCTGCTGCTGACATATTAAACATCTTTGGCAAAGGCTCTCTGCGACTACCCTAAACTTCGGATTGTACCAACTCTGTCTAAATAATCTGATCATTGAATCCCTGCCAATATGTGTTGTCCCATGGTATACTCTTGCCATTTGAGAGAGTAGACAATCTGGCATGACTGGTCTACCTTCTAAGTACACCCACACTTCATCTTCAGTCCTTTTTGTACAACCTGATTTTATCCAGATTTCCTTTTCTTTTTCCTCAACTTCTTCTTGTAACTGTCTGACCTCATCCCATGTTTCTGGAACTGAGAAAAACATAAGTTGGCAGCTGGTTTCACCCGTTTAAATTTTTCTGTTAATTGACATTGTATTTCTTGCACAGTATTGAGCAATTTGGTCTGCATACCTATTACCGGCCGTCACATAGTCATTTCCTGACTGATGTGCAGCGCATTTAACAACTGCTACTTCTTTTGGCAATTGTAATGCTTCCAACAAATCTTTTACATTTTTACTGTTTCTGATAGGAGATCCTGAAGAAGTCAGAAACCCCCTCTGCATCCAGAGTTGGCCAAAGTCGTGCACAACCCCGAAACCATATTGACTATCCGTAAATATGGTTATTCTCCAATTTTTCCCCATTTTGCATGCCTTTGTTAAGGCCACCAATTTGGCTACTTGTGCAGACTTGACTCCCGGTAAACAGGATGCTTCAATGACCCCTGATATTTTGCATACGGCATATGCAGCACTTAACCCTCCTTCTTCTGTTCTCAGACATGACCCATCCACGAACAATTCATGATCAGATTCCTTCAATGGAGTTTCATTTATATCCGGACGGGGCTTAGTACATAATTCAGTCACATCCAAACAATCATGATCAATCTCATCTTTCACTTCTTCACAACATGGATCTGGTAATAATGTGGCAGGATTCATTATTGCATTTCCCTTATGCACTCAGTAAATGATGTATATCAAGTAAATAAATTTAGCGAGAACTATTTTTGTTATCTTCAGAATTTAATTAGTAAATTTCATCGTTTACATCGGTAATCATTGTAAGTTGTTATTGCTTCATAACAACTCTTTCACATGATAAATGTTTCATCTATGCCCAATGCATTTCGGGCGGAAAGCCCTTCATCGGGGGCTGATTAGACTGTAAAAATAGAGGAAATTTTAGGTTCAGTGCAAGGCAACCACAAATGTTTGGGATCAACATAGTAACAACCACATTGCAGTCCATGTTTTTAAATGTTTAAGGCGACTCAACATGCATGTATGCGCAAAGACATAAATATATATGGATCTGATAATAACAGAAGGGTATTTACAAATAAATAGTCTAATCAGCCCCCGATGAAGGGCTTTCCACCCGAAATGCATTGGGCATAGATGAAACATTTATCATGTGAAAGAGTTGTTATGAAGCAATAACAACTTACAATGATTACAGATGTAAACAATGAACTTTACTAATTAAATTCTGAAGATAACAAAAATATTTCTCGCTAAATTTATTTACTTGATATACATCATTTACTGAGTGCATAAGGGAAATGCACCTCTGAGTCAGAGGCCAGCATCCACAGGCATCCTAAAGACTATCCTCTCACTCAGGAGGATTCACCCAAATTGCACCATCGACCTATCCCACTATCTCATTTACCTTTGTTAACAAGGAGTGCGCCATCAGGAACCCTAGTTAGGATTCATTATTGTACATCTTATCACTGTGACATTTTCTGCTCCCAAAATCACTCTTTCATACTTAGTCAGCCGACTAGGAGTGAGATGTTGTGTTCGCGTTCTTGTCAAAAGAATCTCAACTGAGTGTGGAACGTAGACCTTTAGAGGATGTCCCATCACAATTGACTCACTTTGCTCCAGACTCATACAAGTAGCAGCTACTGCTTTTAAGCAGCCAGGTAAGGCTGAGGCCACTGGATCCAAGGTGGCAGAGAAATATGCCACTGGACGTTGGCTCAATCCATGTCTCTGTGTTAAAACTGAAAGTGCACAATTTTCTCTCTCACAACAAAACAGCGCAAATTCTTTTGAATAATCAGGCATGCCAAAAGCAGGGGCCTCACATAGACAGTTTCGTAATTTCACAAAGGCTTCCAAACATTCATCATTCCAATAAATTGGATCTTTCGCTCTTTTCCGAGTTAATTGTATCAATGGCTTTGGTAGCAGGGAGTAGCTATTTATCCACTGTCTACAGTACCCAACCATTCCCAGAAACATTCTCATCTCCTTCTGTGTCTGTGGTAGTTGTATTTCTTTGATTATTTTTATTCTTTCCGGTGTCACTTTTCTAACTCACCTTTCTATTTTATGCCCTAAATATCTAACTTCTTGTTGCCAGAACTGCAATTTTTCTGGAGACACCTTGTGTCCTCCTTCGGCCAAATGGTTCAGTAATGCAATTGTGTCAGTGACACAATCTTCTCGTGTTTTTGATGCCACCAATAGGTCATCAATGTACTGAACCAGAACTGATTTCCCACGCAGAACTAATGACTCCAGACACTTTTTCAGTATCTGATTGAAAATTGAGGGACTCTCTGTGTACCCTTGAGGAACTCAGCACCATGCCAAAATACGATCCTCAAACCGGAAGGCGAAGAGATACTGGCTATCTGGGTGCAAAGGAATGGAACTAATGACTCCAGACACTTTTTCAGTATCTGATTGAAAATTGAGGGACTCTCTGTGTACCCTTGAGGAACTCAGCACCATGCCAAAATACGATCCTCAAACCGGAAGGCGAAGAGATACTGGCTATCTGGGTGCAAAGGAATGGAAAAGAATGCTTTGCACAAATCAATTACTGTATACCAACTTGCATTCCAAGGTATTTGATAAAGGATCACTGCTGGATTTGGCACCACTGGGCAACAAGGCACTACAATTTTGTTTATTTTTTGCAATTCCTGCACTATCCTGTATTTACCACTAGGCTTTTTTAGTCCCATGATTGGCGAATTACGTGGACTACTCATTATTACTTTTAGAATTCCTTGTTTGATCATTTGATCAATTACTGGAGCAACTCCTGCTTTCACTTCTGGACTCATTTTATACTGCCATGTATTTGGATAAACTGCACCTTCTTTTACCACTATTTTTATGGGGTCTACATTCGCCATTGGCCCTATATCTTTTTCCTGAAAAGTCCCACACTTCTGGATTTACTGTGGTTCTTAATTCTTCTGGTAATTCACTTTCAGTTAGTAATGAAAACATTTCATCCACTTCTGTACCTTGTTTAGCTAACATCATCTTGTAGGCAACATCCTCATCAGGTGTTTGAAAAGCAACACCATCAGGCGTACAGTAAATTGTGCAATTCATTCTGCACATTAAATCTCTCCCTAACAGATAAACCAGGCTTGAGTCACAAACTACAAACCGATGCATGTCTTTAAAATTTCCAATATGTATTTCCATTGGTTTTGTAACTGGGGTTCTAATCTGTTTGTTTGACACTCCTACAACTTGGATAGTTTCTCCCGAGAGGGATAGGTTTGGGATGTCTGCTGTCCTCACAGTAGACCGGGTAGCACCAGTGTCCAATAGAAAAGTGATGTCACTACCTTCAACTTTCCCTTCAATAAATGGACCTGTCTGATCTACCGGCAAGGATGCGCCAAGCACGCACTCCTCTTCCTCCCCCCTCAGGCACCGTCATTGTACGTAGTCCGATTCATCTTCATCATGCTGCAAAAAATACTGTGAAACCACAGGGTTATTCTTACCACTTTCTCCGTGAAATCCGGTGTTTGCACTGTATTTTTGAATGTTCACATGGCTTGGCATAGGAGGTTGTGGGACCTGATACTGTGGGGTAGTTACCTGCTGCTGCTGTGGCTGTTTCACAACCACTTCATTCTGCGGATTTAAATTTTGATTTGGCCCATTATTATTCTGGACATTTTTACACTCGTTCTTCCAATGTCCATACTTTCCGCATGCATGACAAGGATATTTCTTCCTTGCCTCCTCTCTACTCATTCGTCCTCGTCCTTTACCACCACTCGACACTTGTTCACTTTGATTCTGGTCTTTTATCTCATTATCATTCTGGGAAATTAATTTTGCTTCCTGCTGTTCTGCCAATTTCACTTGTGCCCACATCATTTTCTCCTTTAATTTTCTATGTTTTGCCTCAATGTCGTCATCGCAATACTTCACATATTTCAATATTTCGTCTATGGTTTTGCTTTGCCAGCACAACATGTGCTGTTGAATCATTTGACTAATCTCTGGTTTTAAACCATACACAAACCGATATACAAAATGTCCCATATCCTTATCTCCAATGTTCTCAAATCCACTATACTGCTTGAATACCTGTAACAACCTCTCATAGTACGCGTGTACAGACTCCTTTGGCTCCTGAGTGGTTCTATCTATTTTCACCCAATCAGTCTCTTTAGGAGGAATTTTCCCTTTCAAGAAAGTAATTACCTGGTGATACTTCTTCATTACCTCCTCTGATGGCGCTCCTGTTTTGGAATCTCTTTGATATTCCTCATTTGGCCAATCAATTGTAATCTTACATTCTGTCCATAAATCAGCTGGTACTACAATATCAAATAATCCATCCAAATCCTTCAACAAAACCTTTGAAACTTTCACAAATCTTTCCACCTGTTTATACCATTCAACCATTCAACTGGTTTTTCTCTCAACCTAGGGAAATCATTCGTAAATGACATCCTGTCTGCTCCAAGGAACATGAACATATCCACCACCAGGAACTTGTCTCATTGGACACATTCTCTCAATCTTATCTGATTCTCTCAATGGAAATGCAGATGACGCTTCTCTTGCTTGTACTTCCTCTTTCTTTCTTATCCATCTTATTCTCCATTTGTCAATGTCTCCCCATTTTCGCAAAATATTAATCAACTCTTTTATCTGTAGTCTCTTACCAGAAGTATTCACACTTTCTAAATCCTTTTCAGTAAACTCCACTCGATATGGTTTCTGCAATAGTTTCGATTTCCCTATATCTATTCCAATCTCTGAGGCAACTTCTGTTAATCTCTCATGAAATACTCTTGCTCTTCTGGTTATACTTCTACAAAAGAATAACAACTCCTCATCATTGTAAACGTTCAATCTTTCTGTGCTCACATTGCCAGCTATCATTTCTTCCAAATCTACTTTCAATCTACTGATATCTAAAATCTTTGGTTGTGGGTTTCGATTTTCTATTCCCTGTGCCCATCTCTCTAAATCTTCAGGAGTAACTGCTGTTGAACCTCCAGTTCCAATAGGAACCAAAGATCTCTTTTCTCTCAAGTTTCCTGGTATAACTTTCCTCGGAGTTTCGGTTAAATGTTCCACATTCGGGAGATCTATTAATGAGATAACATTCACTTTCACTGGCCTGATCATCCGTAATTATTACTTCATTTCTGGGACTATTTAACGGAATTGTCACAGTCTGAGGTTTCTGGCAAGTCTTTTTATCTCCATATAATGGGATTACAGGACCAATAGTCACTGGTACTGTCAAAGCTTCGGCATTCAAATTCAATTGGCTTATTTTCTGAACTAATTCTTCCCTAGTTTTAGTTAAAGCTTCTCTCTCATTATCCTGCAACACCCTATTAAATGACACATCATGTAAAATTTGGTGTGTTAAAGGCATTCCTGTCACCGGTGCACTTGGGTTGACCTTACTAGGTTCTTCTTGGTACGGTGGAGGGTTTTTAATCAAAATATCCTCTAATAGTTCATCATCTGATTCGCCATATCCTGTCGTATTCATGTGTTTCGTTTTTTCTTTACGCTTTCCTCCTGACTGTTCTTCAGCCATTAATACTGGATATAAACCCTCGGTTACTACAGCTCTTCTCCAACGCTTCATTTGATCTCCACTTGATTCATACGGATATCTAGACAAAAATCCTCTAAATCTCCGACCACTTCTAAATTTTTCACGATCAAATGCCTCAATTTCCCATTCTTCCAAAGCCTCATATTGTGTCATTCTAGAATTTGGTTCTAACATATTCATTCTATCTCTCAACTTCTGAAGTATCTTTACATTAAAAGTACCATGCTCTGGAAAAGCCAAAACACCACCACCTTTAGTATACTCCACCCAATTCTCCAACCATACACACGTGTGATATCCCTTCTCCATCATCATAAATGAAGCAGGTGTTTTAGGTGGCAGAATAGGAATTCCCTCTCTAGTCATTACCGGTTTGTCTCTTTTAAAGAAATTTTTAATTTTCTTCATTAACGTCATTTTCTTTCGTTCTCCAAACATTTCAGATGGTCGATATAGGAAAGAGTCTCCCGTATATCTTCTAGCTCTATTACCTACGTTGCATCCTATATCAGCACAACTTACACCCACAGTCAAATTAGAACTCAACATACAATACTTTCTCGACCAATCCTAACGCGGCTTTTATCTACCAACCAATCAGACTCAGGCTCGCACTTGTTGTTTGACCAATGCCAGCGCGGCTTTCTGTGACGACAGTATTGCTCCTCACTACTGAACCTCCCTTTACAATCTGCTTCTTTCTCACGCCCGCTGTTTCAACCAATCCCAGCACGGCTCTTTGTGACGTCAGTATAACTCCTGCGACTGACCCTCCCTTCACAAGGTAATACAATAACTTATTTTCTTTTACTTTTCTAAAATAAAATCCATTAGTAACAACATAAAAACAGCGCTACTCTGTCCTCTCCACTAAATCAAGATAGATTATGACTCATTCCAGAATCCTTTTCATTACGAGTAAAAACCCCTGTTTAACCTTCATTCAAGCTCGGAAGAACCTGCTACTCTTTCAGTGTTACTCCTTTTGGGAAATAAGACCAAAGTTTCACCAGCGAACCCTCTGCTATCACTCGCACTCTACTTTTACACGATATAGTCCCTGGTATAACACTGCCAGCCCTCCGTAGTTTCTCAGTATTATGACAACAGACGAGTAACCTTCTGCAGTGTGGCTTCTATCACCACCCGCTATTCAAATTCCATTCCCGGGATGTCCAGATATCCACTGTAGCTGTGCTTCTAGATGACATAAAACAAGACACTAACTCTTTTGTTAAACATAAATCAATAATCAATAATCAATTTTTATCACCAAACTAATCAATAATAACCATATCTCTGCTACCAGAAAACTGATCCAGCGGTATACCAACAACAGATACTCCACTACCATATACTCACCTGGGCCCATAAACACACAATTGAGTAAACTGCTGGAGTGACAAAGTTTTTATTTATATATTTCATAATATTCAGGATTAGTTATTTAATATTCCTAACTAAACCTTCACAGATCAAAAAGTTCTTTCCTCTGGTCAATGGACCAGTAGTTGAACTAGTTGATGGTGATAATTAACGTAACTCTTAACTATTCTTTTATTTGAAGTAAATGATCACAGACTCAGGAAGGTTTAAAATCTTTATCTAAATTAAATGCATGTGAACCATTTCAAAATACAGTGCAGTCACCATCATTCATAGGAGAGAAAAATTAATTCATTAAATTCAAAGAAAACGTTTACTTTGGACTCATACAATAATCAATGCTCAGAAAGGGAGAGGATAGAGAGAAAAGAACATTCACAAATAACGAGAAATTATATTTACCAAGAATGGTGTGAAAGACCAACCCACTGGCCAAAGGGCTGGTAAAGGTCCCCTGGGAAAGGTCAGGAGACAAAGACTTCAGAACAGGATTCAGGACAGGATAGTTGACCTCTCTAGAATACCGACGATTGCGCCGCACCCCTCTCTGACACTCTCTTCCTCCTTGAGATTCTTCCACGATCTTCTGATCTAACCCAATTAAGTTAGGCTAGAAATTTCTGCTTCAGATTCTGCATTCGGCTCTTCATCAGCATCTCACAGCATCTCCCCCAGCACAGCAATTCTGCAGCAATTCAGCCCATCAGCATCTCAGCAAAATCTTCTGCAAGTCTCTCCTTCTAACTAACTAAAGCTATCTTAATTATACCTTCGTTTTCTTCATGTTCCACCCACTAAAGTTTCAATATCGTAAAAATACGAAAATATGATTGGTCAGGCAAGGGGAAAGCTCCATCACACCATGCTTACATGTCATTAAAATCAGTTCAACTATTGTTCGCAAACCCATCCCCTTAATTTTTATTCATAAATTTAGTTCTAATACGCATTCACATTTCACTTTGAAACATTATTATAATATTCTGAATAAGAGTCCTCATCGTTGAACTCTTCACCATCCGTTCTCAGGGTGTATCACTTGTGTCCTTGGCTCCTGTTCAATATCTAAGTCATCATTCCGGGTTAACTTTCAGTGGACATGCGCAGTCTTCACATTGCTCAGCTTAATTCAGTTATGCATGAGAGGCCCAAATGCGCACTTAATAATAAAGTCAAAAAGACAAATATTAATTTCACAAATAAAATGGTCGCACTGTATACCTCCCATCTCTACTCTGTCCCAGTTCATTTATTAATATCTTTTTCCCACATTAGCATTAGTAAAATGGCTCGATTCAGTTTAATAAGCAGAAGCCATGCACGCGAGTCTTCAAGACTCCATTTTAGTGTCTTCTGCTCATGCGTCATAATTTCCCTCCAAGCGTTACCTCGTCATACTACGTAGATGCAGTTGACACATGCGCACAACAGTTTCCCCGTTTAAAGCGGTATTAGTCCGTCTTCATTGTTATCCGCGTTAGTACACACATAGGCAAGCTTCACTAACCTGCGTGTTCATGTGGTGCGCATTAGTTATTCACAAAACATGATTAATAACTTGTTAATGAGTTAAACGAGTGGATCGCCTCCGAGCAAGCTCTCT
Source organism: Calotriton arnoldi (assembly GCA_963921515.1). NCBI lineage: Eukaryota > Metazoa > Chordata > Amphibia > Caudata > Salamandridae > Calotriton > Calotriton arnoldi. The sequence continues at coordinate 746,499 of CAWUFW010003746.1, read as the reverse complement.
TTCTTACGAGACCTTGCTCCATCAGATCAGTAGTGTGAATCCCAGGCTGTGAATCTGTGTGTCATGTGCAGCTGTTTGACTACTTGTGATTGTGGGGCAAGGAACAAGAATGGCATGTGGGTGTCAAGTAAGACCCTTCCCCGAACCGTGCAGGGGAAACCATCAACATTTTGTTACACCACAGGTCTCTGCCATGCATACAATACACCAAAACTCTTCAAACAGAAGCCAAACAGCACTTCCACATTGCTCAATACTCAATACTTTACTATATTCGGTTGTTGCAATAAAAAAACATAAAAGTCAAAAAATCAAAACAAACATCAATAAAAATCCATTTAAGACCCATTGTTACAAGGTTTATGAGAAAGGCTCCACCGTCACAGTTAATCACAGCTGGACCTGAGCATGATGGCAGCTCTTAAAAAGCTAAGAGTAAACAGTACTGAATCATTTAGAAGAAGTTGCAAAAAGATAAAAGTAGGTCTAACGCTCTTAAAATATGTTTTTTTAATAACAGGAATAACAAAAGACTCTCTGGGAACCTCATAAAAGCTACAGAACATTAAAAAGTGCATCAATATCCTGTGGAGACTGTCCGTCGCAGCCACAGGGTATGAGACACTGTCCTCTATGGACACCGCGTGGTTGAGCCAAAAGGCAATAAAAAAGATCGAACCGAAATCTGGTCAATAAAAAGCGGTCATGATTGCTTTTAACCCCTAAAAGATATGGGGGCATATTCTCAAGAACGTGTGATAACCACCGCAAGTTTAGCTTAACGCAACTTCTCACATCGCAGTCCATCGCGGGAAAACAACGCCGTGTTAACGTAGCATTCTCAACCTGGCGGCACCATGCGATAGTCCCACGATAACGCACCAAATGACTGCGTAAAAAACAACACAACGCCCAAAAAATGCGAAACACCAACGCGAATAAAGTTGCGATGAGGCCAACCTCGATAAAAAAAACAGCGATAACCAGCGACAGGCCTGCAATTCCCACGCGCCTGGTGGGAAAATGCACCATAAAAGCCGAACAAGAAAAACACACCATAAACAAAATAAAATGCGTAGCAACATGGACGCACCCGGAACGAGTGCCCAGATCAACGCGAACCCCACAAGCCCCACAGACCACCAGCAAGGAACCTCAGGGTCGGGGAAGGCCAAGGAGAAGAGGAAGAGGAAGACGGGTTACAGTCCGCATGACAACCTGATCGTCATCACGGAGGTGACAGAGCACTAACCACAACTGTCCGTCTCCACCACCGTGTCATTGGCAACACAGACGGAAAAATGGCATTACATCGTGAATGCAGTCGGACTGCCGAGGAGGCCAAGATGCGCTGGCACAAAGTCAAAAGCCAAACCAAGCAGAAACACGCTTCCACCCGGAAGGCAGCAACGGCGAATGGAGGTGGGAATCCTGCGCCACAGGAGGAGCTGGAGCAAATGGCGGACACAGTCATGAGTGTGGAGACGGTGCAAGGAGTCGGGAGTCTGGACACTGCTCGACATGACTTGACAAAACATCAACAGGGTGAATAACTAACAGGGACTGGGGGGACGGGCCCAATGGCACACATGCCCAACGACTTAAAGCACAACGCACACCCACAACGACCCTTGATCATGTCCCTGATCCCCGTGGCACACTGCAGCACACATACAAACATCAAGTAGGCCCCCGTCCACCATGTGCCCGAAGGGGTCCCACCCCACACAACACCAATTCCACTACAAACATATGCACCAGTGCGAAACACAGCAAAGATGTGTATGCGAGAGCCACACTGACAATGCAAGTGACACCACATGACGGGCAGCATGGCCGGAGTACAATCACCATGACACTGTGCACGCCACGAGACTGAGGTGGCTGAGTGTGGACTACATCCGGAAGGAGCAGGTAACACCCTGACACATCCACGTGCACAAACAACCACTGACGTCAACAATACATCTGCAGACAAACAATGCACAAGAGAACAAAATCCGTCCAGGAGCACAAATGACCCCAGTCGCCAACATCACAGCACCTCAAAAGCAAAAAAGCCAAAGGCACACCGCCTCCAAGGGATAAGGGGCAGCAAAATCACAGCAGCAGGTGCGACTCCCACACAATGCAGCACACACACATAGCAATCACAGCACATCCACATGGACGGCAATGTGGGACACAGTGCAACACTTACACTGCAGAACAGAGGACACAACTGGCTCCGCCTGTGCGTAGAAAATGGCCAATCACATCTGACATAGCTGGAAACCGTGAGATGAAAATGTATGTGTACAACATCACCTACGTCATGTAGTCCAATTGTCCACTATCCCGCATCAAATAGTCCACCAAACCAAAACAGTCACAATGTACATTGTCATGCAGTCTGTATGTAAACCAGAACAATGCGTCAACATACATGCCAACACAATGTCAACAAGCATCTCCCCTTCACATTGCAGAGGGACAAACAACACCTCCAGCAGAGCAGACCAGACAACCCATCAGTGATGCTGAAGAGGACCTCCACACTTCCGACACCGACGCCCTATAACAGTCCATGGACATCTCAGGCATTAGAGCTCCAGGAGCAGGGCAGCCCCGCTGCACCTAGGACACACCACCCCCTGCACGGACAACACAGTTGGACAAACCCACCACCCCGGCTGGCTCACAGCAGCCCACATCCCATTACAAGGCCAGCTGTCAGACTGCCAGAAGGGGCTGGCCGAACATGTGCGGGTGGGGTACTACCTCATGGGAGACGAACTAGATCCCATACGTGGGTGTCAAAGTCCCATCATGGACCACCTACACACCCCAACGGAGACCCACACTGCGACAGGGACACATGCCTTTGCACATTTCCAGTACTGAACCACACCCAGAGCCACGTGATAATCACCCACACCCCCACGCCGGACTGGCGTACGCCGGCCAAGTTCACTCCTTTCACGTATTGGGTGGGGGACGACAAAGCTACATGTGCAATGTCCCACCCTCTGCCTGCGGTGACATGGCTGCGTCCTCTGCACACGGCACAATGTAAGGTTGTGGGGCAGGGGCCCTAATGCATACATCATGAGCACACGGACACACTCAGATAGTTCGTTGAACTGGCCACGAGCACGTGCGCTCGACACCTTTATTGGCATGGTCACATGTACAGTGACGCATGTGCTGGATGTGTGTGGGGTGAGTGTAAGCCAGCCCGCAGGGAGTCGTTGGTGCTGGCGTCAACTTGAACAGTGATCACAATTGAAGCAGAAACATAAAACATCAGCATAACAGAAACAACTGTGAAGCATCATGGTGGTTGCCGGAGAGAGTATAGTGTTCACCCTACATGCAAGCAGAATGGTCCTTGATATGTGGTGCACTGAGTTAGTGGCCCCTGAGGAGCTGAGCAGGGTATCAAGCTGATGATGGCACCCACGACTGGTGTGAGCTACTCTGGAAGTCTGGCAGTAAGACACTTCCGCCTCTGGCACCTGTTGTCTGGTGTTGGTCCTGGCGGTGGTGCGTGCATCCTGCGGTGATGCGACGTCCAGGCAGGTCAGGACTCAATTTGATGTGTGAGCCCAGGTGGACTGCAGTTGAGGGCGGAGGAAGCAGACAGCGCAGGGCCACAGACACATGGCGTTGATGACCCCCAGGCCATCGACCCAGAGGCCATCCAACATGCCACCAGACTGGGGCCATGATTTGAGCGAGCTGCACAGAGTTAGTGGCCCCGGATGCACTGCGGCCGGCACAGGCACACTGCCACGGGACGGTGACTTGCGGTGCAGTGAGATAGGCCCACGCGAGGTGGGCGGGTCCTCATCAATGTCGAAGGTGAATGTAGCGGAGGTTTGCGGGGGACAGTGGAAGGTGTCCACCAGGGCATGATGCAGAGTGCAGAAGCCGTCCGGAAGCGGCAAATAGAGGAGTGGAATGCTACAGGCCCGTTCTGGCCACAGTCAGTATCACCGACATGATGATGAAGACAACCCCCAGTCCATAGACTCAGTCACCAACAAATCTCAAGAAGAAAGTGTCCATGGATGTCGGAGAACAGACTTAGTGGCACCGGAGCCGAAAGGGGATGCAATCTGCGACGATGCCAGTACAATGATATCAGTTGAGTTCACAATGTGTGACCTACTCGACCGCTGTGTGGTCCGGAGGCAGCGGGCAGCGCGGGCCAACTGCTGTTCAGCAGGCTCCTCCTGGAACACTAACACACGGCGTTGAAATGGCATGTGGTGATGACTCGTTGTTGACCGAGGCATTAGCGACAGAGCCGAGCGGGTGTTTAGCCAGCGACGATGCCGTGTCCTGCCTGGTACGGACTGGATTGGATTTGTGTGAGGCCTGCCGGCCTGCAGTGTAGTCCGAAGGCGTAGTCTTCAAGGGCCCACAGACACGTGTGGCTGGGATGCTATTCACAGAGTTGGTGGCACCACATCGAAGGGAGTACAGTGATATAAACTCTGCATTGTTGTGTGTACTACTACTCGGCCATGGAAAAATCAAGACTCAGTCCCATATGTGTGACCTCCTTGACCGCAGTGTAGGCCCGGGGCAGTGGTCAGTAGGGGCCCACAGCCACGTGTCGTTGGCCCGCGATGCACACCAGGGCAGTTGTAGGCAGTGTTCGTACACCTCCGTAACGATGGTCCTTTTCTCCTCCGGACTGAACCGCGTCTTCCTCTTACTCATCTCCTTGCGTACAATGATATGTACTCCGCCATGCGGGAATCACGACTCAGTTAAACATGTGTGTCCTACTCGAACGCAGTGTAGGCCGAAGGCGTAGTCATCAAGGGTCACTCAATTCACATAAAGTACTCCCCTATTGCCTTATACATACAGTCTTAGATGGAACCTGATCGAATAACCATTGACCCTCGCTGAAGACGACAGTTTACACCACCGGGTGGTGGGCAAGGAAGCAAGTCCTTCTTATTTTATATACCCTCACACACCCTAGTGGTGTCATGCTTCATCATCGGGTCGCCCTGACGCCTAAAAGTCAGGGTGGGCTCAACCAATCTTTCAGGGAGCTCTTAATGATATGTTTTTGGCCAGGGGGAATAAAGATTTAAAAATCTCAGAAAGATCCCAGTGTCCCTTTATTCTTGGATCTCGCTGAAATATTAAAAATAAAGCTAAATTAGGGTCTTCGGGATATTATGGTCCTAGGACCCTAATGCCAACATGTTTCAATCCTATATGGCCCCTTACGGGTGCTGGACTTTCATCAGGGCGATAATCTAGCACCCCCTGGAAAATAATAAAAAAGAGACGACAAGAGTAAGAGAATTTCACTACCCTGATTATGAAGGGCAGATAGCTGCTCCTTCTACCGTTAGTCAGTGTAAATTATACAAAGTTGATTGTTCCATCTGTGGAAAGAAAAGAAAAACAACAACAAAAAGAAACAGTGTTTGAATCTTCTATGATACTGTACAAATTTGATTTAATAATTCGTGCTCCTCACCATCGTGCCACATCGGGTGACAGGGAAGCAACCAAATCACTGCCCTACATTTGGCATGTGTGATACCAGTCTTTCTTCTAAACTCACTCAATGCGTGATCTAGAAATAGTTGTGTGTGGTGTGTTTAGTGGCGGAAACTTTCCGCATACTATCACTACCTACACGCAGGTGTCTTGTGATTCACTTGATAATCCAAACGTCACTCATTCCTAAAAAATAACCGCCATTTCATTCAACCTTAAAACCAAAAGCGCAAACACACATCAATTCTTACCCCATCTAGGGTGGAGTAATGTTTCACGCCGGGCCTCACGGATAAGGGGTAGCCCCGTAGTCGCACACTAGTTGATTGTGGTCAAAATGAGAACATGAATGGACGTGCAATACAATCAGAAAAGAAAAGAAAAGAGAGACAAGAACCAGGGGGAGTTAGAAACAATAAGCAAACTCCTCCGTTCGTGGAGGTTGATGCCCATACCTTCATCCGTACATAGTGTGCACCATTACTCACGCCTTCAGAGGTCCTGCCCCGTAGTTCACCTACTCGGTGTGGGTCCCGTCGGCTCTCTGTTGGGTAGGAAGAGACGGCCTCGATTTAAAGGAAAAAGGGGGGGAGCCTAATCCCAAAGTGAGGAATGAACGCACACTTCCGGAGTCGCGTGGTGATGACTCCGGATACCTCTAGACAGTCGGAGGGAAAGCTGGGTAATGTAGTGCGGAAGAAAGTGCGGAATGAAAACAAATGTTCTGACGATAACGGGGCAATCACATGAAACCCGGAGGGGTTACTTGGTTTTCCATTGAGATACTGTGTTTGCGTATATGTGTTTAAAACGCGCTGCACAAAAAAAAACCCTGATCCCAAAACGAGGGATAAGCACACACTTTTTTACGGAGTCGCGTAGTAATGGCTCCGGATGACTCGCAAAAGTCAAGGGTTAGCTGGGTAATGAAGTACGGAATACAAAATTATTCTAATAATATCCAGGATGGTTCCTATGTGTTAAGTAAGATTCTGTGTTTACGTGTGTAGGCTAAAACGCGCTGCACAAAGAAAAGGAAATAAATATGTGATCACTAACGAATCCTTAACCGATTATGAACCGTGAGGTATATATGTTGATTAAGAGTTGGCACGCACCCCCAAATCACTTTTGGTACTGGGCAATATATATATATATAATTTTTTTTTATATATAATATATAATTGTGATAAGGGTAGTCATCAAGGGCCCACAGACACGTGTGGTTGGGATGCCATGCACATACTTTGTGTCACTACATCGAAGGGAGTATAGTGATATAAACTCCGCCATAAAGTGTGTACTCTGCCATAGCATGATCAAGACTCAGTTCCAAATGTGTGACCTACTTGAGCGTAGTGTAGGCTGGAGGCAGCGGGGGTGTACGTCAACAAAAAAGGAGTAAAGCAGGCCTGTGTCGCGGAGGCCGTGATGGTCTGAGAAGGCTGCGAAGGTCGCGGGCCTCGGGCTTGGAGCTTGCGCCGGCACGTGGTGGGCCCTCTTTGACACACGCCGGTGTCGGCAGGTGAGCAGTGATGCCTGGCTGCGCAGGGGCGGGCATGACGGCTCCGGGCCCAGCGGCCCGGGGTACAGCAGGCGCACAGGGTCGCAGGCCACACCGCTCACGGCGTTGGCCTCGTGGCGGGGTGCGAGGCGCCGCCCTGGCAGACACGTTGGGCATTCCGGAAGAGAACCACGCCCAGTGCTACGTGCTTTTTATTCACACCCCTGCGCTGGCCTGGCGTACACCGGGCCTGACCACTCCGCACACGCTTATGGGGGGGACGTCACAGGCTACATTTCCGCGATCTTCCCCACTGTCTGGGGTGACATGGTTGCGTCCACTGTCCACGACACTCCAGACACCAGCAGTGCATGTAGACATGGCTGTGTCTGTGGTCTGCATACTGCAGTCTGTCCAGCACATCTCCACCACACTTGGCATTGTGTACATACTCATTCATGGGTCACTTGCCTCCTTCGCACATGCCTGGTTCCCATCTCTCCCCACATTCCGGTATTGTGTGGCTGAGGTGCCATGCCGTCGATGGCTCATGTACATGGCTGACCAAGGTTGCCACAGTAAGTTGTGCTGTCGTGTCTGGTGGGGGGGCATGTTGTTTGGCATGTTGTATGTGGTTTTGTGACATGTGCAGTGCCAGAGTTGTGAGTTGCATGATTGTGGGGTTGAGGTGTGTGGTGTGTTCATTTGGTACTTGCCAACGGGCAGTGCATTCCCATGGGTGCCATCCTGGAAGCGCTGGTTGATGTTGGACTGTCGGAAGATGAAGGGGACATGCACACTGCCTGGGTAGTTGGCCATGACATTGGTGAGGAGTCCCCTGTGGTCCACTATTGCCTGCACGTTGATGGGATGCGTGTGCTTTCTGTTGGGGTATTGTGTGCGGTGTTGGCAGGGGGCACATGTGGGACAAGTGTGCAGTGGATTTCCCCCAACACGTGCGGGGCTCCAGCCATGGCGTATAGTGCTTACTTGGTCTCCAGCTGTTCCTGCGCATTGTGGGGGACGTATGGGTGCTGGGGTCCCGAGCTGGTGAGAGCATCCGGAACAGGTGTGAGGAACTTGGATGGGGCTGGCTGTGAGACTCCTCCGACTCGGGAGGTTGTTGTTTGGGAGGGTACCAGAGGCCAACAGGTGCAGCACAGCCAGCAGCTTTGACTGCAGAGGGATGTTGGTTGTCCGCTGTGTTGGTACCGTCAGCCTGTGGGCAATGATGTTCAGGTTGCGGAGGATGGTTGTCCTTTTGGGCCTGTAGTGGGCATTGGCATTGTCTGGTGTTAGGTCTGTGGGGCTGGTGCATTTCCTGGAGGTCCGCTGTCTTTGTCTGCGCTGCCTCTGTGGTGGTCCGGGGAGGCGGGCGGGGGGGTCCGTTGGGGGGGTGGCGGTCCTGGGGGTGGTGGCGGTGGGTGTTGTTGCCCTCTGGGGGCTCCGGGGTGCATGGTGAGTGGCTCCATGGCATCTGTTGTTCTTCAGGTGTGGCTGTGGGCTGGGCTCCTTTTTCTTGTGCAGGTTGATGTCCGACTTTGCACCAGGTCAGAGCAGGTGTTAATTTCCTGCTCGTAACACGCCGTATCGCCTGTTTTGTGTTCCTATCGCAGATGTGGCTGGTCGTTGAGAATGTTGCGTTGTGGTGTTGTCGCGACTTTTTGCTCTGGAACGCCTACTCTGCATCTCATTAGCAATAGTTGCCGGGGTCCTCTGTGGCGATGTTTTTTGCGACTGCTTTCGCATGGAAACTGGTGTTATGGGCTGTTAGCACCAGCGTGTGAATGGGGCGATAACTTTATTGCGACTTTGGCTGCGTTAAAGTGCTGTTAACTCGGCGATAGCTCCTTGAGAATATGCCCCATGGTTCAGTAGTTGGCACAGTTTTCAGTACGATGTACCTACGCACACTTGGCTTTCTAAACTCTGCTTTCTCTCTATCCCAGTTACACCTGGTAAAAAAAACACTCTTTTAGCCTGGTTAAGTCCCTCCTACAGATCGCTTGCAGATTATCAAATAAATCTGCCCTTCCTAGACTGCAAAGTTGTTCTTTTACATACTTTATCCAACAAATACAATTAACATGATCAAGTGAAAGGCAATCCCTTAGAATATCCTTGCTGAGGGAGTTTTCATTCTTGATCCATGTCTTCATCCACATGGCAAGGGGGCGGAAAGCCAGCTAGTCTGAAAGAAAGGCCATCCCCAGTTCTTTGTGCACTACTTACGATGGGATGCACTGCGGTACAGAAAGTAACCGTCTCAAGAAAGTATTTTTGACGATTTGCAGTGCCCCCTGCCCAGTGTAACCGCATATCTCGCTCCCAGGATCTGAAGTGGTGCCATGCAATTTAGGTAGAGATCTCTTCAGTGCATTTTCCACTACAGGGCTGTTTTAGCCATCTGCATAAATGCAGGCATGGGTCCCAGGCGTTTTTAGCTTTCCGAACAGATTCCAACACTGTGTCTAAGATGTTCAGAGACAAGCAAATGTTAAGAAAGTGACTTGGATCAAAAATCTCCAGTGTCTGCATGCAAAGCTGCCAGGTTGATGCCTGCAGGAACTTTGCAACTGGAGACCAGGGCCGTTTCTACCATTAGGCCAGACTAGGCGGCCGCCTAGGGCGGCAAAAGGGGGAGAGCGGCAAAAAACATGTGCTTGGCAGTCAGCGCACACATTGTTCCTAGGCCTCTGGATGAGCTCCTGCAGGGCTCTCTTTTTCCGCTCCTCTGCTTTGGTGCCTGCGGGCGGCTGGTAGTGCCCTGCTCCCCTCTCCGATGCCTCCTACCTCCCGGGGGACTCTGGGCTCAGGGGCTGAGGGCAGGTGGCGGGCTCCTCTCTCATTGCGGGCGGCGCAGCATTATCTGCAGCTCTGGAGTTTATCCCAGCTCGGAACCCTCCTCCTCAGATATTCAAAGTACTGCTCACTGCTAGCTTGCAAGCACCGGCTCTGCTTTGGTTCCGCATTCCTGGGAGCCCTCGGCCCTGCCACTGCTCTGAGGGTGCCCCCTGCCCTGGCGGCGCCGAGGGGCACGCAGCTGTGCACGGCCACGGCACAGAGAGCATTTAGACACTTAAATTACCTGTCGCCTGAGTCCAGGATTTACAGATATTTCGGTTCTTAAAACACGGAACTGAATAGGGTGAAGTTTGAAATTTCTTTTCAGTGAAATACGGGAAACATTAATATCCTACATTCAAATAATAATGATGTTACTATGTACTGTGCATTGTACAGTATGCCGCAAACCTCACAACCTAATAGAGCCATGGTTTACTTCTGATTTAAGAATACGACTGCCCAAACCTCTCCAGTCTCTGTATTTTTTTTTTACTACCTCTAAGACCCCTCCCCTTTCCTTTTTAATGCAAACTCTTGCTTTGCCAAAAGTTAAAATGAGCTGTCTTGGGTGAAGATTGTCTAGGTTCCAGGACTGCACGATGCCCCTAATCTGAATTGTATGACAGTAACCAGCACACCATGAATTAACATTTTTACATTTTGAAATCCTTGGTGTTTTTCACTTCACACTTTCTCAAAGGTGCACCCTGATTATATTTCCAATACGTATGTCTAATCAGTTCTAAGTATACTTTTTGGAGAAAAAAACATTACTTAGGGGTGGATCCCTATGTGGGATGAAATCTTTACTAGGGATTTGACAGTCCAGACTAGATAGAGAGGCACCAAAGCAGGCCTCTATTCCCCAACACCTGGATGACAGGGGGAGAGAGTGATGGTAGTAAAAGGGAGGGGGCGGCATTTTTCAGTTCTCGCCTAGGGCGGCAAAACACCTAGAAACGGCCCTGCTGGAGACACAGCTCTAACTGCTGTCACATCAATGATTTGTCACAAGTTTGTTGCTGTTTTCAGCACTTTGTAATATTTTAGGCTTCATTAACACTAGTGTCTTGGGTAATCATCCTGGACAGGTGCGAGCTCCCTAAGACATTTTTGCTGTATTCTGGAAAATGTCTTATTATTTGCTGCGATTTACTAGAGTGTTTTTCACACTGGAAGTATAAAAAGCAGCAGACATTGCTAGGTAATGATTTGGGGACTCTCTTTGTTACCCATAACGTTATTTAATCAGAGATAGAGAAAAAAGACACACAGAGAGGAAGATCCTGCTAAATGAATTTTGGCTTTAATGCTGACTTATTTTCAAAGGAACTTTTTAAGCCCTCAAATAACGTTGCTTGTTATCATGGAGTTTGGTAGGTTTCTGTTATCTATTTCAAGAGGTTCAAAGATCCTTTCTTAGTGCCTATGAAAAAGCCAGACACATTTACGGAAGGAAGACTATGAAATTAAAATTAACAGCTGTCACATTTTTAGGCACACTGTCACTGGGACCAAGCTATACCTACCTGAGACCTAACTAGGTTGCAAGTACTCCGGTTCAGGAAGGACCTGGGCTGTCAGTTCAGGCCGCACTGCCCCCATTGGAGGTGATGAAGACTGATTTGCATATTGTTGGGTTCAAACTGAAGTGGCATCGTGTGCAAAAGAACGATGGACTGGGAGTGCACTCCCAGTAATTACCAGTGAATGAAATTAGTTGAAGCATTCCATCAAGCTCTGTTTTGTTTGCATGGTTAGGGACAACCATTTTAAGAATGGTCTTACATTAAAGTGTTGATAATGGTGCCTCATCGCCAGATCTTTCCTTTCTTTTTTTAAATGTTTGATTGTTTGTCCACTTTGTCATGAACGTGCTGGTCAGTGAGCAACTGCACAGATAACATGAGTTTTTCAATCATCCCATGTTAATAAGTTGTTCGAAATGTGCACAGGAAAACCTTTAAAATATTAGATTTGTTAGATTTAGATTTTAAAGCTGATGACTTAAGTTTATTGAAAATGTCTTTCTTTCTAATCTTGTCGATGGGGCAGTTGGGATGAACATTATTGGATTATTTAAAAGAAAAATCCCAAGAGGTGCTTTATTTAATGTCCCATGACACATATTACAAAGTGATCATAAGAGAGGTGTAGTTGTCTTCACATCATTATCGTACATAGCAACTAAGATGTATGTCTTAGATCTTGCTTGCGTGTATTACCATATCCATTTCCTTACTTTTTATATGCCACAGTTTGTACAAGACGAAAATCCTTTATGTGCCAATTCCTGCTCATGTCTCTAGTAGGCTGATTATTAAACTGCCATCATTTTAAATAGTGCCATACACATGGAGAAGTGGAATACTGTCTCCTTCAGATAGTGTGTATTACACTATATATTTTGATGTGACCTGTTTGTTTAGCACAACTGTTGTGTCGACCACGTTTACGTTGTCTATGGAATACATAACAAGTTCTTTAACATCCTAGCAACATGCACTTATGCCAAGTCGAAAAAAGTGTACACTGCAAGAAGTTCCTACTCAGGATGACTTTCTGCCTTTTACTCTCGTTTCACAAAAATTGTTTTAAAAAACAATTTTCCAGGTATGCAAATAATTGAAGCCATTACTCTTGACTGCAATGCTTTCTTTGTTCTGTACTCACAGCTACCTGAATGTTGAATGTTTGCTCAGCAGAAAATGCGAGAGAGGGGACTGTAGTGAAAAGGTTGGCATTGTTTAATTTATTGGTGCTGTGATACGAGTGCACAGTGTGTTTTGCTGTGGCAATGTTACACACCTTCACCCTCTTCAGGTAGCATAGGACATCAGTGATGACCTACTTTCCCTACCAGCAACCCCTTGTTCATTTCCAGCAAAGACCTGAAGAAATCAGGCTGAAAGAAGGTAAACATGACCACAGGGTTAAGGATGCTGCTACCACAGAACTATCCCGTCAACTGCCTGGATCATTATCAATAACCCCAGGCTTTACTCCAATATGACTGTATAGAGTCCATTAGCTTGTGTTATCCTCATGGATATTTTCATTTTATTTTTTTTGTTGCTAGTTTGTCACCCCTTTTTCACCTTTTTTTGAGTCATTTATCCTAACGGATGAGGCGTGAATGCATTCCACCGAGAAAGCAGCTTTGTGTCCCTCGAGGTGTGATGGAAGGTAGGTTTAAGACCTCAAGCGTTTTCAATGCTATCTTTTTCTTTCTAGGTTATACATTATGTTTGGGGATTAGATCAGCATTTTCAGTGCTCCTTCCTGGCTCAATCCTCCACATCTCTGCAAGGAGTCTGTGGAAGCAGTTGTATGTTTTGGCTGTATGGTAGCAAGTTGAACCACTCACCAGCACTGCCATTCCTCCATGGACCACATGTGAAATGAGTACAGCTTCTATGCTGGGATGGATCTAGATAAGTACACAGGGGAGAATTTAATGGGCTATCCTGTGAAAATAGGTGGGGTTTCTTCTGGTGACTGGAGAGCGAAGCAGAAAAGCACCTGACGGGACCTGTGGTGGCGAGTCCTCTGCATTTCTCCTTTCTTAAGTGGAAGAACTGGGGCAGAAATGACAATGGGTCGTTCTTTTGGAGGTTTTCCCTAACTTCGGCATAAAGAGTTGGATCGACTTATACCAACAGCTCGTTCCCTTCTGGGATTCCCCCTGTTCAACCTTTTCTGCTCTCAACTGGCTTTATAATGCTCATTGATGCACCCAACAAAATTTGGGTCCAGAGATAATGCTTGCAATTGCCTCATCACTTCAACAGAGTTATCAGCCTTATATTTGAATCACTAGAAGTCTTAATGCACATATTACATACTGAAGAGCAACTCCCACCCCTTCTGTAACAACCCGATCAACTAACAATGGGTTAGTAAATTGAAGCTTTTCCCTTCCAGCTGCACAGGAGCAAACAGAGAGCAGAGAGAAGAGGACACATTGCCTGCTCGGGATCATAGGGGCTCAGTATATGACCTCTCATGTGGGAAAGAAGCTGCAACCATTGGAGAAAGACTTTGTACAGAGTTCACTTTAGAGTGTCCTACCTTCTCATTGTGTTCCAGGGCACTATGTGAGCTTTTTGCTACCTGACCGTAGAATATCAACTCAATGCTGCTTCCTCCTCTGGCCCCTGGCAAGGCTGTGCAGCACTGTGATTCAGGTCTTGAGAGTACCACAGTGCTTCTCTTTCCCTTATTTCTTAACTCACGATGGGCTCTTGAAAGTGCAATGTCTTCAGTGAAGTTAATAATCTTTGTAGCATGTTCAGATGTGTCATAAGCAAAGAAAATGTACTGTGTTATTTCTGAAAAGAATAGGATTGATCTATGTGTGGCAGCTGCCAGAACACAGGACCCAAGTGACTATATCTCGTGCCCTAAGGTAACTATAACTCACACCCCCGCCATGCACAGATTTCTCATCAATAATTTTGCTGCAGTGATATTGTCAATAATGTCATTGAAGATGTCATGAGTGATGTAATATGTGGGGCATTAGCAGTGCATGGAGAGGGCACTAGTTATAGCTACCTTAGATATAGTTACTTGAGATAACTATAACTGCTGATTTACGATAGTTTTGTGTGTGTAAAATCTGAACCTAACTATAATGTACCTGTAATCTTTGGTGTTTTTTTAGTGAATTTCCATGGTGTTTTAATGTTAGTTCCTAACTATAATGCCCATGTAAATATTGTTTTTTTCAGTGAATTTTTAGTTTTTTTTTACGTAAAGTAATATTTAATTACCATATGTTAATCCAACCGCTGCTGCGCACAGTCTTTGGCCGTGCACGATAGGGGGAGGGGGGTTAGCCACAAGGCTTGGCCTGCGTCCAGGTCCATTTGCCAACGCCCGCATGCAGCCAACCCCATACTGCGCACAGCATTCAATCGTGTGCAGTGGGGGGTGTGGCAGCAGGGCAACCCCCGCACACAACCAACCCCAAGCCACATACAATCAAAGGCGAGGCCCTGCAGCCAACCCTCCACATGCAGCACACCTGGCTGTGTGAGTGGGTGTGTGAGTGTCTGTGTGGGTCTGTGAGTAGGTTTGTGAGTGGTTCTCTGGGTGTCCGAGTGCATGTATCGGTGACTGTATGGGTCTATGAGAGGGAGAAATTCTACCTAGGGATTTTAGACATGACTACAGACCAGATCACTGAATGGAATTATACCAAATTTGGCAGAAAGCTAGGGGTGAGGCTAAACTGTAATCCGAGTTTGCAACACTGCACTGTGCTTGGAGTGCGCCGTTCCTCAAAAATGCTGCATTCTGCAGCGTAGCGGAGTTTGCCAGCGCCACCCCTACTTTATAGTTATAGTAGTTCTGGAGCGGCAAATTTATGTTGCCCTTTTTCTGTTTTCATGCCTTGTGTGTTTGAAATTCAGGCATCCCAAGCCTCGTTCTGGCCCAGTCAGTTGAGGAAGCACACTTCCAGGTCATGAGAGGAGGGCAAAGAAGCCGTTGCACTTCTGATTGACTGAACGGCACGCACTTGCAGCGTTACTCAGCCTGTGATTAGTTTTCATCTCTTGGACCAGCTGGCTACCAGGGTGGGGCGAAGCGATGTCTGCTACATGCTTTTACTGGCCCTTGAGCACAGCGTGGCCCTGGAGGACATGCAGCAGAGGGAGGCATTCCCACAGCTGCTGGGGCAGCAGAACAACCTGAATTTCGGCCTCAACCAGGCAATGCAGCCACTTTCAGCCCTCCGCCTGCTCGTCTCGTCATGTTACTTATGTCACATGTCTTAACTCGTATTGTGTTGAAGTAGGTGCGAGTTTCTTTTCTGCATTTTTTCTCTGCTGGCGTACTTCAGTGAACTTCTGTGTGAGTGGAAACTTTATTTATTTGATAGAGGTATCCAAATGTTGATGGAAAACCTCAGTTGTTTAGTAGTTGTAGGCGTTTGCAAACCTTGTACAGCTGCAGAAATCTGTTACCTGCAAGCAGCAGATTCAAATCTCAGCAGGCCTGTACCAGCCTTTCATCCTTCCAAGGTTGATAAAATCTATATCAATTAGACATGGTAGTTAGTTTGGAGTGCACACTGTAAACACAATTATCATTATTATATAATATAGTGTTCCAGGGAATAGAGGGTGCCGGGAGAGAAGCGTAGGGCGAGAAGAGGCCTGATCCAACCGAGAATCTGCGGTTTGGATCTTACTGCACCAGCCCCGTGCAGCCAAGATAGGCTGCTTCCGTCCCACAGTTGTGCTGACAGCATGAATGCATTCCTTCACGAGTTGGCAAGGGGCAGCACACAGGTACTTCTGTTTGGGTGAGATAGGCTGGAGATTGCAGGAGGAGAGGCAGACAGCGTCTTTGGAGGATAGCAGGATGGACATGCATCAGAGGTGTAAGGCTGTCTCCTAGCCCACAGAGAAGAGAATTCAACAGACATATCTTCTAATGCACTTTTCAATGCCTTGTTAAAGTCTAAGGGCCAGATGTATGACCATTTTTTGCGGTCGCAGAGGGGTTTCAGACCCCTTTGCGACCGCAAAAACGAGTTGGCCATGAACTATTCCCATTTTGCGAGTCGCAAATTATTTGCGACTCGCAAAATAGGAATAGCGAGTCACTATTAGGAAGGGGGCGTTCCGAGGGCGTCCCTTCCTAATAGCGAGTCCTCCAGGTATGTATGACTCTTTTGCGACCGCAATTGCGATCGCAAAACAGTCGCAGTTTACCACCCTTCTCAGAAGGGTGGTAAAGCACTCGCAAATGGGAAGGGGTCCCCAGGGGACCCCTTCCCCTTTGGGAATGCAGGGAAAATATTTTTTAAGGGCAGGCAGTGGTCCCAGGGACCACTACCTGCCCTTAAAAAATGAAACAAAAACGTTTCATTTTTTCTTTTTTAAATGCATCCCGTTTTTCTTTAAGGAAAACGGGCTGCATTAAAAAAAAAAACTGCTTTATTGAAAAGCAGTCACAGACATGGTGGTCTGCTGACCCCAGCAGGCCACCATCCCTGTGAGGCTGGCCACTCCCAATGGGGTTGAAAATTGCGAGTGGCTCATGAATATTGATGAGCTTCGCATTTTGCGACCCCATTGGGAATCGCTAACAGTGTCTCTGACACTGTTGTACATTGGATTTAGCGCCTCACAATTTGCGACTCGCAATTTGTCGCAAATTGCGAGGCGCTAAATCCAATGGTCGTACATCTGGCCCTCCGTGAACACCGGTTGTATTTTTGTTAATTGACCTGAAGGAAAGTAAGCTAAGTGGAATGACCAAGATCCCACAGTTGTGGGTGGTCACTTTCTCTATCAGCCACGTCACATTCTGTGATAGTGTGCTTAACATTTTTGGGGTTTAATTCATGCGTGCGAGCCAGTAAATGATGGCTTGGCTGTAGAAATGCACGTGTTGTCTGTAGATGCCTGCTTAGCCTGCTTGTATCGCTCTCCTATAGGATTGGAGCATTAGGTGTCAGCGCCGCTGGCAGCCAAATTCTGATGTTGAGATTTCAGGAAGAAGGGGTGTCAATTCAGTTGTTCTGTAGCTGTTTTGGCCAGTAAATGAAAGCTCTTTGATGTACTGGTACCACAGTTTTCTTTGCTGGGTGGAATAAGGAACGAAGGCTTTTGCTGCGGGAACCTTTTCGCCACCGAGTAAAGCTGCAGATGGAATTCTGAGTTGAACAGACACCAGGTCTGAACTGTGATGCTCGTTTGTTGCAGCTGTTGTGTTTTCATCGAAAGAGCTGCACACTGTGTGTGTTTAGTAACAACAACCAAGGTAGGAGAAAAAATTGGTGTGTGTGCGATACTCTGTCTGCCGGCGCCTGTTCTGTCCTGCACAGTCGGGCCAATAAAGACTAGGGGGCAGATTTACGAGAAAGTGACTCAGTGCATTCCGCAAGTCACTTTCAGAGCACAGGAATGTGACATATTTACAATGATATGTCGTATTCCTGTGCTCTCTCCTGCACTGGCACACAAACAGCTGCCATGCGCCGGCGCAGGCACCCTTGCACCATGGTGCAAGATGCCTGCGTCATGGGGAGATTGTTTTCGTGCAGGAAGGAGCACCTTCCTGCACGAAAACAATCACTACAGGCATTTTCCTCTTTCAATGCATGCTGTAGAATGCAGCACGCATTGAAAGAGGAAAAAACGAGGAGAAATTAAACATTTCTCCTCGTTGCGCCTCCCTTCGCCTCCCCTGGGGAGGCGTAGCATTCATACGCATTTCCAGATTTACGATTCCTTGTAAATCTGGAAATGTGTCTAGTTCCATGGGTGTTGCTTGGGAACACCCACAGCAACACCCATGGAACTCCCTTTTCACGCAAAGTGCTGCGTGTAAAGGGGCCATATTTACAAGGACAGGTAAAGCCACACAGGGTGGCTTTTCCTGTCCTTGTAAATATGGAGCAGTGAAATACGCCACCAGTACGTCACAAAAAGTGATGTACTGGTGGCTCAGGGGGCCTGTAAATCTGCCCCTAGAGCTGGACCTGTGAGATTCACATTTACGGCATTAATCTGGGGGATGCGGCTACTCCGCCCAATCATGGAACTCTGCGGAATGCACTGAGCTTCCCGGTAACTCCGTCGAATTCAGTGGAGTCAAAATCTGTGAACTCCGCCTAGGCCTACAGAAAGCTAAATCTTGGTCCAGAAAGAGTGCTTTTTGTAATTTGGTGTAACTCTGTTCAGTAGTTTTGAAAGTATTAAAGAAAAAAGATTTATGTATATCTAGAGATGCAGATGGTTTGCGGATTCGAAACATCTCATGCTGAGACCGCAGCCATCTTGGGACTCGGTACTCGGCCCGACTCCCAAGAAAAGAGACAAACCTGGTGGTGGGGTCCCACAGAGACCCCGTCTGGGGCCCAAAATGTTTTTTTTTAAAACAATGTGCTGCAAATTTGCAGAGGATGATTGGCAAAATTAAATAAAAAACAAGCATGGTCTCCCACGCTTGTTTTTTTAAGTCACCTCGGGTGGGCCAATTCTTGGGGTGAATACCTAATTATAATATTGGGAAGGGTGGTGCTCATGGCCCCACACCCCAGGCCGCTTTCTGCCCTGCGGACCCCATCTCCCAGGGCCCGGCTGCTCAATACAAAGGGGGAAGGGGGCATGCAGTCCCCTCCTGAGCTGATTTTGGCCCAAGGGACCTCATTCCCAGGGTCCAGCTGCTAAATAAAGGGGCAGGGGCTCGTGGCCGCCCTCCCTGGGCTGCTTTTGGCCCCTGGGTCCCCGTCCCCGGGGCCGCGTTGCTTAATCTAAAGGTGGAGGGGGCACACAGCCCCTCACTGGACTGATTTCAGCTCTGGGGACCCAACTCTCTGGGGCCTGGCTGCTAAATAAAGGAGGAGGGGAATGCGGCCCCCATACTCAATCCTCTTTCGGCCCGGTGGGACCCCATCCCTCAGGGCCCAGCCATAATAACAAAGGGAGAGGGGGACATGCAGCCCCACTCCCTGGGCCTATTTTGGCCCTGGGGACCCCTTCCCCTTGGGGCCTGGCCAGATATGTAAAGGGGGAGGGGGCCACACAGCCCCTTTGCCGGGCCGGCCCTCTTTATGAAATAGGGTGGGGGGCTGTGCAGCCCCCTACCCTGAGCCATTAATGGGCCTGGGGACCCCATTCCCCAGGATGGTCTCAGGCTATGCCCCAGGGAGCCCATCACCTGGACAAAGTGGCTTCCCTGCCCACACTCGCATGGGCAGAGAAACCTGTGTTTGCTCTTGCTTGGAGGGAGCAATTTCAAAACTCCCACCAAGTGAGAGAAAACACCAAGTCTGCTCCCAGCGGACGGGAGCATGAAAAATCCTCCCACCTTCTGAGAGCAGACTTTTCATTGGTTTTCCTGCCCACAGTGAAGCGGGCAGGGAAAAAGATGAAAGGATTACTCTCGCCCGCAGAAAGCAGCATTTTTAGCTGCTTTGTGTGGATGGGGGCAATCCCAACTCCCGCTGGAGGCAGGGAATAGGCTGGGGCTGTGAGGGCCTGGGGGCTTCCCCTGCAGCCCCAACCATAGTGCCCTGGTTGGGAATCAGGGCACCCACACTTTGCTGGCTGGACCCTGGGGAATGCGATCCCTAGGGCCAAAATCGGCTTGGGGAGGGGGGCAGTGTGGCCCCCCTCCCCCTTAGACATTTTCCAGGCCCTGGAGGATAGGGTCCTTGGGACCGAAAATGGCAGGGAGGGGCGCCACATACCCTCTTCCCCATAAAAAATGCACTGGGGTTTGAGGTCCCCGGGGTCAAAAGCAGCCTGGGAGGGGCCTCACGGGTTGGCTACCTTTGGGGGGTTGGCTACAGGGCCCAAGGCCATGCACAGCACGGAGTTGGCTGCATGCGGTGGGTTGGCCACGCCACGCACAACTAAAGGCCATGTGCCGCATGGAGGTGACTGCATGCAGGAGTTGGCTGAAAGGCCAAGCTGCAGGCCAAGCCCTGCAACCAATCCTCGGCAGCATACATAAAAGGCTGTGCTCTGCGGCAGTTGGATTAATATATTGTATTGAAATATTAAATTAAGGGTCTTTCGTAGCATGCCTCAGAGAGAAACTGCTTACAAAGTCATGACACAATGGTATTACACTCCCCAAAGGTTACATAAAATGTTCTCTAACTCCTCTCCCACTTATTGGCGTTGCACAAGCGCAGTTGGGGATTTCCTTCATATTTGGTGGCACTGCCTGTTTCTGACCACCTATTGGAAGGATATTCTCAGTCATATTAAAAGGGTGATTGGCTACCCCATACCCGAAACCCCGACATTACTTATCCTGGGTCTTAGACCCACGAACCTCCTTGCTATGACACATGCGGATTGGCATTAATCTTGCATATGCTTGGTGCGGCTAAACAGACAATAGTGGTGCACTGGAAGAAGGCAGATACGCCCCCAGTGACCTTGTGGTTCACCCGCTTGTCCATATCATGGCAATGAAACTCCTCACAGCGTGGCTTCACCTTCGCAAGACTAAGTTTGCAAATACCTGGCAACCGCTGGTAGATTATTTCTGCACACTCGAGTATGCCAATCTTCAGCCCTCAAAGCTTCGGGCATTGAGCCTCTTTGAAGATAACATACTCCCTTCTTGTGCAGAAGGACTTTGGGGACTGGACAGAGACAGCACGTAATTGGCTGTAATTGGCTTCTCATATAGCGCTTTGTACCTGCATGGAAGCGACTCTCCATTTCCCTCCTTCCTCCCCCCTCCCCCTCTTTTACAGGGGTCTCCCTCTTTCTAGGGTGACATCTTGCCTCTTTTCCCGCGTTTTTCTTCTGCTGCTTTAATATCAAGTAGTTTTCTTGCACATTTTACAGCTTTTGACCATGCATGGCGTGCCCTCACGCGCTACTGATGTGTGACATGCTATTGTACAGTGATTCAGTTTTAGCGTATATGTAATCCTTGGACCTCAATGCTGTGATCTCTGGAACTGCCGCTTACATTTGTTTCTCTCCCCTTCCCCCCCCTTTTTTTCTCCTTCCTTTTCCTTTTCTTGCTTCACTCCTCCCCTTATGTTTTTTCTATGTTCATTTTTGTAACTGTTTCTATATTGGCGATTTCAATAAAATACATTTGAAAAGAAAGAAGAAATATTAAATTAAATTTTTATCAACAAACTAGAATTCCACTGAAAAAACAAAGGTTACAGGGATGTTAAGGTTAGGAAATAGCATTAAAAAAACATAGAAATGCACTGAAAAAACAAAGGTTAGGGACGTTATAGTTAGGTTCAGATTTTACACACATAAAACCCATAGAAATCCAGCAGTTATAGTTATATCAAGAAACTATACCTTGTGCCCTAAGGTAACTATAATTTTATGCTTCACCATGCACTGCTAAGTATTACATCAGTCATGACATCTTCTACGTGTCTCCGGATACCAGAAGGATGCTCTACAGCCCATCATCAATGCCTTTTTTCAATGTTTCGGCTCTATGGCCTCTTGATTTGTGTGGTTCTGCAGAATTTTGAATCCCTTATAGGTTTGAAATTCAAAATATTGCTTTAGCGTAAAAGTAGTAGCTGCAGGCATCTTTTCTCTCAGGCCCTCATTTATGTGATTTTGGCATAGAGCAGTGCAGCAAGGCAACTTGCTGCCTTGCCCTACACCAAAGTGAAAGGGCAGGAATGCACAGTATTTATGCAATACGGTGTATTCCTGTCCTTTCTCCCTGTGCTGGAGCCGTTTTGGCAGCCTAGCGACAATGTAGGCGCCCTTGCACCATGGTGCAGGGGTCCCTCCATTGTATGCAGGATTCTAAAAGACATTTTTCTCTTTGTATGTATGCTGCAGAATGCAGCACACATAGAAAGAGGAAATACCAAGGGGAAATAAAGATATTTCTCCTCGTTACGCCTCACCACGGGAGGCGTAAGGATTCGGCGCTTCCCCAGGTTTACTTGATTTTCTAAATCTGGGGCAGCGCCAAAATCCATGGGTGTTGTGTGGAAAAGCCCACCGCAACACTCATGGGATGCCTCCCGGGCATAGAGTAAGGTGACAGAGTGATTTGTGCTGTGTTGCCTTTCTCAAGATTTATGAGGCCACTCAAAGCCATGCAGGGTGGCTTTGCGTGGCTTCATAAATCTGATTCAGAGCCCTGCTTCATGCATGTACAACTATACGTGGTGCAAAAGTTGTCCCTCCCTATGATGTATAAAGCCTCACTCTCAGACCTGGAATAATAGGCCTGAAATTCATGAATAGGTTGCTTGACTCTGTAAGCTTCTAGTTTTATATTGGTATTATATCAGTTTGAATGTTGATTATTTACTTGTAGTTTATACACCTGCACAGCTCTTTTGTTTTCGTTTTTTCACACGATCTTGGTTGGAGCCTTTTGTATGAAAGCATATATTTATTTGTGTTCTGTTCTTGTTTGCCGGCTCTGTGATTCACAGACCATTTTTATTTTCGTTAGTAAATAATTTCAGACTACAAATGGTCTTGAGCGAAGATTTCTTTGACAACTGGGTGCTTTGGCCAGTAGGTACCTGTGTGTGACTAAAGTCAGGGATAAGATGCTAGACCAGCCTCAATATGAGAACCCTAGGCACCAATTTAAGGTGGAGACTTATCCAGAGTGGTCGTAGGCAGTGCTTGATTTGTAAAAAGAAAGAAAAAGCAAGTACCAGGACCCTTCTCAGGAGACCACTACAGCCTGCACCACCCATTGACCTTGTCAGCCCCGCCAATAGCAGTACCAACAAACTGCTAACCATCGCACTCCTACAAGTGTGACCCTTCAGACTAGTCCAGGTCATCCAAAGTTACAAGTATGCATTGGAATAGTCTGAAATGTCATTTTTAATGTATGTTGAATTATTAAACACTTTGTTTTTGCTCATCTCAAAAGTAAACAGACAGTGTCACCATGTGGTAGACTGATTTTAGTGCCAATGTTGAGATTTACGTGCTGATGCCGAATACAAATTAAGCACTGGAGGTGGGTTGGGTTGGGTGGAAAGCAGCCAGGCATTCAACTTACTGATCTGGTCCGACAGTACTAGCGCACTTTGAAATGTATGATATGCAAAGCTTGGCTGTGTTTATTGCCATTTAACCCTTTCGCTGCTAGGCCTTTCTTCCCCCTGTGCTAAGCCATTTTTTGGCTATTTGGGGTAGTTCGCGCCTAGGCCCCTGTAACTTTTTGACCACATAAGGTATTCACGCCAAATTTGGGTCCTTTTCTTCCAACATCATGGGGATTTTAAAGGTACCCAGGGTTTGTTGATTCCCCTGGAGGGGACCCAGAAATTAGCCAAAAACAGCTAAATTATTTTTAAAAATGGAAAAAAAGGGCTGCAGAAGAAAGCGTCTGGTTTTTTCCCTGCAAATGGTATCAACAAAGGGTTTGTGGTGCTGAAATCACCAACTTTCCAGCTTTCAGGGGCTGACAGACTTTTGTCAGAAAACCAACATTTTTTCCACAGTTTTGGCATTTTACTGAGTCATAGCCTATCTTTGCTATTTTTTGTGCTTTCAACCTCCTTCCAGTTAGTGGTAGAAATGGGTATGAAAACAATAATGGATCCTGAAAAGCTATACATTTCAGAAAAGTAGACAAAATTCAGAATTCAGCAAGGGGTCATTTGTGTAGATCCGTCAAGGTTTTTTTTATAAAAACTAACAGTTGAAAATACGAAAAATTGAAAATGACTTGAAAAAACAGCATTTGTGCCAACGTTTTCATCTATAACTTCTTCTAAGTCTGACTGATTTTTTACAGCAATATACCGTTACATCTGCTGGACACTTCTGGTTGTGGGGATATATAGGAATTGTAGGTTCACCAAGAACCCAAGGAACCCAGAGCCAATAACTGAGCAGCGTCTTGCAATGGTTTTTCATTGTGTACTGGGTATATAGTAATTAATTTGGTAAAATATAAAGAGTGAAAAATAGGTATGAAAGACACCTATGTATTTCTGAAATGTGAACAAAATATAGAGTTTAGAAACAGTAGCTATTTGCACATCACCGAAATTGTGGGTACCCATACTAGAATGTGAATGATAGGACATTTTTCAAAGTGACTTCTTTTTAACACATTGTCTTACATTTGGAAGGCAGAAATGCATTGAAAGTCAATAGGTAATAACAGTTGCTCTATAATTCTGTGTTCCCCTAAGTCTTCCAATAAAAATGGTACCTCACTTGTACACAATACTAGAACCACACATAATGCCTATTTGAATATGTTTGTAGTTCCTCATAGTATTATATGTTTATTTTAGGACTGGTCCCTGATGAAGGGTAAAAAATACCCGAAATGCATTGGATACTTTAACCCAGTCACTTATGAGTTATTATTCAACTAAATGACCAGCACTCAAAGAATTTAAATGTTAATAAAAACTAAATGAATCAACGGATTTAACTTGGTATTTTCGTGGATTTCAACTTGAAGAGCCTGTTGAATCAGGACATTATGTTGAGCCCAGGGGGACACACCCAATGAGGGAAGTGCAACAATTAGAAAGTTGTAGGATCACCAGGCTGACACAAATTTCCTACCACCCAGCGTTCCCCCAGGTGGCATACCTCCCTGGACTCCCCAGGATGTCTAGTTTACAGAAATGTGTGGGTTTGGTAGGTTTCCCTAGATGACTGACTAGCCCGGGGCCAAAAACCCAGGTGCCCCCCTTGCAAAACCAGTACATTTTGTGATAGGTAATTGTGATGTCTCCTGGATATGTTTTGGGCCCTTACCTTTCGCGGGTACTTGTCCCAGCCATGCAAGTGAGGTACCATTTTTATCGGGAGACCTTGGGAAATGCTGGGTGGTAGGAAATTTGTGTCAGCCCAGTGATCCCACAACTTTCACACACAGAAATGTGAGAACAATTTGATTTTTTCAGCTAAATTTGAGGTTTGCAGGGGATTCAGGGTAGGAAAATGTTGGGGTGTCCACGCAAGCCATACCTCCCTGGACTCCCCCGTGTGTTTAGTTTTCAAAGATGTCTGGGTTTGGTAGGTTTCCCTAGATGGCCGACGAGTTCGGGGCCAAAAACCCAGGTGAGCCCCTTTGGAAAACCAGGTCGTTTAGTGATAGGTCATTTTGATGTCTCAACAATACGTTTTGGGCCCTTGCCTGTTGCGGGTACTTGGCCCACCCACACAAGTGAGGTACCATTTTTATCGGGAGACCTGGAGAAATGCTGGGTGGTAGGAAATTTGTGTCAGCCCAGTGATCCCACAACTTTCACACACAGAAATGTGAGCGCAATTTGATTTTTTCAGCTAAATTTGAGGTTTGCAGGCGATTCTGGCTAGGAAAACTTTGGGGGGTCCACGCAAGCCATACCTCCCTGGACTCCCCAGGATGTCTAGTTATCAGAAATGTGTGTGTTTGGTAGGTTTCCCTAGATGGTCGCTGAGCCCGGGACCAAAAACGCAGGTGACCCCCCCTTGAAATCCAGGGCGTTTTGTGATAGATAGGTGGGCACCTATGTTTTTGGTCCCGGGTTTGGAGGCATCTAGGAGAACCTAAAAAACCCAGACATTTCTGAAAACTAGTCACCCGTGGGAGTCCAGGGATGTTTAGCTTGCGTTGATCCCCCAACTTTTTCCTTCCAAGAATCCGCTGCAAACGTCAAATTTAGCTAAAAAGTCAAATTTTCCTCTAATATCTGCGTTCCCTTCAGTCTCCCGATAAAAATGATACCTTACGGAAGGGCAAAAACGTGTAGAGATTGAGGGGGTCCAAAAGGGGAATTTGTTTATACGTTTTTAGGCTGATGCTACTTTGGGCACCCACACAAGTGAGGTATAATTTCTCGCAGGAGACCAAGGGGAATGCGGGGTAGTAGGAAATTTGTGCCTGCGCGGTGATCCTACAACTTACTCACACAGACATGTGAGGAAAATGTGACTTTGAAAGTAAATTTGAGGTTTGCGGGGGATTCTGGGTAAGAAAAATCTGGGGGATCTATGCAAGCCACACCGCCAGACAAGACTCAGTACACACACACCACCATCCATGCATACCACCAGCCAAGCGCCATCCACGCACACCCCCAGCCAAGCGCCATCCACACACACCGCCAGCCAAGCTTTATCCATGCACACCACCAGCCAAGCGCCATCCAAGTACACCGCCAGCCAAATGCTATCAATGCACACAGTCAGCCCAGCAATTTTCATGCACACCACCAGCCAAGCGCCACCCACGCACTCTGCCATCCAAGCGCCATCCCCTCACCGCCAGCCAAGCACGGCTGGACTGGGAACAGTAACCAGCCCTGGCAGATTGCATGCACAACCGGCCCCTAGGGCGTGCTAGTAAAAAGCACCGCTCCCACTTTTGTTACTGGGGCCCGATATTGCAGCACTGCTGCAAATCCGGCCCCCAGTGGCAAAACTGCCTCCCATGGCCAGAAAACCAGCCCACCGGGGAAACGCCCGGTGCCCGCTACGGCCAGTCCGGCCCTGCTGCCACGAACCATCCATACACACAGCCAGCCAAACACCTGTCCACGTACACCACCAGCCAAGCGCCACTCCAGGCACACCACCAGGCAAGTGCCAATCTACTTACACTGTCATCAAGTGTGAGTCCACCCACACCATTAGCCAAGTGCAGGTCCACACACACCACCATCAAAATGCCAGCCAAAGGTCAGTACACGCAGACCGTCACCCAACCTCCAGTTTACACACACAAACTCTCCCTGGTTTCTAGTGGTTTTCTGCCCCCGCTTGGGTTCAGATGAGAATAAAAATATCACTGAAACAGCCAAAATGTGTGTCAAATGGGGATTCTCACTGGCATGCCCATAAACATATTCCTGGTGCCCAGTGGGCTTTCTGCCCCCCGCAGGGGGCAGATAAGGGACTATTGCCCTGATCTGCCTTCCGTGGGGGGCAGAAAGCCTTTTTTGTGGTGGGGGCATTAGCATGCCCATTCTCAGAAGACCCCACCCCTATGTTTAAAAAAAAAAGAAATCCCTTGTGCCTAGTGGGCTTTCTGCCCCCCCGGGAGGCAGATTAGGGATTATTGCCCCCATCTGCCTCCCGGGGGAATCATAAAGTCTGTGGAATTTTTTTTGGGGGGTGGAGGCATTGGCATACCTATTTTGGGCAGCCCCCATTTCTACTTCTTAAAAAATAAAAAACAATCCCTTGTGCCTAATGGGCTTTCTGCCCGGGGGGGGGGTAGATCAGAGGCCCCTATCTGCCTCCTGGGGGGGCAGAAAGACTGTGGGATTTTCTGGGGGGTTGGGGGCATTGGCATGCCCATTTTGGGCAGCCCCCTCCCCTATATACATTAAAAAAACCAATCCCTGGCATCTAGTGGGCTTTCTGCCCCCGGGTGGGGGGCAGATCAGGGGCTATTGCCCCCATCTGCCTCTGGGGGGACATAAAGACTGCAGAATGTTTTTGGGGGGTTGGGGGCATTGGCATGCCCATTTTGGGCAGCCCCCACCCCTAAAAACGATTAAAAAAAGAATCCCAGGCACCTAGTGGACTTTCTGCCCCCGGGGAGGGGGCAGATTGGGGGCTACTGCCCCCAACTGCCTCCCGTGGGGGGCAGAAAGACTGTGGAATTTTTCATGGGTGGGGGCATTGGCATGCCCATCTCGGGCAGACCCCACCTCTAAATCCAATTTAAAAAAAATCACTGGCATCTAGTGGGCTTTCTGCTCTTCTGGTGGGGAAGATTGGGGGCTACTGCCCACATTTGCCCTCCGGGGGGGGCAAGAAGACTGGACATTTGTGGGAGTGGGGTGGGGCATTGGCATGCCCATCTTGGGCAGCCCCCACCCCTAAATTCAATGAAAAAAAGAATCCCTGGCATTTAGTGGGCTTTCTGCTCTCCTGTGGGGGCAGATTGGGGGCTACTGCCCCCATCTGCACCCCAGGGGGGGGCAGAAAGACTGTAATTTTGTTGGGGTTGGGGGCATTGGCATGCCCATCTTGGGCCACACCCCCCCCTAAATTTCTTGAAATAAAAATCCCTGGTATCTAGTGGGCTTTCTGCCCCCCCCCCACCGGAGCAGATTGGGGGCTACTACCCCCATCTGCCCCCCAGGGGGGGCAGAAAGTCAGATTATCCCAAAATAATTTTGGGTGGGAGCAAAGGCCCTTGCCCAAGGGGCCGCTCCCCCCTCCCTAGTGGCTAGTGGGTGGATTCCTGCTTGGGAATCGCCCTCCTGGGGCGATCCCCAAGCAGGGATCCACCAGAGAGGGGTACCATTGGAAAGGGGGGATTCTCCCCTTTCCAATGATACCTCTCCCTACTGTTCTACTTGCTTGGGGCTCTGAGATAGCCCCCTGAGCACGTAGAAAGTGGAACTGAATTGAGCCTATCGGCTCATTTCAGTTTTGATTTCTGTGCAATGACGTCAGCGCGACGTGCGTCCTGAACGTCATTGCACAGAAACCAAACACACAGCCTCGGGAGCTGGGGAAGCTCTTCCCAAGCTCCCGAGCAGGGACGGCTCTAAGGCGGTGCGATCGGTGCCACCGCACTGGGCACTGACTTGGGGTGTGGGCGTCAGTTTGCAAGTATATTCTCATTTTAAAAGCACCTGCTGCCGCGTTCCTGGCCTCCAGCAATTTTCATGCATAAATTAAAATGTCAAGATAACTCCTGTGATTAATCGTCTTCCTGGAGAAAGACCAGAGTTTTTTCAAGGGGAAGTTTTGACTGCTTGTAACATAGGGTTAATGTGCCTGCTGCAAAGAACGTTTGCCATGCAGATCACAAAGTGCATATAATGTAATAGGTCAGTGTATTACTGCTTCTGTCAGAGAGATCCTTTTGTTACTTGCAGTTTGTAAGTTAAAATCCTAGTACAGAACACTGAGCTATTAACTGTCATCAAAGAGCTGCATGCAAACTGCAAGGTATATATTAGAACTATATGGTTTTTTGCCCCTTCTTTCATTATTCTAATCTTGCAAAAAGGGTTCATTTGGGTTGAAAGCAGTTCTTATTGAAGAGAACGCGTTTCAATGGTGTTACATTTAAATTCTGAATTTGTACTTTTCCAGATTTAGGACTCTTAAACTATACTACTAGTATGGTTGTCATGTGACTCTTACACCTTGTGGTCCTATCTCATGTAACATTTCCTATACACTGATTTACACATGTATGATTGTCTCTGTGCAATGTGTGTGTGATGTAAAGTGCTCTGACACCTTACACTGGTATGAATGGTGCATTATAAAACGAAATGAATATGAGAGACAGTGGTTATGAAGACTTGAGGGGCACTGTTAAAGGGTGGTAGTGAGGGAATCTATGGCAGGGGTGGTCATTGGGGGGCACCAACAAACATTGTTGCACAGGGCGCCACCAGTGTTAAAGCCGGCCCTGCTCCAGAGGCTGTTGGGGGGGAAAAGGGAATCCCTCTGGTGCCCGCATCAGAGGGATTCCCTGGGCCATGTGATCAGACCGCCGGGGGCCGTCCAACGCAAATGAGCACTGCTACGTCGGACGGCTCCCGGCTGTCCGATGCACCAAAGGGGTTAAAGCTTTAAAGTCTTGGTGGGTGATGTTGGAGCAAACCTGTCTTGGGTAGGTATGAGGTCCCAGAATTAGGAAGTTAGATCTAGAAGCCTCTAAAAAGTGCAAGAAGGGAGAATGGGACAAAGGAGTGTCTAGAACCTCGGTGCAGATCATTACAAATGAAGGTGCAAGTGAAAGAGGGTCATTGACCTCGTTGCACAGGAACCAATGTGACCTTTGACAGACTGTAACCAGAGAATTTTAAAAGAAGAGGAGTCAACGGCCAAGCTTGCAAGTTATTTTCATCCCTTCCTCCATGAGAGCCAATGGGAAAGGGCTGTTAGTCCTACCTCACCCTCCTGCCCCTTGCCCAGCTGTGGCACAACTCTGGCAGATACCCCAATGTGTTACTAGTGGTGAGTGAGGATTTTTCAAAGACATGTGGGCAAAGAATTTGAAACAGTAACAAACCACAGACAAAGGGACTTCCGCCCATGCAATCTATGAGCAGTGTGGCAAAGCATGTTCAGATATATAAAATAGTTGTTTGGGCTCCCTAACAAGGACAGCAAGAAGTCTGTAGTATCCTACTCATGTTCTTGTTATGCCCTTCACTCCCCTGCTCAGCCAGAGTGTTTGTGTGTGTGCTGCTCGGAATGTTGGAGTGATGATGTGATTGGAATGTTGGGTGCCTGAGAGGTTTGGAGCGACAGTTGAGAATGGGCTGAGCAGCAAGCAGGCTGCTCCTGGTGGGGCTGCTACACAGAGCTTTACTACCTGCTCTACAGAACTTTACTACCTGCTGTACTGGAACTATCTTTATGTAACTATCTTCAATAAAGCTTCCTGAATTTCATCCTTACTGCGTGGACCTCCTTACTACATTTATTTGGCGAGGAGGATGGGATGAACCTACGTGAAACAAATGGATCACAGGAACCTGGCTTACCAAAGAGGACCTGAAGATGAAACAAGCTACAGAACAGACAGTCATGTGAAACAAAAAATTACAGGAGGAGGCATCCACAGGGAAGGAAAAACTGCGAACAAGATACAAGGGTGTTCTACTCAGAACAACTAAGACTTCAACAAGGAAGTAACAAGCCCTTCAAAGAAAAGCAAAGAACCCAACACGAATCATGTAAAGATGAAGCACTACTCCTTTCAGCCCCACCAGAGTCCTCACCATCGGACAACCCTAGCCCAGGCGTGCTGCGCTCATCTATATTACGTATTTTGGACTCTGGGGTAACATCTACTGCTTGTGCCTTCTTGCACATCTATTTTTCAGACAGAAAATTCATCTCGGTCACGCTGGTGTATTCCCAGGTACATATTCTACGACCCAGAGGAAATACAAATACATCTTGGAGCTTGAAGTAACATAAAGAAGGGGAACCATCACAAGTTATACTGCACTTACCCATGTTGTTCACAGTGGAGAGTTTACTGCTGGCTGCTGTATTCTGCTTTAGTGCTCCGGTGCTTGCGAGTCACGCAGCAGTTTCTTACTTGGAGAAGCTTCTCTTGTGGGACATTTGACAGCGTATTCTGGCTTCATTTCGTTCTCTTTGATGAGTTCCTGTTCAACGTCGTGCTTTCGTGCAGACTTGGTCAGTGTCTGTCATCGGGGCACGGACTGTTGCTGTCTCCTTGTCTTGCTTTGCAAGCTGTTAGTGTTCTTTTGCTGTGTGTCAGCATTGTGTCATTTGCAGCGACTTTGCACATCACCAACGCTGTACGTGGGAAGTTTTTGACTGTGTTGGGACTGAAATCTGTGGTGAGTTCTGTTAATTTTTTTTCCTCATCGTTGGGCTCTGCCGGCTCAGCGGCAGTTGAACTGTCAAATTGTCCGTTAAATCTTGCCACGCGCATTTTACCTCATGATGAGCGGCGCACATCTTCAACACGTCGAGAAGCCTCCATGACGTCATCCATGGTCTAGCTGAGGGGCACAATTTGAGCGCACGAGCGCGCAGGGAGCCGTCCTGCACAGCGCATTGTGCGTGCCGCCATCTTGTGGTTGGCGCTTGCACGCAGTTTCCTTTTTATCTTCAATTCACTCGGTGACTTTGTCTTCTGGTGCAGCGCAGTGTTGGAGCTGCATCCTTTCTTCACTTCTGGAGCTCGTCTACGATTGTTGTCTACACCATCCTTGCTTTGGAACACAGGCTCTTCCCAGGAGCAGCAGCTTCGGATCTTTTCTGGCCAGTACCCGAGTTTGTGTTAAAGGTAGGACTGACTCCAGATTTCAGCTCTGGAACTGTGTACTCCCAATGAACATGAACAAATTTACTCTGCCAGACGTGTGGTGTATTTCACAAAGAACATTTCGTGACTGTGGTTATTCTGCGACCCCCTTCTGGCTCCATTAGTTCGGCATCATATTGTTTTAAGTGGGTTTCTCCACCCAATACAACATCCACATTCGTTTTCTTTCTATGAGCTGCTAGGCCACGTTGGAGTAACGTGACCAGCTTAGCTGTCGCTATCCCTGATAAGTTCATTTATTTACGAACGTTGGTGTGCGTCACAGGATTACGGTGACACGCACACCATTATCTCTACACTATCAGTTACCAAATGAAACGTTTTTGTGATTTGTATTGTAGCCTTTGGTATTTATGGCTGCTGTTTCACCATTTGCATACATGTTTTGGTTTGTGGCACATTACAGGAAGAAAATGCCTTTCTCTTCTATTAACCTTCTTGGGATTGTTTGGGAGGCTTTGTGGGTTTCACATTTTACGTTCATGTCCTCCTGGTACTCACCTTCAGGGGTTCTTTGTCCCTTTTACATGTGTACTATTTTCAGTTCAGTCTTCCCTACTTGGGATGCCAATGGGTTATAGCCCCATTTGCTCACATTGCACTCGCCTACATAGGCTACTTATGGTTTCAACCCTCTCTCAGGGCGACATTCCATGGGCGTTTGTCCCATTTACATTTGTTAACCATCCCTATACTTAGGGATAGGTCATGGGTTTCAGTCCCATTTTCAGTAGTTAACCTCCCTTACATCTAGGGGTAGGTCATGGGTCTGTCCCATCTTGTAGTACATTGTTACCCTCACACAGGGTGTGTCTGTTTGGGCCAGTCCCATTCACATTAGCTTACGCCCTTATGGCAGGGGTAGGTTATGGGTTTTATTCCCATCCTCTCTTACACTTCTACCCTCACAGGGTGTGTCTTATGGGTTATGATCCCATTATTACATTTCACAGTATGTGACCTCTACACAGGGGTTGTCCTTACACGGGCTATCATTTTATGTGGTATCAGTCTCATTTGATGTTATTTTCTCACAATGTTATTCCTATACTATGTTACATTGTCGATTTTAAAACGCAACGTTATTCTTAAATTATTATAATGTCAATTTGAAAATGGGGGAGGATGAGTTATTCATTGTATTTGTTTCTCATCTTCTCTGTTTTCTCTCTTGTCCAGTTCTCCTCGTGATGTCACATATTCTTTTCATCCTTGGTATCTGGACTATATTGGTTGTTAGTCTTCCTTGTCCCCAGCCTTTCCCTTATTGTAGCTTCTTGCTATTTCTTCCTGGTTTAGGAGGAGATCCGTCCTTCTCTTCTTTGTGTGTCTGTGTGTAAGGCTGGTGTTTAGGTAATGTCGTGCCTTGTCTTTCCTTCCTTGCTTGCCTGCCTGGCCAGTGGGTGTGTTTGGGGGTAGTCTTTGGTGCGACTATGTCCTTTTACTTACTTGTTGTTTCTTTCGACTTATTACTCTTTTCCATTTTCCCTGTTGGAGAGAATGGGTTATTTCTATTTGTGCCACTTACCCTTTGCTTCCTCTTTGATTTTCTTTGACCTATCTCTTCGCTCGTTCTTTTCTGTCCTTCTCTTGTCTTTACTTCCTCTGTTGCATTTGCATTCCTTTCAGCTCTTTCCTTTCTGGGTTCTCATTGTTTCATCTCTTTTAGGTATAGGACTATTGCTTCCGTTTTATAAGAAAGGGGGATATGTAGTATCCTACTCATGTTCTTGTTATGCCCTTCACTCCCCTGCTCAGCCAGAGTGTTTGTGTGTGTGCTGCTCGGAATGTTGGAGTGATGATGCAATTGGAATGTTGGGTGCCTGAGAGGTTTGGAGCGACAGTTGAGAATGGACTGAGCAGCAAGCAGGCTGCTCCTGGTGGGGCTGCTACACAGAGCTTTACTACCTGCTCTACAGAACTTTACTACCTGCTGTACTGGAACTATCTTTATGTAACTATCTTCAATAAAGCTTCCTGAATTTCATCCTTACTGCGTGGACCTCCTTACTACAAAGTCCTTTACTGATGAATGCATCATTCATTTAGAACACTTAAATAACCCCTAAAAAAGATTAAAAGTACCCAAAAGTAAGATGGATGCCGACCAACAGCTGGTCTTCCTAAATCAGTGTGAACAAGTCAACAAACACGAACAGAGGTCTCAGATGCAGGGTATGAAAGAAATGCATGTCTGACTTAAATAGTAAATTACCAGTTTAAGGAACAGGGCTAAGTCTAGTAACCCTACTGCCTCTTCTCATTTGTTACCACAAATAATGTCTGAAAAGTCAGAATAAGGCGAAGATAAGATGGGGGACCAGTTAGATGTCTTGAGCTTCCCCATGCTGTCAGGTGATGGTGAAGAGAAAAATACATGATGGAACCGGAAAATGAAGCAGTGCCGGTGGCGAGGCTGGGGGAGGTGTATTGGCAAATGAAGGTAAGGTGCGCACAGTGAGTAAGCAGCAGTGAGGCAGGTGGAAAAGCGCTAGAGGACTGTTCAATGCATGTGAGAAAAGAGGCTGACTCTGCAACCTCAAATACCACTTCTACAACTCATAGTAGATGCTGGATATTGGTCTGGTAGAACATGCAGCTGGAGTAAGACCCAGGATAATCTGAGACACTTCATTGGACGAAGAGCGAGAAAAATCAAGAGAGTCCCTGAAATGTTCACCAGAATCAGTCATCCTGTGATCTACTTAGTGATGATAGTCAGGATGCCACAATCAACCCATCCAATGCCCTCTTTCCTGTATAGGAGTGTCTGTGGCCAGGGAAGGAGGGCGAGTTATCATTCATGTCCGTTGGGCCATCTGCAGACTGAGTTAACTTTAGAGACAGTTTCATGCCATCTGTGAAAATTCCATGAAATTCCAAGAAGAGCTACAAACTGTTTCTGAACCTTACAAACACATTTGTGGAGCCTTGTTATGCCAAGCAAAGTTAGAGATCGTTTAGTGGGAAAAAGTATCTGGTTTTGGCAGCTCCCTGGTGCCATGACTGCTCCTGGGGCTGTGAAGGAGGCATTGTTACAATCTGTAATGGAGGTGTGCCCGGACAAGACCGACTGGACTTAGATTTTTAATTGGAAACAGAATAAATACAAATCTCCAGCTGATTATGTTTTATCGTTTAAAAGATATATTGATAGTTACTCAGCTATCACTCTACCTGCTGAAAGTGCTCATGAAGCGGCTGGTGGTGCTTTGTTCAAGGTCTACTCCCCAAGGTACAGGAGCAGCTGCGCAACATTTGTACTGAGTAGCAGGATAGATCTAGTTGAGCTGGAATCTGTTGCCATTCATTGTCAGCAGTACAAGAAAGTACAATGGAATAGATAAATCTAGATTGATATCTTTATCAAGGCATTCATTTTAACCAGCCCTGAAAGGATGGGGGTGAGGAGAAATGGGGAGATCAAAAGAGATGGGAATGCATGGGGGGAGATAGAGTACGATGAAGCCAGGGAAGGGCCGAGGAGATCCAGCTCCACCTGCAGGTTCTTCATGCTTTAATTGTGATAATGTGTGTCACAAGAAAGAGGACTGTTCTAATTTAATCTCTGGCAGACCTCTTTAGCCCGTACAACATGTTTACCCAAGTCTCTCAAAGTCAATAACCTACTTTTCCAGACAAGCCCAAGAGATGCCAACTGCTCTGTAAATACCTTGATCCCTGTCAACCAAAATAGACCATTTGAGAATTGTGTCATTTCTGGGAAACCCACCTTTTTTTTTTCTGAGTTTTATATAGCGCAAACTTGACCCGAAGGTATCAGAGCGCTTTACATGAGCACCAGTTGCATTACACAAGGACACATTCATTTTTGTTAGGGACAGGGAGATTAAGTGATTTGCCCAGAATGACAGGATGTTGAGCGTCATTGCAGAGACTCGAACCCGGTTCCCCAGATTTGAGATCGACCGCCCTAGCCATTAGGCCACATCCTCTATTATTGATGCAGGTGCTAGCCAATATTCCTTAAAAACCCTCTAAATTATGCCTATTATCTCTCTTGAACTTGTCCATTGATGCAGTTAGGCTTTCAAATACCCATATCACACATCATATTAACAATCCTGTCTATATAGCCCTGGATCCTATCACAGATCAATAAGCCTTTCTATTGAGTTCCAAGTCTCTTGCAAACCTAATGGGGAGAGACCTTTCGTACAATTAACTATAATTTCTATTCCACTAATGATGGTATTCATCTGAATCGGCTGAAACACAA
Organism: Calotriton arnoldi; assembly: GCA_963921515.1. NCBI lineage: Eukaryota > Metazoa > Chordata > Amphibia > Caudata > Salamandridae > Calotriton > Calotriton arnoldi. Next base: position 710,143 of record CAWUFW010003746.1, on the reverse strand, counting down.
TAAGATTAGGTTCCATCTGCCTGATATGAGGCCAGTGATTTTACTGATGATGTTGAAAGTAAAAAAATTATTGAAATCTATTTCTGACATACTTGTTCACCTTCTTCCAACTTTATGATCTGAATATGCAAATAATGTTGGATCTAGATGTGTGCTGTCTACTGAGATCATAGAAATGAAGCAAAATACAATGAAGAAACGCCACTGCGTTCCCCAATACCCATCTTATCCTGAAGCAGAAGCCTGAATCAGGCCTGTTGTTAGCACTTTACACAATAAAGGGCTTCTCGTGCCCACTGTAAATATCTGCAAAACCCCTATTTTACTGATCAAACAGTCTGGAAAAGAGAGCTAGAGATTTCTGCTAAACTTGCAAGCTATTAATGCTGTGGCGATACCTAGTTCCCCTCTTATTCCTAACCTTGCAACTGTACTGCTGTGCATTGCAGCCGCTGCCAAACGGTTTATAACAGATCTTTGCTCAGCCTTCTTTTCTATTTATATACATTTTTTCATTTTGCAGGAGAAGCGGGTGCAGATGACATGGTGTGAACTCCCTCAAGGGTTTACTGAGTCACCATAGATCTTCTCTCAAGTACTCAAGAAAGATCTGGGCACCTCTGTCTTCCCTGGATAATCTACTCTAGTTCAGTAGGTAGATGATTTGTTGGACACATCTGACTCCTTGTCCTTGGACCAATGATAGACTGACTCTCTGTAGTCCCTTACTGAGTTAGCTATGAAAGGCCACACAGCTTCTAGAGAAAACTAAAATTCTGTCTTCCTTGTGTGTTTTTTCCAGTAAAAGGCATCTTTCTGAGATCGCATTGAAGATATCTGTAAGTTACCCACACCAGGCTCTGTCACTCAACTATGCAATGGCAGCACACTGTTGAGAGTGCAGAAAATGGATATTGGGAAATGTGACAATTTACCCCCTACAAGATTACATAAAGAAAGATAGCCCAAACCCTTGCATTGGACCAATGTGGCAGATCAGGCTCGCATTAGGCCTAACTAATTATAATGAACCATTCATTTTGTATGGTGTTGAAAAGATGAGTCTGTGTCAGGAGAGTTGATGCAAGATCACAGAAATCAGAATATATCTGTTGCATACTGCAAAAGAATTGATGTCTTGCTTACAAGCCATGACGGCAGTAGCGGCTTGCACAGGTAAGAGTGGTGAGGCGGTGCTGGGTAGGGGGTGGTGGAAGTCGAAAAGCAACAGGATAAGTAATATTAAATAAATAAATCAATAAAACCACTTACTTTGCCCTTGGTGAGCGGAAAGTAAGTGGTTTTATTTATTTAATATTACTTATCCCATCATCTGTCAAATTCCATCACCCCCCACCCCGCCCCCACCCGGCCCCACCACCCCACCGCTCTTACCTATGCGAGCGGCTACTGCATGGCGGCTGTCGTCCGTCGCCCGCCTTGTAGATGCTTTTAAAAATATACCTTTGACTCCACCCTCACAGTAGTTGTACACCATGGCGTAATTGCCCCTTTGCCCACCATTTCAACCCATCAGTATGAAATTCTTTTTTATCCGCTTCTCACATCACCCTTTCTGTACTGTCCTAAATCCCTCATCTTTCCTGCCCTCTGCACAGGATGGAAAGTGGCATGACTGTATCATTACAAATGCCCATCTGGCCAAGCACCATATTGATTTCTCTAATGCACCAATACCCAACTGTGATCTTGTGTATTGTATGGATGGATCATGTCTCAGAAATAACCCTGGCTCTTTAATGGCCGGTGTGACATATGTGCACTGTATGAAGTTGCTGAAAGCTGTTGCTGGTCTCATATACACTCCGCTGAAGATGTTGAACTAATTGTTGTTGCCCATGCTTGTATTCTCGCTGCCCAAAAGATTGTTACAATATTTATTGACTCAAAATATGCCATTTGAGTAGCTCATGATTTTGGGCTCCAATGAATGCCACAGTGTTTCCTGCCTTTAACTGAACCCCGATCAAATATGGGACTTATGTTAAAGGATTTCTTGATGCTCATATGTTACAAATCTTATATTACAATTGTAAAGTGTTGCACATCAATTCTCATCAGATGAAATGACTAAGGGAAATCATTTTGTTGATCAAACTACCAAAAAATGTTCCTTTGTCCCTAAGTTATGAAGTTACTTTGTATGATTCTCAGAGTGTTCAGTCTGTTATGCCAATGTTAAAATATTTGTCTGAATTAAAGGAATATGCATTTGAAGGGGAGAAACAGGCTTGTATGAAACGGAACTGTAAAAAAGGATTCTGCTGGAGTGTGGAGAGAAAGCACCGGGTGAGCAGATGCCCCAAAGTTCCAGCTTCCCAACCTTGCCTGACTATACCACACTATCACCCATGTCAGCAGAGATGGCATGATTCGAGTCACAAGTAGACATTGGTTCGCTTCATTCTTTCCTTCTATTGCTCAACATTATTGTCAGTAATGTGCTACCTGTCAAACCAGTGGTGTAATGCAAACGAATGTGCCCCCCTGCAGAATGTGATGCGAGGCCCCTGAATCTCCCATATCTCACAAACCCTCATTGGGCTTGTGCTGGATGTGTCCCCCTGAAGTGTTGCCCCCACGCACCACAGGGGCTGCAGGGGCCTGTGTTACACCCCTGTTTCAATCCCATAACATTGGGAAGGGAACCAAAACTACTCTTGCTGCTGCACCTACCTCCATAGTGCCCCTACTTCCACATTAAGAGGGGCTTTCTCCACATGCTTAAATGCAGGGCGTACATATATGGCTTGGTCTCAGTCTCTATACTTTTTAACAGCTGGATCAGAGCTTATAATTGTACTCATGCTGATGCAATTTGAGTTGTGAGAGGGCTGATTATGGATTTCATTCCTAGGTTTGGGGTCCTCCTTCGAATATAAAGTGGCAAGGGCACTCAGTTTGTACTTGTACTATAGTCCAAGAGTTGTGCAAAGCTGTAGGGATCAAGCAACACTTTCACTGTGCCCACCGTGGGCCCCTGGTCATCGGGAAATGTGAAGGGTTCCAACAGCAACTTGAAAAACAACTACAATTAGTGCTGAGGTGAGTCTCTAGTGGCTGTACGGCTTTCCTTTGGTCAATCAGAGCCATTCCTAGACAAAAATATGGTAATAGGAAATAGTAATTGGATGCCCAATGGTGTTTTCAAAAAAGAAACCTGTGTACACAAATGACCACAAGATTATGCTTAGTTATGCAAAATGCATCTCAGACTCAAAATGTCAATTTGTGTAAAAATTAAACAAAAAATACTTTTCTGTTGATTTCCAGTTGATTCAAAACACTGCTGTTCGCATTACATTACCCGAATGGTCTGCTCTGGTAAACAAATCTACCTGAAATGTTTTTTGACTGCCCACGGTAAAGAAACTGCAGCTCCTTTTCAAAACACTGTCTCTCACCATCAAAAATTATCGAACAGTACATCTTGTGTTGCAATTGCACAATGCACAATGGTAAAATCTCTATGATTTCACATACATTTTGCTCTGCAAAATTACCCAAATTATGCCAATTACTCCTCTGTAATTAAAATATCACCCATGCCTACCTGTGTCCCCAGCATCCCTTCACCGGCACCTAAATGATATTCTCACCAGTATTTCAAACAATATATTTGCTGTCTGTTAGTTACTGGTGTTTCTGGTTGTCAGCATATGAACCACAATCATAGTCAGGGTAAGTCAGATACACACTTGGAGATACCTGTGCTCACCCTCTGGTAGCTTAGCACAGAGCAGTCAGGCCAATCTAAAGAGCAATGTGTAAAGTATTTGTGCAACACACACAGTAGCACAATGAAAACACTACAAAAAGACTCCACACAGGTTTAGAAAAATTGATTATTATTTTCTGAACAAAACATGATCAATATGACAAAAATCCAATAGGTACAAGTCGAGATATGAATTTTTAAGGGAATAAGTGAAAAACTAGTGCTTAGAAGTAAATAGCACTTTTGGGGTTACATTTGGTCACAAGGAACCGGGGTTACTTGAGGTCACGAGGGACTGGAACAAACTCAATAGTTCAAGCTGACTGCGATGAAGCGCAAGCCGGGTACAGGTGCCACGCTCGCCCGGGGAACAGAGTACCTTGCTTCCGGTCGCAAACACGAGGTGTTAGGGTCGATGCGTCAATGTCACTCCCTCAGTCGAGAGAATGCGTTGATTTCACTAACGCATTGATGGTGATGCGTTGGCTTTCCGAAGGCAAACGTCAAAGCTGCGGTGCGTTGATTCTAAAGCCAATGCACTAGGTTCCTCCATGCAATTGAGGGGATGCGTTGATCTCTGTAGACTACAGCGGTGGCGAAGCAGTGGCCTCAGTGCTGCATCAATGCGGATACGCCGGGTTTCTCCGCGCTTGGCAAAGGGATGTGAGGATTTTCCTTCTGTGGTGGTAGCAATGTGTCAGTCGATGCGGCGGTCTCAGTGGTGCTGTTTGGGCTGCTGAGCAATGCACCGATTTTACCCCTGCAACAGGGTTGATGCATCGGTCGCTGCTGCCAGCAGGAAAAGGAGGCATCAAAGTCATTGGTGCAAGTATCTGGGCCCACTTCCAATGAGCCAAGCACAGGAGCAGAAGTAGAGACTTTGATTTCCCTGAATTGCAACAAAAGGAGGGAAGCTAACAAGCCCTTGATGCATACTTGGAGGAAAAGGTAGAGTCCAGCTCTCCTTCAGCAAAGTGCGAGAGCAGCAAAGCAGCAGGGCAACAAAAGAGGAAATCAGGCCTTCCAGGCCAGAAGTCGAAAAAGAGTCATTTAAGCAGCACAGCAGTCCCTCTGTCAATGGGCAGTTGTAGTTCCAGCACTTTCGGAATTTAGGCGGTCAAGGACCCAGATTTTATACCCAGTTGTGTCTTTGAAACGCACAGAAGCCCTTTTTTCCCAGTCCTGTCTGCCAAGCTATCTGTGGGGGGTCAATTAGCCCTTTGTGTGGGGACAGGGCACTACCTATTCAGGTGCAAGTGTCAGCTCCTCCCTCCCTTGCTGCTCAGGAAGAGCCATCAGAATGCTGATGAGTTCTCAGACACACCCAGCCTTCCTGTGTTTGTGACTGTCTAGAGGTTATGCACAAAGTGTACCTTGCACCCAGCCTAGACCTGTATTGGAGGCAAGGCTGCAGATACACAGAGCTGTAAGAGCAGAGAAATGTCCACTTGCTAAAAGTGTCATTTCTAAAATAGTAATGTTAATTCTGACATTACCAGTAAAGAGGATTTATCATCACTATTCCAAAGATACGAAACCTCACAAAACTACTCCTTTCTAATCAGGAATTACAACTTAAAAGGTGTTTAAGGAATGCCCAATGTTAACCTATAAGAGGAGTAAACCTCACAGTAGTGAAAAACGAGTCTGGGAGTTTTTCACTACCAGGACCTGCGAAACTTAAAAGTACATGTCCTACCTTTTACTTACACAGCACCCTGCCCTATGGGCTACCTAGGGCCTACCTTAGGGGTGACTTAGGTGTAATAAAAGGGGAGTTTAAGGCTTGGCAAAGGGATTTAAATGCCAAGTCAAAGTGACAGTGAAACTGCACACACAGACTCTGCAGTGGCAGGCCTGAGACAGGTTTGAAAGGCTGGTTGTGTCGGAGCCACAATCCGTGCTGCAGGCCTACTAGTAGCATTTAATTTACAGGTCTTGGGTATATGGTATATAACTTTACAAAGGACTTACAAGTAAATTAAATATGCCAAACAGGTGTAAACCAATGTTACCATGTTTACAAAAGAGAGCACATGCACTTGAGCACTAATTAGCAGTGGTAAAGTACTCAGAGTCCTAAACCCAACAAAAACGGGGTCAGAAAAAGAAGAGGAGGAGGATGACAAAAAGTCTGGGGCAACCCTGCAAAAAGCACAATTTCCAACACTGTCTATACAGCATCTGTCCTCAGGTCCAAGCAGCCTTTCCTGGCTGTCCAAACTAAGCCTGCCACAATCTGCACTGAGGGTACTGGGTTCATGTGTGAGTTCTCCAAAGGAATTTCACTCTCTAACCCCAATAGAGTGGTTCTTTCCAAGTCCTGTTCCCCATGAACACTGCTGTAAAGGGGCATGGAACACCAGCCTGTGTGCATGCTTTCACTGCAAGAGAACTACTGAACTTAAAGACTTCAATGACCATGATGCAAGCCTATACTACACATCCTGGCCTTGCTCTAAAAACGATACCTCTTTGACTCACGAAGGAGCTTCTGCCAACTTCCCTCAACATAGCCCATGCGAAAATTCAGCCCTCTTCCTTCCCATGTCTGCTACATTTGCCCTACGTAGTTAGAATTCTCTCCATTGCTTGATTCAGTGTTGGGTCTGACTGGACTTCTTTGCTGCAAGCCTTGCTGTTTAGCTCACTCTGAGGACTCTACTGAGAGAGACCAGGTGGCAGGTGCCCAGAGATGAACTAAACACAAAACAATAATGGAGAGGAAATTGTATTGGTCCATCACATTTCTCCTCAAAATCATTTAATCATCAAAAAATGGCTTGAAGTTCCGAAAGAAGAGCTCAAAATTGCAAATTATCCTTTATGATATCTTATGTGTAGGGTTTGAGGATTGTAAGAAATTGGGTTGTTGTTTGACTGAGGGGTGAGCCCTGGTTAGGGTGAAGTCACAAGTAAACCCTAAATTAACTTGCGCTCAACCCTCGGGTAGCTTGGCACAGAGCAGTCAGGCTTAACTCAGAGGCAATGTGCAAAGTATTAGGGCATTACTTCAGACAGTAACACAGTGAAAACACACCACAAAAGGAGTCCACAACAGTTTTAAAAACACAGAGTAAGTTTTAATAAATGCAGTGAGACCAAAACAACAAAAATCCAATCAGTAGGAATGGAGATATGCAGGTTTAAAGATTTTAGTGAAAATTGCACCAAAAAGCACAAAACACCAACTGTGGCTATCTGGTTGCGCCAGACTGGAACAAAGTCACAAGTTCAGGCAGAGCACGAGCCAGCTACAGGAACCCAGTTATGACCACTGAACACTGTACCTTAAATCCTGGATTGTGGAGTGTTGGAAGGATACGCGTCAAAGATGTGTCACGCAGCAGAAGCAATGCGTTAGTTCCGAGATGTGGTGAGGCTGCGATGTGAGGTCCTGCATCATCATTAAAGATCTCTTCAACGAGGGCTTGCGATGCAATTTTCGGTGGTGAGGCGTTGCGAGGCTGCAATGCGAAGTTCGGCGTCGTCATTGAGGATGCCGTCGAAGGAAGATGCGAAGCCCAGTGCCAAGTGTACATCGCACAGCTGCAGTTCTGATGAGGTCACAGGTAGCAACGTGATGTGGGTATTTGCGCGGGTACCAATACATGCAGTAACTTCGATGTGTCAGTTCTTAATGGGGTTGTGCTGCACAGCAGAGGAGATGCTTCAGTTCAGCTGGATCCACAGAGATTGGCAGAGCACATTAATTCCACTTTCAAGGGTCCAGGACTAGGGTGGTACCACTTGGCAGGGTAGACTCACAGAGGGCAGAGTTCAGGTGCAGGTGCAAGGTTATTGGAAGCCTGTTGTGTTCCTGAGGCTTCAGATCAGGAGATCAGCCAATTAGCCCTTGGAGTCACTCTGGGGTTCTGGGTTCAAGAGATGCAGATCCAGTCTTTCTCACCCAGGCAAGAGGGAAGCAGGCAGCAGGTCAGCAATCCTTCAGATCAGCAGTCCAGCAGGGTGGGTGTCCTTTCAGCAGCACAGCAGTCCTTTTTACTGGCAAAGTTTCCACAGGTCAAGAATTGTACGGAAGAGTTGGTGTTTGAGGTCCAGTATTTATACCCAGCTGTGCCTTTGAAGTGGGGGAGAAGTTTCTAGAGGTTTCCCTTTGAAGTCCCCAGGCATCCTGCCTTCTCTGCCCTACTCCATAGTAGCAACAGGGGGTAGGCAGGCAAAACTTATTGAGGTGTAAGTAGGGCTGGGTTCAGCTCCGCCCTCCCATCCTGCAGAGATGGCCCGACCAGGCACACCTGAGCTCCCTATTGTGGCTTCGTAGGAGGAATATACAAAATCTATCTGTCATCTAAACTCAGTCACATAACCAAAGACAGGATATAGCACTATTTGGCTAAGGCAGACAAATGCCCACTTTCTAAAAGTGGCATTGTCAAAATTGTAATTTAAAATCCGACTAAACCATAAGTTAGGATTTTTCATTGCAAATGCAATTCCAAAGACACCAAGCATAAACTGGTAACCTGCTCCCACTTGCAAATTACAGCTTAATAATGGTAATAATTAACTCCGATGTTATCTAATGGGAGGAGTAGGCCTTGCAGTAGTCAAAAATAAATGTAAGAGTTTTTCACCACCAGGACAGGTAAAACTTATAGGCACATGTCCAGTTTTTTAAATACACTGCACCCCGCCCTCTGGGCTGTCCTGGACCTACCCTAGGGCCTACCTTAGGGGTGACTTATATGTATTAAAAAGGAAGGTTCGGCTTGGCAAAAGGTTTATTTTGCCAGGTCAAAATTGCATTTTAAAACTGCACACACAGGCTGCAATGGCAGGCCTATTGCATGTTTAAAGGACTACCTACATGGGTGGCACAATCAGTGCTACAGGCCCGCGGGTAGCATTTTTAATTTACAGGTCCTGGGTACATGTAGTACCACTTTACTAGGGACTTATAAGCAAAATAACTATTTTAATTGGGTATGAGCCAATGTTTCCATGTTTTAAGGAGTGAGCACATGCACTTTAACACTGGTTAGCAGTGGTAACGTGTGCAGAGTTCTAAGGCCAGCAAAAATGAGATCAGCAAGAGATAGGGGAGGAAGGCAAAACGTTTGGGGGAAGACACCCAAAGACTGACAGGTCTAACAAGGATTATCTGTTACAGGACATATTGACACTGGTAATAGGCTAATTGTCCTGAATGAACCACAAATCTTTTTGGAAGACCTCGTGTACCTAAAAGAGGGATCTCAAATAACATGGAAGTGCTTGAGATTGGCTAATTCCAATTATATACACACAGAAATGGGGGGCCAGAGGAGATTTAACTACCAGCGAGGGAAAACTCCCCAATTACTATCACAAATCACACAAGGGCCCTTGGGACGGTCACTAGAGATAAAGAGGAGGTGAAAGAGGCTGACTAAGAAGAAGGCGTCCCTTTAAAGGACGGTTTCCCTCACCCACCAGAGGTGGCATGCTTCACCATAGGGAATCCTCCATGCACCATGAAACCTAGTCATGGTGTGGGCTACAGACCCCTCGCGGCGAGGGAGAAGCTTAGGGATGTTTTGTTTTCAGAGGGGTTCTTACTAAGACCCGATGTGAGCAGGTAGAGTGTCGAGAGGGGTGCAGTGCTAGTGAAAGTGAATTAAAACTAGCTACAAGGTTTACTGCATACTTTTATTCTGGCTGCCTTGTGCTAGGGTGAAAAATAGCAAGGAGAACAGGAGATACGACAAGAGCCATTAGATCAAGTCATCCTCGATTTAGATCGACATGTTTCAGCCTATGACATTGGAAGTGTTGTGGCTTTCTTCAGGATCATGAGTGAGCTACTGCTATAATAGTGATATCTAAAATTAGTGAAAAAACGTATGAAAAAACAATGATCTTCCTGTCCACCCCCCGGTGCAAGGGATCTCCACCCCTACAGGACGGTTGGAGATGCCTACGCACCTTATGCACTTGTGCTAAGGACAGCTGGGGCGCTGTGCCTGACATTTGCAGGTACCACCAGTGAATCCATCAACTCACAACCTCTGGCTCACTGGTTTAGTATCAAATACAATTTACTGGAACATTTACCATTGTACTAGTCATTGTATTGCTCTCCTTAACACTAAGTAGAACTTTTAAAATTAGTATTAAAGATGGCAATACAATGTCAGTTCCTGACTGGTTGTCGCTCTATGACCCTTGCTTTAACAATGGCCCGGCAGCCACAAACTATTTACAAGCACATGCACTAGTGCGCATGTACTTGGCTTCATGTACATAATTTTAGCAAGCTAAGGGCTTACCTGCAATCAGCTCCGACCTTCCCTTGATGACGCACAAAAGTGTCACTTTTTACGGCACCCCTGGGCACTTTGGGCTTAAGCTCTATACAGTTCAGGCGATATGCCAATCATGCTGCTTCTGTGACGTAAACTGTCTCACTGCGCATGATCAAGTTCTGCAGGAGCATATTTTTTAAATTACTGAAGCAACTCCATCTGCAAATAATTTACTGACCCGCAGACTTGTCCACCGCCCTCAAAAAACGCTTTCTCAGACTCTCTTCCACAACTCCTTAATTCCGAAACTAATCTCCCTGGCAACATCAGTACTTGATTTTGCAAGCTGTTTCCTATTTCAGCGTCTTCTTTCATCACGTGGAAAGTCTAAGTCTGAAGCAGACCAGCTAAAGGCGAGGAACCATCGCCTGACCCGGTCTGAGCACCAAGCCCTTAGCCATGAGCTGTGTCCTGCACACAGGTAAGCAGTTTTGCTAGGCTGTTCCCCCAAAGAGTCCTCCTGGCAGCGCTCATAGACAGTTTGCTCCAAGAGAAGCACATCCTGCCTGCAGGTTCCCGTTTGATGCCCGATTCTGGCAGGTACTTTGGGGCAGATTTACAATAAACTAACGCAGCACGGTGCAGCAAGTCATTTTGCTGCGCCGTGCTGCGTTAGTTTGGAAAGCACAGCGATGCGACATATTTACAACAATATGTCGCACCTCTGTGTTTCCCCCTGTGCTGGCGCACAAACTGCTGCCATGCGCCGACGCAGGCACCCTTGCACCATGGTGCAAGGATGCCTGCGTCGTGGGGTTATTGTTTTTGTTCTGGAAGGGTTCCCTTCCTGAACAAAAACAATCATTAGAGGTGATTTCCTCTTTCAATGTGTGCTGCAGAATGCAGCACGCATAGAAACAGGAAACAAAAACGAGGAGAAATGAATACATTTCTCCTTGTTGCGCCTCCCGGCGTAGCATTCACACGCATTTCCAGATTTACGATTCCTCGTAAATCTGGAAATGTGTCTCATTCCATGGGTGTTGCGTGGAAAACCAACAGCGACACCCATCGGACGCCTTTTTCACGCAAAGTGCTGCGTGTTAAGGGGCCATATTTATAAGGACAGGAAAAGCCACGCAGGGTGGCTTTTCCTGTCCTTGTAAATATGGGGCAGTAAATTGCGCTGCCAGTGCGTCACAAAAAGTGACGCACCGGTGGCGCAAGGGGCTTGTAAATCTGCCCCTTTGTGTGGGGGGATGGAAGCCAGTAGCTTAAGGAGTCTGAGGCAGGTGTAGGTTGTCACACAATCGTAAAACACAGGTACTGCTCAAGCTGATGACCCCCCCAAAAGATCTGAATATGTCAGTGATTGTTGAAGGCCCTTGAGAGGTGCTTGTTTAACTGGCATAGTAGTATTGAAAGGGGCGCTGACTTCCAATGATGAAATATAGTTTCTTCAACATGCTGAAGCATTTCGTTTAAGTGCATTCAATGATTACACTGCTGCCACTCGCAGTGTAACAATTTAATGCATTAAATGCTTCCACACGTTAAAGAAATACTGCATTAAATTGTATACTACAATGAGTTGCATTTATTAGAAGTGATAGCTTCTAAACATGAGTCATTTTTGCCCTTAACCCCACTTGAAGGATAACATGCCAGTGAAGAACGAGAGCCATGATTCATCATATTCACCTTATAAATGGCCTTGGTTGCGATCAGAAATGGGACAACATTATGGTTTATTAGAAACTGCTAGAGCAGTTTAAGTTCAGCTAAAGATATTTCTTTTAATTTCAAGGTGCTCTATCAATCACGGCTTCACAGCTCGATCCTAAGCAACTGCTGTATTTCATTGTGCCGCTTTATCTTTTATCATCACATTGATTTGATGTGATGCTAAAGGACAAAGAGGAACAGTGAAATAAGGCAATTGCCTAGGATTACACAATGGAATGATAAAGGGCAAAGAGGTAGAGTCAAATAAGGCAATTACCTAGAAAGACACAATTTGGTTAAGCGAGGAAGCCAGGATTGATGCCAGGTTTCATGGTTTCACGGTGTGCAATTCGGCCACAAGATGGATATTTTCAAATTTAAAACATTCATGGTCCCCATCTCCCTCACGATGATGCCAGTAATAAATGGAGACACAAGTCAGTTATGTGTTCCTTATATGTCACCTAGATTGTTATCATATATGAAGCAGCAGTATAGTCTCTAGTACAATATCTACAAGAGAGATTTTTGAATAGTGCACATCTTGAACTGAAGTATGTCAAAGTACTCTCAAATGTGATGATAAAGAACAAGGAGGCACAGTGAAATAATTCAATTCTCTGGGATCACACAATTTGGACAAGCGGGAAAGCTGGGATTGACCCAAGTTTCCTGATTTCACATTGAACAATTCTGCCATTAGATGAGTTTCTTCTTCACATTTCACCCTAAAGGAGGAGATCGCAAACCCTCTTGCCTGATGACCACACCCTTGGGTAGGTCAAATTATTTTGACAAATTAGAAATTGTATGTAATATTTTATGAATTTTTCTTTAGAAATGCCTGTAACAACATTTATTGTCAATTTGTTATTGAAATTGTACTAGAGAATGAATCATATTACACAAAGTTTTACAATTTTTTGGGGGGTGTGAACACCACTGAACACCCCTTGGAAAAGTCCACCTCACTCGCTATGCTCACACACCAAATTTCATTAATTGATCTTATGCCCCAACACTTTCAAACTACACCAGCCACCACTGGTTATTCAGGCACTCACTCCTCCCAGTTTGCGTGATATTAAATTAAATAATAAGCTACAGCATTACCGCGCACAGTTTTAATATATATATATATATATTTTTTTTTAATTCACTCTAACTTAGCGAGGGGGCCGTGCCTGGCCTTGTGTCAACACAACTTTTGATGACTTTGCTATAACGCGACAGTTAGCTTAGGCCATGCCCACAAACCCAGAAGTGAGAAGCTGGCCTGAGGAAGATGGCGCCATCCGGGGTGAAGGCAGTGGTGGGAGAAAGTGACTTTACCTATTGAGAATGCGCAGTGCCCTGCCTATCCATATACCCGTTTAGCCCACCTCTGTATCTTTCTTTAACTGCTCCTTACGCTCCTGAATGCACCTGCTGCATTAACTTGACCCTGGTGTTAGTGCACCTACTGCATTAACTTGAATCATTTACCCTACCACGACTACTTGACAATCTCACACTACTAAACACATAAGTAAAAAATATTTACATTTACAACGCCGATAGCTCTAACTCTAAAAAATGTGAGACCTATTGCATTGCAAATGCTTGTTTCTGTTGACTTCCCAGATGTTAAAACAAACATTGCCTGCAGCACGCTCAAATCCTTGCAGTCTTTCAAACCTTGCAAAGCACTTGTACAGCTTGTCTTTACATATATCAAAACTGCCCCAGTTAGCAAAAATAGGCCGCTTTTTTACCTTTCTAATTCAATAATGGGGGACACTTTTGTATTGGTTCCCGGGCATATTTTCTGTCTCAGTCCAACCCCACCTAGGTATGCAATAGGACTATTAATCCATAAAATTCAAATTGTAGCTAAGGTTTTAGAAGAAGCTGAATTTTACAGCACAATAGTGTTAGGATTCAGTTCCAATCAATTAGAAGCCCAAAGAATTGTCCTTTTGCAAACCAAATGGCTCTTAGGCCTGGCTGCCAAGAGTAGAACTTGTGACCATGTAGGATCTTTTGTCTTGATGTGTAGAATATATCATCTTGGTTATACAACATATTTGTAGAACCAGGAATAGAGGTAATAGCGAAATATTTGGAAGTTTCAGTTGTTCTTATCCTGCTCTCTGTGCATATCACCATTTGCATACGCTCCATTAACTGCGTTACTGGAAATAAAGTGTATTCTTTTGCCTTCGCATTACTAGAACTTGATTATTATGTAGATGAAAAATCTGATTGTGGCTCACCTCAGTGTTTTAATGATGTGTCTCATGAAGTAAAGTGACTTTGCTTCGAAAGTTGTACAATAAATAATGTAAAAGGGGAGGGGGTTGTGGAATTAATATATATATATATATATATTTTTAATATGTTTTTATTTTTATGGAAGAACAAAAAAGAAAGAAGCACAGTTATGGACAACATGCGCCAGTATCCACGGAAATTCAATGGGAGAACACAGTAATGCTCACTTTGTCTTTCACAATTCGTAAAGCACCCAAACATAGTCAAAAATAAGGTGTAAAGTGCTAGGCACGGCTCAACACCCGCTAAGTTGTATGGATTGCTCCTTTGCCCATCACCTCCATTAGTATCCGCCCTTCTAGCGAAGCACATTCCGGGATCTCTGTCCAGCTCCCCCCCCCCCCGCCCTTCCAGCCCATTTGCCTGCCAGGCATGTCACGGCTGCGCATATTTCAGAAACTGAGTCGGGTTCAAGTGGTGTTCCTGTCTAACAGAAGAGAAGGGCATTATGTCTCCGCTCTCCAGTATATACCCAATGGTAGGGATGTCAATAGTATCCTACGCCCAAAGCCCTGGAGATTTGCTACTTCACTCAGCCAGGTTCTCTTCCAGAGAGGTGTTTCCCAGGTAATTTTGCGTGCCCAACCAATCATTGTTGTAGACTTGTTTCAGGCTGCCGGAGCCACCTGTGTCACCAGTGGCAATCGCTGGGCACCCTTCCCACAATAGAGAGAGTGTAGGTGTGATATATGCTTCAGCATGGCCTGTTTTAGCCTAAATGTTAAGTGAACCCATAGCCAAAGATCCAATCATTAAAGTTGATCAAGTGGGAAGCCCAACAGTACAACTCAACATTGGGGAGAGCAATCCTACCCTTATATGGGTTGTGCTGCAGTGTTCTAAGCGACACTCTAGGGTGTCACCTATTCCAGAGCAGAGACCTCACCACCCACTGTATTCTGTTAAACACAGTGGAGTAGCAAGGGGGGGGTGGGGGTTCTGTCCGCCCCGGGCGGCACGAGGTTTGAGGGCGGCGGCCTCCCCCCAGCTCTTACCTGCCATTTCGGGCAGCAAACCTCCCCCCACTCTTTAGTGCGGCCGTTGAGGGGGCGGCAAGAAGCCGAGAAAACCACCAGCATCCCCCCCCCCTACTCCATGCGGCTGCAGCAGGGACCGCCCGGGCGGTCTAATGGTTAGCTACGCCACTGGTTAAACACAGCCTGTGAGACCGTGTAATAGGTATTCCAAAGCACATATAACAGTTTGGGGAGCATGATCATTTTGAAGAGGGCTGCCCGTTCCATCAAAGAGAGTGGCAGCCCCCTCCACTGACTCGCCTCAACTTGAAAATTCAATATAACCCTCTCAACATTGCAGTAAAAACAGAGCTCTTTCTGTGGCATCACGAAGCTCCCCAGATATTTAAAGCCGTCCATGGCCACCCACAACCCCGGTGGGAGTGGCGATTGGGCTAACAGGCCCTGTGGAGAATACAGTACCAACTTGTGCCTGTTGATCTTATAGCCAGAGTGACCCCTATAATCCCCCAGGATCTGAAATAGTGCCAGAATCGTAGTTTCTGATTCCATAATAGACAAGAGAATATCGTCAGCATATTTTTTCTTCTACCTCATCTACGGTCAAAATGCTAAACCCCCTGACTCTGGGATGCCTTCTCACTATGCACACAAGGGATTCAATCGTAAGGACAAACAAAAGTGGGTACAGGTGACATCCCTGCCTGGTCCCCCTCTCAATGGAGAACTCGGAGGACAACATCCCAGTCACTCTAACCGCTGCCATGGGATCATGGAACAGCACAGCCACCCATTTTCTATAGTTTGGGACAAACCCAAACCTCTGCAATATCTGCTCCAGGAAAGGCCAATGTACTGTGTCAAATGCCTTTATGGCATCCAAGGAGAGAAGAACTTGTGGAGTCTGCCAGTTCTGCTCTGTTGCCTGCCAGTTAAGCATTAGCTACAGATTATGCCTCATTGACCTACAGGGCATAAATACCAATCTATCTCTGTGAATTAAAGGTGTAATAACCTGCACAAGTTGTGTGACAGACAATTATCATGGCCAGGATTTTAACTTAAATGTTTAGCAGCGATATCGGGCGATATGAGTCGCACCCTTCCTTCGGCTTCCCCTCCTTAGCGATCTCTGTGACTGTGGCTCTCTGGAGATCCGGGGGCAACTCCCCTTCTTTCCCCAGCTCCTTGAATAGGTTTAGCAAGTGAGCCGTAGTCTGTGGGAGTCACAGTTCCTCTAAGAAAGAAGTAGAGTTTAAAGTAGAAGGCTGTAGTCGTTCTCAAATTATAGTGTCTGGGGACAGTGTGTCCTAGTCTTGGTGCCCTCACACACCCCGAAGGATGTCATGCTTCATCATGGGGCAGTGCTCCTCAACGGGCCGGCGCTGCAATGTTCTACGGGTCCCCCGAAGGGTCACTTTTTTGGAGATCTTTTTAGTGATAAAGCAGTAAGGGTGTGTGCGGGTCTGAGTGGCAGTGGTGTCCTAGTGTGAGGTTAAAAGATGGCTGGAGGGGTGGCTAGTGAATTTAATAGGGAATAACCCCTCTGTCATCAGTAAAAACCCGAAGGTTGTGCTGCTTGAGGGTGATGATGGCCCTCGGCAGCTGGATAGGTTTCCTATCCATAATGGGCATGTTAAAGGTCAACATGTTTCGCGCAGTAAGTGGTCTCAGGGGGAGATCCCTTGCGCTTCTTCAGGACCAATGTAAAAATGCAGTGAGTGCTAGTGTGGTGTAGTGGCCTCTCAATTAGACGTAGTGCCACTTATTAAAGGAGAAGAAGAAGAATCGATATTGATCAGGAGGAATGCCCCATGAGGTGCGGTTGAGGGAATCCTCGAAATAGATCTCGTAGGAATTGGAGGTCTGTCAACCTACCCAACCTCTCGCCGAGGCCTCTCAGCCTTCTACTTTATACTCTACTTCTTTCTTAGAGGAACTGTGACTCCCACGGACTACGATTCTAGTTTTCAGGAGCACGAGTCACTGGACCTATATTCAGCTACTTGTCTCCCCGTCCGGAATGCTTTTGGGTCCCGGTGTTTTGTCTGCCCGCAATTTAGCGATAGCCGCCTGAAACTCACTCAGTGTCAAGTCCCCATCCAGGGTCCCCAGTGACTCCTAATCCAGCATGGGAGCGGGGATGGTGGCCAGGTACTGTGCAATGCTAGCAGAATCATGGAGGGGTTGGGCCCTATAAGACAGTTTGTAGTAGCTGGCTAACTCCTCTGCTATCTGCATGTCAGTGTCACAGGAGTCTCCTGTCCGATTGATTAGGGCTGACACCCAGTGGGCCTCCAGTTCCCTTCTACTCAACCATTCTAGGAGCTTACTGGCCTTATCTCGAGTCTCATACAAGCAATGCAGTGTGGCCAACATTTGTTTTCTGGGCCCTTCCTGTGCCAGATCCTGGTATTCAGTTTGCCTGGCTGCGATCTGCCTAAGAATGAGGACGTCAGTCATGGACCCCGGTGCTCCCTCCAGCTGCAGAATCTGGGTTTAATCCTCAAGTTCTGTCACTTCCCTCCTTTTCTTCTGCGCGATTAGATTTTGGGCCCTATCATGATGCACGGTCTTGTAAGCCTCCAAAAATACTGTCTTAGAAGAAACGATGACCTCATATTCAGTGAAGTATAATTGAGTACTCATCCGGAGGTCGCTAGCAACCTCCCGGTCCCTCAAGACCCAAGCATGTTGTTTCCACCCAGTGAAACCGCAGCTCCTAAATCTCCCTATCTTGACCAACAAGGTTGAATGATGCAACATGCCCCTTGCCAGATACTCTGCCTGCACAATGTCCCCTACTTCACCCATAGGGGCAAACACGTAATCCAGTCTATAATAATCCTTATGAGACCCTGAGTAATACTAATACCTACTAGTCAATGGATGTCAGTGCCTCCACAAGTCGGACAAGCCCATAGAGTTGGCAAAGTGAGCCAATGCCATTGTCTGTGGGGACACCACAGGGGTCCCAGAACGGTCGAGGTCTATGGCCATAACATCATTAAAGTCGTCCCCCAAGAAATGTAGTGTGGAATTTGACTCAAGGAGTATGTCTGTAAGTCTAGCTAGGGTAGGTGTTTGTAATTGAGGAGGCGCATATACGCTCAACAGGGTAATCTCAGTCTATCCCCTGTGACCTTGCACCCCTAAATTCCTGCTACTGGGGTCTATCCATGTTTGGGTCACCCAAAATGGGGGTTCTTCCTGATCGATATGGCGACCCCCCTGGACCCAGTAGTATCCCACGTGTGCTAGTGTAGTATATGCCCCCCATCCACAGGAATCAGCAGTGTGTCCCCTGTAGGTGTGTCTCCCGGAGGAGTACCACATTGGGATGCAGTTGTTTAATGTATTGTGCCAATAGGCCCCGTTTAACTTTATTACCAAGGCCATTAACATTCCAGGTCAGACCCCGTAAGGCATGCGTCCTTTAGGGGTCCGGGCTGTGCCATACTGTGAGGACAGTGTATTGGGCATTCAGGTGTCTCCCTCCTAGGTCATAAATATGCATTTGTGTCTGTGTCTCCCCCCAACCACACAGAAAAACATTAAAAGCACTCAACAAAGCCACTAACTACCCCATCCCACCCCCCAATGTCTGCCTGCAGCGCAAAACCACATTACCGAAGCAAAACTATGCTCAAAGACAGTATGAGAGATCTGTTGCCCACCACCTCCTCACAAACCTCAAATAATAACAACAGTTAAAATACAAAAGTTCACTCTCAGCTACTCCTGAGAGCCTGGGGTGGGGGGTGGGATCAGGTCTCTCCTGACATCCCCGGCTACGGCTTCATGTGCCATCTCTGCTGCATTGTCCCCCTGGGTCAGGGACCGTCTCTCTCACAGGGGAAGAGTGTCTGGAGAGGTCCTGCTTCAGCCTGGCAATTGCTACGGCAAGTGGGTGTGTGGTCTCTGAGTCAAGAGACAGTTGGACCAGGAGAAAAGACCTCCGGTGGTCTGTCTTGTTTGGCATTTGTCTATGCCAATCTTGGCTTGCACTCAGTTTCAGATTATACCCCCAGTCTCTGCTCGTGCAGCGAACCTGGCAGTAAAGTCCCTCTACATACCATCGTGGAGGCCGTACCCCATCTTCTCCTTCCTAGCATGTTGTCCTTGGGTCTCTCACCCACCTCCCAGAAGGGGCTCAGGCCCGGCCGCTCTCCTCCCTCCTCATCAGCCGTAGGTGCTCCTCCCACCAGGCCCATGCCTCCTCCAGTGAATGAAAGAAGATCACCTTCCCCTGATAGAGGACTTTGCGCTTTGCCGGAAACAGTAGCATATATTGTAGTTGTCCGCTATCTGCAGCTGAAGGTTCCTGTCGCCATCTCAGGTGTGGCGTGGTGATCTTGGTGAGGGCACAGATGCCCTTATTACAGCTCCGCTCCACAGGGGCGATGCCTCCATTAGGGCGTTGGGGCACTGCCCCACTTATATTTTGGCCCCCAATTAAATGTAATACTACAAGTGGTTTTTTTTTCATTGATTTGCCGCAGCCGGGCCGGTTACAGTATCGAGGGCTGGGCCTGGAGAAGCCAGTGCGAGCCTGAGCAGAGGGTGGGGCTTAACAATATTGACAGACTGACTGACACTGCGGCCAAAGGGCGCATGTCGGGTTGAACTGCTGCAGCTCTCTGGCCAACCAGACAGGCGCATTAGAGGCCGATCAGCGTTTCTTCACCTGTGCATACTGGGGCCGGGGGTGACTCAAAGCTGCAGCCCCAGGGCTCAGTATGAGCGGTGATGTTGTCTGTCCCAGCCAATCCAGGTGCTACTGTAACAGGAGGAGCAGCATCTGGATTGGCTGAGAGACCGGTACAGTAGTTGCTAGGTGCCTCTGACAGTGTGTGCACGTAACATCACACAGCGCGGGGTGGGAGGAGGCTGTGTTTCTCTCTCTCCCTCTCTCTCATTTTCGACTTACGGCTCAAAGAGAGGTGGCAGCCAGGCCGCACAGTGCATTCACTGCTTTGAAAACAGCTTCTTCTATCGTCATCGTGCAGCCAGGTAAGTTAGTGAGTTGACTGTGAGTTGACAGCATTAAACCTGAAACAAAAAGTGTTGCGTACTAGTCTAACAATTGGCCTGAGGTCTGTTGGCTTAAGTGGTGGCTGTGTGTCACGGTAGGGCCACTTAACCTTCATTCATTTTTAATTAAAAGTGCTACAGTGCAAGCAGAAAGAGGAATAATTTCAGAGCAGGTTTTCAAAAAAGGATTGCTGGTCTTTGGCCTTTGAAAAAAGAGCTTGTTGACACGACCGCGATGAAGCGGGCAAGAGAGATACAATTTTATTTATTTATTTTTTTGAAAAGTTTTATAGAGCGCGAACAAGACCCAAAGGGGTATCAGAGCGCTGTACAGCGTTGTCGTCAGCAATTATACAGAACATAAAGAAGGTAAGTGAAATTAAGCCTGTGGGAAAACATTCACGAATAGAGAGTAGGGTGTATCAGAGGTGACATAGAGTGCTCCAAGTAAAACTTCATACAATAGAAAGAACCAAGATGTGCGATGTGCATCAAGGAATATTAGCAAAAAGGGAACGAGCAAAGATCAACAGTTGATGCAGTTAAAGGAGCTATCGAGGACTAGAACAAAAAGAAGGTAAAAACATATTATAGAACATCAGTGAAAATACTTCAAGATTTTGGTTATTAACAAAACACACGAGCATGATCAACGCGTTAACGTTCGTTCATTAGTAGTCTTTTGACCAGTTTTTTAAAGGAAGTAGTGGAAGGATTTGATCTGATCTCGGATGGCAAGGACCTCCAGATTCTTGGAGCAAGACCGGTGAATGCACGGTTGTACGATCTTTTCTTTTTGAATCTTGGAGGTTTCAAGAGAAGGGTCCACGTACTTCTGAGGTTCCAGCTGGAGCCCGATAGCTCAAGTTTATTTGCTAGGCAGTATGGGGTATTGTGGTGTATGACTTTATGAGTCAGACAAGCTATCTTGAGTCGGATTCTAGCTTCAATAGATAACCAGTTTAGCTGCAAAAGGTCGGGTGAAATGTGATCAAATTTCCTAGAACCCATTAAAAGCCTGGCCGATGCATTTACGGTAGCTCTGAGTGGGGCCAGGCTAGCTTTTGGAAGTCCTGCAAGGGTCACCAGCCCATATTCCAATCTAGGGATAATCAGGGATTGAACCGCCGGCCTGAGATCTTCGGGGGGGAGGAAAGGTTTGATTTTCTTCAGTGTGTTGAGTTGGAAATTGGCTCCACTAGTAGTAGCACTGATGTGTGCTTGCATGTTTAGGTGTTTATCCAAGGTGATACCTAAAGATTTGGCAGAGTCTACAACGTGAGGAGTGCAGTTCAGAGCAGTTAGGTGTTTAATCCAGTCAAGGGCAGGAGCTGAGTGATTAGGTGGGGTGATCAAAAGAAATTCCGTCTTGAGAGTATTTAGTAGGAGATGGTTCTGAGCTAGCCATTTTTGAGTTTGGGCCAGTGCAGCATTTAAAGTTTTTATGTCCTCTTGCGAGGAGATCTTCAGGTACAATTGCGTGTCATCCGCATACATGTGGTATTGAATGTTGGCTCTGTTCAGAATGACCGCAAGAGGCTCCATAAATAGGTTGAAGAGAGTGGGCAAGAGCGTAGAGCCTTGGGGAACTCCAATCAGGACAGGGGTACTGGAAGAGAGGGCATGATTAACTTTAACCCTTTGCGTACGGTTGTGAAGGAAGGAGGCAAACCAATTTAGGACCGGGACCGACAATCCCATCCTGTGTTGTAGGAGATCAATCAAGTTTTCGTGTTTGATGGTATCGAAGGCTGAGGACAGGTCTGGAAGGATCAGGAGACAAGGGACATTTTGGTCAAGGGCTCTCACGGCGTCATCTACAATGTGAGTTAGTGCCGTTTCAGTGCTGTGCCCTGCTCTGAATCCTGACTGATGAGGATCCAGGAGTTGATATTTCTCAATATGTTTGCAGAGCTGCCAATGAACACATTTTTCAAGCAATTTCGCTAGAGTCATGCTACTGGTGATAGGTCGGAAGTTGTTTGGATCTGATAGGTCCGCATTGGGCTTCTTAGGAATGGGAGTAACTTGCCCAACTTTTAGGCAGTCCGGAATCTTTCCCTGTAAGAGGGATTCATGAATGATCCTGCACCAAAGAGGGAGAACGGCTGAGATTAAATCTTTATAGAGCTTGGCGGGTAGAGGATCACCAAAGTGGTTGGAGGGTTTGATGGATGCCATGTTGCGAAGTATCGCAGTGCAGTCTGGTAGGAGAAAACTGCTCCAAGAGGCGTTGTTTTTGAGGCTCAAAGGCGAGTGTATTGTCGTGGATTCTGCCGCCTCACCTGATCCTGCAGGCGGTATCTTGGATAACAAAGTTGTGGTGGAGCACGCCTCAGACCCCTGAACGGCTATCATTTTTAAAAGTGGCCTGTTGTGAAATATGCCCTTGCACAGAGCAAGGGCAAGGCACACTGGTAATATGGCACACGGTGCTGTATAACCATAATGGCAAATGGCTTTCAAATGTACATCTTCATATTCAAATCACTTCCTGCAGTGCTGTCCCTCCTTCTACGATGAAAGGAATGTAATTTGAAGGGTTTGCCCTCTTCGTTAATTTAGATTGGTGTGTAGAAAACTGTTTTGTTTCACATGTAGGAATGTTAAATGTATATACATGTTGTTGTTTGTATTTGTATTGTATATTCACTTTTTTGAATGAACAAGTGTATGTCTCATACCAGACTATCTGAAAAAAAGAAAAAGATTTATAAAATGAGATGTTAAAAGGTTAAATAAATAACCAGATCTAGTTGGATTGATTCCAGTGATCTTTTGCTTCAACTGGGAAGCAGTTAAATCAAGGAGTAGCCAGGTATACCGTTGTGCACTACCTATTTCGGCCCTACCTGGCTACGGTTTCCTGGGCCAAACTCCCCTTTTTAGGTCTCGCCTAGGCAGCGCGCATGCGCTGCTCTAGGAGATGACCTTTAGAAATTGGTCAGCTCTTTTCCAGCACTCGTGCTTGTGCTGGCATCCACCTTGCGGGAGCGAGCAGCGGCGCGCCGGGGCCATTTGGTGCACCATTTGTTTTCAATTAGCGGCCGCGCGCGCCGCTCCTCGCTCCCGCAAGTACGAGTGCTTGAAAAGAGCTTACCCTCCCCCACCCTACCTCACCTCCCTCTCTCTCCTGCAGTGTTTTCACTCGCTCCCCTGGCAACTCTGGCGTTTTTCCTCTTATTGCCTTCCCGAGCAATTTCTGCACCTCTCCTATCGAGAACTGTAACTGCTTCCCGCTCTCACCACTTCTACTTCATGCGACCTCTCACCTCATTCATACTTATCAAAGGGCGTCACAAGAGCTTACCCTCCCCCACCCTACCTCACCTCCCTCTCTCTCCTGTAGTGTTTTCACCCGCTCCCCTGTTTTCAGGCACTTCTTTTTGGTTAAACCCACCCCGAGGGTGATTTACTGCGGTCTCCCACTTGTACTTATCTACCGCCCTCTACCATTCACCATGTTGCCCTTGCTTGCCCCAGCCCTCCATGTTGGGCTTAACCTTGTGTGTGTCTCTCCTTACGTTGCTTTCTCACTTTGGTGCCACTTTTTCATCCCCACCCACTTGCTCTTCTTCTTAGAGTGCTGCTTCCCCTTCCTCTTACCTGTGGTATTAGTTTTTTTTATTTACCAATCTGAAATCCTTTGCCCCGCTCCCCCCCCCACAAAAAAAAATGGCACCCACTTCTTTTTGTAGGCTTGCATGTGTAATAGAACATATACATAACTACAAAATGACAGACCCGGGTTACCACACTTTAAAAATAACCACTTGTTCGCTATTCTGTCCAGCATGGTTACAAGCCATTAGCAAAGTTAGTAGGTCCCATAGACGAGATCTGTTGTCTTTACCAAAGCTTGTTGATACATGGTGTTCTTTCACGTCGTCTTAGAATGCTTTCGTTTTGAATCTGCAGTGCTGGCACATTCCCTTCAGCTCAGATAAAGCACAATGTCCCTGTGCTGGAGCCTGCACAGTCTGATTCACCGCAAACCGGAAATCTTACTCTCTAAAATAATAGCCTTTTGGACTTGAAGTGAAGCGAACTTTCCATCACTCGCTTGGGTGGCACATTCCTGTTTCCTTTTATTAATCAATTACCTGCCAGCACATAGTGCACCCTCTGTGACTTACTTTTTGTACTGCTCCAAAACATGTTTGACATTATGACCGAGATGTGTAAAGTAATTTCTGGACTGTCAATCCTATGAACTGCAAAGTTCCTGACTCCTAAAATGGATTTACTAACTCATGCCAAAGCCTTTGTCTTTCTTAGGCGGTGCCCCCCCTCCTTCCCACTCATCTGCAGTTTTCCCAAAAGACAAACCACTCTTGTGTTTGTAGCCGGTCAAGCCAGCCTGCCACGCTAGCCAGCCTAGCCTTCCAGCCCAGCCGTTGACCTCAGCAACTCGGCACCGCTTTACTCCTGCTGTCCTGGCTATCTCTCCTACTAATAGCGATCCAGCAGCCAACAAGCCCAGCGCACTGTGGTGACCAATCACAGCAGCCATTAGCCTGTCAGCCTTAAGCCGGTGCTACGGAGAGCTTCCCCAGACAGGAGTTTAGCATAGCCTTTCAGTTGTATAGCTCTTCAATTCTTGGCTGCACAACACCCAGGAAAATGTGCTGCATGGCTAAACACTTATAAGGTCCCAAAGGCGAGACCTATTGGCTATGCCAATGCTTGTTGTTCTTTGTCCCGGGGAAAGGGGCAGAATGGAAACCACCATAAGGCTGAAACCCCTGATTGAAACAATCACGGCAAAGCGCTGCAGTAAGCAGTAGACAGGCTGCACACACACATTGCTTTGAAAAGAGCTTCATCATGCAGGTAAGGAGTGACTCGTTTAGTGCCAGTCTTCACATTTATGATGTGACTTGTAAATCTGGGATGTGGGCCCGGGCAGCTCAGTAGACCAAATAAGACTCTGGCGCCTGGGCATTCCGGAGTCCAGGCATCTCCTGCTTTGGCTGAGTCAAATGTTAAATAAATGCTCATAAGTAAGTGGTGCACGCTCTGAACTTGGGCTAGCGCTGCAGTGGTGCCATTTTTGAGACTCTCAAGCATTGCAAGTCTGGCAAGGATGCCATTTGCTGTCAAGTGTCCCAGCCCGCACAGGTTTCGCAATTTGTTTCAGGACAGTGATTAAAGCCGAAAAATGCATTTTAAACTGCAGTCAGGACTGATGTCGACGATGTTATTCTATTGTGAAGAGAGGAAAGGAACGTGCACTCTTTCTGCTGTAATGCTCAGTGAAGACTTTTGTGTGCTGAGGTTATGTGATCTGAAAGTGTGCTCCGCTATCCTGCACTTGTGACATTTTGTACCTAATTGTAAAGCGACCATTTACCACCAAAACATTATCTTGGTGCTTCGATGAGCATTTGGTTTGCGAAGGGTTGAGGGAAATGGACACGTGCAATAATCACTTCATGGTTTCTTGCAACACCCCAGGTGCTGCTTAGTCACCAGCTATGTTTATTGCTCCTACACTGATTACTACCATGTTTCTGTACCAGGCATTTTTGAATTGTGTAACCACTTCGATGAGTGACTTACATGAGAATAAATTCAGCCCTGACGTTGCCATGTTTGACACTGTATTTGCTATGTCAGCCTGATCCCTGTTAAGTGTATGTTACATGTCCCCCAATTCCTTCCCCTTTGCACTCTGGTACTTGTAGTCCTGCATTTTGAAAAATAAGAAAAAGTATAAACCTTCAGGAATTTAACCCCATTTCAAAATTCAGCTGTAGCCCTTTGGCCATATATTTTCATTTCTAAAGCTGTCCAGCCAAGCCACATTCCACTCCATAGGGAAGCCATATATGTTTCTTGGTCTGAATTAGCATGGGTGCAAAGTGTGCGACTGGGAAATTGTGCTGTTCCCTCCTGTTCACCAATGCAAGGACTTTCTTGAGTACGTTCAGGGCCGGACTGGGAACAGCAACCAGCCCTGGCAGGTTGCTTCTCCACCGGCCCTGGAAACGGGAGGGGAGGGGGGTGTTAGCGCTAAGCACTGCTCCCGCTTTTCTTACAGAGGGCCGATTTTGCAGCACTGCTGGAAAACCGGCACCCTGTAAGAAAAGCGGCCCCCTGCGTCCACAAAACTGGCCCCCACCCCTCCGGCCCACCGGGGAAATGCCCGGTGCCCGCTACGGCCAGTCTGGCCCTGAGTACGTTCTTGCCAGTGTAGAGCACAAATGACTTCTTTGGCAGTGTAGACTTCTCTTTTATGGCTGCAAAGAAAATGTCAGCCCTGCCAACCACAATCTCCACCTCGGAGAGTTTGATGCAGTATTAGGAGTGGCAGACACGGAGGCAGTGCATTCACAGCACTTTTTCAAATATGTGTAGGCGGCAGTTCAATCTACATCTGCTACCTTCCCCTTCCAATCCCATCTCTGTGTTTTTGTACGGTAGCTCATGACGTGCAGGTCCCCATTACTTTCATTTCTGTCGCTCTTCTTCTGTCTTATTTTTAGACCCCTGGACATTGTCTGGCACTGGCCTACATTGCCACTTGATGAGTGGTATAAGGATTGACACGGAGTGCTAAATTTGGCTTGGCAGAAGCACAACAGCACCGTTGAGTGCACTCATGAAAAAGGGCTTCTTACACTGGGTACTGAGGGGCAGATTTACAAGCCCCTTGCGCCACTTTTGCGCCGCCGTTGCGTCACTTTTGTGACGCAGCGGCGACGTAAACCATGCGCCACGTTGCGCATTATTTACAACGTGACGCATCTAGGGAGATGCGTCACGTTGTAAAGCCCTGCGCCACATGAAACCTGCGTCAGGTTTCATGTGGGCGTTCCTCCGCAGGGTGGGCGTTCCGTCGAAGGAAAGCCTCGTAAAAGTGACGCAGTGAAATCTACAAGATTTCACTGAGTCACTTTTCCGACTGCGCTGCGACGAATCCTTACGCCTGCTTCAAGCAGGCGTAAGGAGTGGCGCACAACGTTAGGTATGGGCAGCCCACGAGCATTGCTGGAGTTGCATCGCGCTTGCGACACGACTCCAGCAATGCGCCGCCCTTGCGCCACAGGATGCGACACGCATCGGCCTTTCCTTGCGCCACGGTGCGCCGCATTGTAAATGCGGCGCATCCGTGGTGGCGCAAGGAGAGAATTGCGTGTCGCAACTATTCTGGCGCATCCCTGCTGATTTGCAGGGATGCGCCAGAAGTTGTAAATCTGCCCCTGAATGCTCAGCCTTGCTCAATCACATGAGGATCACATTTATTCTGTATGATATGCCATGCTTTACGTCTTAGATGTGTGGAGCATGGTAGCTCAAGAGGTTGTGTCAATAACCAGGGAGGTGAACTGTGGTTATGCTGAATACGCAGCTACCTATGTCATTATCATATGAAATCTCTTTATTGATGCAATAACTACACTTTCGCAATTGCCTTTTAACCTTCTTGCTTTCTCAAATTTGCTTGAAAATGCACCATTTTTCCACTCTTTTTTCAAAATTTTCTTCGGGGGAGAACCCCCCCCCAACTTTCTTATACCGGTCAGCGTCATTCTCGACGCTTGCTCACCATAGGTCCCTCATCGGGAAATTTTACGCGTCACCACTTTCAAATGTCACCAGCCGCCACTGCCGCTCCATAGCCTCCAATATGCAGCTGCATCCGCATCTCCAACTAAGTCCCCGAGCACGACAACACCTGGTTTGTCCTCCGCTGCCTCAAGCCGGGGGGCCCTCACTGCCACCTCAAGGCCGGTGTGGCGCAGCAATCCTATGCAGTGATGGGCTCCCTTTCACTGCAACAGAGGGAGCCACACCGCACCACAAAGCATCTCCAATGCGCAAGCCCTGTTGCTCCTCACCGCCAAGGCTGTCGCAAGGTCTTTCCAGCCCCTCCGCTCAGGTGCACGCTGGGCATTCCGCAAATGCTGCTAACCCCCTTCACAAGACACCCAGGGGCAGATTTACAAGCCCCTTGCGTCATTTTTGCGCCGCTGTTGCGTCACTGTTTGTGACGCAGCGGCGGTGTAAAAATACGGCCTATTTACAACGAGACGCATCTAGGGAGATGCTTCACGTTGTAAAGCCCTGCGTCACATTATACCTGCGTCAGGTATAATGTATGCAGGGTGGGCGTTCCCACGCAAAAAAGCCTCGTAGAAGTGACGCAGTGAAATCTACAAGATTTCACTGCGCCACTTCTAGGACGCCACTGCGTCAAAACCTTAAGCCTGCTTGGAGCAGGCGTAAGGAGTGACGCAGCACAATGAGGATAGGCTTCCCCATGTATTGCTGGAGTTGCGTCGTGCTTGCGACAAGACTCCAGCAATACGTGACTTTTGCGCCAACAGATGCGTCAGAATTTCTGACGCATCTGTCAATCCTTGCGCCAAATGTGCGCCGTATTGCAAATACGGCGCATCCATGGTGGCGCAAGGTTTTCACAGGTAAAGTGACGCATCTCTACAGATGCGGCACTTTCTTGTAAATCTGCCCCCAAGTGGGGAGGAAGAAGGAACAGGACAAGACAAGCCCCTTGGGCTGCTCGGCGGTACAAGTTTCGCCGCCTCCGCTTCGCTCCAGCCAGTGGATGGCCTGACCACCTGGTCGCTGACATTTTGCCCAGAGCCGAAGCCAATGCAGCCACACAGTCAGGCTGCGGGTCTCTCATAGGACCCGGAGGGGGCCTCTGTTGTAGTCAGTGTCCCCCCATAGCGTCGGGGACAGAGTATAGAAAAGCCATGCCAAGTGGATGGCAGGATAATCGTCTGATTTAAATCGGGTCACCGGAACTCGCAGAGTCGGCCGTCTCGCTGGCTATGCCCCTGGAATTAATAATATTGCCCTAATGTACCTGTAATAGCTACAGCCATCTTTTCACTCAGTATTAGCCAGTGCTAACAAGTTGTGGCTGTCTCTGATGTGTAAAGCCTCACTCTCTTTCCTGACAGTGTAAATGAAAAAAATCGTGCTCAGCTCTGAAAGTTCACATTTTTCGTTAACACTTTGAAGGTTGATCGTGCATTATTAAATGATTTCAAGTTCTGCACCTACTTATCTCTTTTGTTTCGGTTTTGTCACATGATCCCAATTGGGGCTTGTGTACGAATTAATATAAATTTGCGGGGCATATTAGCAAGACCATTAGCAAGCCAATTATCGCCGTTTTAGCGGCAGTTTCCTGCCGCTAAAACGGCGATAATTTTATCGCCGTTTTAGCGGCAGGAAACTGCCGCTAAAACGGCGATAATGGCTTGCTAATAAGCGTTATAGAATTCCAATAGAAGCCCAGGTTAGATGTCCTGCACATCTAACCTGGGTTTCTATTGGAATTCTATAACGCTTATTAGCAAGTCAATTATCGCCGCTTTAGCGGCAGTTTCCTGCCGCTAAAACGGCGATAATTTTATCGCCAGTCTTGCTAATATGCCCCTGCATTCTATACTTTTAACCTTATTCTGATAGGGTGCCCGGGTACCACAATTGTCTCCCGACTCTCATTCGCAGACTATGGGGCATATTATCAACGGCCAGCGATAATTATCGCTGGCCGTTCACAGCGTGAGAATAGTTATCGCCGGCTACCGCAGATAATTATCGCCATGCTAGCGCTGTATTAACAACGCATAGCGCAATGGCGATAATTATTCCTGCGATAGCTTGTTTTCCATGGAACATCGCTGGTTTTCCAGCGATGTTCCATGGAAAACGGCGATAACTCTTGCTGATACGACCCTGTGGTCGTATCAGCAGAATCCATCTCCCATGTAAAGTATGCTTAAGTCAGGAATTTAACAGACGTTAAATTCCTGAGTTAAAGCTGAGGTAGCGCGATTTCCTTTATCGCTGCACCTCCTTGTTAATATCGCGAAGCTGCCTTCGCGATATTAACTTGTGTTGTTTTCACAGCCACGCCTTCTTTGCATCTCATTAGCGATGCAAGGCGAGGCTGTGAAAAAACGGGCTCTACATCAAGGAAACACGCGCTAGCGTGTCCTTGATGATATTGCGATATAATTATCGCCGCTTTTCGCCCGAAAACGGACGCTAAAGCGGCGATAATTATATCGCCAGCCCTTGATAATATGCCCCTATTTTTCTTCTTGCTAATATACATTTTTGGCCTCCAACATTGGCCTGTACACAAATTTGTATGACATAGGTTAGCCTTCAGTGTTTAAAGGCTACTCACATCACCTCCTACCTTTGTCGTACGAATTCCAGTTGGACCAAAACTGTTCCGGTGTCTGAGGTTTTCTCTTTGGACCCTCTTGGTGGCATACACATCGCCTTCATTGATATCCTTCTGCAGAAGATGAAAGACCTCCTGCCTGTTTCACAATTCCTGCAGTTTAGGGAACTCCTAGAGTCTCAGATGCGAGTCCTGGAAAGAGTGGCCCCTCACTTCAATCACATGTTCCAGTCTGTCTGTGGCAGAAATCTCCCATTCTTCGATGTTCTTTTAATTCTGAATCACCCACTCTGTCCATCAACAACATTCTCAATGTTTGTCAGATGTTGTTCTATTTCCCCAAATAATGCCTCATGTTGTCCAACAGTACCTTTCAGCTATTCAAAACCTCAATAAATTGCTGTGACCTTGAAGTCAATACTCCAACAGCGTAGTTTAGTTTTCATGATCACCCATGAGCTAACATCCTTCCTGGGGTCTAATCAGTTGCTGGAGAGTCCTCTGTGTCTCCATTCACAGAGTCCGGCTGGATCTGAACATACAGTATGGTAGCAGAAGCGCACCAGCTCAGTTGGCCCCTGTGCGTCAAGGGTAGTGGAACCTCTGTACTCTTGCTATGGGTTGGCATCTGGCATCGTCTTGGGACAGTGCATGTAGCCATTCCAAAACTTACTTGTCCCCACATTGGATCCCACCTCACTCCTTGAGTTTACCGTAGCACCACTTTGTGTGTACTGCTGCAGGTGTCCTGCATCCATTACTGGTACTATAGGGCTCTCTGATGTGTTTCGGGCAATTCGTCCTTCCGACAGCCATCTCATGTCTGCAGGTGTCTCTTCGTTTACTGGCAATGGCCACACGTGACTTTCTTCGGGCTCCACATAAAGGGAGTGGTGCCACCTTGAATTTGCTCTCTGAGCCTGAGGGTAAGATGTTCATCTTTCAGTTTTAAGGGGAAAACATGTTAATGCCAAGCCAAGGACCGGATCACCATGACCCCGCCCCTCTCTGCCAACACTGCAGGCCACAACTTTACCGCACTCCTGCCTAGGGTCCACTGATCCCAGACTCATGTGGGAGCTGTGAGGGAGCTCCATGGGTAGCCATACTGTGGGAGCTCGGCTAGCGTCACCCCATGGCTTTCCTATCCATAAAACCAAATACTTTTAAATCCATGTTATTGGTAATTTGTGATGTCATTGAAATCATTTAGCTTGTGTCTAAGCACTCCTAATTTTGGCATATCGCTGAACATTAGCACAGGAACATGAAGTCACTGACCAAGATCACACTGTTTGGAACAATTATAAGGCTTCGACTGAACTCAAATTTCACAGCCATTTGTGTTTGACACACACGGCCTAGAAGAAGATATTTCTCCAAACTGCTGCGTGTCCTGAAAATAAGCAAGTGACAATTATCATGAATCCTCATTTCTATCTCTAATATTTAATGGAAGATTGAGCACATTTTGTCTCGACATAAACCTGTCCTAAAAAATAAATTATAATCAAACGTATCTTGGAGGCTATGTTTGTGTTGTTTTAGAGTCGCAACATAGGGTACATTTTAGGCTGTATCTTGTCCGCTTTCGTCTTATTTTTGGGCGTAAACTTGAACAGTTTCGGCCTCGAAACGGTTTTCGACATCTAGCAATACTGTTGCTGTTCCCTCTTCAGCGCACATCTGCTTTGGCCCTGCCCTCAGAATGGTCCATGCTCCTCCATCATGCGAAAGAAGTCTGTTTTTCCTTGTGCAATCACTGCTTGGCTTGAGCACCATTGACTGTAGGAACAAAACTGCACTCAGCATTCTGAATAACTGATAAACATTCTAGAGTTTACACCATAATATATGACTTGGTGTTTTTTAATTTTTGGATATTTATCTAGTGTTTATGTTTGAGGATGTGAGTGTGTTTTTTCCTAAGGCAGTGGAGAATATAGTGGGTGACAGCTGCTGTCAGCATGCATGCAAAATATCAGAGCAGTTACCTCTGCAGCGATTGACAAGTGTATATCCTTGTGTCTCTTAAAGCATTGGTGAATCAGCATTTCTTAGATAGTTATAGTCCTCAAGGTAATATCAACAGTGGTCTTTGATGAGTGTTAACAATCTTCAAAGGAGGAATATTGGTACATTGAACTATTTAAGCTGATCAATTTGAATGGGCTCAAAGCTCTGACTCTCCAATAGAGAGGGATCTTCCCAAATAGAAAACATGGAAGGATTGGTGCATGATTTTGTCTTAAGATTGGGAATTTTCAAATTTACTCTAGAGGGTGCAGGCATGTGCAGTCCCTGATTGGAGGAAAGACAGCTGATGCCAGTCCACCTTCTTAAATGCTAGTTCACCTCTGGGTAAGGCCTTTCCACTTGAATCCCCACCAGGCCCGACAAGGGCTTAGTGGGACATGCATCTTTTGTCATAAGAGCTTGATAATCCATAGCATGTGTAAGGCATACGACCTACTTCAGATCAGTCTCTATGGGTTAGATTTACTCATATTTTTCATAAATGCAACACAGGCCCGAATAAAATTTAAAATTCTGTTGATTGCCCACAAAGCTCTCCATGGTCTGGGACCCATCTACTTGCAGAAGAGGTTTGCTTTCTACATTCCGGCGAGACAGCTGCGTTCTTCCTCCCAACTTTTGGCGCAGATTCCTCGATTCAACCGCCAAAGGCTTGGCGGGAGCTCTTGTGCCCGGATAGCGGCGCTGGCATGGAATGCACTACCATTGGCTTTGCGCAGCGTCAAAGATTCTGTGATTTTTAAGAAAAAGCTGAAAACCTTTCTCTTCTAGCTCTGCCTTTTCGACTCAGACTCCTTTTCAGGCTCGCGCCGGGACACTCCTTGGAGTATCTGTGCGCGTTACAAGTTTATATAACATATCATAACACATCCGCCAATTATTGTTATGTCGCATTGAGCAAGGTAAAAAACAGCACAAAGCCAGATCTAATAAGACTGACTTGTTACTGGTGTTATCCCCTGCTCTGGAATACAAATAGCTTGACTTGTGTGGCGCACAGCCTCGCACTATGATGCAAAGGGGAGAGTGCACTCTTTAGTGTAGGATTTGTCCTAAGCATACTCTTCCAGTACAAATCCGATGTTATTGACTGTTATGGTTTATGTATTTGTGAAGCACACTATAACCAGGGCCACTGGAATTATGCAGGGGTGATGAAATTATGCAGCAAGAAAAGGCAAATTATGCAGTGTAAGGTGGCACTTTTTTTTTATAGTTTTACTTCATTGTTTTATCCTTTTTAGGTTTTGCCTGCACAGCACTTGCGCTGTGTTTGTGAAATCTATTGTTTTTAATATAAACTTAAAGGGTACTTACATCCTGCCCCCTCTGTTCCTTGGCATTTCATTGGTTCCTGTGTTTGACACTTACTTTTCCTTTATTTCTATTGGCTGTAGCATATTTTCCTGCATTTACCAATGCTTGTTCCTCATCTCCTTCTCTTATTAGTTTCCTGTAGCCGAAATACTGTTAACATCCACCTTGGTGGAACTATTTTTTCGTAAAGTTTTGCCTCTTTCTGCTTGCTTAATACTTTAAATTAAATTAGCAGATTTATATTGTGCACGTTATCACCCGGAGAGATTAAGTCATTTGCACTGAATCACAGGAGGTTGCGCTGCCGAGACTCAAACCAGGATCCCCAGCTCTCGAGTTAGCAACTCCGGCTGCTGCACCACCTCCTCTCCACTCCTGTGATGCTTGCCCTGCAATGTTGTGTTCCTTTTGAAGCAAACTGCCACCACCTACTAGTCACCAGTCGGTGGGTGTTCGTTGCGGGGGCGGAGAAGACAGCTTTCTTTCTGTTTTGTTGCAAAGGGTACTCCAGACATTTATCGACATTTAGGAAAGGTAACATGACATTTCACACGGGCTGAGAAATTAGTTTAATGAAACAAGTACACTTTCCTTCTAAAAATACTGCTCACTGGTTTTCTTTCACGTATCCGTTCTTTTTCCTCTGATGCTGGGCTGAAAATGAGTTAAATGAAATCTTTACGATTCACTTTCGAATCTTCCTCAGTGGGTTCACCTTTGTTATCTGTTTCCAAGCTTTCAGATAAGGTTTGTCAAGCTCAGGTCTGAGTCAGTGACTTGCAGAAAACATTTGCATTTTTCTGTGCAGCGCTACTGAACAGTTAACATTACTCACTGGTAGGTACACAAAGGTGTGATCCCCGGGCCGTACCAGTTTTTCACAAAATGGGAACGTGACATTTTTCAGTTGCTTTTCTTCTCCTTTATACAGCCTCATTTGCTGTTGAAACTATTTCCTTTGTGTTCGTGGAGGAGCAGAGCATAGGTAAAACCTAATGCATTTTCAATGCTTGTTACACGTGTTAACACTGTCTGGGCATAAGTTAAAGCTCATTAGTACCAGTTTAACACGCAAACATAGCAATAAGCTACAGAAATGTGACCTGTCAAACTTCGCAAATCGCCTTCCACAGTGTGGGAACATGTGTTGCTGCGAGTTTAGTAACTTTTGAACCGTTTGAGATAGAAACACTTTTTTTGTGTTTCAATCTGCAGATTATGCAGCAGATGATGGATTAGGTGGCAAATGCAGCAGATCCATAATTTTGTGAAAAACGCCGTGGCCGCACAATCGCATAATTCCAGCAGCACTGACTGTATGACATGTGATGGTATCCTGGCGCTTTAGAAGCTGCAGACGATGCCTATACAATCTGCAGGCCGAGGGGTAAAACGCATGTGCCCTTCTTTGCCTGTGGTTGGAGGATACCTTACTAACTTGCTAAATGCTCTGCTTCAAAAAGCAGTACAGGGCAACACGCTTTGTGGTACCAGGGGGGCCAGAGGCCCTAATGCAGGCAAATAAAATGAGCCTTCTACCCCCTGTTTAGGTAGTGAAATACAGACATAAATTTGGTGCTCTCTGAGTCAGTGCGAATGCCCCTGCTGCACTATTGATAGCTACGACCCTGAGAACCTTGTATTGTTATGCTAATGGTCCTGTTCAGCACCGGCAGTTCTAAAAAGCAGGTGCATAGACGGGTCGCTGTCGGGCTGTCCATTTTTGCCCTCACCCTCAGGGTGGAAAAAAAATCTTAAATCTGCAGCAGTACCGCTGCTCAAAGCCTTTGTTATAACGTCAAAGAGACTCGTTATAGTTCTTTCATAGTCTCGTCATTTCAGAACGGAAGCATTTTCAATATTATATACAATGAAGGCATAGTTGTTGCTTATTTATTTTATGCAACTAACAATCACTGACAAAGCTAATAGTCCTAGATTGTTGTTGGTGTATTATTACTTGTATTATATATCTGGATGCAATGACAGAAACAGCAAAATACCAGTTGGGTCCGTCCACCCCGCCCATTCACGCCTGGATTATCTGTTCCTCCCTCACAGTTTTATACACAGGGTGACACACACCTCCATCCTGCCCCGGGGTCTTTCCGATCACTCACCGGTTCAACTCAAGCTACGCCTGCTGTCCCGTCGTGCCCCCTATCGGTGGCGCATGTCTCCCTGGCTGCTCAGAGGTGCCGAGTATCAGGAAATGCTTCATCGGGCAATTGCCGATTATTTTAGTTTTAATGTCGGAACTTCCCCGTCCCCGGTCATCCTATGGGAGGCCTTTAAGCCCACGATTCGAGGAGCTGATTTAAGTTATCGTATGGGGGAAAAACGGCGCCGTCTGGCACGGATACAGGAGCTGGAAGACAGACAGGTCATTTTGCAATCCCTAATGGTGGAAGGCTCTGACACCGGCGCCCGCCGCAATCTACTACATGTTCAGCAGCAGCTACACCAGATGCTCACGGATAGCGCCAGAGAGGTCTGGTTGGCGACCCAATATAGGATTTATCAATGGGGCGACAAGTCCAGCCAGATGCTCCATAGGCTGTGCCAGCCCAGAGCATCCCCGACGCAGGTTCCCCTATTGAGGTCCCCAGATGGCGAAATGTGTGCCTCCCCTGAGGCGGTGGTTCAGGCCTTTGCCAATTTCTATGCGGCACTGTACGAAGAATGCGAGGTAATAGCCGAACCTATCATAGATGACTTTTTCTCAGATATTCCTCCTCGACGCCTCTCGGACGAACAGCGCGAAGCCCTAGATAAGCCCATCTCCCTGGACGAGCTGCAGACAGCGCTATCCAATACACATCCGGTATGTGCACCCGGCCCAAACGGGTTCCCGTGCGATTTCATGCGCCCGCATATGGGGACTCTCGGCCCTCATCTCCTCAAGGCGCTACACGCGGCCTCAGAGCAGTGTATTCTGCCAACAGATTGGCGACACGCCGAAATTTTCGTCTTCCTCAAGCCGGGCCGCCCTCCAGATGATCCGGGTTCGTATCACCCTATATCCCTGTTGAATTTCGAGCCTAAATTGCTAGGGAAGGTCCTGGCCAACCGCCTTCGCACGTGTATCCAGGACCTGGTGCATCCAGATCAGTCTGGTTTTATGCCACAACGCTCCACCAGACACAACATTAGACGCGCCCATAACGCTGTGGTGGAAGCCCACCATCTGGGGCGCCCCGCGGCTGTTCTGCTGGCACACATTGATAAGGCGTTTGATTCGTTGAGCTGGACCTACCTTTTTAAACTCTTAGAGGTTGTCAACCTGGGACCTCGTTTTCGAGCCTACGTGAAACTGTTATATACAAACCTCACCGCCTCGGTCCGTGTGGCCGGATATTGCTCTGCTTCCTTCCCCATTCGCAGGGGAATGAGACAGGGGTGCCCCCTTTCCCCGCTTTTATTCGCCTTAGCTATCGAGCCACTGGCAGCGTGGGTGCGCCTAGATTCTGTCTTCCGAGGGCTGGACTGGTCGCCGGAGTTCTCAGATCTGTTCGTCGCGGATGAGGGCTTCAAGTACCTTGGGGTATATATCACAAGGTGTCCCAACAAAGCTTGGTCGCGCAATATAGCTCCGCTGCTCCCTGCGGTGCGCGACGAGACGACGGTGTGGTCCCACCTCCCCCTTTCGCTATATGGCCGGTCTGCCATTTTCAAAATGGTGCCACTGCCACGCTTGCTTTATAGGCTGCAGAATTATCCATATCCTGTCCCCCCCGTCGTGGTTTCTCCAAATAAATGCGCTCCTGAACAGGTTCCTATGGGGGGGGGGTGCGGACCGGGTGGCCCTTGCGACGTGTATTCAGTCTTCGTACTGCGGTGGGATCGCGGCAGCCGATGTTCGGGCGTATTACTGGGCTGCGCAACTCCTGGTGATCAATGAATGGTGGTATAGCTCTCAGACTGACCCAGCTTATGCTGTGGAAAGGCTCTTAATGGCAGATACCCCGCTGCTCCACTTTCTGTACAGTAGCTCGTCCTTGGAAACGCTTCCCCCGGCCTGCCGGAGGGTAATCCAGATATGGAGGCGGGTGGCCAGGTCAATGGATTGGTGGGGCATGTTGACTAGTGCTACTCCCCTCTGGCAGGGATCACACCTTCGGCCTGTCTCGACCTTGGTGGGGTTTCGTAGATGGGACGATATAGGGATATCTACACTTGGAGATATAATGCAGGGGCCCACGATTAAGTCCTTCCAGAGGTTGCAGGAGGATTTTCACCTACACAAATCCCAGTTCCTTAGGTATCTACAGCTCCGCCATGCTATGTCCCACCTGATACGACATCTCACGTCTTTACCCGAATTTCACCCATTGGAGTGTAGACTGTTGATGACTGTTGATGGGAGATCTGGGGGCTCACAAAAGTCGTCAAATCTATCAAACCCTCACTACTCACTCCAAAACTACTATACATCGGATCCGGGCGGCGTGGGAGGCGGACTTACCTGCCCTGACGGATGATGATTGGACCGAGGCACTGGCTAGCCCCAGGTACTCCGCTGTTTCCACTAGATACCGGCTGATCCAATTTAAATACCTCCACAGAATGTATTACACATGCCCCCGCCTCTGGAAGATGGGGGCTATTCAGTCTCCCACATGGCTCCACTGCGACTCGAACGAAGGGTCGTTTCTCCATACGGTATGGAGTTGTGGGGCACTGCAACACTTCTGGTCGGGCGTACTGTCTAGCATGGTGCGGGTATTGGCATGGGACATTCCAGCAGACCCTAGACTGACACTTCTGCACAGCACAGAGGACATTGGGGGGAACAGATATAAGAGACACCTCTTGTTCTTGGGTCTCACACTAGCTAAGCGGGACATTGCACAACACTGGAAGGATGCCCCCCCCCCCGGTATTGCGACATGGAAAAAGGCCTTAGACAAATGCATGTCAGCTGAAATTGCGGTGTTTCAGGTGAGGGGCTGTCCACAGAAGCACGGGAAGATTTGGGCCGGCTGGGCTAAATATCGAGGCATTGACTTGTCTCTCCTGACGCAGCCAGCAAACCAGGACCCTCTTCAGCGGGTGGTAGTAAATGACTCGCCAGTTTAATGCGATACATTATTACAGATGTGGATGGAAACTCATTTGCTGTATTTATATCTTGTTTTTCATGGTATGTATGGTGCGTGGTTGGGGGTGGGGGGCGGGGGGTGGTTCTTGGTCTGATTTTCCGCAGACCTCCTGGGGGGAAATTCTTCAGTACCTAAAGTCTTTACAATCTGCCATGTACATGTACGATGCTTGTCGGGCTCTGCCCACTTGGTACTACAGAAAATCAATAAAATATGTTGTTAAAAAAAAATATATACCAGTTGGGCGGCACACTATGCTAAGAAAAGGTTTTTAGCTTAGGTGTTATTAAGCCTCGCCCTTAATTATATATGCCACACCCCTTTGAGGGACCCCCCAGTTTTTTCACCCCACTTAAAGACCTGCTAGAAGCTCTTTCTGTGAAATAGTATGTGAACTCCTATATGATGCGTTAACACGGTTCAGAAGGACGCCACACACTGGGTGCGTGCTGTGCACTTCAGCACACATGCCATGTGTGGATTTTTCTGAGAAATGTAAACATTTCCCCTTGTTAACGACTCAATCACCAAACCTTATTATTTCACATAAAGCCCAGGCAGTGGTGTAGCTAAGGGGGATGTGGGGGCGGTCCGCCCCGGGCGGCACGAGTTTTGGGGGCAGCGGTTCCCCCAACGCTATCACCTGCAGTCTCGGGGCGGCAACAGTAACCCACCCCGCCCCTCAATGCGTTTGCGGTGCGGGGCGGCAAACGGAGAAAATACTCGCCAGCAACCCCCACTCGCCAGCTCTTTACTGCGGCCGCCGTGGGGTGGCACACGCAGAGACCGCGACGGGCGCCCATAGGGCTAGCTACGCCACTGAGCCCAGGCTGGCTATCTTAGTAGATAAGGCTTTGCATCCAAAGATACGGATGTGTGCCACGATTAACCCAAGAAATGCTTCAGTAACGCCCGCTTGAAGAAAGGTGAAGCAGAACGTTTTTTACTTTGAAAAGGCACGTTTACAGTGCTTAGAAAGGCATGCTCCCAGGGCAAAATAAATTTTGCTCCAGGAAAAAATATTCCAATGTGCTGCTTTGCTTCACCTTGTTTCATTTTGTGACAGCGCAACACTTTAGTAAATCTGTCATTAAATGCCACATAAACAGTAAGCCAAATTTAACGCTCCCCATCCATCATGTATGGTTATGTTGATTAGTGAATAACATGTCCCTTCACACTGTTGTTAAGAACTCGCACCCTACATGCTATAGGCAACATGGCCCTAATGAACTGCCATGCCTATGAGTATCATAATGCAGGTGAGTGCGTTAAAGTCATTGGGTTGGGGGCTGTGTGGGAAGGAGAACCCCCATCCGCCCTGCCTCTGCTAGCCCAGCATAAAGATAGCAGGCCCGCTGTCAGTGGAATGCCTGATGACGTCTGTCGTACCTTTAGAGAAGCTCTGGACTAGGGGTGGGCGGAATTTGCGTAGTCGTGCTACGCAAAGCTCCGCAAAACTGTAAAAAATCTCCGCGAGCACGCAAAAGTTCTGCGAACACGCGGAATTGCTTGTTCCGCCCGTTCGCGATGCTTTTTTCCTGTTCGCGAACGCTGTTTGCGTTCTCGGGGAGAAATATCTCGCGAACACGCATTTTGAAAGTGCGAACAAGCAAAAAATGCTGCAAAGCCGCTGATCGCGGAATTTTTGGCAATTTCGCGTTCTCCGCGGAACGCGAAATTACCCAAATTCCGCAAATTCCGCAAGCGGAACAGAATTTACCACCCAGGCCTACTCTGGACACGATTGTATATGTATTTATCTATTGTAAATTGTGCATCTTTCTCATGGTGCGAGTAAACCCCACATTGCAATCTTTGCTTCTTGGCAGAGTCTGTTAGTACTTTGTCTACAGCATTATATTGCTATTTGTGTTGTGTTTTCGTGGTTCCTTGGGACATAACAGCTCTACAATAAAATTAAAGTTCTCAGCTTTGCGTGCGCAGAGAGCTTTTGAATTGGCTGTGTGCGTAATAAAAGAGGCTGTGGCTATAATAATAGAATTATATGTTGCCTCATTACTGTGTGATGTCTCACTCCACCAGGGCCAAGCAACCTTCCTCCATCGCGGATCCACCTTCTGAGCCCCGGTGAGGATAACAAACGCCTTTACAAGACACGCACGTGACGGAGAGCCTGTCTCCTCAGACACCCGGTACTCACATTTAGCCGAGCAGCGAGGTTATTTAGTTCTTTAAGAAAAGCAGAAGCAAAGCAGTCGAGCTGAGCACAGCTCCCTTTACACGACATTTGGAATTCTACCGCAGGTCGGTGGAAGCTTCTCGGCTCCTGACACCTGGCCCTGACGCTTGTCTTTGGTTTCAGCCAGAAATTTGTTTTTGTTT
Organism: Calotriton arnoldi; assembly: GCA_963921515.1. Lineage (NCBI taxonomy): Eukaryota > Metazoa > Chordata > Amphibia > Caudata > Salamandridae > Calotriton > Calotriton arnoldi. Next base: position 669,131 of record CAWUFW010003746.1, on the reverse strand, counting down.
TTTATCAGTACCTCATTAAGTCACATCATCGTCAGGAGGAGAAGGTTTGTGCAGCACAATGTGGAGAATAAGCTTTTATTGTGGCAATAACAGGCCATACCTGAAACATCTGTATTTGCGTCACGTACGATTCTATTCATACAAAGTATCAGATGAGGATGGGGCGAATTACAAATCAGGCAAGTTACAGTTTGCTTCAGAATAGAGATTTACTTGACTTTTCAATTTGCTTCCAGCATTCAAAGATAGGCTTTCAGCCACCAGCGAACATCAATATGAGCTGTTATATTCTGATGTTTTCCGTCACATCTGGGGTCTGAATCAATAATCCGGCGTCCCCGCAGCTGCGAACGAGACACAAGTCATCGTCTATGGCCCGAAGATGTGCATCTCTCCCGTGGCTTCTTTCGGAAACCAAATCACGTAGGAAGAGGGTTGTAATGATCGAATGTTAGTTCAAAGATCCCAGCGGGAAACATAATGAACTGTATGCAGTGTGGTTAGTGCGCTCAAGTGACTCGTTTACAGCATCTCTGGGCCCTGGTGTCACGCTTGGCTCTAGTGTCAAAATCAGCAAGGGAAGATCCTGGTGCCAACGCCAGGAAGGAAAGACCATAGTGTCAAAGAGGGAATGCCCTCTTGTTAAAGTTAAAGCGGGAAGGCCCTCCTGGCCAGGCGCCCCCTGTAGATAGCAGAGGGGCACTGCTAGTCACTCCACAGGCAGGAGCCAAGGTGGAGAGTCCCTTATCTGTGCCGCCATGAAGGAAGGGTGCCCCGTGATGTCATCAGGTGGCACCTGGGACGGCAGCATATAAGGCGTCGGGAGGCGAAGGATCAGCTTTTTTTCACCGCTCACCGGTATCCATCATACCGCATTCTCACACCCACTCACCCACTCCTGGAGAAACGTGGAATTGGTGGAATTTCTCGCAGCAGAAATAGGGCTAACCCAAATGTGGACTGATTCACTTAGCTTTCCCCTTGGAGGGGTGTTGATTTGTGTGGGCACTTGGCAGGCAGGAGGGGGAACTGACCTGATGGTGGTCCTGGACCTTTCTGCCCTACCCCAGGATGCCTGGAGTTGAACATTTTGGGGGATGTGCCTGGTGACAGGTACCCTGGCAGGGACAGAACACTATGGGGTGCCTTGGTGTACATATTGGTATGGTACTGCAGGTTTCGCCTATCCCTCTGTGTGATGGAGGGGACGTTCCAACTAAAGTATGCCCCGGATGCCCTTAGTTGAGGGAGTGGGTAATGGATAATGTAAAGGGGCCATCTGGCATTTTGCATTCTGAAGTGTTCCGCTGTAATGGAAGTTGGAGACAGCTGTTGTATTGCTTGCACAATCTTTGAGCTGTTAAACTGACCTTACATTCTGCATTCTTATAGCAATAATGTATGTCTTTTGCTGATCTTATGTCCTGTATTATCATAACAATAATGCCTGCTTAACTATGGTTATCGTTTTGCAATGAAACAATGTGACCATGTGAATAAAAGTCTACACCCTTGGTTGAACCATACTAATCGCAGTTGTCTATCTCCTTGTGAGTTGTTGCGGGAGGGGGGTGTGTGAATTACACACTGTGAGGGCACTATCTCAAAGTCAGGGATGGAACTATGATTGCTTAACATGTGGGGTAAGAAGATGGGTGGTATAGATGCAAGAATGGATGAGGTTAAGATCGATGGAAGAAAAATGCTCTGTAAGGCAAATGCTCCAAGCTTGTTCAAATTTCAGGTACACATCACTTTGTTTACAGGAAAGAGATCTAGCAGCATACAGAATTAATACATCAATGTTTTTCACTGGGTTGCTAAAGTAATATGGTATCTCTAATGATCCAGTATGAAACGATAAAAAGCGGCTTGGGTAAACATATTTAAAACAATCCATTTGTCCATTTGCTTTTTCTGAATTCACTTTGGTGCTACTTAGAGAAGGGCATCTGAACGAATATGACTCATTACAACGCGTAGTAATACAACGCGTGCCATTACAACGCGGGTATTACTACGCGTTGTCATTACAACGACATGCCATTACATCGCATACTTTTACCACGCATATTCCTTTACCACGCATGCCATTACAACGCAAAGGCATGCGTGGTAAAGGTATGCTCATGGTAAAAGTATGCAAGGTAAGTGACACTACCCTGCCCTACCCTAAACCCTAATTAAGTATCCCTTCACGACACTCCCCCAACCCCCAGTCCTAACATTACCCTACACGACCCCCTGACACTACCCTAAACCCTAAAACACTACCTTACACTACACGAACACCACAACACTACCCTAAACCCTAATACACTACCCCAAGCACGACCCTCCCCCGACCCCCAGTCCGGTCCCTACACTCAAACACTGCCCTGCACGACCCGCCGACACTACCCTAAATCCTAAAACACTACCCTACACTACACAAACACCACAACACTACTCTAAACCCTAATACACTACCCCCAGCATGACCCTCCCCCGACCCCCAGTCCGGTCCCTACACTCAAACACTGCCCTGCACGACCCCCCGACACTACCCTAAATCACTACCCTAAACTACACAAACACAATACTACCCTAAACCCTAAAACACTACCCCCAGCACGACCCTCCCCCTTCCCCCAGTCCGGTCCCTACACTCAAACACTACCCTGCACGACCCCCCCGACACTACCCTAAATCCTAAAACACTACCCTACACTACACAAACACCACAACACTACCCAGACACTACCCTAAACCCTAAAAAAGTAACCCCCCACCACCAATCCCCCTTACCTCTCTCTCCTCGTGGTTCCTCTCTCCTGGTTCCTGCTTCACGTCCTGCACAGTGCACGTCGTTGTGAGGAAACAGAAGAGCCTCAGTTTTCTCACAACGATGTGTATCGCTATTACATCGTAAAGGCGCATGCGATGTAATGGCATGCGTAGTAATGGCTACGCGTTGTTACATCGCATGCGTGGTAACGCATGCGATGTAACAACATGCGGGGAAGCAGCCGCGTTGTAAAGGCTGTTTCCCATCTCAACAGTGGAAAGTTACATCTATTCCATTAATGTTGCTTTTTATCTAATGGACACCTAGTGGTCCGCCTTCATCATTCTAGGGTAAAATGTGTTTATGTACTAGGTGAATGATGGCTGCGACAAGCTAATTCATAACTTACTTTTTTTAACCCCCGGCTCTCTGGGTGATGTTTTCATTGAAATATGCCCTTTCTTTCCTCTCCGCCACGGTGTACATGGAGTAAGAACCTCCATGACACCGCCGGCGGAGAGCAAAGTCATAATATGCTTGTGGCCTTTGACCGCCACAACACCGCCAAGGAATGGCGGATCCTTGGTGGTGGCGGTGGTCACAGGGCAGTCCGATTGCCCAACTCGTAATGGGGCGGTTGGACCTCATGTGCAGCGGTGGCTGGACCACCACCGCTGCGCTCCACGCGAGTCTGGCGGTCCTCGGACCGCCAGACTCGTAATCAGGGCCTAACAGAGCATGGAAAGCAGTGCAACTTGCAGTGTAAAGTATCTTAGGGAGAAGTAATTCACTGCGTATCTGGTTAACAGCAAGAGCTGTCATCAGTGGAGGCTTGAAGGCAGTGTTAACCGCGAAGGGCAAACAGGCATGGTGGTAGCAGCCTTCCTCTGGGTCTCAGCTTTATCAGCACAGGCAAGAAGTAGCATCTTCTAAGTGTCCTGGCAGTAGGTGAGATCGTATTCTGGCAGAATCTCGTGGGATAATCGGACGAAGGACCTCTCCTGACAAGTGGCAAAGTGGCAGTCCTTATACACTAAGTGCCACATTATGAACGTTTTTTGCATTCGTAAATGGTGCGATTCGGTAAAATCTGCTGTTTGCAAATGCAAAATAGCCTTTCATGATGTCTGAAAGGCTTTGTAGTTGCAATTTTACGTAATTGCAAAAATTGCGATTACCTAAAATTGCGACTACATTTAGAGAATCACAAATTGCGATTCCCTCAGCACATGTATTAAGCATTTTCCATATACAAACTCCTCATTTAGGAAAATACAATTACCAACGACTTCAAGTCAATGGTAACCATGTGCAAACTTTGAAAAATGCACAAAACTGTATTTTTTAAAGAGCCATGTAGCGCACACATGCCCTAGAGCATGTGTACACTGTACATGTGCGCATTTATTTTTTTGGGGTCGCTTCAGGGGGGCTTTAGGCCCCCAGGCATCATTGGTTTTGCATTACCTAACTTGCGATTACCAATTAGGTAATCGCAAATTAGCAAATGCAAAACCATTCGCACCTATGGCCCTTTCGGCCCATAGGAATGAATGGAGTAATATTACCTAATAGCGATTCACTAATTACCAAATTGCTATTAGGTAATATTAAGGAATCAAAAAATCTTTGGCGATTCCTTACATATATAGAATTAAGTGATTACCAATTAGCAATTCAGAAGAATCACTATTTGATAATCGCAAAATGCTTATTTTATATATGTGGCCCAATATCCCATCAGATATTGGAATATTCACATAGGTTTATGAGTGTCTGACATAAATTATGTGAATCAAAGTGTGCGTCCCAGACGTTTATTTATGAACATATAAGGTGAAAAGGATGTCAATTCAGACTACATTTTTGGCTATACGTCTGGACTTGTTCTTACTTGACCTTGAAATGGCGATAAGTAGACACTTGTCCTAGATTGATGTTGCATCAGGTGTTATATCTATGTCACTAGACAAATGATCTGGCACTTTCACAGTTCTTAGAAAGATAAGGTTAGACAACATCTGTGTCAAATGGCAGATGTGACAATGATTCTGCATAGTTTGCAAAATATGGCATCCTTCATTTTCCAAAGGACTGAGTCCAATTGTCTTAGAGGGCCCTCGGGTCCTCGGGATCCATCACTGCGTTACTTGTGGCTAAGAGGACTTGTTCTGGCCCCTTCCAACGCGGCTCCAAACATTTCTTCCACTGAAAAGTTTTAATCAGAATGAAATCACCTAGCTGAATGTCGTGCCCGGGCCCCTCTGGTGTAGCTGGCAGTGTGTCCCGGACCTGTTGGTGAATAGAACGCAAACTTTCGGTTAACTGGCCAAGAAAATCAATCAAAAATGGGTACTCAATATCAGAAAACCGCCGGGGGCGCGGGTCGCCCCAGACATTTGCCGGGCGTCCAAACACAACCTCATACGGTGACAATCCTGTCCTAGAATGTGCTGTCGTTCTTGTTGACAAAAGAGCTAATGGTAAAGCATCTGGCCCGTTTAACCCTGTTGTCTCCTGAATTTTTGCCAGTTTGAGTTTGAGAGTACCATTATACTTCTCAACCAAGCCTGCTGACTGTGGATGATTGGCAGCATGGAACTTTTGTTTTATGTGTAAACCGTCAAAAATCAATTGAATCACTTTTGCCTTAAAATGACTTCCGTTATCACTCTAAATCAATCGGGGCAAGCCGAAATGAGGAAAGAACTCCTTCAGGAGTACCTTTGCAGTCGTAATGGCTGTATTATCTTTAATGGGATAAGCCTCAACCAATTTGCTAAATGCACATACAACCACCAAAACATACTTCAAATTATTGCATCTTACTAGTTCAATATAATCCATCTGGAGGACTTCAAAAGGAAAAGTGGGTGGTGCAAAGTTACCAGGCGGTGTAGGGGTACCCTTTCCAGGATTGTGCATCATGAACACCATACAGTACTTCACTAAATGTGCAGCTGTCTTAGGAATATTATCATTCTGCCATACAGGGTCTAACAACTTGAAAATACCCTTAGCCCTGATATGAGCTGGGCCGTGGGCCATCGTAACCACAGGGAGAACATATGCATCGGGCAACATCCATCTCTGCTTCTCTGACTTATCAATCCAACATCCCTCATCGTTCAATTGTGCTGTACTTTCCTGCCACACCGCTAATTCTTCCACTGTGGCTTCGCTTTGTATCTCTATTACATTTTCAAGGGTGTCCTCGAACATGGCTACCTCAGGGACCCATCTAGCTGGGCCTGCTACAAACCTTCTTTTCATCTTTGTCCAGGCCATTTCCTTAGCTATCTGATCTGCAAAAGCATTTCCTCTGCCTACCTCATTAGTGTCCTTCCGGTGGGCGCTACACTTTACTATGGCCAATTTCTTGGGGAGTGTCAAAGCAGACAAAAGCCTCAATATGAGGTGCCCGTGTTGGATTTTGGTGCCATGCGAGGTAAGAAACCCTCTCTCAGCCCAGAGTCGCCCAAAATTAAGCAAGACCCCAAAGGCATATTAGCTGTCAGTATAGATATTGACAACCAATACCTCACTCAATTCGCAAGCTCGAATAAGGGCAACAAGCTCAGCAGCTTGAGCCGACTGATAAGGGACTCATGATGTCTCTACTACTGTAGGCAGTGTGGTGATAGCATAAGCCGCAGTTGTAATGACATGTGGTAATTTAAAATAAGAGCCATCGACATATAGTTCCTCTTCTGGGTCAGATAAGAGAACATCAGTCAGGAAGGGAGGGGTAGTAACGTGGATGGATTCAGAGTGGCACATCTTTTAATCGTAATATGCTTAGCAAACAATGTCAATTCATAGCCAGTAAGACGTGCACTGGTGAGGTGCTGTGTCTTTGTCTTATTCAGAAGTGTATCCACAGCATGGGGTACCATGCTTGTGAGATCAGTATCCAGTACAAGTCCAGCTGATGGTCTAATTGAAGTAGCCACGGCCGTGACCGCTCTAAGACAACTCGGGAGGGCTCTTGCGACGGGATCAAGCTCAGCAGAGAAATAAGCACACAGCCGTTGCTTATCTCCAAATGTTTGTGTTAAAACAGAAAGCGCGCAACCAGCCATCTCATGGACATACAACAAGAACGGTTTGCCATAATTAGGTGTGCCGAGTACTGGAGCTGAACAAAGCGCAGTTTTCAATTGCTCAAAAGACTGCTGACATTCGGGCGTCCATGGCAGAGGCTCGTGCACTTCTTTCGTTGTTAGTGCAAGCAGGGGTTTGATTAGCAAGGAAAAATTAGGTATCCACTGCCGACAGTAGGAAGTGATACCTATAAAAGCTCGCACATCTTTCTGAGTTTGTGAAATGGGCATTTTGACAATAGTACTAATTCGCTTAAAGGTCAACCTCCCACCTTCCTTCGACAGTAGGTGACCTAAATAGGTGACCTCCTGTCGACAATACTGAAATTTAGAAAGAGAAACCTTATGTCCATGATAAGCTAAATGTAACAAGAATTTGAAAGTGCTATTTCTGCAACCTTGTTCGGTATCGAAATATAGAAAGAGATTATCAACATACTGTACCAATACATTACCTGCGGGAAGCGACAAGGAATCCAACTGACCTTTTAATGCTTGGCTATAAATGCTCGGACTCTCTGTATAGCCCTGAGGAGCTCGACAGAACCTAAAGCTCCTACCAGCTAGGGTGAACCCAAACAGATATCTGCTATCTGGATGAATAGGAATACTGAAGAACGCGTTTTTCAAATCAATGACAGAAAAGAATTTAGCAGTGGAAGGAATCATTGTCAAAAGTGTAGTAATATCTGGAACCACTGGAAACTGAGGAACCACTATTTTATTAACTTCGCGCAAATCAATCACAAAACGGTAAACATCTTCCTGATCATCAGGGGAACCTGAGGGTGTCCGTTTAAGAATCGGAAGAATGGGACTATTACAAATATTAGCAGACATCTCCTCAACTACACCTTTGCGTATCAAATCATAAATAATCTGTGAAAGGGCTCGTTCTCCCGCCTGAGGTATCTTATACTGAGGAATGCGAGGCAAAACAGCATCATCTTTCACCTGAATCGAAACCGGAGGTATATGCAGCAGTCCCACATCTATATCACCCGTTGCCCATAGAGCAGATGGTACATCATCAAATTCAATGGGAAGAATGAGAGACAAGCACTGTTTAGTACTCACATTTGGGCCCATCGTCATATAAACACCTTCCGGGGAACAATAAATAGTAGCATGCAATTTCTTCAACAAGTCCAAACCCATCAAATTCTCACCACAATTGGATGTCAACAAAAATGGAGAATCCACAGTAAAGGGACCAATAGTCAATGCAAGGGGTCGTGAAATAGGGCTTACAACCGGTACACCTGAAAAACCAACCAAAACATTATTATGGCCAGACAGAGCCGCCCCAGGGACCAGAGATCGAGAAACAGAACTCTTCGTTGCACCTGTGTCCACCAAAAATTCCTTAGTCGAGCAATGTAAATTTGCGGTGACATAAGAACCACACTGATCTATAGGTATCGGAACTCGTCCCTCACCCTGTCCCTGGCTGTCCTAGCTGCAAGACATCCCTGTCACCTCATCCGTATCGTAATCGTCATGATAATACTGTCCATCGCGAGGGTCATCAAAGTAATTGGTATCAGAACGACCCTGTGAGACTGCAGCACTCTGTGCTCTATCAGTCCCATGACCTCGTCCATGAGGACCTCATCTTCTAGGAACCACCACCTTTTGCAAAAGAACTGGACACTCGCTATGCCAATGTCCCCCCTCCTTACAATATGCACACTGATTTGGCCCCAAAGGCGTTGTATTCGGTTGCCTCTTAGTGCCTACTAGTGCGTGGAAGCTGTCGGGCAGGACCACCACGTCCTCTACCATTTCCATTAAACACTTGCTGCAACAGCACCTTCGTCTTTAAATCCTTATTCTTCTTATCTATCTTTTCTTTCTCTTCCTGATCACGATGCTCATAATATTGAGCCATATTCAAAATAACAGAAGGGGAAGATGTAGTCCAAGTACTTTCATATGCCTTTAAACGAGTCTCAATGTCAGGAAGCAAGTTAGAAACAAACCTGTCAACAAACAATCGTACAACTCCCTCAATAGACATATCCTGCCCACTATAATCCAGAAACGTATCTTCAAACCGAGTAAAAAAATCAGACACACTTTCATCCTTCAAGCCATCAGCTTGTCCCAACTTACTTTCTTTGGCGGAATAAGGGAATGCATATAGGTAATGATGCGGCCTGGCAAAGCAAGTATCTCAGCTCGGGGCTTATCACCTGGCTTTCTTTCCTGATCTCATCCTTTAATCACATCCCATGTACCACCCAGCTCTGCAACATGGTCTTGAGTATGAACCTGTCTCCAAAATGTTGCTGCCAGAGAGCAATTAGCGTAGCAGACATATGCTTAAGGGCGTGCTGCTGTACAAAGGGCTCATAATCTATCATCACACTCCAAATATCCTCCACACTGTAAATGGGAGTACGACCCCACTGCACAGCCTAATTATCTACTACCTTCTTCTCCTCATCCCCCACCACAGACCGTACAAAAGGGCCCATAATCTCCTTAAATTTTGCCAAATCTCTATCCTCAAATCCACGTGCTGGCGTCTCAGCACCCAATAATGCTGGGAAATGAACCATCAAAGATGGAGAAGCAACAGAAGCACCGGGTAGGATAGTCGCAGGCGGGTGCGCCGAGGGAGAGAGAGCTGCAGATAGGGATGCCGAAACAATAGGTGTGCTTGGTGTGCTAATGGTCACAGTTGCCACAGACGGCCAAGGCAAAGAAGGAGTAGGAGGAGCCGAAGCCACAGCCGTTGAGACAACAGCAGTAGACACAGGGGCAGTGGGAACAGCTGTAACAGGCGGCTGTGATGGCTGTGATGGCACAGGGACAGTGGGATATATCCTTTGCAGGGCTTATGGGGGCGGGGGCTGGTGTCTAACAATTCTTCCACAAAAGTATAATTTTCCTCCTGAGCCAAATACGATTTATCAAATTGCAATCGAAATCTCCTATCTTCACGTTCAACTCCCTTCTCCTGTTTCTCTCTACGACCACCTCTCAGCCTTCCATACCAAATGGAGAGTCGGTCAGATAGTAGAGAATATAAACCAATATCTGTTTATTCAGGTACACTCAGGGGATATTCACAAGAACGTGTGCTAAACATCTCCAAAAAATGTTAACGCAACTTTACACATCGCAGCCTATCACGGGAAAATAACCCCGTGTTAACCTGGAATTCACAACACGGCGGTACCATGCAATAGTCACCCGAAAACTCGGCCAATATCCGCGATACAACCACCGCGAGGGAGATAAAAACACCAACACCAAAAAACATGCAATGAGCCCATTCGCGAGGAGGAAAGCAGCGAGAAGCAGCGCCAGGCCCGCGACTCATATACGGCATGCGGGAATAAGCACAACAAAAGCAGGAAAAAGAAAGACAAACCAAACAGAAAACAGCGAAGCACAATGGAGGCAGTCGGAGCTAGCACACAACCCCACAAGCACCATTGGCAACAAAACATTGTACATGGCAGGCCATCGTGGACAAGGTGAATGCAGCCGGAGATCGGAGGAGGACAATGGCCGAAAACCAGAACAGAAATGCACAAACAAGCAGAAACACGCCAACAACCAGAAGGCAGCAATGCACACCGGAGGTGGGAGTCCAGCGCCACACCAGGAGCTGGATGACATGGAGGAAATGGTGTCCACCACATCAGTCAGGAGATAGAGGCAGGAGTCGGGGACCGGAAACTGCTCAAAATCAACAGACACAGCAGCAACAGGGAGAGGAACGACCAGGGACTGGGGGGACGGAGGGAGACGGGCACAATGGCACACATGCACAATTAAGCACAGCACAACTGCAGACAAACCATGCCCAAGAGGAACAACACCAACCAAGAGCACAAGTCACACAAGTCGGCAATATCACACCACTGAACAAGCACAGAAGTGAAAACCACACCGCCTGAAAGGGAGAAGGGTGAGCCACATCAGAGCTGAAGGGCCATCTCACACACAATGCAGCACACACACATAGGAAGCAGAGCACCCCAACATCCAACACAATGTGGTACAAACACCAACATATGCACAACCCAACACAGGACACAGGTGCACCCGCTTGTGGCCTGTAAATGGCCATACGCATCTAGCAAAGCACGAAACAGGGACCTGATAATGCACAAGTACCAACCCACAGCCCTGATGGGGTAGCAATGCATGTAAGGCAGGGACCCAGATAGGCTGTGACACACACATTGGCATACAAATAAACACTCAACACAGTTGGAGACAAGTGAACGTGCAGAAACTTTATCAACAATTGCGTGTCAGTACAGCCAAGGGAAGTGCCACGACATGCAGACCAATGCAGCAGCATGTCTGAATGAGGAATGTTGGGAAGCACCCATGTCCACCCCGGGGGAGTCCATCACCAACACAAGTCATTGCCAACCCGCGTATGTTGTCCGCGCATGGATCAGGAGTCCAGGCCAATGCAGCCATGTCAACTGTCGTCTAGGGACATGTGACCAGATCCCCAACATGCAACCAGGCTTCGGGACACGTGGAATGGGTCACATGTAGTCCTGGCTGCAGGTACCTTGTCACTCGTCCATGAACGCGAGTGCAGCAGCGTAGGCCAACATTTCCAATGCAAAATAGTTGTCCAACACATCTGACATGTCGGCGACGTAACCCATCAGCTGGACCGGACAGATGTGCTCACTCCAACCCCTGGCCCCAATATGCACGAAAGCCCAATCGGGGAGCGGCTCAATGTGGTCACTGCACACGACGACTCGTGCAACCTCCCAGGTCCAGTTGCCAGCATGCATGCCAAACATCCAGGCATGCCATAAACGGGCATCACGGTGACACTCCTGGTCGTGGTCCAACAGGGGGCGCACACACACGTCGAAATCCAGGTCAGCTACCGTAACGTTGGAGAGGCAGACATCCATGGACCACTCGAATATGCACGAGCGACAGTGCAACACAGGCTGAACACAGGTGACGTTGGCAATGCGGAAGCTCAGCCTGTAACTGATCCGCCAATGGCAGTGCCCCCAGTACATGCAGCAGACGTGCACGGTACAGGTCCACGTGACTGGAGTTGAGCATGTGTCCGGGATGGTCCACCATTGCGTCAGTGGCACTGCTTGAAGCGGCACTGTGATGACCTGCACCAGTCCTGTGGATGAAACGCCACAGCTCGGAGCAATGAGCAGTGTCTGTGTGCAACGGGTACATGCCTGGGGTGCGGTGGGAGTACGTGTGAAGGCCATTTCATGCACGCTAACTACGACCAAGGACTTCTGCGTGTGGGATGTGTACACGTTGGTCTCACGTCGGGCAGTGCATAGTGTGGGAGTCGTCAGCAAAGGCTATCATATCTGTCAGGGGGTGCTGGGCACATGCAACTCCCATCTGGGAGCTGCAGATGTGCTACCGCCCGATAGTGCAGACAAAGGACCTTTCATCCCTACAGTAACTTCACCATCTGCATGCATACAGGAGATGTACAGAGGCCTATCGTGGGTGGGGTGGGATGTCTGCGACCCAGGGAATCATGGATGACATGCCTAGCACGTGGCACATGAGCGGCATCAATGTGTGTCACGTTGCCTCACAGCTGCTCCTCCCTCCCACGAGCCTCCACATATGTGTGCGCTGTGCGGTTGTATCAGGTGCACTCCAACGGCACACCATTGTCATGCCTGTCCACGCATGTCCAGCGCCATGCCAACAACACCTGTAAGTTGGCCGTTGAGGGTGTGCGGCCACATGAGTGTAGGCCAATGGTCTGGACAGGGCTGAAACAGGTGTACAGTCCATGGCTGGCTGTGATCGCGCCGCGATTGGGGCTAGACACCTGACTCATGCAGCCGCAGGACTGATACACATAACACTTGGCATGCATGTGCCAGGACCCTGAGTGGGCTTGCGCTCCTACATGTCCCTGTACGTGCGGGCCCGCCCTCCGGGTGCATGCTACATTGCAACATCGACTACTGTGGCCCTGGTGGCGACAACACCCCAACACAAGGACACACTTACCTCACTTCCTGTTCAAGGCCAGACCAGAGCCACGCCCTGATCCCCCTGCCGAATCAGCACACCCCTGCGTTGTCCTGACCTACGCCGGACCAGCACACGCCACTTGTGCATGCAGGGGGGGGCGGGCGAAGCTACATGTCCAAGGTCCCAGCCACTGCTGAGGTGACATGGTATCCTCCGCTGAAGACAGCACAATGTGATGTTGCAGGGCTCCGGCCCATCATGCGGACATAATGACCACACGGACACACTTGCTTAGATGTTGGGAATGACTACGGGCACGTGCGCCGGCCACATTTATTAGCAGGTTCACATGTCGAGTGACACCTGTGTTGGATGTGTGTGGGGTGTGTGTACACCAGCCGTCATGCAGTGCCTGGTGCAGTAAAAAAACGACAACAGTGTACATCGTAAAGGACACAACCATTCAACCGTAAAGGATCCATGACCTGAGCTGCACAGAGTTAGTGGCCCCGGATGCACAGCGTCCTGCACGGGCCTACCGCCACGGGCCGCTGACTTGCGGTGCACTGGGGCAGGGTCACGAGAGCAGAGCAGGTTCTCGTAGATGTCAAAGGGGGTTGTTGCGGAGTGTCTCGGTGGACAGTGGAAGGTGTACCCCCAGGGCATGATGCAGAGGGCAGACCCATGCAGAAACAGTCACTATGGTGGAGATGAATGGAACAGACACATGTCGGACACCAAGTCCATCCCAGCCCGATGATGATGCAGACAACCCCCAGGCCATGGACTCAGATGCCACCAAAGTTCAACCAGAGAGTGCCCATGAATCATTGCGCACAGAGTTAGTGGCACCAGTGCTGATAGGGGATGCCGCCTGCGATGAGGAGTGTCCAATGGTGTGGACTCCTCCATAACTTACCCAAGACACAGTTCCACATGTGTGGCCTACTGGACTGCAGTGTAGGCCTGAGGCAGCAGTCGCCGGCTTAGGTTGGATAGTCCCACCGGCCTGCATAGTTCAGGTTCAGTGGCACCACGGGACGCAGACTTGCGTTGAACAGGGTTAGTGGCACCAGGTCAGTTGTTGCTAGTGTTCGCTCACCTCCGTAACGAGGATCCGGCTTTCATCCGGACTGAACCGCATCTTCCTCTTACTCCTCTCCGTGCGTTCACTGGTATGGACTCTGCCATTCATGAATCACGACTGGGTGCTGGATGTGGGGCCTACTGGACCGCAGTGTAGGCCGGGGGCAGCGGTCAGCACGGGCCCACAGACAGTTGTCGTGTGCTTGCGATGCAATCCTTTGCTTCACTGATAGAAGGGAGTTAAGTGATATGAACTCTGCAATTAACATCTGGTCACTGCCATTCATGACTCATGACACAGTTCCACATGTGGGACCCACTGGACCCCTGTGTAGGCCTGTGCCCTCATCCACGTGTCACCGGCTTGCGTTGAACAGGGTTAGTGGCACCACGTATCGCCGGCTTGCGTTGAACAGGGTTAGTGGCAACACGTGTCGCCGGCTTGCGTTGAACAGGGTTAGTGGCACCACGTGTCGCCGGCCTGCGATATGGAATTATGCCTCACTGATCGAAGGGAGTCTGGTGCTGTGGCCGCTGCCACGGACTTGGGGTCACTGCCATTCATGACAAAGGACACAGTTCCACATGGTGGACCGACTGGGCCGAAGAGGACGAGGACGCCGGTGGAGTATGTCAATGAAAAAGGAGTACTGTGGGCCTGCGCCATGGAGGCCAGCGATGGTCTGCGGAGACTGCAAAGGTCGCGGGCCTGGGGCTTGGTGCTTGCACCGGCACGTGGTGGGCCCTCTTTGACACACGCCGGTGTCGGCAGGTGAGCGGAGCCTCGTTGGTGCGCTGGGGCAGGCATGACGGGTCTGGGGACCAGCGGCCCAGGGTGCAGCGGGCACACAGGGACGCAGGCCCCGCCGCCCTCGGCGCAGGACTCATGGCAGGCTGAGAGGCACTGCCCTGGCAGACGCGTTGTCCCTTCTGAATGAGGACCACGCCCGGTGCAACAGGCTTTTTGTTCACACCCCTACGCAGGCCTGGCGTACGCAGGTCCAACCCACTCCGCCCGCACATGCAGGGGGGGATGTAACGTGCGACATTTCCATGTTCTGCCCCACAGCCTGTGGGGACATGGTAGCGTCCACTGGCCACTGCACTCCATGCACCAGCAGTTGATCTCCACATGGCCATTTCCGTGATTTGCACGCTGCGGTCTGTCCGGCACCTCCACGCCACACCTGGCATTGGGTAGGTCCACATTCCTTAGTCACTTGCCGCTCTCGCACATGCCTGCTCCATGGCTCTCCTCACATCCTGCTATTGTGTGTCTGTGGTGCCATGCTGTGGCTGGGTTGTGGGCATGGCAAGGCCAAGTTCCCAATGGAGTTGTGTTGTCATGTCTGGTCGTTTGGCATGTTGTTTGGCATGTTGAATGTAGTTGTGCTGCGTGCCCATTGCCAGTGTCATGAGTTGCATGACTGTGGGCTGGAGGTGTGTGGTGTGTTCATTTTGGACTTACCAACGAGCACTGCATTGCCATGGGTGCCATCCTGGGAGCGCTGGGTGATGATGGACTGTCGGGAGGTGTGAGAATAATGCACTCTGCCTGGGGAGTTGGCCACGGCATTGTTGAGGGGTCCCGGGCGGTCCACTATTGTGTGCACATTCATGGGATGCGTGTGCTTTCTGTTGTGGTAGTTGTCTGCAGTGTCGGCAGGGGGCACGAGGGGTACGTGTGTGCAGTTGATTGGCCCTGACACGTGAGGGAATCCAGCTATGGCGAAGGGGCCTTGCTTGGTCTCCAGCTGCTCCTGCGCAGTGTGGGTGAAGTGGAGGGGCTGGGGTACCAGGCTGATGTTGACATCCAGGACAGGTGTGATGACCTTGGATGGGGCTGGCTGTGTGACTCCTCCGACTCTGGCAGTTGTGGGTTGGATGGTACCAGAGGCCGACATGTGCTGCGCAGCCGGCAGCTTTGTCTGCGGAGGGATGTTGGTTGTCCGCTGGGTTGGTACCGTCAGCAGTTGGGGGATGTGGGTCAGGATGCAGGGGTTGGTTGTCCTTTTGGGCCTGTAGTGGGCAATGTCCTCCTCTGGCGTTGGGTCTGGGTGGCAGGTACGTTTCAGGTGGGTCTGCTGTCTTTTTGTACGCTGCCTCTGTGGTGTTCCCGGGGGGGGGGGGCGGGACAGGTCCTGGGGGTGGTGGCGGGCCTGGGGGTGGTGGCGGTGGGTGTTGTGTGCCTCAAGGGTCTCGGAGCTGCATGTTCATTGTCTCCATGGCATCTGTGGGTCTTCAGATGTGGCTCTTGGCTGGGCTCCCTTTCATGCTGCAGGTAGTCGTCCTGCTTTACACCAGCGAAAGGCAGGTGTTAAATCCCTGCTGCTACCGCGGCTTATCGCGTGGTTTTGACTCGCATCGCAGATTTGGCTGTTCGTTGTGAAAGTGGTGCTGTGGTGTTTTCGTGTGTTTTTGCACGGTAACGCCTACTCTGCATCTCATTAGGGTTAGTTGGTGGTGTCCACCGTGGAGGTAAGTTTTGGGGCAGTTATCGCGGGAATACTGGCGATGTCTGCAGTTTGCACCAGCTTGTGAATGGGGTGTTGAATCGATCTCCACTTTTGATGGGTTAAGGTGGGGATAAATCGGAGGTAGGTCCTTGTGAATATGCCCCTCAGAGTGGAGTGGAGCCCGTCTGCCCAGTCGCTAGGAGTGCTGCAGAGGGACTGACATCAGCAAGCATAAAGGTACATTATGTACATTTCAGAACCAATGAAGACACACCCACAATGGAATTTTCCAAGCAGATGCAGCTAACAATGCAGTACAGAGGTTAAGTTTCGATTCTGAGGCCAGGCACACACTATCTACTACTCAAGGTCGCTCTGCCCGTGCCCGCCACTAGACAAGTGGGAGAAGGCCTCTATCTAGTGGGAAAGGTATGCGCTAATAAGAACAGTGTAATCATTAGTGAAGCAAAACTTAGCCTCGGAGAAACACAACTCAGCAGAGGCCTTTTCTTAGAAATAGCAAAGGATCAGTTTCGATCACGATTCAAAATAGCGCCCAAATAGAAAATGGTGCCGCAAATGCTAACTTACATATGATTATTCATAAATGAAATCATTTCTATTCTAACATGGTGTAGTTTTACAAGCTTTGCTTTCCCACACATGGGTGACTCAGATGAGCTCAGTTCAATGCACCAGGGCTGGATTTGAAAGACAGGTTATTGAAGCCCGCAGAACCCCACCCAAAACATTGTTGAAGCAGAGGTATTGCTTCTGGATTACTAACATTCCCTGTCAAGGGATTCAGGCCACTGTGGTAACAGAAACACACCTATTTCGTTATTTACAGTATCAGGTACGCTCTTAACTAAGAAGAACAGACACTTTTAAATAAAAGCATTTATTGCAACAGCAATAACACGTTTCTCAGCACGTCTAAAACAACCACACAGAGTATGATAAAAACGACAAGGAGGCATGTTATTAGCAACAACAATAAAATGATAAGGTGAAAAAGACAGTTAAATCATACTGATTTAAATGAATGAACCACTAAAATTCACCAGTTATGGTTATCTAAAGTAACTATAACTTGTGCCCCCACCATTCAACAGTGTTGTTATGAATTATGCCATTTCTTTTGTTGCAGAGATGTTATCAACAATGTCATAGAACATGTCATGAGTGTTGTAATATGTGAGGTAATTAGAAGTGCATGGCAAGGGCATTGTAGGAAGGTAGGATCTTTCTGCATACTTACCCCCACTTTTTGCCTGGTGCTGTGCTGGTTTTCGACTAGTCTGACTGGGATCCTGCTAATCAGGACCCCAGCCTATCTGCTTTCTCCCTAAATTGGTTATGCCATATACTTAAGTACACTCCAGATTGGATACTGGGGTACCCTTGTCAGTCCCTAGTATATGGTACCCAAGTACCCAGGGAATGGGTACCCCAGAGGCCTCCCATGGGCTGAAGCATGTATTATGCCACCCATGAGAGGCCATTCAAAATGGAACTACAGGCCTGCCATTGCAGCCTGTGTAAGATGGTGCATGCACCTCTTAATTTAGATATAGGTTTACTATATCTAAGGGTCACTGCACTTAAAACCTATAAGTCACCCCTATAGCAGGCCTTATCACTCCTGAAGGCAGGGTGCTTGGTTCTAAGTGAGAGGGTGCCACTGCATGAGCAGGACACCCCTGCAGCCTCTGGAGTCCATTCTCCCGGGTTGTCAGTGTATCAGCCATTTACGACATATAGAGTGGCATTATGCGAACGCGTAATGACCAACTCTAAAATGGCTGAAAGTAACCCTATCGTGTTTGGTATCAAACATTTTGGAATCATACCCCCACACAGGTACCGGTGTGGAAGGTATGATTCCACCCCTCAGAAACGAGCTTTGCAAGGTCCCTGGTGTTCCCGGTACCAGCCTACTAGTCCCGGGCAGCCCAAAATGATTGCTGCCGACCAGTGACACATTTCTGCTCTCCTGCTGCTGAGCCAAGCTCGAGCAGGGGAAGGCAGAACAATAGGCATCCTGTCACAAGGAGGTGTGACCACCTCCCAGACAGGATTTAGTGTATTAGGCCTGGGTGGGTGTGCTTGCCTGCGACCGAAAGTCTGCAGGAGGGGCACATTTGGTGTCCCTGTGCATAGTCCACTTCAAACCAGCCCTGGGAGCCGTTGGCTCCTGCTCTGGTGCGAAACTGGACAAAGGAAGTGGGAGTAACCTCCCCACTGTCCAGACCCTCCCCTGGGAGGGTCCCCTGAATCTGTCCAACCCTCTCCCGTGGGTACAAAAGGGCTTACCTGGCTGTAGGACCCTAGATTCGACGTGGACAAGATTCAGAACTAGAAACCACTGAACTTCGACCGTCTGGACACTCTGGACTTCGCTGGACTTCGTTTGGGCCCGACTTCATCTCCCACTCCGTTAAAAGCATCGTCTGTGCCCATGCACCATACAGGCTCCGTGCAGGACCTGTGGAGCATCAAGGACAACTGAAGATAGCTCCCTTGGAGTGAAGGATTCACTCCCCTGCAACCGCAGGCACCACATAGTTTGACCGGTCTACTGCTCCTGAGCTTCTACAGACTCTGAAGGCTCCAGCAACACAGGAGGTGGGTTTCCAAGTCCCCGAGGTCCGAGCTGCTCTCTCACCAAGCTTGAGGTCAGAATCCCTTGTGGGGGCTGCAATACCTGTACCCCTGTGCACCGCGTACTTTTGCAAGTGCATATGCTTGTTGGCATTCCCACAACAAGTTCATTGGGTCCCAGTAGCCCCAACCTCTGGCACCATTTTCAACAAATAACTTTGGCCTCCTTGCACTGAATGCTCCGTGGGCTGTTGCTTTGTGAAACTGCTCGAGGTCCCCTCGCTACTCCTGTGTCTCTGGCCTGTGGGTCCTCTTGAGGGTCATTGTTAGATTTGGGGGTCTCCAGTTGGCAGAGGTATGTACCTTTGTCCAAATAGGGACCCTTGCGTCTAGTCAGGGAAAGTAGGTACACTCCCGAAATAACCCCTGCTCACCCTCTTGGTAGCTTGGCACGAGCAGACAGGCTTAGTTCAGAGGCAGTGTGTAAAGCATTTGTGAACACATACAGTAATCAAGTGACAACACTACAAATGGACACCACACAGGTTATATATTTATAAAAATAGGTATACTTTATATAGATTTATCACAAGACCATAAACGACAAAAATAATCCACAATACTGTTAAGAATACTTAGTTCTGATCAAAAAGGCTTAATTCAAGGTTCTGTGCGAGTCGGTAGCCTCCTCCGGCTACGGCGGAGTCGAGAACAAACAGAGTCTAACAAATCCAGCTGACCGCGTCGAGACGGGCCAACCCAGCGGAGACAGACTCGGTCACAGTACCTTTTACTTGAAGCGGCAGGCACGGGCGTGCGAGCCGGATGGCTGTTCTGTCGCGGTCGCGATGCAAAAATGGAAGCGTTGCAGGACGCGTTGTCCCTCGATGCGGTGCAGGCAGCGGCTCGTTGACGTCGTCGAGACGGAGTCGGTGAGACCAGGGCCGTGCGTTGCAGGGCGAGACGGTGCTTCGATGCGGTGCTGGCAGGTTGCGGTGCGGCGGCGGAGCCGGATTCAGGAGCTGGCGTCGATCAGTCCGGACAGCGGTGCGAGTCGGGCGGTGCGTCGCAAAGCGTGCGAGCGGTGCCCAACTCCGGTGCGGTCACAGGACTCGAACTCAGCAGCAGTGACCGTGTCGGTCGGACCAGTTCGATTCGGCGTAGCGAAGCGTTGCAGGACGCGTTGTCCCTCGATGCGGTGCAGGCAGCGGCTCGTTGACGGAGTCGGTGAGACCAGGGCCGTGCGTTGCAGGGCGAGACGGTGCTTCGATGCGGTGCTTGCAGGACACCGAGTCGGTCGTGAGAGTCGGTCACAGCTCCCTACCTCTGTAGCCACTGAAACAGAGTTTCCAGCAGCAATTCACAAAGGGGGTGAAGTCCAATGGTCCTGGGACTTCGGTCAGGGGGCAAGCTCTCTTCCAAGCCCTTGGAGATCCTTCACAAGTTGATGAAAGTCACAGCAAAGCAAAAGTTCCTTTCTCCTCTCTTTGGCAGTCAGGCAAACCACTGCAGGCCAATCCCCCAAGCAGCACTTCAGGCTTAGGGATAGTTTCTCCTCAGTTTCTTCTTGGTTCCGCTCCTCAGTAAAGGTTTCTTCTTGTTCCCAAAAGTGATCTGATCTTCCTGGGGTCTGGGTGCCCCTCTTATACCCTGATTCTCTTTGTTCTCTGGAGGCAGAGAGGCCTCTGCCTAGTCCAAAACCAGTTCTGGTCAGTTCTGGAGCACTTTGTTTTTCTGACTCCTTCTTTCCTTTCAGAATGTGGGGCAGAGTGCTCAGCCGCCCGGCAGGAGGTGGAGCCAGCATTGTGGAAGGCAGGCACAGCCCTATTCAGACCCAGGTGCAACTCCTCCCTCCACTCTGGATGCAAATCTTTCTATTCAGCCCTGCGCTGACTCACCCTGTCTCCGGTAGCCACCCCCAGCCCCTGTCACTCAATCTCCAGACAAGGAATACACAACCTAGCAGAGGCAGGCTTGGATAGTTAGGCAAGAAAATACCCACTTTCTAAAAGTGGTATTTTCGAACACAGAATGTTAAAACCAACTTCACTAAAAGATGTATTTTATCATCCTGAGTTCAGGCATACTAAATTCGTTTTTCTACCATGTTCCCTGGGTCAGTTCTGATTATAAGGTGTAATAGTCAGTCTGCCCATTCTGGCCTATGGGGAGCAGGTAGCCTTGCAATAGTGAAGAACGAAAATGGCTGTAATTCACTATTAGGACATGCCACACACACCAGGGCATGTCCTACCTTATACTTACAATGCACCCTGCCCTAGGGCCTACTTTAGGGGTGACCAACATGCAGTACAGGGAAGGTTTAGGGACTGGTAAGTGGGTGTACTCACCAAGTCGACATGGCAGCCCGAGGCTGCACACAGGCTCTGCGATGGCAGGCCTGAGACACATTTTACAAGCCGCTTCTGTGGGTGGCACAACCAGTGCTGCAAGCCCACCAGCGGCATTGGATTTACAAGCCCTGGGCACACTGAGTGCACTGTACTAGGGACTGACAAGTAAACCAATCATCCAATCATGGAGTCACTAATACATATATCAATTAACGATAGGGAGCACTTGCACTTTGGCACTGATTAGCAGCGGCAAAGTGCCCATGAGCATCTAGTCCAGCAAAAACATATCGGCAACCGTGGAGGCATTATGAAAAAATGGAAGGGAGACCCACGCCAAGGATGCCAGGTCTAACAGTCATCTTTGCTTTTCTTGGGCTCCCCTGGTTGCTCCAGGCTTGCCCTGACTGCCCTGTGTTTGGTGAGTCTCTTGGACCTTGCTAGTCCGAACCGTAACCTTTTTTGACCATCTGCATGGTTTGCCGCTGCAAAGGCTTGTTGGTGCTCCAGCCAGACACCAACCCCTCAGTACTCAACATCTTTTGTGGAACAGCTTGCATAGGGCTCCTGGTTGTCCTCGACATCTCCTGGTCCCTGTGACTGTAGAGTCAAGAACCCCCTCAACGCACCTGAAGCACTCGACATTGGTGGGCATTCGTCTAACAAGCCCCTGGTCACTCCTGAGTGACCCAGACTCTGTCCCCTCTGCTTTCAGGTACCCTTCATAAAGAATCCACCCTTGGAATCCGACTGACACTTTTATTCTTCCCAGCAGTGGCTCTTCTTCGAAATCCTCCATTGACTTCAACAGCGATTTCCGACGCTACTTCAGCCCTATGCATCCGGCTTCCCTGGGATAGGTAACTCTGGTACTACGGTATCCACAGGTGTGGTGGCTCTCCAACCTCCTAAGTTCCACGGGTTTTCTTCGAAGTCCACTCAGAAGGGTCCTTAAACTTTAAAACTGCAACTGCGACTCTCCCATAGAATTGTACGGCACATGCGGTCGTGTTCCTACACTGCACCCGTCTTCCGTGGGGTCCCTACTTACTCACCTTGGGTGGTTCCTTGGGGTCCCAGCTATTCTACATCCTCTAGACATTGTCTTGACTCGAGTCGTGGTTCTTATACCACTATTTTAGTATATGGTTTGGTCTCCCCCTGGAGCCCACTGGGTATTAGTGCTACTTACGACTGTTTCTGTGCTACAGTATTGTGTGCTTTGTGTTTATCTGCATGTAGCAGATACTGTGAAGTATTTAGAGTGTATTATAATAATAAATACATATTTTTATAACTACTGTGTGGTTCTCCTTTCATTTAACCAATAAAATAAGGTTACATTCTGGTAAAACAAGCTGTTTAACATTCCTTCAAGACTAAGCCTGAAGGCTGCTCTCCACAGCTACCACTTGGATAGCTTTCTAAGGTTATCTTTGACCTCTTAAATCACCATATGGGTTGTTTGGACTGGTACAAGGTGCCCACTTTAATTAGTGGACAGCATATTCCAGGCCAACTTCTCACAGGCGTGACTTATAGTCACTTTAGGGCATGAGTTATGCTTACTTAAGAAAACTATAACTGGTGTGGCCTTTACTGAGGCCCTGCATCAAACCCCCAGTGACCACACTATCCCCTGCAGCGCACGACCAGCGGCCATTCACAGTGTGCAATTGGGCACAGGGTATGGTTGCTGGTGCCGAACCCGTGCTGAGCACTGCCTTAGGCTATATATGTTTGGTTGTTTGGGCGCATGCTGACTATGTGATGGAACAATATAAAGGGTGTTATTTTAGGTAAGACAGATATTGTCAACGGGCCACAACACCAAAATATAAAAAGTGGGCCTATAGGCTTTATCAAGTGGTCAGCATATCAACATATTTAAAGCAAACCTAGTATCTTCATCAAAAAATCACCAATAACTAAAAGCAAATGTATATTTAATTAATTCACAAGTTGCAATTTTTAATAAAAGTTACTGTTATGAAAACAAAATAGTAACGGATAATTTAAAAAATCTACGTGTCTTTGGGTATTTCTTAAACTTTTCGGTATACAAAACTGAGCCATGAAAACAGCCACAAGAGGGCCTGCACTGCAGTTGAATATCATAAAGCTCCAGCTAGAAATGCTCTAAAAAATATGTAAAGCTCTCCTGGGTCATGGATTTAATGACGTAGGTGGTATATTGTTTTTTCTTAATTGTTGCTGGGAGGCTCCTGTACTCCCTGCAGCCACTACAACATTAAACAAGCATTGGCATAGCCAATAGGTCTCGCTTTTGGGACCTTATGTGTTTATCCTGAAGTTTTGGCTATGTTGTAGAGTATTGTGGCTGATGTGTATTATGTTGAAAAGTTATAATAAAAAGTGTTATATGTGGTACTTAGTGGTATTACGTGGAGTGTATTTATGTTGCATTGAGTATAGTGTAATTATGTGGTGTGTAATTATGTGGTACTGAGTGTTATGTGTAGTGTATTTATATTGCATTGAGTGCAGTCTAAATCTGTGGTGTGTTATTATGTGGCACTGAGTGATATTATGTGGATTGTATTTATGTTGTATTGAGTTGAGTGTAATTCTGTGGCATGTAATTATGTGTCAATGAGTGGTATTATGTGGGGTGTATGTTGCATTTAGTAGAGTGTAATTATGTGTTATGTAATTATGTGGCAGTGAATGGTATTTTGTGTTGCATAGAGGATATTGTAATTATGTGGAGTGTAATTATGTGGCACTGAGTGGTATTATGTGGAGTGTATTTATGTTGCATTGAGTAGAGTGTAAGTATGTGGCATGTAATTATGTGGCAGTTAGTGGTATTATGTGGAGTGTATGTTGCATTTAGTAGAGTGTAATTATGTGGTGTAATTATGTGGTTTTGAGTGGTGTTATATGAAGTGTATTTATATTGTATTCAGTAAAGTGTAATTATGTGGCATGTTATTATGTGACACTGAGTGATATTATGTGGTTTGTATTTATGTTGTATTGAGTTGAGTGTAATTATGTGGCATGTAATTATGTGGTATTGAGTGGTATTATGTGGGGTGTATGTTGCATTTAGTATAGTGTAAATATGTGGCATGTAATTATGTGGTAGTGAGTGGTATTTTGTGTTGCATTGAGTAGAGTGTAATTATGTGGAGTGTAATTATGTGGCACTGAGTGGTATAATGTGGAGTGTATTTATGTTGCATTGTGTAGAGTGTAATTATGTGTTATGTAATTATGTGGCAGTGAGTGGTATTATGTGGGATGTATGTATGCCCCTTCTAGCACAAAAACAATCCAGCATGCAACACAGACCCCCTTGCGCCACGATGACCTGGTGCAAGTGTGCCTGCATTGGCGCTAGGCAGCCAAAAGGGCGCCAGTGCAGGGACAAGGACAGGAATGCGCTGTATTCTTTTGAATCCAGCACATTCCTGCCCTTTCCCTGTGATGCACCACAAAGTCATAAATATTCCCCTGCATGCCAAGAAATGACATCATTGGACTCATGAATTATAATGCGATTGAATGAAAGGTTATGTGGCCAGGTGTGCTTATCACTCTATAGTAACCTTTTACTACACACTGAGGGGCATATTTTTGTGGCCCCAGGGAAAGTGCAGGAATGCACCTTACTTAAAAGAATACAGCGCATTCCTGTCCTTGCCCTGCGCTTGCGCCATTTTGGCTGCCTAGCACCCACACAGGCACCCAAGCACCATGTGCCTGTGTTGCATTCAGGACTGTTTTTGTGCAGGAAGGGGCACCTTCCTTCACAAAAACACAATCCTGAGAGGTATATTCCTCTTTCTATGTGTGCCGCATAATGCAGCACACAAAGAAAGAGGAAGTAACAAGGAGAAATGAAGATATTTCCCTTGTTACGTCCTCCCCTGGGAAGGCGTATCTTTTTGGCGCATTCCCAGGTTTACCAGTTCTGGTAAATCTAGGTATGCCCAAAAACCATGAGAGGTGCGTGGGAGCACCCACGCAACTCTCATGGAATGCCTTCCCAGGGCAGAGTTACGCAACGCAGCTATCTGCGCTGATTTGGTTTACTCCAGAGTCCAGATCAATGAATCCACACAGAGCCACGCGTCGCTTCATAAACCTCTCCATGCCACTGGGCTCATAAATATGGCCCTCAGTGTGGGCGTGACTGCCGGGTCCTATTCCTCACAAACGTCCTTCGTTCCAGTCAAAGTTCCAAAGTGCTGAGAACTTATTAGAATCGTGATAACACGGAAGCACAGTTTGATGTCTATGAATTTAAATTTAAAATAACATTTTAGCCTGGCATGTTATGTCTCTATGCCAAAGGTAATAGGTGGTTTTTAAACAAACAACTGTGAAGGCGGCGGCCTTGGATCTGGTTTATCAAAGGACTCGAACCTGCGCATCATCAGACAGAAAGACGTCCCCGTCCTGGGACATTTCACACCAGGGGGAGGCGGCGCTACCTGTGAAACCACACACGGCCCTCTCCGCTCAACGGGTGCACAATAGAGACCCATCTGTCTCCGAAGGAAACACTTTGGGAGTGAGCCTGGGTTGGGCCAGCCTCTGTCTGTGTTGTGATCTTGGGCAGATCTGCAGAACACTGACACTTGCTTCTTTTCTCAAAGAAAGTGTGTGTTTTGGAAACAAGTGAATACACGCCCGCAGACTGGTATGAAAAGCGCCGGCTTGGCTGGCATGGCACGCATTGTACTGTTTACAACTAAAGCATGCAAAGCAGTTCCGAAGTACGACAGCGATATCCTGTTTGCTGCGGTAAGGATCCTACAATGATGTAGCAAGCACGTGATATTCTTCACACACCGCTGTAGAGAAAAGTAATTGTGGTTCTAGAGCACGGCATGTCCATGTAAATAAGCATTGGAAAGACCGGGGAAGGTGTGGCAATAGCACAAGCGAAACAGCCAGAGCTGCAGACTTTCGACGTCGGGAACCAGGTTCGCGTCTCGGCGTCATCTCAACGCCCCGTGATTCCAGGCACATCACTTAATCTCCACGTACTTTCAAAACAGAATGGGGGTGTTTAAGTAAAGCGCCCCGATACCGTCGGGTCGAGTTCGCGCTGTGTAAAACTGGAGAAAAGAACACTTCATTAAATAAAAGCCTCTTTGCGAGCCTCATATCTGGAGCCAGCCACCAGATCTTCAGAGGCACACACGGCAATGAGTTATCAGGGGTCTGCCTCGTGAAGCACTGGCTTGCCAACGAAGGCGAGTCTGGGACAGCGCGCCTGCTTCTATGAAAGTGAAAGCGGGTACGGCGCGAGATAATTAAAAAAACATATGGCCCCTGCGCACCTGTAGACGCTGAGGGGGGAGGGGTGGGGGAGTGCGGCCGAGAGCACACACAGCGTTTCCCTTGCGGGAGCGAGCAGGGGCACCATCTGTTTGCAAGATAATTACAAACAGATGTCGCCAAAGCTCGCTCCCGCAAGGGAATCGCCAAACGTGCACGCGTTGCCATTGAAAGAAATGCAAAGCGCGCACGTTTTTGGGCAAAAAAGCGAATCGATTCCAAGAGGTCTCCTCCTATGCAGCGCATGCGCACTGCGTAGGCGAGACCTAAAAATGTTTGGTGGTACCTCTCCCTCTTCTAGGAGTACCACCAAGATAAAAATATAATTAAAAAGCCCTTGCAAGGCATTAAGGAGTGGTACTTGTCTGGAGTAGTGCAATAATAAATTAGCTCATTTATTATTTACTTTATAAAATGATATTTTTGGGTGCCCCAGTGCTCACCTGGGGCATCCACATCTATCTTTTAAAACTTGGGTGCAGAAGGGGAGCACCAAGGCCCCTGTGGCCCCTGCCGGCTCCCGAGCCACCTCCGTGGCTGGAGCCGGACTTCTATTTTTTAAGTGAGTGGGTGCTCCGGTGTCAGCAAATTTTACACATTTCTGCAAACACGTTCTCACTTTCCTAAGCATGGAAGGAAAAACAGTTCTCTGTCCATGTATGTATCTCTTTAAAAGCATGAATTTCAGTTTTACTAATAGTAATTTAGGGCCCCATGCATCAAACTAAATACCGGTCGCAAACGGGCACATTCTCAGAATCTGCCTCTTTGCGACCGGTACTTTAGCATTTGGGATGCATCATCCAAAATGCAAAACTCGCAAATTGCGATTGCATTTAAGGAATCGCAAATTGCGATTCCTTAAATGCAATGCTAGAAGCAATTTAAAATAGCGATTTCGTTATTAGGGCTCTCAAATTACCGAAAAATAAAACTGGTCGTTAATTTGCAAAAACTTTGAAAAAAGCACTAAAGTGCATTTTTCAAAGTTACATGTTACACACACACATGCCCTTGGGGCATGTGTGTGCGCAACATGGGTGCACATTACAATTTCAGGGGTGCAACAGGGTGTCCTTTTGGCACCCTTGCACCCTTGAAATTGCATGCGAGTTGCAATTAAGGAATGTTTAGGAATCACTATTATTTTAGCGATTCCTACAAAGCATAGGATTTAGCGATTCCTTAATTGCGATTCCTTAATAATCGCAATTAAGGAATCGCAAAATCCTTCCTTGATGCATGTGCCAGATAATGGCAGCGGAGACTTTGCACTCATGGCTGAGGCTTTGCACCTAAGAGGATAGGCCTGTCCTATATTTTTAAGTGCAGAGTTCCCTGCCAGACTGAAGAGTTTCCGCAGTTGTAAAATTACTGTCAGTTAAATTAAACTTGTCATTTGCGAATACCAAACAAATAGTAAACTTACAGAAAGATGTAAATTTACCTTTGTGAATCAGGCTCATAGTTCCTCATCATGATTCAGCCCCATGCAATGTTTCTCCAATTAAGCAATATACCATGATTCCGGTTCTAATAAGGCTGCTCCATTACCACCTCTTACATTCTTCTGAACAGTACTTAATCTATAACAGATCAGTTGTTAACAGTGCTTTGAAACTGGATATGTGGTGCCCTTGTTTCTGCTTACTGCTATATGTTGTAACATTCTATACCTTACTGCAGATATAGTGCTCCCTATTTTCTTCTCCCACAGGTGCATTCAATTACATATATAGTGTAATCTGTTTTGCAAGCGATATGTTTGTTAATATCGATTTTGAGTTTTTGGTTGGGTAAAGTAAATTACTTCTTGGTCATGCTACTTCAGCACGCTTTGCATTTTCTGCATTGGAAAAAAAGCCTTTCATGTTATTAAGCAAATCGTTAGATGCATTATGCATCGGGTGGCTATGTGCCAGTGCCTATGTACCAAGTTATCCTTTACTACTCTTACTCATTACACAGTGATACAAAGTTTATTTATAATCACATTCTTCAGGAGATCATCCATCATCAAAATGTCCCAATTGTTAACTACCAAACTGATGATTTGATTTAAATCCAAACTGTAAGCCAAAATAATTCTCTTTACTTTTGTTTCATCTTCCTTCGTAGGTTTGATCAAGAAGTCTCTTTTCAGACTCGCTTTGCTGCTCTCTCTTCTTCTATTATCAATAATGAATTTGGTTAAGCCCTATTTTTAAATATTCTCTGCCACACACTTTTTTTCTAACTGTTGTCATCCATAAGAGAGTCCCTTATATGGATCAATTCAAGGGGCAGGCAGCGTCAATGAGTGGTCAGAACTTACATTAACACAGCTGTTTTCCTACAACCCAAGGGCTGGTAGTATTGTAGAGGGAATTTGAAAGGGAAAAACAACAGTAACCCAAACTAACCCTCCCAGTTCCTTCCTCAGATTCATTCAAGAGAGGTGTCTAAGTGGTCTGCGTTGGAAGCGTGTTGAGGCAATTGGTGGGTATTGAGGAGTGTATGGTAGGAGAGAAGATTAAGATGAGGCTAAGTTGTCAGTAAGATCAGTCACCCGGAACAAGTTGAGAAGCTTAACATAAATCGGGCAGGTTAACTCATTGGTAGAGTCCTTTTTAATGCAGGTTATATCTCCTTGAGGTATATACCATTTCAGAATTTTTGGGTAGCAGCATGTAACACATTCTTGCCTGATGTGAACTTCCTCTGTAACCATCTCTACATTGCTTCATTTCTAATCTCAATTTTCAATTCCAAAATGTCTATCTCTGCATCACCGATATTGGCACTAAACTGTAGGTTCAAATCATTTTCGTTAAGGATGTGAATAAATCTCAGTGTATCTTGTTTATTCCCAGACCAAATGTGAACAAACTTATGAATTAAGTAGTGCTATATCACTGTATTCTTTGTATGCACCTCCATTTCTTCATTCCAGGCTATTTTATCTTCCCACTAGCCTATGTGGAGGTTGATATAGCTGGGGGTTAGTGTTGCCCCCATCGCTATACCATATTTCTGTTGAAAAGTGCATTTTCAAAGAGAAAAATGTAATTGGTTAAGCAACATTCAAGCATTTCTAGAATCATGAGATTGTTGTTCAGGTATTGTACTGAGGAAATATGGCATTGCTTCAGCAAAGTTCAGTTACTTCAGTTGATCTGCCACACCGGTGGCTCTACTGAAGGCAGCGAGATACCCATCTGCCTGGTGACAATCTCTAAATTTAGCAGGTGGTCCTCCTCCAGCGAAGCGGAGCCCAGAGCCTTCCTTGGCTCAGTGGCCCTTTGGGACTTCTGTCAATCAATCAATCAGGATTTGTGAAGCGCAACTGCTTCACCCGTGAGGGTCTTGAGGCGCTGTGGGATCATGCTGCTGAACCATGCTGCCTGTACCTATTGGTTGAACATCCAAGTCTTGATGTCCCTCCTGAACTGCTGGTGCGATGGTGAGGCACTGAGGTGCAAGGGGAGGATGTATCAAGTCTTAGTCACCAGGTGGGAGAAGGAACAGCCTCCGCTGTTCACTCGTGGATGCGTTGGGTGGCTGCTAGGGAGAAAGATCCCGAACGAAGCTCCCTGGTGGGTTGGTGAAAGTTCACTAGTTTGTTGAGGTACGCCGGTCCTTCGCTGTGTAGTGCTTTGTAAGTGTGGGTGAGCAGCTTGAAACGGCATCTCTTTGCGACTGGTAGCCAAAGGAGTTTCCTGAGGTGAGGGGTGATGCGTTTCTGTCTGGGGAGGTCGAGGATGAGTCTGACAGCTGTGCTCTGGATGGTCTGGAGTTTCCTTATGAGTTGGGTGGTGATTCCTATGTAGAGGGAGTTTCCGTAGTCCAGTCTGCTGGTGACAAGAGCTTGTGTGAAAGTTCACCTGGTGTCGGGTGGGAGCCATCTGAAGACCTTCCTGAGCATTCGGAGGGTGAGGGAGCAAGCAGAGGAGATGGCTTTGACTTGCTTTTTCATGGATAGCTGGCTGTCGAGGATGATGCAGAGGTTGCGGGCATGTCCAGTGCGTTTGGGGGTAGGGCCCAGCTCGGGTGGCAACCACTCGGTGTTCCATAGGGTGTCCTTGGCTTTCCCGAAGATGAGTACTTCTGTCATGTCTGAGTTGAGTTTGAGACAGTTGTTGTTCATCGAGACAGCCACGCCCTTCATGTATCGTTGGAACTTGTCATTGATGGTTGTAGGGTCGATAGTCAGGGAGAGGATGAGTTGGGTGTCGGTTGCAATAGGAGATGATGTTGAGTTCGTAGCTCCTGATGATGTTAGCTAGGTGTGTCATGTATACGTTTAAGAGGGTTGGGCTGAGGGAAGGTCCTTGAGGTACATCACAGGTGATGTTCTTAGGGAGCGAGGAGTAGGGAGGATTGATGTTCTTCTGCATTCTTCCTGCATAGGATGCGATCCACTTGAGGGCTGCTACTTGGATTCCGATCTGGTGGAGTCTATTGACCAGTGTGTGGTGGGATACGGTGTTGAAGGGTGCTGAGAGGTCAAGGAGGACCACTTAATGAACTTGTCGGAGTCCAGGTGATTTGGCTGCAAGAGGATACAATACTAAGCCTTCAGGAAACAAAGCCACAGTTAAAAAAAAGAGTTTAGCTAGGCCTGAATAGTTCTCAAAGTGAAGGTTTAAGCAATGAGCCTACTGGGCTTGTATCAGCTGGACCCAAACTAGCCATACCTTGAGGTATCCTTTCTCAAAACTGTCCCTGATGGGTTTTCAGGTGATAGAAACACCAATAGGACTGTGGACACCCACTGGATCAAGTGGTTTACCAGCTGGTACTGAGAAACTGTATTTTAGAGATAGTCTAGCAGCACCTTCAAACCCTACTACTGCCAGAACTGTAAGTGCTTAGGGCATAATACAAAGGGTTTCAAAATCAGAACAACCAGGTACTGCCAATGTGACACTCCACTAAGCTATATAGTGGAGAAGAATTGGATGGGTATTTTCCACTTGAACTGAAAGTTACCATTGGCTCTTGGGTGACACACTTCATCAAAATGACTTCAATGCAGACTCCCGCCCTGTTAGATTTCATAAGAGGTCAGGGACTGTCGATGCTTAATTTGTGAAAGAATAAGTGCTACTGCCAAATAATTTGTGTTCAGAAGCTTGTGGCCGACACTATCAAATGTTGGGATGCCGAATACCAAGGCTATGTAGTCTTGACTTCAACGCATGCCTCTTTAATCCACCTCCAGACACTGTCTGCCTCTTTATCTCACTCTTGCAGACACTTTTTCAACCCTGCTTTCTCCCTTTGCCACTGTTTTACCATCTTTGTTTTCCTCCTTCTTTCTTTTGTGTTTTCTCTTTCTTGCTTTTGATCAAAGTTTGCCGAAGAAAAATAAGTGCTGTTCCCCAAACATGAGTACTGATGGGTGCCACCTACAGCCAACAGCTCAAACTAATTACTGGGGCCTTCTCTTTTCCACAATGGGGGGAAGGGTTACAGCTTCATTGGCTTTCAAATGACAGCAGGCCTCCTTCCTGATCCGAGGCTTGCCCCAGCATTCAGCAAGATCAGTCTCAATTAGCTGGTGGGCATTATCTCTTCGTACTTGTGCAAAAAAGTCTTCTGTCAAGTCCAGTTGAAGTATGCATATGTATTGGATGCCATAATTAATTATTCTGCTTGGGGAACCGCGCTGGAACCCAGTGCGAACCAAAGGCCAAGCTTTCTTTGAAATGTATACTCTCCTCTAATAGAAGGTCTGTGCATCTTCTAGGGCTGTATGACTGCCTAGAAAAGCATGGGGAGACTAATATTTACTGGTCATGTACATTGGCCTGACACACCAGTTGATATTGATCAAGGGCTATTTGTTTGCCGAGTGTTCATTTCCGCAGCGAGCTAGTTATCTCTAAAGTACTAGGCAAAGGTCCAGGGGCAAGCACCTGCGGATTTTCATGTCACCAACAGGAGCAGAAAGAACCTGAATGAAAGAAACTGCCACATTGTGCAGGCCCTCACTGTGTCCTCAATAGGACAGTATTACCTCACAACTTAGTTGCCCAGTTCACAAGACGTGCAGCATTCTGCAAAGTAACACACTGTGCATAATCAGTGATAGAAAAGTAAGGATGCTGAGTTATAAAGGACCCTGAAACCGGTCCCAGGATGCTTGTTTCTGTCCAGGGAGGACCTGGCTTGCATTTGGGGCTGGACTGTTCCCATGAGGCACAGGGTCATGACTGATTTACAATTGGCTGGGTCAAAACTGGCGTGGCATGATGAGCATGGATTAAAACCAGATCTGTACACTGGGGGTGAATGTTTGATTTGTTCCGCATTCCGTTCATCATTAGTGTGTCTTTTGAGTGATAAAGGACTGCACAGGTTATACAGGTAACCATCAAAAGACGGGTAAATAATGCGCCAACTGACACCAACCGCCCGTCACCTCGGAGCCTGGTATGAAGTGTCAATAGCCTATAAGAGACTATTACTGATATTACCAGAATATATATTTTAAGCCTCTCATCCTCAGCTTCGCATAAACACCAGGCAGAGCGACCGCAGGTTTCTGCTTGTGCGCGCGTCCCATTTGGGAATGGTTGTTTATACGCCGCGATGCAGTCTGGGCCTAATGGCGTAATAACATGCTGGATTATGAACGCTCTGCCGAGAGAAGATGATAAAGTCTGACAAAGCCGCTCATAAATCCAGCTGCAGAGATTTGCTGCTGAACTGACTTCAATCGATTGGCTCCGGGACCTCGAGTTTTATTTGGAGTCCGGCCAATAATGTCTCCATTTCCGCAGAGTTCATCCATCAGGAGCTTGCTAATAATCAGTGCTCAGCTGCTTACTGCTTCCGGCCAGACATTCCTTTCTTTCTCTAATCATCTCTCTCGCTTCCCTCGTGCTTCCCTGAATCCCCCTTTCTCTCTGTTAGCTCTCTCTATTTTTCATTTCATCTCTCTATTTAGGGGCATATTATCAAGAACGACGTTAAAATTATCGCCGGTTTAGCGGCAGAAAACTGCCGCTAAAGCGGCGATAATGGGCTTGATAATATGCCCTTGAGAATTCCAATAGAAGTCCATGTTCTGGTGTGAACATGGGCTTCTATTGGAATTCTCCAGGGCATATTATCAAGCCCATTATCCCCGCTTTAGCGGCAGTTTTCTGCCGCTAAACCGGCGATAATTTTAACGCCGTTCTTGATAATATGCCCGAAATTCTTCATGTAGATTCTCCTGCCCTTCTCTCTTTTTTCTTTGTCCTTCCACTTTTCAGTTTAACCCCTTCGGTGCTCACGACGGCCCCCGGCCGTCACGCGTCACGGTGGGCGTGTGCGCACGACGGCCGGGGGCCGTCCAAATCCCGCCCACTAATAGAAACCCCCGCACAGCGCAAAAATTTGCCGCGCACGCAAGGGGTTAATCTCCTGTGGGTGTTTCAACCTTATATCTCTTCTTACTCATACCATTTCTCTATCCTTTTACTCTTGTCATTACTGGTCTCGCTCCCATCCCTGATTGGCATCTGGCTCTTTATTTACTCTTTATAATGCTCCCTGATTTCTATGAGCCTCTCCTTGTTCCTCTTCTCTCAGTTTATTAAAATTATGTTGGGGAACTTTAACAGTAAGAACCAAGCCAAGAGGGTGGACCGTTTATACATGTAACATATTCACTATGAGGTATGTGTTAGTCGTGAAGATTTATAAAGTCCAGCATAGATGTTTACTGAGCTTGGATGCATGCAGTACAGGAAATGAGGGGGGTCCCACAGAATCCTGGTTGTGACAACCAGTTATGAGCTAGACCCATTGAAATATGTAGAATTCGTCCTAGTGTCATTTTCTGACATTTGGCACATTTCAGCAACGCCTGCATATGTCTGTTTCCTGTTACCAGCAGCAACCAGAAGGCGGTGAAGGGCATTTTTATTTCCAGGTTGGCCCAAAACCAATGCCTGATTTAAAGGGTAATCAGCCCTCCTATTGTTCGAGTATCATCCAGGCTGGGAGCCATCTGGCGCCTAACAACTAAACAGCAATGGAATGGAAGTAAACAGAGGCACACATCTTGTTATCAATTCACAAGTACTTAAGAGAAACTACACTTTGGGGGCAGGTTTTTAATTTTGTTCAATCCCACCCCCTAACTAAGAGATGTGCTTGCACTGTAAAAATGCCAGATCTATCTCTGTGCATGAGTAATTACACAAATAATTATTTAAATGCCACTTACAAATTTATTTTTAATTTTTCTGTAACACTACTTAGCCCAGTGTAGGGTGTCAGATCACTTTACATCACACACAGAGAAACAATAAAATCATATGTATGTGTAAAGCAGTGTACAGAACATATTACATAAGACAATGGGGCATATTTACTACAAAATGTCGGAACACGGAGCTGCGCCAAATCTGACAGCGCCGTGCTCGGACATTTCAAAACGCAGGGATGCGACGTATTTACTACAATACGGTGCACCCCTATGTTTTCTCATTCTCGGGTGCTAAAATTAGCTGCCTAGCGCCAACGCAGGCACCCTTGCACATAGTGCAAGGGTGCCTGCGTTGCAGGGAATTATTGTTTATGTGCAGGAAGGTGTCCCTTCCTGCACATAAACAATCCATAGGCTATTTGTTACTTCTATGTGTGCTGCAGAATGCAGCACACATAGAAGTATCAAATCGTTATTATTTAATGATTGTTTATGGGCAGGAAGGGACACCTTCCTGCCCATAAACAATCATTAGGGGCTTTTTGCTATTTCTGTGTGTGCTGCAGAATGCGCCATTCTAGCACTTGCTCTTTCATGGCATTAGTTTTTGGCACTGCCACAGATGTACACCTCCCTGTAAATCTGGGACAGCATAAAAAAGCAATGGGTGTTGCAGTGGAACGCCCAAAGCAACACTCATTGCATGCCCCTTTGGACTGCGGCGGAAAGGGGCATATTCACAAGGTGGCGTTAAGCGTCACCTTGTAAATATTGAAAATGGTGCTACGCTACCGGAACATCAAAAAAGTGACACTCCGGTGGCGATAGGGGTTTGTAAATATGCCCCATTGAGAGTCATATGTTATGAGAGCCACACAGCACTCATTCTCGTAGATATTGCTGTTGAGTGTCTGGTTGGGAGAAACACAAAATCAGTACATTATGTTGATTTGTATAGTGCACTAATCACCTGAGAGCAGTGCTTAATTTGAGCCGGTGGTTTCAGGTGTTTGGCAAAGCACTTAATTGTCAGCACTGGCACTTATGACAGTCCGCACATGGTGGCACTGTCAATTGAATTTAGAGATAAGGTGTTTATTAATTCAATGCACAATAAAAAAAAATGACTAATACCTGCCACCCAGACCGTTTTTATAGCTTTGGGGTGCTGGAATTGTCACATATTTAAAAGAATGATGATTAGTAGTGTATTGGTGCTGTCATTGTCAGCTCTGGCAGAGGCAACGGGTCGTGCAAGCTGCAGCGGTCTCCTGATGTGGGCCCGCCACTTATTTTTTTACAAATTAAGCACTGCCTAAGGCATCCAGGTGCTTCGGCAAGTGGGTAGGTGGGTGTCACAAGGTGCTTATACAAAGAGCTAAGTCGTCAGCTTCCTGCGTGTCTCAAGAAGTGAGGAGGAGGCCGTGATGTGTTGAGGGAGGTTGTTCCATGTCCTGGGAGTGATGCAGGAGACTGAGCAACCTCCAGTTTGGCTTTTGCAGATGCGGGGAGTGTGTGCGATTGAGAGTGAAACAGAGCTGAAATGTCTGGTGGGTTGGTGAAAGTGTATGTGACTATTCAGGTATTCTGGTCCTGTGCTGTATAGGGCTTTGTATGTGTGCTTGATAAGTTTGTATTGGTTGCACTTGTGAATGGGGAGGCAGTGAAGCTTCTTGAGGTGAGGTGTGATGTGGGTGCGGCATGGGAGGTTGAGTATGAAACTTGCAATGGTGTTCTGGATGATCTGGTGTATGTGTAGGAGTTGTTTGGAGAGTCGAGCATAGAGCGTGTAGCCGTAGTCCAGCCTGCTGGTGATGAGTGCTTGTTGGACGGTCTGTCTGGTGTTCTGAGGCAACCATTTGAAGATCTTTCGCAGCATGTGTAGGATGTAGAAGTAGGAGATGAGCACTGCGTTGACTTGAACTGTCATGTTGAGCTTGTCATCTAGGATGATCCCTAGATGTCTTGTGTGGTCTGTGGGTGTGGGTGTTAGTCCTAGTTCCAACAATTACCAGGTGGAGCCCCTTGGGGAGGTCTTGTTGCCAAAGACCAGTACTTCTGTCTTGTTGGGACTGAGCTTCAGGCAGTTGGTTCGCATCTAGTCTGCTACCATGGTCATGCAGTTGGTGAAGTTGATTCTGGTGGTCGTTGTGCTGTCCATCAGGGAGAGGATGAGTTGGGTGTCATCGGTATAGGAGATGACCTGATATCTTGTGATTGGATCATGTTGGCGAATGGTGTCATCCAAGGGTGCAACTAGATCCTAACTTCGAGGGGAGCTAAGACTCCCAGCCAGGGCCGGCTCGAACGCTGGTGGCGTCCGCTACAATAGTCTTTTTTTGGCGCACTCCTCCCTTATAACTTCCTTCTCCATGAATTCCCTCAATAGCACCTCATCTCTCCATAGCCTCTCTCTGATGTACATTTAATTTTTTTTATAGTGCTAGTCATAGTTCACTCACGCTCAGTTCTGTGATCTCCATGGTACATGTTCTTTGCAGCAGGCACATTATCCCTCCACGCTTCTTTGCGATGAGCCAAAACTGCCATGAGACAAAATTCAGAACTCTCACCAGTAGTAACATTAATCACCAGTGTTATCTTGATAATTTTATTGTTGCCTTAAAACTGCCTGATGCACAAGGAAGTGCTTTTAAATCAAAAAGTATTTTTAAACAAAAAGCCCCCCACCAAAGTCAACGTCCGGTGCGGCTGCACTGGTCGCACTGCCCTGAAGCCAGTCCTGCTCTCAGCAATGGGGCAGGACAAGTATTTCCAGAAATGGGGTCAGAGCCAACCTCATAGCCATTATAGGAGGAAAAAGATCTACGTAAGTGATGGAGTGTGATACTTCCCCCAAATTCCAGCAAGTTAACAGATTTGTTCTAGATGAATTAAGGGAAAGTAGACTTCTCCCCTGAGAAGTTTTTGGATCTTTTGGGATCGAATTTGCTAAAACACTGCAGACCTTTATAGGGCATTCATGAAATATTCCAATACTTTCATGGTGCACAACAGAAGCCTTGCCTTTCCTAGGAGTAGATCTTGTTTTTTCAAATGTCTTAAGTCAGAAATTACTTACACTGTAAAAGGTAATCAATTTTTCATGGCCAAGAAGTACATTCAATATGACAGTGCCAGAAATTTACCATTGATACTTCTGCCACAGTCATGGGTAACTCTAAAAATTCACTCTGGTATACAATGGTCAGCATTTTGCCATTCACACCCCTATAAAATGAGTACAGGAAATCTCATGACAAGAGTTACCTCAAATATCAGTTCCAGCATTTTGCTATGCATCCACCCCACATGCTAAGAATTAAGTGCCTCATGTTAGGGACTTCGGCCAGGTGTGGTGGTGCATGTTCTGTGTCCCTTCTGCTGGTTATGACTGGGGTAGCGGCTTTCTCAGTTAGACAGTTTGAGTTCCCACAGCCAGTGATGATGTCTTAATAGAAGCATGTCAGGGCCTGCAGTTTGCCATAGGTAACACCTCCCATCCATATGCTATTAGTGCCCTTGTCTCTCTCTCTCACACACACACACACACACACACACGCAAACACACCACACACACACCACACACACACACACTCTCTTGCACTCTTTCGTACACACAGACACACTGCCACTCACTCTTCCATTAGTCAATCTGCTTTTATTGTGTTAGAAAAGCTTGCCCTGCTGCTTCTCCTATACCTGCCTTGCCTTTTAGGGAAGCTTAATAAAAACATATTCTCTATACGATATTCAAAAATAATAATATATTACCTTGTCAATGTTTGTTACAAGTATGATATGAATGAAAAGTGCACTTCCTTAAAATAGCTGTATGTGGTCTATATTTGGTATCACGTGTGGATCAAGTAGTTACAGTATTAGAAACAAACTAATCCACGTTCTAACATCTAATATCACAGCATTCAACTGATCTTATGAAATGCTTGGCTTCTTTGGCAACCATGGATTTTATTCAGTAACACTTTGCATTTTGGGGTTTTTGAGACCCAACTTACAATGTAAAAAAAAAAACTACATTTCTCAGAATGAAGCATTGTGTTGAATGGAAAGCCAGGAATGGCTGAAGGTGTAACACAATCCTCAATCCAGCATCATACCCCAAATCCTTAGCCCTAGTCTCCCTCCATGTGCCATCCCACATTCTCAGCCCACTCTCCCATTTGCACCAGCCCCATTGTTGCAGATGGAATTAAGTAAGCATCTAGTACTATGGAAAGAGCAGGTATTCTGCTGGTGCCTTTGTAGAAATATGTGTATATTCATGAGATTTGTGTAATTTTTATATGTGCAGAGTAAATGGTGTGCTCATGTAAGTGCTGGTGA
The DNA here is from genome assembly GCA_963921515.1 of Calotriton arnoldi. Classification (NCBI taxonomy): domain Eukaryota; kingdom Metazoa; phylum Chordata; class Amphibia; order Caudata; family Salamandridae; genus Calotriton; species Calotriton arnoldi. The sequence continues at coordinate 629,946 of CAWUFW010003746.1, read as the reverse complement.
ATAGTGTGAGTGAGTGCAGCATGAATGGTGCGAGCGTAGGGTGAATAATGTGCTGATGTGAGTGTCGGGTGATCTGCATGAATGCAATGTGAGAAGAGGGCCCAAGTGAGTGTGAAGTGAGAGGAGTGCGTATAGAGTGAGAGGAGTGAGTGAGGGCAGGGTGGTGTGAGCGGTGTAAATGCAGGGTGAGTGGTGTGCCTGTGTATGGTGCAGGATGAGCAGAGAGAGTGAAGGGTGATCTGTGAGAGTGACTGGTGAGTGCATGGTGAGAGGAGTTAGTGCAGAGTAAGTGGTGTGTCCCTATGAGTTCTGGCAGACTATTTTCTCTGTGTGCTGACAGGAGGAACAGAGTGCCTATATGAATGCAGACTGAGAGGTTTGTCTGTGTGAATGCAGGGTGAAGGAGGAAGTGCAGGGTGAGTGGTGTGACTCCAGGGTGAGTGCTGTGCTTGGTTGCGTGATGTGAGTGCAGGGTGAGTGCTGTGCCCATGTGAGTGGAGGGTGAGCTGTATGTGTGACAGGAGTGTCTTTGTGAGTGCACAGTGAGCAATGTGACACTGTGAAAGTAGGGTGAGAGGAGTGATTGCTGTGTGTGATGTGACATATGAGTTTAGGTGTGGGTGAAAGTGCAGAGTGGGAGGAATTAATGCATGGTGAGTGATGTGCTTGTTTGAGTGAGATTGCAGAGTGAGCAGTGAGAGTGACACGTGAGTGAAGTGTCACATGTGTGCAGAGTGAGTAGTGTGCTCGTGTAAGTGCAGGTTGAAAAGCTTGAGTGCATGGTGATTGATGTGAGTGCAGTGTGATCTCTGTGAGTGTAGATAGCTGCGGCCCGTGCAGGTAAGATCGGTGGAGCCGGGTGGGGGGATTTCGACAGACGATGACGAGGGAAAATTAATTTTTTATTGAATTTTCCCTTGTCATCGTCTATTGAAATATCCCCCCACCAGGCCCCACCGCCCCACCGCCCCACAGCTCTTACCTGCACGGGCCGCAGCTGGGTGTAGGGTGAGCGGTGAAAGTAACAAGTGAGTGGAGTGTCATGTGCATGCAGTGTGAGCGGGGTGCTCGTATGAGTGCAGGGTGGGAGGAGGGTAATTGGCGTGAGTGCATAGTGAGCAGTGTGAGTGCAGTGTGATCGCTGTGAGTACAGGGTGAACATGAAAGTGAAGGGTGAGCAGTGAAAATAAGAAGGGAGTAGTCTGAATGCAGGATATATTCACAGAGACCTGGAGTAACTCAGCACTGTATTGACTGCTAGAAGAGGGCTTCAAATGTAAATTAAACTATTGCTATTATGGCATCAATCAGGGATGGAGGGTGGAGAAAATAAATAATGTGCTGATCCTGCAACAAACTTTCAGTCCCCTAATTAGGGTTGCCTGCTGATCGGATTTATACTGGCACCACTGGTATTTTGATATCCCAACCAGTACAAAAACAAGCAAAATCACCTAAAGCTGTTTTTTAGCACTTTCCTGTGCATAGTTCAAACAGCAAATAAAAATAGAAAGTACTTTTCAATTTGCTCTAGACCTGCATTAATGATCCATGACTAATAATTAAAGAAAACAAAGGCAGAAAAGTCATGTTACAAATGAATACATACCATTTTATTTACAACTCTAATTAGGGGCCGATTCCGATTCGGGCAGGAAATCTCTCCGACCGAGCCGGACCCGGAGAGATTTCCGACCGAATCGGACCCTAGCAGTCCGACCGAACGAGTACGATGCGTTCGCATGCTATCGGACTCGATTCGGTCGGACTCCCATTGAAGTCAATGGGAGCCAGTCGTACAACGCGTACGCGGGCTCCCATTGACTCAATGGGTGTGAGGCGAACAAGGGCGCCCCCTATAGCGGGTACGCGTCGAAGCGGGTCGTGCCGTACACGCACAGGTAGGGGGGACCCATGGGTCCCCCCTGTGTGCGACTCGCGTGGCTAGTCGTACAGGGGGTCCGACACGGACCCCCAAAGTGCGGCTCCGACTGCTTTCTCGAGCCGGACGGCGCGAGTCGGTCGGACTGCTTGCGGCGCGCATTGTACTTACCCGGCCGGGGAACGTCTCCATTGCGCGGTGCGAGTCGTGTCCGTGCGAGTCGGTCGGAGTGGTTGAGTCCCGCAAACGAGTCGGTCGGCGATTTCGCGTACGTTCGCATCGTACTCGCTCGCCCGGACCCACGTCCGACTCGGTCGGAAACAGGGCGTCCGAATCGGATCCGGTAAAGCCAAATTCGATTCGGAGCCCTACCGGCCGAGATCGGAATCGACCCCTTAGTGTCAAGGTGAGGCCTTTGCAGACTATTTAAATAACAAATGGCGGTATATTTCTTTTGAAAAGGTGGGATCCTACTCGTGAGATGCCATTCCCCTATATCCATTCTCCCACTGTGGAAGTAAAAATAAAAATGCAAATGTAAGGAATAGGCGGAGTGGGGACCCAGGGGGTACTGGAACAAGTGGAAAAAAAAGAAAGCCTAGTTAACCAGTTCACAAAAGGCATGTAAATGGTCATTTCAAGACCTGTGAAAAATTCGGGTTTGGCTGAGATAAGACTCTAGACACTGCATGGCTGATGCTACAGCAGTTCAAGCTGCAGCAGTCCGGGCTGAGAGACTCTACGGGGGGGCTGAAGCCCTTTTAGCCCTATGAGACTGCACTCCTGTGTCATGTATGTGTTGATAAGATTAGGGTGAGGGACAATTCCTGTGGGACTAAGCCTTTGATGTTAAGGGTGGCAGCTTAACCCTTTGGGTTCTTCCCGTAAGGAAGGACCAGATCTATAGGAGAACGGATCCTTGTATGCAGATCTCGTGGAGTTTTCTGATGAGAGAGTTGTGGGAAACAGTGTTGAAGACCACAAACAGGTCGAGCAGGATGAGGGCCGTTGTTTCTCCACAGTCCAGGATGATTTGATAACAGTGGTTGGGGTGGTCTGTACTAACAAGACTTTATTACTACCTAAAATAACCCTTCTTTGGAAATTTAAAATAAGAGATTGAGGAAGAATTATAAGGATCTAAACTTATGATTTACAGTTTTCATGTAGCTTCTTGATGCCAGTTAATAACACATTGTGTGATCTTAGAAGGATTGCAACTTATGAACAGGGAGACCCAAAATAATCTCTGTGTCAAATGTAGTGACCCACCTACCTGTCTACATAAAATACAAATCTTTGATTTGCTTGTTAAACAATGTGCTTTACACCAGGCACATTATCCCTATGTGCTACTTAACTTAATGAGCCAAAACTATGAATATACTAGGTCTCGCTAGCAATAGCATTAACCACCATTACTATTATCCCCTGAAAATTGCAGTTCTCTGCAGCAGATGCCTTAACCAATAAGATACTTTAAAATGCAGACTCTTTGTGACCAACTAATTAAGCAGAACTGATTTCCTGTCATATTTGTGCTTGTTTCAGATTTCTTAGTGGCATATGTTAAAAAAATAAATGTATACATTGACTGTTAGACTTCTCCCCTCATGACCCCCCTTTCTTCAGTCACACCTTTATTCCCATTGTATGAGTTTCCAGTGTAATTTGTTCAAGTTCTAGAACTGGATATGTGAATATGAAATAAAATATATTATTGTATTAGGGGTCCATGCATGCCACCCCCCACCCCACTGGCACCTTTTAAATTAATCCTCTTTCCCTTTGTCACTTTCTCTCGATCCTCTTCCTTTCCTCACACAACCTCGTTATATTTCTCTCCTTTCCTTCCAGTTGCATTGCATATCCTCTGTCATACAATCACACTTGCCTTTTTTTCTCTATGTACCTTCTCTTTTTGCTTTCAGGTGAATTAATCCGCTCCCAATTTGCATTTTTAGGCTGCCTGAGGATGAAATCATTTGAATTTTATGTTCAATTTAAAACAAACTATGAGTAGCTCAATTTATTGGGGCTGTTTGCAATTTATTGCAACTCTCTCCTCATTTCAGAGTATGAGTTAGGATAAATTGAGTTGTTTTGCTCATTTCACAGAACCATTTTTGACTGTGTCTGTGTTTTTATATATAGGATTTAGCCATTTTGAGAGCAGCAGAAGAGCTGAAATGGAAAAGGAGCATAAAAGTATTCTGATACAAATTATATATAAAAATCTATCCCAGAGTAAAAAGGTGTAGGGATTTTCCTTGTAATATGGTCCACATCTCCACTGTTCGCATGACAAGTTAGCAAAGACTTTGTGGAAAAGCTGGACATGGTTCACAGAATTTGGAGAGGTTGAGCAGGAAGAGTATTAGTCCCACATATGTCCGTACTTAAATGAATGACAGGAACGGATCAAACAGAGGTCAATGGGAGTCCCTTCACAAGGCTCCCATTGACTGTGGTTTGATTTGTTCCTGTTGCGGGCACTAGTCCCAGTCACGGAAGTGGCACAGAATTTATATTGGCACAGGTGGACTAACGCTGGGTGGTAGGATTTTTGTGGATTCCTGAGGTTTCCATCACAGAAATGTAAGGAAAATGTGTGATTTCAGGCATAGTCTGAGGATTGCAGGGCAATGTGGGTAAAAAACCTAATGGGATCCATGCATTGCACACCACCCTTGAATCCCCTGGTTGTCTAGTTTTCAAAAATGTCTCAGGTTCCTAGGTTTCCATGGGTGGTGGCTTAGCATGGCCCCAAATCCCGCAGCTACCCCTATCGCTGATCTCTCCAAGAAGCGCTATAGGGCCTTTTGTGTCAAGGTCTCTTGGCCCACTCACACAAGTGAGGTACGATTGTTATCAGAAGACTTGGGAGAATGCTTGGTGGTAGGACATTTGTGGCTCCCCACAGATTCCAGAAGTTTTCCTCACAGACATGTGAGGAAAGTGTGTGTTTTTAGTCAAAGTTTGAGGTTTGCAGGGAATTTGGGGTAAGAAAATACTGTGGGATCCACGTGAAGCACACCACCCTGGACTCCCCTGGGGGCCTCGTTTTCAGACCTGTCTGGGTCTGGTAGGTTTTCCCAGGTGGCAGCCTACCCAAGCCCAACAAGTGCAGCCATTCACCATTGCAAGTGGAACGATATTGGGAGTTAGTCACACTCTCCTGGCTCATATGCAAAAACAACATCCAAAGGAATCCAATGTCCTCTCGCATGCCATTTCTTAGTCTGCAGAGGAGCAGAAGAGCTGTTGAGGCTTTAGGGATGAGGGTGAAGCGGATGTTCGGATGGGCCAGACCCACCCCATTATTTTATTTAAAAAATATATTCCTGCCAGACAGTCAGCTGTCAAAGCCCCCAGGGGCAAATTGGAGCAGATCTACTCTCTTTCCTGGTGGGGGCATAAAGACTGGTTTGATCCTTTTTTGGGGGTAGGGGTGTGGCCAATGGCAGAGTGCAACACCCACACCACTTTCTTTTGCCACAATGGCAAAATCCCTGATGTCAAGGGGATTGTCTCCCCCACAGGGACAAATTTGGGGCAATCTTCCCAGTTATGACAAACCTCTTACCTTTCCCCAAGGGGGCAGAAAGACACTATTGCCCCTACTAGGAGGGGGTTAGGCTCAATGTCAGGTAGGCCTCACCCTGCTTTTGATAGTATAGTTTTGGCTCCTTTTTTAAATGCCTGGTGTTTAGTGGGCTTTCTGCCCCCCAAGGAGCAGACTGGGGTGAATACCCTACCCACCCCCTGGGGGGCAGAAATTCTATTGGGCTGTGAGCTGGGGGCGAGCATGGGCCCATGCTTAGGGGGACCACTTCCCCCCGAAACATACTGCATAAATGTAGTCCCTGGTGTCTAGTGGGCTTTTGTCCCCGGGGGGCAAATTAAGGTCATTGTCTAAATCCACCACAAGGGGGCAGAAAGACTGTCTTGCTTCTTGTTGGGGTGGGAGAATGGCTATGCCCATAGTGGGCAGACCCAATCCCTATATTTAAAAAAGCAAATTCCCTGTCCCTGGTGTCTAGTGGGCTTTCCTTCACCCCCACAGGGGTGCAGATTGGAAGTAATCACCCCATTTGCTCTCTAAGCAGCAGCAGGACTATCATAGTTTTTTGTGGGGTTGGGGCATGGCCTTGCCCATAGTGGGCAGCCCCCACCTCTATATTTATCTTAAATCTACACTCTGGTGTCTAGTGGGCTTTCTGCCACCCCAGAGGGCAGTTCAGGGGTAAATTTGCCATCCTGTGGGGGCAGAAATCCTATCTCTCTTGTTGGGGTGGGGGATTGGCCATGCCCATGGTAGGCAACCCCCACCCCTATATTTAATTTAAAAAGATCCCAGGTGTCTAGTGGGCTTTCTGCCGCCTGGGAAGCAGATTGGAGAAATCACCCCATCTGTCCTCCGGAGGGGCAGAAATTTTGACACCTTAGTTTTGGGGGTGGGGACATGACCATGCCCATAGTGACCAGTCCCCACCCCTATATTTATTTTAAAAATAGACCCTGGTGTATAGTGGACTTTCTGCCCCCATCAGAGGGGCATAACGGGGGTAATTACCCTATCCACCCCCGGGGGCAGAAAGACTATCTCTATTGTTGGGGTGGGGGTATGGCCGCACCCATGATGGCAGCCCCCACCCCTATATTTAAAACAGAACAAAACAAAATAAAGCCTGGCATCTAGTGGGCTTTCTGCCCTTCCCAACGATACCGCTCCCACCTCAATCAGTGCTCCGGGGATGAGGTATGCCCCCCAAGCACTGATGCAGTGAAAGTAGCCCATCGGCTCATTTTAGTTTCACATTAGTGTAAAGATGTCAGCGCACCATGCGCGCTGGTCGTCATTACACAAACAAAAAGACTGACTATTTGAAGCTCTTCCCAAGCAGCCAGAGTTTAAAAAATAATAGAGGAATGCTTCTGGTGCTCTGAACCAGAGTGGCCTTTATGTGCCTCTCCAGTATCGGCCTATGGCCGACAGACGCACTTTGGAGGTAGTGCAGGTGTCGGCTATTGGCCCACACCTGTACTAAAGGTGTTAATAAATACTTAAATAAACACTTTTTTCATCAAATATTTTTAATAATAAACATAACAAGCCCGATTCACAGATATAAACTGAGACGAAAGTCTAACTTTACGACTTTCAGTATTCACAAAGGGCATTTACGAGTAGTAAAGTTAGACTTTTGTCTCAGTTTAACTTAAGTTTTGGTCTTAAGTGTAACTGAGACCAAAAGTCTAGTCTGACTTAAACTTAAGACCAACACTTAAGTTAAACTGAGACAAAAGTTTAACTTTACTACTCGTAAATGCCCTTTGTGAATACCGAAAGTTGTAAAGTTAGACTTTTGTCTCAGTTTACGTTTGTGAATCGGGTCTAGCATATTTTATATACATCTTAAAATTAAAAATAAACACATTATATCACCAAAATATTTAAAATTCCCCTCCAAAAATATAGCTAAATTCATAACATAACCAAAAGAAATATTACCATAACTACAAATATTTATACATAACTTAAATATTGATAAATATATACATCTAATCATAATTCAATCTATCAAACTATATATCAACATATATAAAGAAAACCTAAATTAACGTTTTCCATGGCAGGACATAACTGATAAAAAAAATTCAAACGCAAACTAACAAATAAAATAAAGTGATAAACAGCCTTAACCTATAAAATCAGACTAACAATTAGATTAACAATATAAAAGCCACACTAATTTAACCAACTAAGGACCTGATTGCGATGTCGATGGGACTGCCACTGACAGGCAATTGGTGGCGGTTCCACCTCCATACGGGCAATTGGTTCGACTGCAGCATTTGGGTGTAGGCGGTCAGACCACATAGTTAGGGGGGAAAGACCACTGCCTCCGCCATGATCCAGCCGGGACAGAGGTCGGAATCCTATCCCTTCAATGGAGATGGTGCATGCGCAGGCACTGTCGTAGGGATTAGGATGTCCCTTTCCGACTGTCTTTTCATGGTGGTCCGACCGCTATGAAAAGGCAGAAAGAAACGGACTTTAGGGGCCCCATGCAGGAGTACCACCCCACACATCCATGCACCGTGTGCCAGGCACCACATGGTGCCTGGCTCACGGTGCATGGATGTGCACAGAGTGCTTTTTTCTATTGCGGCTTGTGCTGCGGTCCTTTTCCTGGGCCACAGCACAAGCTGCAGTAGAAAAAAGCACTTTCTGACCGCCTGCATGACAAACTCATACTAATTCGGCGAATGGGACTGCCGACTCATTGTTGGGAAGACTCCTGCCTGCTGCGATGGCAGTCGGCGGTTCGACTGACCGCCATCACAATTAAGGCCTTAATACTTCTAAAATGACAAACACTGCAAGATGAGGAAAGTCTGCCGAATTCACTAACCAGAACATTAAAGAAAAGTGGTTCACATCTTGACAATTATCTAACCAAATAAGTAAAACTTATATTTAAACTAAAACGAACTTGTAAATAAACCTAAAAATGCAAAATAGCAAATAATTCACAAAACACTCTCCAACTTCTTTCTCTTTACATGTAGTTCCTAAAAGATAACGCTACAACTTCGAAAAGAGATTGCCTGCCAGAAAAAATGTACCAAATATTATTGTAATGCATGCTATGGGAGGGCCACTACAACAAGATGATATCGTAATTCAAGTAAGAGATCATAACCACTCCCCAAATGTGACAGAAATAGAAGTAAGGGAAGTAATAGAGGACATAAGAGAGGCAAGCACAAGCTCACAGGAAGCCACAACCAAAATCCAAATGGATATATTGCCTAAAGTCCTCAAGCACATCACAGGGCAATTACCATCTATACCCACTTTAAAAAGTTTAACTAAAAAAGCTACCAGTGACACTCCTACTGACCCTAGAAGATACCAAGACAGTCAAACAATAACACATAATGAGGAGTCTTTCCTTTTATATGAAAATCTAAATATTGAGAAGTGAATCCTATTATTCTCTATAGCAAATAACTTACTAAAACTAAGGGGCTGATTAAGAGTCTGGCGGTCTTCCGACCGCCAGACTCACGGTGACACAGCAGTGGCAGTCCACCGTTTTGCCGATTACAACGTTCACTGTCGCATCGGCGGTGGACCGCCGGCTGCACCAGGGAACAGTCATTCCCTGGCGGTGGAGCAGCTGCACCACAACTCAATATGCTGAGTGGGGGCTGGCGCAGTCCCGCTCAGCATATTACGAGTTCCAGCACCGCAAGCCATTTCATGGCGGAGCCCTGCCATGAAAAGGCTGGCAGAGCAGGAACAAAGGGGGCCCTCCAGGGACCCCATGTCCACCGTGCCATGGGGATACATTCAGGGGGGCACAACATGCGGTCCCTGTCTGTATTCCCACAAAGTTCCAGCATGGCATGGACATCCACGTCCATGCTGTGCTGGAACTTTTTTGCCGCTCCCATTGCAGTGCCTGTTTCCAGGCACCACCATGGGAAGGGCAAAGGTCCGCCTGCCATATTACGAGTTGAACTCGTTCAACTCGTAATACAGTGGGCGGTCCTTGCACTGCATCAAACTCGGGATCAGGCTCTAAGCCATTCTCAACCCTGGATAATGAATGGAACCTTCAAAATGTATCTCAAACCATTCACTCAGGTATACACCATACATGGTGAATATCAAAACGCAAATATCCTTTTTCATATGTGACCTACTACCAAACAAACAAAGCAGCACATACTATGAACTCATAGACCACACTAAACATAACACAAATAACAACTACCCACAAAAAATAATTGTAGATTTTGAACAAGCAATGATTCAGACATTTTAAAATAATTACCCACTGGGGGCGTGGCTTGGCGCCGAAGGCAATGGCCGCCTAGCGAGGGAGCTCCGCTGAGTGACCCGCAATCTGAAATCCACAGTCCTATCCAACCCTAAATAGGCGCGAATTGAAACCCGTACTTGTGGAGGCCGGCCGAGGCGAAGTATCAGGCCCCGTAGGTGCAGGAGAGAGCCCGGACTAAGTGATGGCAGGATTGGCCAGAGGGGTGCCGCGGCATGAGGGAGGCACTTGCATCGAGGCCCGGCCCGTGGAGACGGAGGTGAGGGCGCCCGCTGTAGAGGTAGTGAGGAGGGTGGAACCGGGTCCTTGCGATGATCAATGGGGTTCCGGGCAGCTAAGGCCGGCTCACCCGGCGGAACCCGTGGCTCGTAAGTGAAGGCCAGAGCGAAGCACTCGGAGGGCAGCCATTGAGGAAGAGTATTTTCAAGCCGACAGGCACCAGGCAACGCAGCCGATACAGCGAGGTCTATATAATCAGAGCTGGCCTGGGAACGAACTCAGGGTGGGAAGAACTGTTAAAAGCTACAGGAGCACCAAAGGGCCCTTATCCCCTGCAGGCAGCAACACTAAAAGCCCCGCACAAGCAATGGAGATGAGTCCTGATGCAGAGTAACCCGGGGAGCAGGCCAAAGCGTGGACGGATGGGCCTTCCCAACCCGGAGCGCCCTGGGAATTACAGGGGAGCATGGCGGGAACCTGAGATCCGGCAGTCTGAAATTTGGAACCTACCCCAATCAATCCTCTCCCGCGTCAGAGAAAAAGAACCAAACACCTCTGATCTGACGGGAGGATCTTGCCCCGGGCCTGCACTAGACACGGGGGATGCCAGTGAGGGACATCCCCTGGGGTGCAAGAGTCAGGAGAGACAGGAACCGGGGGTTCATCTGGCTGGCCCAGAAAGTATGCAAAAGCAGACCCGACCGACCGGACTTTGCTGATATCCACCTGGGGCTGAGGCCACAAGATACAGGCCCCCCAGACACTGTGAGCAGACCACAAACGGAGACAGAGGAAGACGATTTGAGAGTCCCACTCGGGGACAGTCCCTGTGGGCCGGGAGGACTGAAACACAGGTGTGCCCGTACACAGAGGGGAGCCTAGGAATGACAACCCCCCTCCCCACCCTCTATCCGGGGGCACTCTCGGTGTAGAGGACAAAGCAGGAGAGACGATGAAGCCCAAGGGGAACATACCAATGCAATCCAACAAGATGGGCAAGTATGCAGTCCCGAGGTCCCAACAAGAGGAGGGCACCAGACCTACCAGCCCAGTGACCTCAGAAGAAACCTCCCTTAGAGCAATAATGGCAGTGATACAAACCCTCCAGTCCTCGCTGGAGCCTAAAATAGACCCGGTAACAACGGAAGTAGGTCTCCTTCAAGCAGACTTCCAAAAGATGTCTGAAAAAGTACACACAGCAGAGGCTGATATCCGTGAGCTCCAGTCCTCGTCTAAATCGCTTGCGGAGCAAGTGCGTAAGTTAACAAGAAGCGTTGGAAGCGAGAGTCGAGGACCAGGAAGGGAGATCCAGGCGAAACAACCTGCGGATAGTGGGAGTCCCTGAGGGAGCAGAAGCCCAGTGTGTCGACCTTTTTGTGGAAAATTTAATAACGAAACACCTGAAACCCAAATGCCTGTCGAAGTTCTTTTCTGTTGAAAGGGCACACAGGGCCCCGGTTCCACAACCAAAACCGGGAGCCCCCCCACGCACCATTATAGCCCGGATGCTGAACATCAGAGACCGGGATGTCATTCTGCAGGCAGCCCAGCTACAGGGAGATCTTAAATATGAGAACTCAACAATCCGTTTTTTTCCTGACTGTACCAACCAGGTCCAGAAGAAGCTTCGAGGGGTTCAAGAGATCCCTTAGGGAAAGAGGCATCAAATACATGATGCTGTTCCCAGCCAAACTAAAAGTCATATTGGAATGGAAATCCTGGTTCTTTACCTCACCGGAGGAGGTGGCGGGGTGGCTAGAGGGGTGGCGTACAAAGGGGCAAAGCACCCAAGAGGCCCGAGGAGGACCAACCCTCACGTATCGACCGAAGGAGACCCCCAGGCAATTGAAAATGACAATCGGAACAGAAAGCGACCCCTTCCGTGTCCCAGATGGACAAAAAGGGAACTGAACAAAATAGAAGCTCTTAATCCCAATATTTGCAGGACTAACGAGATGACACAAAGATCGCACGAAGACAACTGCAGGAAGGAGTAAAAGAAGCAGGTTGGGCGGGGAGACTACCATGACAGGTGGGAGCAGGAAAGTAACTGAGGGAAGTACTGAACCCAGATTGGTTACTAGAGTATGCAACAGGCATTGACTTGTGGAAGGGTGGAGGGGGGAAAGGGGTGAAATGAGTAAAGTGGGGGCACCCCGATCAAGGGGTGAGAAGAACTTGCGGGCAAAGTGAACACGTGGAACTGTTACATTGGGGCAGCCAACCCCCTAAGATGGTTAGTTTGCACTTATGGGCGACAGGCGCTCTGCAAATTGGGGTTGTGGGAAGTTCAAGTCCCACAGTGCAGGGTGGCAGGGAGGGGAGAGTTAGGGGTTATATAGTTCTACTAATTAGCTTGATAGCAGTTGACCAAGGTACAAGATCATGGGATGGGACACATGCCAGGGGGAGACAGTCCCTAGGGAACACTCAAACACACAACCCGAACAAACGCGAGAGGGAATACAATCTACAAAGAGACTATGCAAAGACAGAAAGGGCTTCAAATAATATCCTGGAATGTGAATGGCCTGGGGTCCAAAATAAAATGCACACTAGTACTCCAATGTATTAAGTGGCACAAACCAGACATGGCATTCCTGCAGGAGACGCACTTACAAGGGTACAACCACAAAGCATTGAACACATGGGGATATAAATTAATATCGCATGCGGGATACACAACAGGTTCACAGGGAGTGGGTATTCTTCTCAGAACCGCCACAACGTATGTTCCAGAGAGAACATGGAGAGACCCACTGGGTAGGTTTGTTCTTCAGTCGGGGAGGTGGGATAGTAGAATTCTGAACCTAGGCTCCGTGTACCTCCCACCGACACTACAAAGTGAGACCAGATCAGCCCTAGGAACACAGCTCCTAGAGATGCCGGTTGGTACGATAATTATTCGGGGCAACATGAATGACATCATCTCCCTGTCAGAAGACAGATGGCCAAGGAGGGCAGCCACAAATGACGGGACTCCTCTAGGAGGCTTCATGGAGGCACTGGGGTGGGCTGACCTTTGGAGATCTCAAAATGGGGGAGAGAGCCAATATAGACACCAATCGGCGAGACACAGGAGTTTGTCACAAATAGATTATCTGTTCACCCTGGGTCATGAGGTGGGAAGTTTCTGAGATACACAACATTTAGCAAGAGGTATCTCGGACCATTCGCCAGTGGCCACGTGGCTCAAGGGAAGAACGGGGAGAAGTGCCCTACCCCCCAGACTGGAGGCCTGGCACCTAATGGACAGGGAGTTCATGGAGCAGATGTGGGAGGGCACTGAGAGATATTTTCAGCAGAATGAGGTGTCAGTGGAATCAAACTGTGTTCTCTGGGAAGCCTACAAGACAGTTATAAGAGGACAATATCAAGCATTGGTAGGGGTTAAAAAGAAGGTGGACAGACAAAAATACCAAGAGCTTGAGCACAAGATAGGGACCCGGGAATCTAAGGAGGTGGGCGGAGGCAACCAGGAGGGGGCCCTTCTAAATCAACTGCGCATGGCACAGTGGGAATTGAGGGAGGTAGCGGAGGGCGCAGCAAGGGCTCATGCTCTATCAATTCAGCGAAAGATATACGAGGTGGGAGACAAGGCCACGAATCTGATCACCTGGCTTGAGAAAATAGACAGCGAGAGAAGCTGGGTGACGGAAATCCTAGACCGCGATGGGGTGGTGCACACGGGAGACGAGAAAATAGCCACAGTTTTTGCAGATTTTTACAAGGATGTATACACCTCCAAGTCAAGCAGGTCTAGCGTGGACTGCTCAGAACGTCTGGCAACAATGAACCTAAACACCTTATTGAAGGAGGACTTGGAGATGTTAGATAGCGACGTAATAGCAGAAGAAATAGCAGGGCTCTTGGGGGACTCCAGTCCGGTAAGGCCTCTGGCCCAAATGGTTTGCCCCTGGAACTGTTTAACAAAACTGCCCAGAAATTAGCACCCCAACTCTTGAACATGTTCCCAGAGGCCAGGGAGAAAGAACAGCTACCTGAAGAACAAAGAACCACCACAATAGTGGTAATTCCTAAAAAGGGGAAGCCACAAGCGGAGTGTACATCGTACCGGCCCATCTCCCTGCTCAACACAGAGCCCAAAATTCTAGCCAAAGTCTTGGCAAACAGATTAGCAGGTGTACTGCCTTCAGTGATACACCCAGACCAGTCCGGTTTTGTGCCAAAGCGCAGTATAAGCCTAAATTTAAGAAGACTATATGGGGTACTCCACCTAACGAAAGAGTATGGGGCAGAGGATGTGGCAGTCCTCTCTCTAGATGCCAGAATGGCCTTCGACAGTGTGGAGTGGACCTACCTGTTTGCCTTGTTACCCCAACTGGGCTTCGGCCCTAATTTCTGCGACTGGGTCCGTCTATTGTATGAAGCCCCTAGGGCTAAGGTTCGGGTAAATGGCTGTGTCTCCCGGGCGATAGAGCTACGAAGAGGAACACAACAAGGATGCCCGCTACCTTCCATGACCTTCGCTCTAGCGCTGGAGCTGTTGGCAACCTGGGTGCGTGGAGATCTTCTCATTCGTGGGATTGCAATAGACGAAACGTGGGAGGAAAAGATATTGCTCTACGCAGACGATATCCTAATTCACATAAGTAAACCCTGTACCTCGATACTGAGAATTCTACATATCTTTGACCTGTTCGGGAGATACGCTGGGTATCAAATTAACTGGGATAAGTCCCTGATTTTTCCGCTTGCTCCGGGCCCCCTGACCCTACCAACTCGATGCCCAGCCCCAATGGCAATGGATGGATTCACATACCTGGGGATTAATGTTACTAGAGACGAGGACCTATTTTTTATCCCATAATGTTCTCCCTCAGATTGAAGGCTTTCAAACAGATGCGGACCATTGGCGCAAACTTCCCCTCTCGTTGATGGGATGGGCGGTCCTTTTCAAAATGATGACCCTCCCGCGGTTGCTATACATTCTTCAAAATACTCCAGTAAAAATCCCTGAACCCTATTTCCGTAAAATTAATAGAATTTTGAGGTCCCTATTATGGGATGGTGGGGCGGCCCGAATCGAGCTGGTCAAATTACAGCGGGAAGTCTATGACGGCGTTCTGGCAGTCCCAGACATCCAAGTCTATTACTGGGCCACCCAGCTGGCAGTAGTGAATGATTGGGTGTTTGGAGACCCTTCGTACAACGTGCATAGAGAACGGACCGCTTAGCTATGGGGAGTAGAGACTAACCAGCGCTTTTATATGGCAAGAGGAGAGAGAGTCGGCTCCCACCTCACACGTTGATGGTATTACAAGCTTGGAAAGCAGCCAATAGATACCTGGGGTGGGATGGGAAGCTCATGGCAGAAACCCCACTGTGGGATAGTGACAGTCTAGGTGAGGTCAAGAAATTGAGAGCATACACGAAATGGCACAAGATAGGGATTGAGAAGTTGGGTGATGTATGGAGGTCGGGCACCCTAGTGGCCTTCAAGACGTTACATACTGAATATGATTTGGCACAAACAGAAATATTTTGCTACCGGCAACTGCAACATGCCATGAAAAGTCATCTTCCGGAAGGGGAAGCCATCCCAGACTACTCTCCCTTGGAGGACAGACTGCTATTGGACCCAATGCCCTCTAAGGCAGTCTCCCTGATGTATAAAAAGATTATGAACAATATGCCTGACTGCCTTGCCCCACTTAGAGAGGCCTGCATGGCAGACCTGGGGCCAGTGGATGACGAAGAATGGGCCGAAGCATTGCAGAGCCCAAGAGAGATAGTGATTAGGGCTCGGTATCATTTAGTGCAACTAAGGATACTGCACAGATCCTACCTATCCAGGACAAGAGTGTTTAAAATGGGCCGGACAGACTCAGCAAGCTGCCCCAGGGGATGTGGCGCGCAGGGCACCTTTTACCACACACTTTGGACCTGCCCATACATACAAGCTTATTGGTCCAAAATAACTGACATAATGGGGGAGGTGACAAATGAATGTGTCAGTGCCACTGGAAGCTAAGTGGGTACTGCTGGGAGTATCAGTTGAGGAGAAGTGGCCAAAGCATGCTAGCATCTGGCTTAGGACAGCGGATGAGGTGGCGAAACACAACCTAGCTAGGCTATGGAGGGCAACCAGACCTCCGGCAATAAAGGACTGGAAAGAAGACCTAGACTGGAGCCAGCAGGTTTAATTGGATATAACGCTCCCGAGGTTGTCCACGTAAATTTGAAAAAATATGGGGGCCATGGATACAGTACCGGGGTATATCCAATCAAACTGGGGGGGGGGGGAGGCTGGAACTACTTTTTGAAGCTTAGTGCGGGGGGGGGGAAAGGGGCCTGAGACTAGCTAGGCAGAACTGTAAGAACCACAATGTCTAAGAATAAGCCAATGTCAATACTTGAAAAGAGACATGGCCCCCTGCGAGTGGCCAATTCATGGTAATGTGATCCGGTGTAACTGAGATGTGTCATGAATCAACTGCTAAATAAAAAGAAGTTAAAAAAAGAAAATTACCCCCATATAGCATACAAGGCTGTTACCATCATTTCAATCAAAGCATATGGAGACACGTCCAACAATTGGCACAGTTGAGGCAATTACGACCTGTCTTTTCACCGACCTTTTCATGGCGGGACCCCACCATGAAAAGGTCAGCAGAAAGGCTGGGAATGGGCCTCAAACAGTTCCGCAGGGCATTCTAGCCCAAGGGGAATGTGCATGGGGGCACATGTTGTAAATCCCTCTTCTTGCACTGTCATGTGTGCACTGTGTGCCATGCACGACATGGTGCATGGTACACAGTGCACGGACATTCAAAAGGCGATGCCATGGCAGCTGCATGTGCTGCAGGCTCTCTATGAGCCAAAGCATGCCGCCACCGTGGCACTGCAACCGCAACGCCGCAACACCACCATCCTGATGGCTACCTCATAATGTGGCGGTCTGGATGCCCCTTGCTTGACAGCGTACTCCTGACCTCCACAATGGTGGTCTGGTGGTCGGACAGCCAAACTCGGAATCAGGGCCTAAGTGTAGAACATACTACAAACAGACAATTTACCTTTGAAATAAAACAATTATAGGACTAGCCTTTTTCCTTATCACAGAAATAGCTAACCACTACAATTTACTAATAGAAAGCCCTTTCTACCAACAAAACAAAGACAAACAAAGCCCCCTACATGATTATTTCAACAACACTTGGGCTGGCTGACTGCATCGCTCTGGACACAGATGTCAAACCAAATTCCACATTCCATGATGGAATCTCTATGGCAGCACCTTGGCACAGGAATCCAAAACAGACAACGCAGTGAAAGAATGGCACAATGCCTTCCAATCCACACTAGGCAGAACCCAAACTGCACTCTATAATGTATAGAAACATTACAAAACGATCAAAGCTACCAACAACTATGAATGGAGCAATCTGTTAGCCAAATTGCATCTAAGATTAGCAAACAAACCAAAAAAATATGACATGCTACAATTTGAAGTCAAACTCTTCATAAATAACAAAGGAATAGATTACTGAGAAATAATAATCAAAAGCATATTAAAAAATAAACAGTAACGCACAAAAGTCCGAAAAACCTGCCATAAAATCTAAGACAAGATAACATATCACTTTTAATATAAATAACAATCATAATATATTATTACATCAGTCTAAATATTAAATAAAAGTTCAATATTAAAAAGACTGAGAAAATAAAATAATCAAGAAATAAAATACATTAAAAATATAAACCCAACCAACCAAAAAGCTCAACAAACAAACTAAATCCATCACATCAAATAAATGCAACACATAAATGATACATTTCCAAATAATAATCACATAATATTTACATAAACACTAAATTATAACATTTCCAACCCAAAAAATAATAAAGTAAATAACTTACTGTTGCATAGTTGCAGATCTTCTTCTGTATCAAGATATTTAAAAAGTAATAATCCACCAAAAACTGAAAAATATTTCCAAAAAGTCCCCACCAAAAAAGTAAAAATCCAACGAATCCAATATATTTTCCCACAAAGAAATCCAAAGTATGCAGAAACCATAAAAAAGCTGAAAAAGTGTTTGAAAAAAAGAAACTCTCCAGGAAAGCCGGAAACAAAGGAAATCAAAACTAAATATATTGGATTGATATAAACCAAAAGTGATTTTCTTAAAAAAAGAGCAATAGCTTCCAATGCACAAAGGACAAAAAAACCTGAAAAAGTAAACAGGAAAACCCATCCGCAAATGCACATGAGATGACCGTCGGTTGGAGCAGTTTTCTAACGCATCTAATCAGTCGGTCGAATTCCCTTCTGACCGACCCATTTTGATGGTGTTGGTCAGAAAGGAATCTGACTGGTCATTCCGCCAGACTTCTGATGGGCTCAGAGAGCCCGTCCACCAGTCGGAATCACTTCAGTAATCCCAAGGGCAGCTCTTTCCGCCCAAGGGATTACAATGTGGGATTCCGACAGCCTTTCTGTGCTGGCCTTTCCGACACAGAAAGGCTGTCGGAAGTCGACTTTGGGGGCCCCCAGCAGGGCCCCCATGGGTACACGGCCTGCGACTCCTGTTGATCCGTGCACCCCATGGCAGGCACCTCAAGGAATGCAGGGATCACCTCAAGGTGCCTGCCACAGGGTGCAGGGATGAACTGCACCTCTTTGTTTTACAATGACAGCATGCATTCCGGTCAGAACGCATGCCCCCATTGTAAAGAATAGGAGTGCGACCGAACACTGTTCGGTCGCATCCTAATTGGTCGGTGAGGACCGCCGACAGGAGGTTGGGCGGTCCTATGACCGAAACAATGTTGGGGGGACTTCAGTCTGACATCGTAATTAGGCCCTTAATCATAAATCATAAAATGCATTACATGACATTATATAATATAACATAATGAAACATTCGTCAAACTGTGCACGAAAACCCCAAATTACACACTAGGAAAATAACGCTACTATTAATACAATGAAATGTACAAAAAACCCACAAAAATACTAGAAGTAACTTCTAGCCATACCTACATCTCCCCTACCCTCAGAACCATAAAAAAACTTTACAAAGGACTTACCTTTTCTGACGAACAGCAACACCTTACCTGTGACCTCGATCCCAGAAAGTAGACTTAAAATGACACAAATAAAATACAAAATAGAAGGTAGTGGTAAAAAAAAATGGCTGCTGAATTAAACTAAAAAAAGTATTTTTCCCCATAGAAATGAATGGGAAGAAATGGAAAAATTCTGAAAAAATGTATTTAATTAAAAAATATATATATATATTATATATGTAAAATATGTCACATATTGTTATACATTTTTTTAAAATTGTAAAGTATAAATTAAATAATAGTATAAAATATATACAATTATTTAATATATACTAAAAAAACTATTTTAAAACAATGCTGAAAACATATATAAAGCACTGTAGGAAAAGTTACAAAATCTTGAAACAATGGTAAAAAATTGATGTACAATATGCAATACAATTGAAATATGATTTACATTTTTGGTGTAATTATATAAATAATAATGAAAATGTAGTTAAAAAGATTTTATTTATCTATATATAAATATTTATTTTTAATATGAAATATGCATGCTTAAAAATGTAAAAATATAATTTAAAAAACTTTGAAAACATAATTAAATTTAGAAAAATGTTTTACTTGTCTTTAATATATAAACATCTGTAATTAATAATATTATTTATTACACACAAACATCTAACAATTTAATTATTATGGGCCTTATTACAATGTGGGGCGGACTTGCGTCCGCCTGACACCTTCGCGGATAAAGGTCTAACCGACCTCGGATCGGCGGTCCTGACCGCTGAATTATGATGCAACCACACATGGTGCAGTTGCAAGCTCCCTTTTCTGTATGGAAGACTGTGCTGCAGTCGGAGTACATGCTCCCATACAGAAAAGGGAGTTTGTGTTCATCCCTGCACTATGTGGTAGGCACCTCAAGGAGCCTGCCACATGGTGCAGGGATCAACAGGGGGGCCCCCTCGGCCCCTACCTGGAGGCAGCAGCAAGAAGGGAGCCCTGCTAGGGGCCCCCAAACTCGCATTCCAAAAGGCTTTCCATGTCAGAAAGCCCTGGATGGAAAGCCTGTCGGAAACCGAGCATCGTAATCCGGACGGCGTAAAACACCGTCCATTGGGATTAGGTGCCGGTTCTGACTTACAGACGGGCTCCTTGAGCCCGTCTGAAGCCAGCCGGAATGTCCGTCCAGTTTGAAAACCGACAGCCTCCATCGTAATGAGGCTGTTGGTTTTGATAACTGCGATCAGGCTCGGAAAGCCTCCGAACTGTGTTCAGAGGCTTTCCGAGCTTCATCGTAATCGGCCCCTTAATGTTTAAACACCAATACAAATTAAACAACAGAAATAACTTCTATTACATACATAAACAATTTTAAAAAAGTATTATAACATTAAATAATCACACTCTAAAATGAACCATTTAAATAAGTATTGGACACTAAAGGGGTGACATTTACTATTGCTACACCAATTACTAGAAGATGTTGGGCACTAGAAGGGTGACATTTACTATTCCCACTCTAATCTGCACTAATTTCAGGAAAATGCTGGATAGTAAAGGGGGAACACCAACGATCCCCACTATAATCCATACCTGTTTGAGAAAGGTGTTAAACACTAAAGTGGTGACATTTGCTATTCCCACTCCAACCTACACCAATTTAGGGAAAATGTTGGACACTAAAGGGGTGACATTTACTATTTCCACTCCAACCAATACCAACTTGTGGAAAATGTTGGATAATAAAGGAATAAAATGTACTAATGCAACTGCAATATAAAACATTTTATGCAAGAAGCTACGAATTAAACATTTTAAATATACAAGTCAAGTCAAGTCAAATTAGTCTTTATTTCGATCCTTCTTATCTTATATATCTTAAGACCAAAGTATTAAAAAGTTTTAAAAAGTTCATAAAAGTATGAAAATGTTAAAATTCCAAGAATTAAGGTCAATAATGTACAACGATCGGGTTTCTCAAAAACATCAGTTTGATGACCTTATTATCTAACCCATACTACAAGCTAAACCACAATCCTGATGCTAATGAACATGTTCCCAGTAATTAGTGCATAATAAATACTAGAACGAGTCTTGATGAACAGGGTTGCCACTCAATATTCCTTGCCTCTTCAGATTATTTGCTCTGATACCCCACGCCAGCTTAAAAATTTGGCCATTGCTATTACTATATGCTCTTGCGTGTTAGTCTTCAATATACGAAGGGCACTATGACTTGATCGAGTGCCCATATTAGAACAAATCGGCTTAAGCCATTTGTCTCTAGGACACTTATATGCTGGACACACGAACAATATGTGGGGAATGGACTCATCCTGCATCTGACAGGATACACATTGAGGGGCCGATTCCGATCTGGGTGGGAAAACTCTCCGACCGAGCCGGATCCGGAGAGATTTCTGACTGAGCCGGACTCCTGCAGTCCGACCAAGCGAGTACGATGCGGCCGCATGCTGCCAGACTCGATTCAGTCGGACTCCCATTGAAGTCAATGGGAGCCGGTCGTATGACGCGTACATGGGCTCCCATTGACTGAATGGGTACGTCGCGAACAGGTGCGCCCGCTACAGTGTGTACGCGTCAGTGCAACTCGCACCGTACATGCATGTTTAGGGGGGACCCTTGGGTCCCCCCTGTGTTCGACTCGTACGGCTACGGGTGCAGGGGGGTCCGGCACGGACCCCCCAAGTCCGGCTCCGGGAGCTTTTTCGAACCGGATGCTCCGACTCGATCCGGCTGTCCGACGCGTCCATCGTACTCGCTCGGATAACGTCTCCATTGCGTGGTGCGATTCGTGTCCGTACGAGTCGGTCGGAGCGGTTCGGACCCGGGAACGAGTCGGTCAGCGATTTCGCGTTCACTCGCATCGTACTTGCTCGCTCGGACGACTGTACGAATCGGTCGGAAACAAGGCCTCCGACTCGGATCCTGTAAAGCCGAATCCGATTCGGAGCCCTACCGACCGAGATCGGAATCGACCCCTTAGTGTCCATTGAGGTTTGCCATTTTTGCGTGAAGGACTTTAACGGGAGTGTGCCTACCCTGAATTGGTGATACAACTTTCTGTTGCATGGTTTGGATATAAAATCCCAATAGGCCTCAAACTTGGTGTCGTACTTATGCTCCAGGAAGATACCTGACAAAGATGTGTTCGAAAATGATGACAAACAATTTGTTTTAACCATGTTCCAGTAGGCTTCCTTAAAATCTTTTTTGGATGGGAACGAATACTGGGTCCTCCCACAAGTGACTAAACCCCATATCCACCAATGTGCACTTGATTTTTTGTAGCCAGGGGAGCTTGCTTGATAGATCGGCTTCTCTCACATCTTTTAGCGCATTTGCATAAGTTAACAGCTCCGGAGTAGTCCAGAGCCTTCTCCAATATGCTATGGGCCTATACCGGGCTATCTCCTCAAATGTACAACAACCCAGATCTAAGTAAAGGGGTTTAAGGGGGTAGATTGCGGAAGGCCAATTAGGGCTCTCAGGAACTTATTCTGGGCTATGTTTAACGTAGTCACATTTTCGAAACCCCAGAGTTCGGCACCATATAAAATTGAAGCCCTAACCTTGGAATTGTAAATCGTTAATGCAGGGCTTACCGACTTTGTTTGGGAAAGCCTCTGTTCTTTAAGTAAGGCTCCTGCTAGTTGGGCATGCTTTAGGGCCATTATGTCAATCTGGGGTTTCCAGTTTAATTTCTTGCCCAAGGTAACCCCCAAATACGTAAAAACGTCAGTTTGTTCCAGTTGTACATTATTCATGGAGACTCTCCCTTTGACCACTTTGTGTTTATGTAAGACCATGAATTTCGTTTTTTCCACATTGACCACCAACTCATGATCACTACAAAAAACCTCAAATCTATTCAGTGCACGTTGCAACCCTTTCTGTGTTTTCGATAAAATGAGGGTGTCATCCGTGAACATAAGTAGGGGTATCTTCATACCAGCAAGTGAAGGAGCATCAGTAGGATATGTGGAAAAATAATTAACAACCCTGTTTATAAACAATGAAAAAAGGGTGGGGGCCAAAACACACCCTTGGCGAACCCCTTTGGTTACCAAGAACCTTTCCGTAACCTTTCCCTGTGAGCCCCACCGTACCTGTGCAAAATTTGACTCATGCAATTTAACTATCAGGGCAAGAAGTTCTAGTGGCATCCCCAAATCTTTTAATGCTCCCCATAACTTGTTGCGGGGCACCAAATCAAAGGCGGATTTAAGATCAATAAAAGCCGCATAGATGGTTCCCCCCGCAATAATTACAGTGCGCCAGTAGATCAACATAAACCTAAAAACCTGATCTATGGTGCTAACGTGTGAGCGGAATCCAGCATGTAATGATGATAAAATGTCATTTTCACAGATCCAGGTTTGGGTTCTGCTCAGCACTAGCCTGACCATTATCTTTTGCATCGAGTCTATTAAACTTATTGGCCTATAGTTACTTGGGCTTGTGCGATCCCCCTTTTTGTAGATTGGTAGTATTTCCGCACCACGCCAGGATTCTGGGATGGACGCTCCACTGGCTATTGCGTTAACAAGTGTATGGATATACTTGAGCCAATTAACTCTGTCGTGCCGAAACAGATCGACCGGAATACAATCAGGACCAGGGGCTCTTCCTTAGGTATCGCGTTCAGGGCAGCTTCAACCTCCCCTATCCCGAAGGTCACTGTGATGTCTGACGTAGGTATTTGAAACTGGTATGTACTAACCGTTGTAGCGGTGAATTGGGCCTGAAAGTGGGAAACCCACTGATCAGGAACTACGCGATTGTCAGGAGCTTGTCTAATTTCATCTCTCCCCCATTTCACTATCCGCCAGAATTTCTGCATGCTTCTTTCATTGCTCACTTGCAGGAGATCATTCCATCGTTTTTCGTCTGACTCCTTTTTAGCTATATGTTGGGTTCTTTTGTACATTTTCCGCACCTGTTTAATTTCATCCATCCTTTTAGATTTTATAGCTTGGGACAATTTCTTATAAGCTTCTCTACAGTCCTTATTATACCAGTTTGATGATTTAGTTGTGACTCTGCTGCTGGATTTATGGGTCTTAATAAAAAAGCATTTGAGCTTTGCAAACAACTCATCATGTGCTTGCAAAATAACAGCATTTATATCGTCCTGAGTGTCTAATTTAGAGAGGGCCATTAAGGTGCTTTCCACCGCTGCCTTCATCTGTTCTAATGTGGTATTATTTTCAATTAACGAGGCCCACTTGACCCTTCTCAGGTCATTTGACAAAATAACATCTGCAGTCACCCTCTCGATTATCTGTGGTTGTGTGTTTAACCCCTGCATCTGCAGAGATAGCAGAAGTGGAATATGATCACTTTCACTTCTCTCTTGGACCACCATATCGACGAGAGAAGACCACAGCTCCAGATTGATGAATCAATTCGACTACGTCTTGGCCCATTACAAAAAGTATATGAGCCCTTACTGTCAGAGGGTGTCCTCCCATTTGCTGCCCTAATACCCCTCTCCAAACACAAACTTTTTAATTGGAGAGCTGCCTCAGTCCATTTCCTTATCGGTGATAGGGTTAAGGATGGAATGCCCCACTGAGAGTCCTCTTCATTACAGAGGCTGCCATCTTCATAATCGAGGGGCTCAAACGTACAATTAAAATCTCCTGCGATCACCATATTGTTACTACCCCTGTTTTTATCTATAAAGGCGTCTAGTATGGAGACTGTACTGGAAAATTTCCCACCGCCATCCCTCTTGCATAAATGTTAATAACTAATATATCAGGGTCATATTTCGGGCACAAGAGAATGGCCAGGATATCAGGGCTATCAATCGGTATTTCCTCAACCCTATAGCCTGAGTGTTGCCTAACCCATAGGGTGAGCCCACCTGAAGGTCTACCTTTTTGTCCGGCAATAGCCGGTTTTGCAAAGTTCAAGTATCCTGGACGAAAGATGTGTCTCTGAGACCAGGTTTCCTGGAAAGCCCATATGTCGTGGTCCTCTATAAATGATGACCAGTCAGCTGACACTATTTTCGATTGTAGTCCCGCTATATTCCAGGAAGCAAAGGCTAGCATCGTGTTAGTGGGATTGGAGTTAATAATATTGATATCTACCTGGCTACTGTTACCCTGGGCATTAGACGGGTCATTGAATTCACCCCCTGGTGTATTCACATCGTCATGCTGCGTTGGAATAGAAACAGGCTTTAAACATCAATCTATCTTGTCTAAAGAAGAGCCCTCATTACAGTTTGTAACTACATTGTGCTGGTTGTTACTATTATTTAAAGCAGGGGGATTATATTTTATCCTGATGTTAGATGTGGTCAGATGGGATGCTCTTATATCAAATGACACTAGATTATCTGCAAAATCCACAGACTTTAGCTTTAAGCACACGTAGTCTGTACTTAAACCACTGGACACAAATCATTTAGCTGAAAGAATATCGGGGCATATTATCAAGAACGGCGTTAAAATTATCGCCGCTTTAGCGGCAGAAAACTGCCGCTAAAGCGGCGATAATGGGCTTGATAATATGCCCTTGAGAATTCCAATAGAAGTTCATGTTGACACCAGAACATGGACTTCTATTGGAATTCTCAAGGGCATATTATCAAGCCCATTATCGCCGCTTTAGCGGCAGTTTTCTGCCGCTAAAGCGGCGATAATTTTAACGCCGTTTCTTGATAATATGCCCCATCTTCTTTTATTACTGATCTACACTTTCTCACATGCCTTAGCCAATGAATACTTTTGTTGATCAGAGATTGTTCATCTTCCCATGCTCTATTCGATGATATATTGGAAATATTAGTCAGAAAGATTTGTGCTTTTGAGGGGCTGTTAAGTGGTGGATTTTGGTATCTGTGGTCCTTGTGCAAAGTGGAACCTGCACTTCTTGATGGGTATGAAAATGAACTTGCCAAGTGGCCGTTCCTCTTAATCTGCTGCCAAGGACTATCCTGCTTGACATAATTCAGGTGGACTTCTGAATACGGTCTATCCTTGTTTAGCAGGGACCTTTCGTTAGTAGTATTTTGTGAGCCTGCCGAAGGAGCAGCTGGTGCGACGTTCGTATTACCCATGCTGCTAGTATTGTCCAAGTGAGAGACATTGTCATTGGTACACCTAGGCTTGGGTAATCTGACAGTGTCGGGAGCTGTATTGTAAACTGACATTTTCATAGTGTCTGTTAGCTTATCAACCAAGTTCTTCAGGGTACTAACTAGTTCCAAAAATAGACTTGTCTGTGCCCTTAGACTTTCTATCTGATATGTGGACTGGCTCTCGCACAAACAGCTACATGCTTTTACGGTGTCTACAACGTTTGCGGTCCCTACTGCTCCTATTTGGTCTATACAATCAGTTAGCTGGGAGGGCGTAATATCATCAACTGAGTCCTCAGCTGTATCCGCTAAAAGCGCAAATCTGTTACTGCACTCTAGTGCGTATTCCACATTGGTTTCTAAGTTGACACATGAAGGTGGGGATGAGATCGACTCTGATGGTAATTCAATCCCCTGAGTGGATGAGGAAGGCTCTTTCTGAATAGATTTTTTAAACATGTCAGGAATTGATTTCACAACCTGGGGAGATGGCAAGTGCTTGGTGGGGTGAGCATCGGATGTACCACTGTCATTACCCAATGGGGTTGTTAGAATCTCCTCGCAATCGCTGATAATATTTTCTATGCGGGTCATGACGCAATTACTTTTTGTAAACGTGGGGTGTTTCTCCGACCTTTTAGTCTTCTTACCCTTCCCCACAGTTCCTCCCCCCAATGCTTCCACTGCCTTCCTTTTACCCATACTAAAAACAATAGAAAAAAAATAATATACAATAATCCGATAACACAAATACAAGCAATTGGCGCTAATTGATATTCTGGTTACAGAGCACAGCCACTAATAAGTTTCACTGCTGACTTTGTTGTCAGTATTTTTTAATCATAAATTCATAACATCAATTCATATATCAATTTATAAAAGACAAGTAAAATTGCAAAGAATGATCTTGGATGTGTTGACACGTCGGAGATGTTGAAGAAAAAGACAGCCGACACGTGTTTCGTCGTAAAGACGACTTCTTCAAGGCTCTATACTGGTTGAGAAGATCATAGTTTAGATTCTTCGGAAACTTTCAAACTTTGTGAGATGTATCCCGGTAATAGTATCGTGACGGTTACTTTGAGTAGAGTAAATCTAGTATACACTGTCCAAACTCGTAAAGAGCAGTAGTAATCAAGATGACACGCTAATCGATGCAACTGGTAATCAATCTGTCCAGTATCCAAGTGTGTATTCTTATAATATGTAGAGAATCACACAGAGCATTTATTTGCTTGCGCCAAAATAGAAACAGACCCCGTAGTTCTGTAGGGGCGTTGTTTAGCAGTGCAGCATCAGAATCCCTGCTGCCCGCATCCCGGTATAGACGAAGAACGCGTCTCTGCTCTTCTGGAGAGAATCCAAGCAATTGGCGGTACTGCACTTCAGAAGTTCAGGAAAGTAGAATCTTCAATATAGACTATACACCGGTGGCCAGATTTGACACTTAAATGATCTTATGTTTGTCTACTAAACGCCGCTTAGTTCTTCTGACACAAAGCTAAAAAGAGCTATTAAGGTCCGTTTTGCTGCTACCCTTGATGGACCGAATAATCAGAGATGCAGTACCTTGTTTTTAGCCCAGTTCTGTTGCCGATATTAGGGGGGTGGCCCTGCCCTGCCTCCTCCTGGCGATGACGGGCAAGGACGGGCCCGCCCTTGGCCCAGGCTTTGCCCGGGCGCGTCCCACGCTGCGGTGGTGATGCATGCTTTTTCAGCGCGTTGGCGTGAGGCGGCTCCTCCCTCCAGGGAGAGCAAGGGTTCCTGGGACTGGTAGTCCCCCAGCAGCAGGGAACCTGGAAAGCACAGCAATAGCAAGCGCGTCCCGCGCCGCGGTGGTGATGCGCGCTTTTTCAGCGCGTTGGTGTGAGGCGGCTCCTCCCTCCAGGGAGAGCAAGGGGTCCTGGGACTGGTAGTCCCCCAGCAGCAGGGAACCTGGAAAGCACGGCAATAGCAAGCGCGTCCCGCGCCGCGGTGGTGATGCGCGCTTTTTCAGCGCGTTGGCGTGAGGCGGCTCCTCCCTCCAGGGAGAGCAAGGGTTCCTGGGACTGGTAGTCCCCCAGCAGCAGGGAACCTGGAAAGCACGGCAATATTACACAATATTACACAATATTAAGGCAACATTTTAAATATACAAAATATAATACGATTCGCTCCTAAAAAACACTAACCAAATCTACAAGCTTTTATATTCTTATTCAAACATTAAGGGGCTGATTACGATGTCGGGCGGTGAGCCTCCGACTGCTTCGTAAGGCAGGGAGTGCACAGCTGTTTCAATTGCTTGGAAGTATGCTTGGGAGATCGGGTAGGGGAAATTATGCAGTACATAGAGAAAGTGCAGCAGGGCCATCATTTTAAAGAGTGAGGTTCTACCCAGAAGAGACAGTGGGAGTGATCTCCAGTGCTGCATATCGCTGTGCAAGCGATGGAGAGGAGGTTCTATGTTCCATTCGTAAAACATTTTATGATCTCTGGTAACATATATGCCCAAATATTTAAATCTTTCCGTCACTACAGGTATCGCACATCCTCTAGGTAAGTCCGGCGGGGCTCCTGAGAGCACATACAGCACTGACTTCTCCCAATTTATTGTATACACAGAGTATTTCCGATAGAGCTCGAATATATGCAGGATCCTATGGGGAGTGGCCCTTGAAGTCGCTATATATAATAGGATATCATCCGCGTATAGCAAAATTGTATCTTCCCAGCCCAGTGTCCATTTCAAACCTCTGATCATGGCGTCCCCTCTAATCCATACCGTCAAAGGCTCCAACACTAATGTGAAAATAAGCGGCAATAGCAGACATCCCTGCCTCGTTCCCCGGTACAATTGAAAAATCTTTGAAGTGCTGTTCGTAACAGTCACCTGGGTGAGTGGGTGGGAGTATAGCAGTCTTATCCATGATAGAAATTGAGGCACAAATCCCTGCTTCTCCAGCACCGCGTACATGAAAGGCCACTCGATGGTGTTGAAGGCCATTCGTGCATCCAACAAGAGCACCGCCGCGTCCTCTTCTATTTTGGATGCTCTCCGCAAGACTCCATGCAGCCTTCTTAGATTAAGTGCTGTATTCCTCCCCGGCATAAACCAGACTGATACAGGTGAATCAGGGACTGCAAACATTTAGTCAGACGGGTTGCCAATAGTTTAGCCAATATTTTCACTTCCGCATTTAAAAGTGAAATTGGTCTGTAGGAGGAACAATCCTCCTTGGAATTGCCCACTTTATGGACTACTACTATATTAGCTATGCGTTGGTCTCTTGGCAGTGTGCCGATGCTATAGCCGGAGCAGCAATGGGGCCACCTTTGATGCCGTTTGTTTGTATAGCTCCACCGGAATACCGTTTGGACCTCCCACCTTCCCCGATCTCAGCGCCCCCGTTGCCTAAATTATTTTGTTTTCTGTCATCTCTTCGTCTAGGAAATCCCTGTCTTCATCTGTCAGCCCTTTCACTTGGAGGGTGACCAGAAGCTCTCGGGCTTCCTCTATGGTGACTGCATTTGCTGCTCTATAGACTTGACTATAGTGAGAAGCGAATTCGTCCGCAATTTCTTGCCTTAGTCTAACCAGCGTGCTATCACTCCACTTAATCTCGTAGACCCACTTTGCAGCCAATTCCCTTCTGTCTAACCATGCCAGCAGCTTCCCTGCCTTGTCTCCAATCTAGTAGAGGTTATGTTGCACCGCGCAGTGCATGGACTTAGCTGCCTCCTTGGATATCTCTCGGAATTCCCTCTGTTTAAGCTTAAGACGGTGTTGTATTGAATCATCATTATCCTTGATCAGTTTTGTTTCTAAATCATGAAGTTTGTGTTCTATACTTTCTAATTTGGCCCTTTTCTCCTTTCTGTGGCCTGCCACCAGGGAGATCCCTTGTCCTCTAATCAAAGTTTTATAGGCTTCCCATAATATATGGCGGAGTCAAGGGTGCCCTCATTTTCTGCTATGTATTGGTCCGTGCCGTCTTGGAGTTTAATGCGAATTTGAGGTATTTTGAGATACCACTGGTTTAACCCCCATCGGCTGGAGTGGTTGGTGGAGCCCAGGTCATAGCGTGCGCACACTGGTGAGTCGTCGGAGATCCCACGTGCCAAGTGGTGCACCTCGTGGAAACACAGGAGTAACTTAGCTAATGTGAAGAGATAATCTATGTGGGAAAGGTTGCTGTGAACTAATGAGTGATAGGTGTATTGTCGTGTGGTAGGATTGAGTGCTCTCCATATGTCTATGAGTCCCAAGGCCGACAGAAAGTCCCTTAGGTTAATACCCCCCGATCTTGTGGTCGTGCTTGCCATCGATCTATGTCAGATGAGAGCCGCATTACAATCCCCTCCCATGATCTGGCTCCCCTCTGAGAGTTCCATGAGAAAGGCCCCAAGTTCTGGAAATAGTTGTGTGTGCAGCTGTGGTGGAGCATAGAGTGGGATTATGTTAAAGAGTTGTCCCTCCCAACTACCTGTAACGGCCAAGTACCGGCCTCTATCATCGTGCACAGTCTTAAGTATTGTGAAGGGGAAGGAGGAGCGAAGCAGAATACCCACCCCTCTGTAGCCTCTCATATAGCCCGCTTGTGCTATCATTTTGTACCCCCACCTATTTAACGCTCCATATTGTGTTCCTTGGATGTGGGTCTCTTGCAGCAGGACTATCTCGGGGGAGTATCTCTTAAGGTACTGTAGGACCACACCTCTTTTTATCTTGTCCCCCAGGCCATTACCATTCCAGGAAATAATTTGAAATCCTTTGGTTGACGCCATTTTATTTATCTGAGTTCCCCTCAGCGAGACGATCCCTCGGGTCAGGGGCACTTCCCCATCCACCTCCAAAACCCAAAGAAAGGATACTACCCCCCCCCGGAGCCTTTGGCCGCAGCAAGTTGTTTAACCACCCATTCATGTAAACCAACCTTAGGGGGAAGTGCAGGCACCACACCCAATCTGCACATGCAACATTTCTTGGTGTATATCTCGCTGCTGATCATCTTAAAAACAACAAAGTTGACCACACACAATAAGAACATAACCCATTCCCACCTCCCCGCCTCCCTGCATGACGGACTAAGAACTGCCCGCCCCCAAACTATGCAGAGTGCCTGTGTACTCCATTACAAACATTAATCCAACCCTTGCTGGGTCTACTGCTACCTTCAGTTCAGTTTTAATACATTGATTCAATGCAGAGTCTACAATAGATAAACCAGTCTTGACGGTTAGTCAGCTTAGTTGAGAGATTCCAGCCAGTAGGCTGTGTATCATAGTCCTCTCAGCACGTGAGCCAGAGGGTTGATGGAGACCCTTTGCGATCCATGCTTTCCTTGGCGACTGTTACTGTGAGTCTTCCGTGGGATCTGTCGTCATTATTTCGAGTGTCAGGGGGATCTTGATCACTTACTCCCTTATTCCTTTTACCTTTGGGTCTTCTGATTCTTGGAGTTCTCCACCTGTCTAGCCAGTTCCACGCTTCCTCCGGTGTATTAAAAAAACAGGTTTTCCCCTCTGAGATCACTCTGAGCCTGGCCGGGAACAGCATTGCATATTTCAGTTTGTTTTCTCTGAGAGCTTTTTTAACATCTAGGAATGAATGCCTCCGCTTCTGAACTCACACTGTAAAGTCCGGAAAAAAGGAGATTGTGTTATTGTCCCAACGTACTGGAGGTGAAACTCACGAAGATTGCAGAATTACATCCCAATCTCTATAGTTAAAGATTCGAGCAATGATGAGCCTTGACGAGGGCCCCGGTCTCGGCTGGGTCCCTGGGACCTGGTGCGTCCTTCCACAGAGAAGAAGGTAGAGAGACCTCGGGGCTTCAAGTGCCTCAGGATGAGGCCTGCTACAAAGAGATCTATTGCCGGGCCCTGTATTCTCTCTGCACTCCAACGATTCTCACGTTATTGCAGCATGACCGGCCTTCAGCGTCTTCCATCCTGTCTTCTAACAGTTTTACTGAGTCTCGTAGGTCGCCTACTTGAGCTTGAAGTGTTTTAGTTTCAGTCTTGAGAGAGGCGATAGATTGTTCTGTTTCTTTGACACAAGCTCAGATGTTGCGGATGTTTGCACGCATCAACGTTACTTCAGCGGTTTTGACCTCCAACGTGGTTTTTATGTCCCCGATCGCCGCCATAATGTCTTGTAGGGTTGGTGGTTCCGCCACCAGACCCCAAGCAGTCTCCAGAGATTGCTGATTGTCCACCTGGGATTCCGATCTGGGGTGCGCATACTTCTCCATCTTAGTTTGAGATGTTGCTCTAGGGCCCTTGGGTGCAGACAACGTGCTGGGACCCGTTGTGCGGGGCTATCACCTGAGTCTTCAGGCCGTGGAAATCAACCAAGGTAGGGCCTTCCCCGCCACCCACCTGTGGGGTCAAAGGCTCCCCAGTGGTTGGTACCCCACTTGGCTCTGACACTGTGCCCGCGTAGGTCAGCCCCACTTCTGGGCGTCCGACAGCCACCAGCGGCCCGGTCTCTGTCCCGGATCCCCTCCTTGGACCTCTACTTCTCTTTTGCACAGTTCAAGTCTTAGTAGGGCCTGTCTAGGGCCTTATGTTGCTCTTGGGGATCCTATCCTCATGGATTTTAGACCAAAAAAAAGGGGGGTGAGGTGGCCGACGTCGCACAGATCACTTCTCGCGGCCCCTCTCTCACTGTCCAACCACAGTCTTGCTCCAGAAGGCCATTGGCGACTCGGGCCGCGGCACTGCGTGCTGTATATGTTTCCCACCAGCCCCTCAGATGGCTACTTGGGGCACTCTGGAGCAATCCTCTGATGGGGCAGCCCTCCAGTCCTATAGAGCGATGCACAAAAGAGGGGGGGATCCGCTCTCCTCCCCCCTCCGCTCCAGCCCACCCTCAAGTTATGCAGTCTTGAATTGTTGGGCCTCAGGTCCCGCATCGCACCCCAGCTTCAGGACCCATGGGCTGACTAAGATAGGGTTTGAGCTCCCTCCTAAGCTCCAGCCCCCGGGGTGTTGTCTCACCTCCTTCGTCGATCTCTCTTGCCCGAGGGGATCAGCGGGGCACTCGAGTCGCGGGGCAGAGCAGCGCCCTCAGCCGAGGTCCACACTTGTTCCTCTTCGTCTCCGTCTCGGCAGTCCCTTCAGTGCCTACCGGAGCGCCGCCTCGCTGCTTCAGCTGCCCTCCAGGCCCGCAACTTTCCTCGCCGGAGCTTAGCCGAGCACCGCGAAGCTCTGCCATCCGTCCAGAAAACAGCACCCAGTCCTGTGTCGGGACCGCTCCTACCGATGCATGCCGCACCCGAGTGTGCCAGCGGCTCCTTCATTTCGCTTCTTCTGGGGACCAACACATTCACAGGGGACTTGGAAAGGTTTTCCCCCTTCGTTTGTGGACTCTGCACAGGATAATGTTCGGATAAGTAAGGTATTTTGCGGCAGATGGCCGGAGCTTCACTAAGTTGCGGCCATCTTGTTTGGCTGCTGGCCACGCCCCTCTTCAAAAGTATTTTTAATTTTTTAATGTACATTTTAATTTTAATATTGAAAATAAAAAATATTGTGTATAAAATTCTTATAATTAATATATATTTTTTGATTATACATTAATATTTATTAACAATATAACGGTTATAAAATAATCGTATAGCTC
Source organism: Calotriton arnoldi (assembly GCA_963921515.1). NCBI lineage: Eukaryota > Metazoa > Chordata > Amphibia > Caudata > Salamandridae > Calotriton > Calotriton arnoldi. Next base: position 596,218 of record CAWUFW010003746.1, on the reverse strand, counting down.
TTACAACATTAATTTGCATATCATTATCAAAAATTCAAAATGTAATTACTTCAAAAATATCCACTTTAAAAAAAAATCTCCTCACCCTTATTCCTTAAAAACTCAATATCCCACTGCTAAAAAATATAAATACACAATTTTTATACATTAACACAACTGAAAACAAAAATTTCAGCATTAATATTCAACATATAATTCAACATAAAAGTCAACCTAATTACTAAATTACCTGAATAAAAAAATTAAAAAATTAAGAAACATATACAAAAACACTACAATAAATTACATACAAAGTAGCATTTACAAATGATATTGCATACAGCGATATTTTCTAAATCGATATTTTTTACAACATTGAAAACAACACTTAAAACAATATTTTTACCTTCGATATTCCTGTCAACAATATTTGTGACATGCTGATATTCTTGACATGATATTTTTGTATCATAATATATTTTTTTCCAATATTTTGTCCAAACAACTATGTTTATGTTTATGTTTATGAGATTTATAAAGCGCTCAATTACCCATGGGTGTCTCGGCGCTGAGGACAGCAGGCAAATACCATATACCGGAGGAACTTATTGATTAAACAACCAGGTCTTTGTCATTTTCCTGAAGGTTAGCAAAGATTGGCAAGATCTGATCTTTAATGGAAGAGAATTCCAGAGTTTTGCAGTGGCGACTATAAAACGCTTATCGCCCCATGAGGCAGTTTTAGTGCGTGGGACCCTAAGCAAAAAAGCAGTGGATGAGCGAAGGGCTCGGGCCGGAATATAGGTCGCTAGCTCCTTGATTAGAAACTGAGGTCCTGTGTTACGGGAAGCCTTGTAAGCAATACACAAGGCCTTGAATTTTATGGGGTTCTTCACAGAAAGCCAGTGATACTTCTGAATAACATGAGAGATTGGCTTGTATTTAGGGGTTCCTGATAGCATCCTGGCGGCTGCGTTCTGGACTGACTGTAGCTTATGAATGACCTTGTTCTGGGCATTTACAAGAAGCCCATTACAGTAGTCAATGGTAGACATAACTAGTGTACTAACCAGAGTTTTTCCTGCAGTCAGAGGCAGAAATGGTAAAATCTTTTTATCATACGTAACTTGTGGAATGAGGCTGAGACCACTGAGTTAGCATGAGGCAGAAAAGTCAATTTGTCATCGTATATGATGCCCAAGTTCCTAACCCTGGTAACTGGGAGTGGGGGGACCCAATGAGGCAGGCCACCAAGAGGAGGACCAGATAGGAGATAGCTTGCCAAATGTCATAACCTCTGTTTTATCAGAGTTCAACTTAAGTCAGTTGCTGGTCATCCAGCTGCTGATTGCAAGCATGCCTTTTTGAAAGTTGGCTGCTACCTTTTCACCATCATTGTGTATAGTCAACACCAATTGCGTATCGTCGGCATAAGATGTAAGGCCCATCCCATGTACCTTGATTACTCTAGCTAAGTCCGACACATAGATGTTAAAAAGTGTCGGACTTAGGGATGACCCTTGCGGGACACCACATGGGAGGGCCAATTGGGCAGACTGGAAGGTGCCAAAATTTACCGACTGTGTCCGATTGGTGAGAAAGGAGGTCAACAGTGCTCTTGCATTGTGTTGGATACCCATTTTAGTGACACGGTCGATCAAGTTGGTGTGATCGACCGTGTCAAAGCTGCTGAGAGATCCAGCAGTATAAGAACAGCCGTGCCTCCCTGATCCAGAATGATTCTGATGTCTTCACCTGCTTTAATGAGTGCGGTCTCTGTTCCATGGCCCTTACGAAAACCAAATTGAGTGTCGTCTAACAGATGATGATCTTCAAGGTACTTGGAGAGTTGAGTATTCATCACCTTTTCAAAGATTTTGGCTGGGAAAGGCAAGCTGGCTATCGGCCTGTAATTTTTTGTGTCATAGGGTCTAAGTTTGCTTTTTTTAGCAGTGGTTTTATAATAGTTTTCTTCCAGGCCGTGAGGTATATGCCTGAGGCAAACATAGTATTACAAATGCTAGATAGAACAGGTGCCACATGTTCTGTGACTGGTAAAAGTACAGCCGGAGGACAAGGGTCAGTAGCAGAGCCTGATTTCACAGAAGAGATTAGGTTTGCAATCTGATCAGGTGTGGTGTTATCAAATTGTAGTAAGGAGAATTCAGTGGTATCCCTTGCTAAGAACTGGTTGGCAGTGTTGGCCTTGGATGCGAATTTAGAGTAAACATCATTTACTTTTTCAAAAAGTAACTCGCTAGAGAGTCACATAGTGACTGTGAAGGGGCTAGAGTGCAGGAGGATGTTTGACCTGACAATTTAGCGACTACTTGGTAAAGCTGTTTATTAGAATCTTGCGCAGATTCAATCTGAGCAGTATAATATTTGATTTTTTCCTGCGTAATCAGTAGTTTATATTTAGTAAGCTCTTCTTTATATAGGAGTTTCTCCTGACAGTTGTAAGATTTGCGCCATTGTCTTTCACGATTTCTACACAATTTCTTTTGTTCTCTGAGGAGTTCAGAGAACCAAGGGGCTGACGGCGAGCGCCGATTTTTTGAGAAGGTTTTGTTTGGCACCAGCAGATTAATTGCATTGTGCAGCCAATTGGTGTAGTTTACTGAAGCAAGGTTGGGGTCTGAGGAGACAACTGGAAGGGTTGAACATAGGTGCGTCTTAAAAGTTGCTGGTGATCTATGCTCTTCCAGGCTTTTATTACAACCGGCTTATTTATTAAGGTACTAGAAGAGGGCTTAATGTGGATAAGAATGTTAAATATAACCGCATGATGGTCAGTCCATACTAAAGGTAGAATACGCTTTAAAAGAATAGCTTGGGAATTTGAGAATAGGCCATCTAAAGTGTGGCCGGCTACGTGCGTGGAGTTTGAAACTCGCTGTGATAGACCCACCGCTTCCAAGTCTGAGAGCAATATATTAGTGTCCTTATCAAGATGATTTTCTAGGTGAAAATTAAAATCCCCCAGAATCGTGAGGGTGGGTTCAGCTGCCATTGGTTCTACCAGGTTACTTAGTGTGGAGAGAAACTCTGTCCTAGGTCCAGGTGGGCGGTAGAGTAAAATGCCTTTAAAAATTTGGGAAGGGGTAAGCTGGATAGAGAAATATATAGCTTCGCAGGTCAAGGATGGAATATGATCAATTTTTGTTGTGAGATTGCTGCGATAAATTATCGCCAGCCGCCGCCTTTTTTGTTAGTTCTATCTTGTCTTAAGGCTGTATAGCCCTCTGGAGTGGCAGCGGTGAGGTCAGGTCAGGTCCTGATGAAGGATCTGTCCAAGTCTCAGTTATAAAGAGAACATCAAGATTATGATCAGTTAGCAAGTCCGCTATCTCGTATTTGTGTTTCACTAGTGAGCGCGCGTTTATAAGTGCTGCGGCGATATTTCCACTGTCAAGATAGAGGGAGTGTGCTTTAAAAGCATTCTGATTTGGTAGCAGAGAAGGTATGAATTTACAATGGGGACAAGCTATACAAAGTCCACTAAGCTCACTGGTGGCATCTAAGACCATACGGGAACACGCCGTATTGGGTACTGGGCGTAGACTTAGAAGTTCCGTACCTGAGTAGCTTATTTTCTAATAGTCTGAAGACCAAGGACCAGGGGGGGGGCCCTGGGCCCGGTCCAGGTGCGGACGGGCGCAGACGGGCTTGCCTTAGGTTGACCCTGATGCGCACGCGCAGCGGACGCGCGCAGCGGGCGTCAGCTGCGCGTGTGCATCAGGGTCAACCTAAGTACTGGTGGGGGCGCCAAGACTTGTGCGCTGATCCCAGCAGGAAGTTGTTGCCGCTCCCGGAAGCCCTCCGAACAGACGGCACTTGCCGCGTCGGACCGGGGCCAGGGAGAAAGACAGGTAGGAGCTTTAAATGTGCAAAGTGCAAGTTAAAATCCAATTTTAAAAGTTTAAAACAAGCGAGTGGCAGCAATATCAAAACGAACAATATGCTTTCAGGCAGGCTATACCAAAGGCTTTGTCTTGTGATGGTTAAAGGGGGATATATATTATTTGTTCACATTTATTTTGCTATCTTGTCATTTCCTCATGAGTTTTAGTTTCATTGTACACCATCTCATTGTTTGTAATTGAATCGAATTGTAAGTAGGATCGTATTGTTGTAGGGGAAGGGGATAAGGTTGTAGAGTTAAGGGTAAATGGGTAATGGTTTAAGGGTAAGGAGTATGGGCTAATGGTTTAAGTGAGGGTTAGATGATAAGGGTTAAGGGTAAAGATAAGGCATTACAGGTAAAGGGTTATGAGTAAGGGGTTACAGGTAAAGGTAACAAGGCAGGGATAAAGGGTAAAAAAAGGCAGTAAGGAAAATTATAAAGTAAAGGTGTGAAAGACAAAGTGTTAGTGATTAAGATTTAAAGGCTTAAGGGTAAAGGGTTAATGTTAAAGAGTTAAGGGTAAGGGGTTAGAGGTTAGTAAGGCTTTAGGGGTAAATGTAAGGAGTTAAGGATAAAGTTAAGGTTATGGGGTAATGGTAAGGTGCTAACGTTAATTATACAGGGTAAAGGGAAGTAGATTAGAGGTAAGGCATTAACAATAATGGGGTGAGGTGGTAAGAAGTTAAGGGTGTAAAAGCAAGTGGTAAGTGTAAAGAGTTCTGACTAAAAGGTTATGTGTAAGGTTAAGGGTGAAAGATTAAGGGTAAGTGGGTATGGGTAAGAATGTAAGACAGACCCTCCTGCATTTTATGATTGGCTGAATAATCGCAAAATCAGCTAAGGAGCATGATGAACGCAATATTGATAATTTTGGCCACAATAAAAAGGTCTCCTGGCAGACAGCGAAAAATTGTGACTTCTTATTGGCTGCATGCACACATGTCACTACGTGCTGCCATACAGACATAATGGCTTCTTCCTCCTTCAGCATTACAGTATGCCCAAACTCAGGACCAGACCAGAGAAGCCCATAAACAGGCCGTTAGAGCAGAGCCAGCTGACGGACGCTTTCTCTGTCCCAGCGCTACGGGCTCATCAGCTGTGCAAATGACAGGCTAGCACGCGGTCTGAAGGCCCCAACTCAGAGAAAGCCTTGAAGGAAGGGTGGGGTCTAGGTCATGAGCTCCATTCACAAGGACCCAGCACGGGCTCTTCCCCCAGTTTAATGTATCTAGCTGTGACAAGAATAAATAACTACCTCTCATGGACTGTCGTGTAGTTCCTATAAGACCTATATAGGATATGCGCATTTAGACAACATACACTGCGGGACTGGTATCCAGACTGATTCCAGACACCCCCAACGGGTATGTTGGCCTGTGTGCCAGCTAGCTTGCAATGCCACTATAACCTCCTCTTACCAAGGAGAGAATAGTTCTTGGCAACTATCGAACATGACAACCCTGATCCCTCAGGACCGTGGAAACAGTAACTTACTTTTTGCTCAGACACTCGTGCTCACTTGTTCTCAGACAGATACACAGAATAAACGGTTGGGACGTTTTCAATAAGTATTTATTGAACAGTCTTTATTCTAGCGTAAAATAAGTGCACTGAAATCACCAGTAGACAGTAGCCTATATAAATGAGTAGCAGCACTAAGAAAGTAAACAGATGGTAGGTTTCTACCATTTTGCTAAAATCATAAATATAGGCGAGTATATAAAATACATGGCAATAAAATGCGTACTCCTATGATGCACCCTAACCAGATGTACCTAAGTGTACCTAGCATGTGAGTAGGTGTAAAACCAAGAATCCCTCTAGGATATAGCCAACCCCATTACCTGATGTTAGCCTGCGGGACCCCGTTCTGGTCTCGAGCTGAACACCCCGCAAGGGATGTCAGACCACTGCGAGCTGGAGTATCTGCATGCAGGAACCTCAGCGTCTCGCGTCAGTGTGTCGGCATGGAAGTCGTGATCTCCTCTCCCTATCTCAGCAAGATGTGGTGTTTATATACCCTAAGGTATCCCCAGGGGTTCTACCTTGCTGTGCCAGTGTCGGACTTAGGATGACATCGGGAATTAACTTTATACACAGTTATTATGCAGGAGATGATGGTCCTGCTGTGATTCCAAGAAACTAAGAATCCTCATGCATAATTTATGAGGCCAGTATCCAGGGAAAAACCCTACGTACTTATGTGAAGTATTGTAACTGGGTAAAAGGTCAGTCCTCCAAATCCGTTATGTATGTAGTATAGGAGAGAATGTAGTTGAAGGGTTATGATGATACCTAGACCTATATCGGGGTACCTATATGAAATATAACAGTACAGGGATGAATGGAGAGCATGAGGCCATTGAACACCCCAGCACCCAGCTCAGAAGCAGACAGATTCGCCCTGGGGATGTTTGGAGGTTAGGGGGAGATAGCGGGTAAGGGATCACACGCGTCCTGCCAAACGTGGAACCATATTAAAAAAGTGCCTAAGTGGTTCAAAGAATAGAGTTTAGGGAAAAAAATGAATTCTCCCCCACCCATCAGTAAAGACTCAAGTAGCGCCAGCACCCAACTTACTTTATATTAACAGCATTGAATGCACTCTACATTACAAGAAAAAACTTTGTACTAGGATAAAATTTAAATAAATCTGTCATGGGTAGGCTGGATATAGGATATTAATATTTTCTTTTTTAGTCCTCATATATGACAAAGGCAGAGGCCACGATCTAGTTGGAGGTCTGAAGGATCTGGGCGCTGCGTACCTTCCAAGATCTGTGCATCCAAAACCAGCCTTCTTCAACTAACAGGTGAGGAGAAATCTAATGGTAGCCACCACTAGTCTCGCCAACTCGTTGAGATTTGTCTTAATCCTTGGACTAGGATGATATCGGAAACCAGAAGCTCTATAGTTTCAGAACCTCACAAGGGGGTGCTAACCGCCGTACTCTCAAAAACCAAATGAAAAAAAGGGGCCCCACATTTTTTCTTTCTTAGACGAGCCCATCTGGCAATCCAGTCTAGCTATGTGCCTTGAGAAACTTAACCAACCCGCACAAGTAGGAGGAAGCCCAGAGACCCATTTTAAACAGATTTCCCTGTGTGTAATGGCTAATAATATGAACAGTAGAGATGCCATATCTTTCCCCAGAACTATCTTATCTACCTTTAGTACTCCAAATATAACCAAAAGTAGGCTTACCTCAAGGTCGAAACCCAGGATTTTTTTCAATACTTCACCTACTTCTCGCCAGAAGGACTTGAATAGCTGGACACTGCCAAAATAGGTGTACATCATCCGCATTTTCTAGTTGACATTTCAGGCAGTATCTTCTTTTACTTCCTCCCATCTTAGCAAGTTTCTTGGGGGACCAATAAGCCCTGTATATAGTAAACAAATGGTTTGCATAAGTCTGCTAAAGTTGATAAGTGGTGCAGAAATCACTGAAGACCATAGTGTAGCAGCAGATACTTGCCATAGCTATTGGACATCGCAGCCTGGCATGTCCAACTTCCAGATTTCTTCCAGAGGAGTCAAAAGGCCATCTTCTCCTTGAGCCAGTGCCCAGTACCACCTTGAGACCTCCTTTCTGTAATTCTGAGTATTTAATAATTCCTTTTCGATTTCCGTCTCTGTTCCTAGGTTTAATTGGGTTTGTGACCAGCTAACCAACTGATAATATTTAAATCTAGATAGATTATAATTAGTACTTTGGGATAAAGCAGACCATGGTATTAGGATGCCTTGCTCAGCCAGATGACCCCATCTTAGCAGACCCGCATTTAGCAGCGGCAACGCCAGGCTATCTTTCAGGCAAAGGGGAGTTCCTGGGAATTTCCAGATTGGCGCCATGCAGCTATAGTATGGGATCTCTAAAATTCTTCTGACCTGCGTCCATACTCTGCATGCTGTAATTAGAGTCTTAAGAAGACAGAAGTCCTCGTCCTCGGTACCACCCCTTCTGCATGGGACAGCACCTGGTGGCCGACCGCCCTTGGAAGCCCACCTACCCCCTCAGACCACGCCAAGAACCTCGGCATCGTACTCGACTCATCACTCACCATGAACCGACAGGTCAACGCCATCACCTCCAGCTGCTTCAACACCCTCCGCAAGACCTTCAAGTGGATCCCCCCTGAGTCAAGGAAGACAGTCACCCACGCACTCATCACCAGCAGAGTGGACTATGGAAACTCACTCTACGCTGGCATCAACAAGTCCCTACTCCGCAAACTCCAAACAATACAGAACACCGCCGCCAGACTCGTCCTCGGCATCCCCCGACACAAACACATCAGCCAACACCTACGAAGTCTCCACTGGCTCCCCGTGGAGAAAAGAGTCACTTTCAAAATCCTCCCTCACGCCTACAAATGCCTACACAACAACGGACCCAAATACCTCAACGACAGAATCAACTTCCACGCACCCAAAAGAAACCTCCGATCTTCCAACCTCGCACTGGCCGAAACCCCGCGCATCCACAGAGCCAGAGCAGGCTGAAGATCCTTCTCTCACATTGCAGCCAAGACCTGGAACGAGCTACCGGCAGACATCAGACGCGCCCCCTCCCTGAACACCTTCAGGAAGACCCTCAAGACCTGGCTCTTCGGCTAAACAGATCTGCGGCTCCCCCCCGCCCTCAGCGCCTTGAGACCCTCACGGGTGAGTAGCGCGCTTACAATTCCCTGATTGATTGATTGAAGTTTGATTTTTTTAAAGAATTTAGAGTGGCCAAATTTAAATAAGAAACCTTTGCTTTCTTCTCCTAAATTGCTTATTAGGGCTCTATATCTCATTGGTATGTCTTGGGAATCCATCAACAGGCATCTGGCATTTTTCAAAAGAAGGCCCAATAGTACAATTGAAAATCAGGGAGCGCAATTCCACCCTCCAGCTTTTTCTTTCTAAGTTTTTCCCGAAAATTCTCAAACTCTTGCTTCTCCATATAAAACTGCTGAGTTGACCATGAAGTTTTTTATGCCAGGCTTGTTTGAAGAATAAAGGCAGAGTTAAAAATAAAAGTAAATTTAGGGAGTATTGTCATTTTGACTAAGTTAGCCCTTCCTAAAATGGAGATCGGAAGGGAGTCCCAATTATGCAGAAGTTTTTTAGTCTCCTGCATAAGTCTGCTAAAGTTGATATGCACCATTTTTTCCAGCTCCTTCATCACTCTTATTCCTAGATATCTAATCTCTGTTTTATTCAGGTGCTTACGGTGAGAAGGGATTGGGTTGTTCCATGACATAGTCTCAGTCTTATCCTCATTGACCAGATATCCCAAAATTCTCCCAAAATTGACCGCTAATTCCATTATTACCAGTAGTGATGTCTCCAGATTACTTGTATAGACTATTAAGTCATCTGCATATAGAGCCTCCTTTTTTTACCAATCCCAGTATTGAAATGAGGGGATTCTTTGCTCTGCTCTTATTTTCCTTGCAAGAGGCTCTATATATAGATTAAACAATAGCGGCGAGAGCAGACAGCCTTGACGGGTTCCCCTATTTATCCGGAAGCTAGGAGTTAGAGAATCATTAATCAGTATCTTTGCTGTAGGAGCAGAGTATATATTTTGAATAGCATGAAGAAAATTACCACCCAGACCATTTTGTTCTATAACTTCATACAGATAGGGCCAACTAACTCTGTCGAATGCCTTGGCGGCGTCTACCATTATAACAGATAAGGGGGAACCCACCACAGTAGCCACGTCAATTGCACACACCAGGTCCTGAGTCAAGTCAGAAATCTGCCTTCCTTTCATAAAACCCTTCTGATTTATATCTATTATCTCTCCTAGCATCTTGTCCACTCTTTTGGCCAAAATCTGTGAGTAAATTTTATAGTCTGCATTAAGCAGTGAGATTGGCCTGTAAAATTCACATTTTTTCGAATATTTATCAGGTTTCAGTATTAAGGTGATCACTGCGTCAATTCATGTGAGCGGAAGGGGTGCTTGCTGTGAATATATGCAATTAAGTAAGCTAGCAAAGAAGGGGGTGATTTCCTCTTTCAAAATGCTATATACTTCATTAGGTAGGCTATCGGGGCCAGGTGCTTTCCCATTTTTTAAGTTATTGATGATGCTGTCTATTTCTGCCATGGAGATCTCCTTATTAAGAGCTGTCTGCTGAATAATATCTAAATGGGCGAGTTTGTCCTGATTTAACCATTCTCTTATTTGTACTTGTGTCACATGCACTTCATCAGTGTATAAATCCTGAAAGAACCCCAAAAAAACTTCCCCAATTGCTCGATCTTCCGTGCACTTAATTTTTGTTTTGTTGTTTATTACTTCCTTTAGCTCATTTATAACAAAGTCTTGTCTCACCTTCCACGCTAGCATCTTTCCACATCCTTCCCCGTATTCGTGGTTTGCCAACCTGCTGACCTCTCATCTCTGTTTCACTAACCCTTCCAAATAATCTGATAAGATCCCCTTTGCTTCTCTCAGATTATTTTGTAGCTCCTCTTTTATAGAATCTTGCCTAGACTCACTATCTGCTAATTTTCCCTGTATTTCTTCAATGGAACTTTCATATTCCCTTACTTTGTTCTTTCCTGCCCTGTTCTTGTATGCTGCCTTACTAACTAATTTCCCACGGAGATACGCTTTGTAAGCATCCCAAACAATTTGTGGTGGAGCGGAGTGTTCATTTTGTTTAAAGAAAAAAACTGTATCGTCTTTCAATGTTTTTTTTATTTCTGGATCCCGTAACAGGGTACTGTCCAGGGTCCACCTTGTCTGAACTAAAGGAGCCTCAACCAACATCTCTAACTTTACCGCCGCATGATCAGATAAATGTGACGGTTGATGTGCCACACTGAGAATGCTGTTATTCAATTTCCAATCAATCAGAAAATAATCGATTCTGGAAGAGTGAGACAATTTTTTATTCTGAAAAGTATACTCTCTCTCCTGTCCTGCTTTCATTCTCCAGATATCCACCAGGGCTAAGTTTTTTATCAGGTAGTGAACGTAATCCCTCATTCTTGGAGAGTTCACTGCTGGTCTAAGTGTGGATTTATCCAAGACTGGGTCCAGCAATGTATTGAAATCTCCACCCATAATGATGTGGTCTTTTGTTTCAAGAATCTGTTGGTATAGTTCCTTAAATGGTGAGGGGTCATCGCTATTTGGCCCATAACAGGCCACAAAAGCATAACCTATGTTATGAATTTTAGCGTAACTTATTAACCATCTGCCCCTTGAGTCGGACGCAAAGCCCTCCACCCTGGCTTGAGCAGATTTCTTGTATAAAACCGCCACCCCCTTCACATTACAGGACTGATTTGTACACACGAGGTGGGAAGACCATCTGTTCCTCTCTAACACTCCCTGCCATTCTTCCTGTTGTAAATGTGTCTCCTGTAATAAAATAACCTCACTATCGGAGAGTCTGAGAAATTCCAAAATCTTCCTTCGTCTAGAATTTACCCTTAGGCCGTTGACATTCCAAGAGAGTATTTTTACGTTGCCGACCATCCTTTCCCATTCTCTTTAGTGTGATAGTCTTCAGATCTCCCTCTCCCTGCTAGTAATCTTTTCCTTTGTACCCATGAGAACTGAATTTTTTTTTTGTTTTTTTACCTGAATGCTCCCCACCCTGTGCTCAATAAAACTAAAATGCATGAAAAATTATGTGTCCCATCCCTCCCTCCCACCCTAGGGAACCCTCCCTCTTTCCAGACTGGGTATTCCAACATACCCTGTTAGAGCTTCGTACCTCCAACCTATAGAGTAAGCTTTAAAGTTATTATGAGTCTTTGTGGGACTTAATCTGCGCAATTAGATTTTCTACCTCGGGTACCTCTCTTAAGTTAAACATTTTGTTATTCCACATTATTCTGAGGGTCGCCGGAAATTTTAACTATGCTGGTGCCCCTAGAGCCTTCAAGTCCTGAAGGTGCCTTCCTAATTCCCATTGGCGGGTTTGAGTAGCTTTAGAAATGTCTGATCTTATCGTGAAGGACCAATCCTGTTTTTTAAAATGTTTACCCCTAAGGGCGGCTGTGAGAGTTAGTTCTTTGATTGTGTAAGTATGGAAATTTATCAAAATTTTCCTAGGCTTTCCTTTTTCCGGAGATCTTCTAAAAGGATCACGGTGCACCCTCTGGCTTCCGCTTCTGGAAACAATTCTATAAGTAAATCCACTACAAAGCCCTTTAAATTTCCACCCTCAATGCCTTCAGGAATACTCAGGATCCTTAAATTATTTCTTCTAGAATTGTTTTCCAACACTTCAAGTTTGTCTCTCAACTCCTTTTCTCCTACCTTCAATGCTACTATCTCCTTCTGACTGGACTTAACTTCCTCTTGCAAAGATCCCAGGGAGGTTTCCATAATAAGAAGTCTCTCTGTGATATCGACCAACTTCTCCTCTAAACCCTCACATGCTTCTTGAATTTTAGCTTGATTCTGCTCTGAAATAGCAAATTTTCCTTTGATGTCATTTGATAGGGAGAGGAGAATCTGAGTAATGTCCATATTTAAAGTATCTTTTTCCCTTCCTATCGAACTTGTGCCCTCTGAGCTCTGATCCCTCCCTGTCTTCTCCCCTGTATTTGCAAGGTTAGTTGGAGTGCATCCTACTCCTATCTTAGGGGTTACTGCCGGGCAGTCCTTGGAGGGGTTATTGAGAAGCTCGTCGTTCGCAAAAGGCGAAAAGCGGTTGTTAGTATGTAGGACCTGTGGTTCCATTTCAGTAGGGACTTTGGGGGGCTCCGTTGTGTAGGTACCGGTCTGATTAGACTGAGGCCCTTCAGTGTTCTTGATCTTAAAATATGACCTCAGTGAAGGGGTGATTTTAACTCTTTCCCCCTAACTGCTGATAGCAGGTACCATGGCTTTGACGCCCCTTTTGGAAGTCTTGCGGGTAACTACTTATGAAGGTTGTTGGATTTGGGCACCTTCCAGACTAACCCCTGGAGAAATGGTTGTACTGCAGGGGTTCTGATTTACTCTGCTATTATTCTGTGGCTCCCCCCCCAAACTTAGCATTCCTTAAGGTGTATCTATTTTTGCCTGTTCTCTGGGTAGAGGAAGCAGTGCAGGAGTCAGCAGGACGCCCTTCTATAGCAGCTATCGTCTCCTCTTTCTTAAATGTGCGAGCTGCCAGATCAAATAGCTTATTAGAGGAGGGAGACTTTGTTTTCCTGCGGGAACGAGGTTTTAAACCTTTTTTGGGGGTCATAGATGTAAGAAGCAACCTTCCTTTCGCCACTAATACCTTTGAATTTTCAGAGGAGGCGTTTACCGCTGGAAAAGAGGTGCTGACTCTTCGCCTAATTCCCTGGAAGCTGATCTGAGCTGCCGCACGGCGGTCCCGTCGGAGCTCAGAGGCGGCGTGAAGGGACTGAGATCCCGTGTCGCAGCCGCTCGTTCCCCCCCTGCAGAGCTGCCGGGAGAGGTTATAATGAGGGTACCTTGCAGCGAAGGGAGACGCGGATGGCGTCTTATGAAAACCGGCGAAGACTGCACTGGAGGACTGCGCAGGACACCATGGAGCAAGACATGGAGCAAGACTCAGGAAGACGTGACGGATGCAGGTACGAAGCTCGCGGCCGGCGCGTTAGCAAGCCGCCATGTTCCCCCTATAAGATAGTAATATTGTACAATATATGGACTTAAAATCACCTGGCCTGTGACCCCGTAGCGAACACCACCAGTGCATGGGTGTTCAAGAAAATCCACCAAGCACTGTTACTTGATGCACAAGCAGGCACCTTGACAAAAGGAGGTGGATGTGATGGTGATCCTAAGCAAAGTCACCAGTAGTTTTGCTGAATGATGGTAGTGGATGCTGAATTTGATTTGAGGCTGGACTCTTGGGCTCAGGCCTGGGCACTCATGTGCCTTCCAACCCGTGGCACAGTGAAACACCCTTGTCCACAAACATGGATGGCTAAACACACTCGTGCCCCAGTGCAATGAGAACCACCATATGTCTCATAAAGTAAGAGCGGTGCCTTCCTTTGTGGTGTTGCACAAGATGCACACAAGGGGGTTCTTAATCTTTTTTGAACCGAGTGAAGTCCAACAACTAAACAAGGGACAAGGCAAAAGATTCCAATTATTGGCAATTAGAATGTAAACGAAGCATCCCAGGATTGAAAAGTAAAAACCTGAAGGACCCATGGCCCAGCTGGCCCACTGTCAGCATGTTTCAGATTGTTGATGGGTGACAACACCCACATGAGAACATTTGTGCCCCTACTTCTTAAAGCTGGGAGTTGATTAAGTGTTTTAGTTGAATAGTTGTTTTTAGTCACGCAAAATATGGATGCAAAATGTTTTGGAAATTCAAGTGAAGTTTTATATGTCAGGTATAGATCTTCATCGTATACAAGTATGTCCAAATGGGGGTGGAAAATGGGGGGGGGTTGAAGAAGGGTTTCAGAACTCCATATAATACTAAATGCAAATGTTTCCTCATCCAAATGGACGAGCTAGAAGCAAAACACCATTAATCCCCACAAGGCAATTCCATGTAGCAAATATTTCATGTGTAACAAATGCAGGTGTTTCATACCCCTCAGAGCTTCTATGCCAACGACAGGCTTCTGCTTCCAGGGCTCCTCTACCTTTTTATGTTCAGCCCTGGTTCCAAACTCTGTGATAAATGGCCCTTTGTGGAGACATACTTTATTCATATTTGCTTTTTTTAAATCTCGTGCATTACTGCAAGACTACAGATCTGACATCCATCCTCAAGTCAAAAATAATAGAGGGGTTCTTTAAAACTCCCCTTGCCTCCCTGCTATGCAAACTCTTCAGCATTTCAAACACAAGGAGATGATGGACGGAGTGCTGAAACTTTTCAGACACTCACCCCCAGTCACAGATCTGGGTTGAATCCATCATCGTTCTTTAGCTCACTTCGCCACCCCAGCCCAGCATTTGGCAATTTTGCGATTCGCTAAATAATCGCAAAATCAGTTGAGGAGCATGATGAATGCAATAGTTACCATTTTGGCAGCAATAAAAGGTCTCCTAGCAGACAGCAAATAAATGGTGAATTCTTATTGGCTGTACGCACACACATCACTATGTGCCGCCATGTACAGTCGTAAGGAAAAATGCAGTGGCAGCCGGCATGGATCAGGGGTGGGGGGGCGGAAGCGGAAAGAGGGAGAAGCAGATGTAAAAAAAAAAAGAAAAAGAAAAAACTTACCTTCTCGCCGCTTCCTCGCTGCATCTCTCCTCCGTAGTCCCTCGCTCTGGCCGGAACAGAAAGCACACCCAGGCTCCCCATAGCCAATCACAATGTTGCAATGCAGCGTTGTGATTGATCTGAGCACCGTGGTTCGGTGCTCAGACACTGACTGGGAGCCCAGGTATGTTCTTCACCCAGGCTGTAATGCAGCTTGCGTGGAGAACATGCAAAGTGCGCATGAATGTTTGGACAGCCCGAGACGGCTGGCCAAACATTCATGCACACT
Organism: Calotriton arnoldi; assembly: GCA_963921515.1. Classification (NCBI taxonomy): domain Eukaryota; kingdom Metazoa; phylum Chordata; class Amphibia; order Caudata; family Salamandridae; genus Calotriton; species Calotriton arnoldi. Next base: position 580,880 of record CAWUFW010003746.1, on the reverse strand, counting down.
TACACAGTGTGCTCACCACTCCCCCTGCTCCTGTAGTCAGAGCAGACCCACCCCGCACTGCAAAGCTGCCGCAGCAGGTCAAAATAAAATGATAATAACACAAGTTAAAATGATAATAACCCGATTTATTATCATTATATTTTTCCTTTATTTTACCCCCTGCTCCTGTAGTCAGAGCAGACCCACCCGCACTACAAAGCTGCCGCAGCAGGACAAAATAAAATGATAATAACACAAGTTAAAATGATAATAACCCGATTTATTATTATTATATTTTTCCTTTATTTTACCCCCTGCTCCTGTAGTCAGAGCAGACCCACCCCCCACTGCAAAGCTGCCGCAGCAGGACAAGATAAAGTGATAATAACACAAATTAAGATGATAATAACTCGATTTATTATCATTATCAAGTTATCAAGGTATACCCTTGACCTTGCCAGGTAGGTCGCTCCCCCGCCTCACAGCTCCGCCTGTGTTGTCCTGCCCGCTGCTGCTGCTGGTAAGCTCGCCCCTCTGCTTGTTGCCTCGGTGCCCGTTTTGCCTTCTGTTTCCCCTCGTTGCCCCCATTTTCTGTGCCCAGTTTTGCCTTCTGTTTCCCCTCGTTGCCCCCATTTTCTGTGCCCAATTTTGCCTTCTGTTTCCTCTCGTTGCCCCCATTCTCTGTGCCCAATTTTGCCTTCTGTTTCCCCTCGTTGCCCCCATTTTCTGTGTCCTTTTGCCTTCTGTTTCCCCTCGTTGCCCCCATTTTCTGTGCCCAATTTTGCCTTCTGTTTCCCCTCGTTGCCCCATTTTCTGTGCCCAGTTTTGCCTTCTGTTTCCCCTCGTTGCCCCCATTTTCTGTGCCCAGTTTTGCCTTCTGTTTCCCCTCGTTGCCCCCATTTTCTGTGCCCAATTTTGCCTTCTGTTTCCCCTCGTTGCCCCCATTTTCTGTGTCCTTTTGCCTTCTGTTTCCCCTCGTTGCCCCCATTTCTGTGCACAATTTTGCCTTCTGTACCCCTCGTTGCCTCTCTCCACTCCCGCCGCTGCGTCCCCTGCGGCCCCGCCCCCCTGACTGCCCATTCGCTGCCCCTGCCTCCCGCCTCCCAGCTGCTCCTCCCTCCCACCTCCCCATATATGGCGGCCGCTGCGCAGCCACGCAGCGGATGCGCGCAGCGGGCGCGCCGCTGCCCGTCTGCGCCCGTCCGTGCCTGGGCCGCGCCCAGTGCCAGAACCCCTGGGCCGTGCGCCCCCTGCTCCAGCCTCGAGGACCGACGCAGATACGATGCCACCACACTCCACGCTCTCAACCCCGGACAGACACACAACTGCTTCAAGGCCGCCCCGAAACACACTCATGGTCCCTTCACCTGCCGGAACTGCAGCTACACCAGCCTCAGAGCCACCGAAGCGCCCGCCAAGAAGGACCTCAACCACCTCCGATGCATCCTACTGAACACCCGCTCCGCACGCAAACACGCCGTCGAGCTCTGGGACCTGCTCGACACATCATCACCAGACGTCGCCTTCCTGACAGAGACCTGGATGAACGACTCCTCTGCACCCGACATCGCCATAGCCATCCCAGACGGCTATAAGATCACCCACAGAGACCGCATCAACGGAGTAGGAGGAGGAATCGCCATCGTCCACAAGAACTCCATCAGGGTCTCGGCCAGCACCGACGACTTTCTCTGCACCGCCGAACACATGCACTTCCAGATCCACACAGACCCCAACACCACCCTTAGAGGCACCCTTGTCTACAGACCCCCTGGGCCCCGACCCCAGTTCAGCGACTCCATCGCCGACTTCATCAGCACGCACGCCCTGACCTCTACCGACTACATCCTCCTCGGAGACCTGAACTTTCACCTGGAGAACAACAACGACAGCAACTCCACCACCCTGATCGACAACCTCGCCAACCTCGGACTGAGACAGCTCGTCACAACACCGACTCATTCCGCCGGCCACACGCTCGACCCCGTCTTCTCCTCAAGCTCCCACGTCTCCTTCAGCCACACCACGGAACTCCTCTGGACCGACCACCGCTGCATCCACTTCACCTTCCAGAAACCCACCACACACCACCGCACCCAACAGATCCCACGCCGCTGCTGGAGCAAAGTCACCGAAGACCAACTACGGGCAAACCTCGCTCTCAGCCCTCCCTCCGACCCATCCAACACCGACGACGCTGCCTGCAACCTCAGACGATGGATGGACGACTGTGCCAACACCCTCGCCCCGCTGAAAAAACTCACCTACAGTGACACCACCAAAAGAGCCAGCTGGTTCACCCCGGAACGCCTAGCTTCCAAGCGTACCTGCCGGAAACTAGAGAAGAAATGGCACAGTGATGACACCGGACAGCCACGCAGCCCACAAAGACGCCATCCGTAACCACCACCACCTCATCAGGTCCGCCAAGAGAATCTCCTTCAAAGACCGCCTCGACAACAACGCACACAACAGCAAGGAGCTCTTCAACATCGTGAAGGAACTCTCCAACCCCAGCTCCAACACCAACGACATCCCGCCGTCGCAAGCCCTGTGCAATTCCCTCGCCACCTTCTTCCACCGCAAGATCGCCGACATCCACGACAGCTTCAACACCCAGACAGCCCCAACTAAGATAGATGCACCAGACCCACCGCACACCATCGACCATGACCCCTTGCCAGCCTGGGCCAGCGTGAACATCGATGACACCATCAAGACCATGAGCACAATACACTCCGGCTCCCCGTCAGACCCTTTCCCGCACCACATCTTCAACAAAGCCAGCAGCTCCATCGCACCCCACCTGTGCAACGTTATCAATCTCTCCTTCAAGACCGCGACCTTCCCAGAGAGCTGGAAACACGCAGAGATCAACGCCCTACTCAAAAAACCCAAGGCGGACCCGAGAGACCTCAAGAACTTCCGGCCCATCTCCCTGCTTCTGTTCCCAGCCAAGGTCATCGAGAAGATCGTCAACAAACAGCTAACCCGATACCTCGAAGAAAACAGCATCCTGGACCCATCCCAATCAGGGTTCCGCAGCAACCACAGCACTGAGACTGCCCTCATCGCCGCCACCGACGACATCAGGACCCTGCTGGACAACGGTGAGACCGCAGCCCTCATCCTGCTGGACCTCTCCGCCGCCTTCGACACTGTCTGCCACCGCACTCTACGCGCACGCCTCCACGACGCAGGGATCCGAGACAAGGCCCTGGAATGGGCCACCTCCTTCCTCGACGGCAGAACCCAGAGAGTCCGCCTCCCACCTTTCCGATCCGAAGCCTCCGAGATCATCTGCGGCGTACCCCAGTGATCTTCCCTCAGCCCAACACTGTTCAACATCTACATGGCCCCGCTTGCACGCATCGCCAGACAGCACGACCTCAACATAATCTCCTACGCCGACGACACTCAACTGATCCTCTCCCTCACCAAGGACCCCCTCGCCGCCAAATCCAACCTCCATGAAGGAATGAAGGCCGTCGCCGATTGGATGAAGATCAGCCGACTAAAGCTGAACACGGACAAGACAGAGGTCCTCATCCTCGGCTCCAACCCCTCAGCCTGGGACGACTCCTGGTGGCCAACGACCCTGGGAGCAGCCCCGACACCCACCGACCACGCACGCAACCTGGGAGTCATCCTCGACTCAACGCTCTCCATGGCCAAGCAAGTCAACGCAGTCTCCTCCTCCTGCTTCAACACCCTCCGCATGCTTCGCAAGATCTACAGGTGGATCCCGACAGATACAAGAAGAACAGTCACCCAGGCCCTCGTCAGTAGCAGACTTGACTATGGGAACGCCCTCTACGCGGGAGCCCCGGCCAAGCTCATCAAGCGACTGCAACGCATACAAAACGCCTCCGCACGCCTGATCCTCGACGTACCACGCCACAGCCACATCACCCCCCACCTGAGGAACCTGCACTGGCTCCCCGTCGACAGGAGAATCTCCTTCAAACTCCTCATCCACGCACACAAGGCACTCCACAAGACTGGCCAGCCTACCTCAACAGACGACTCTTCTTCTACGTCCCCAACCGCCAGCTCCGCTCCGCCAACCTCTCCCTCGCCACCGTCCCTCGCATTCGAAGAACAACCACCGGCAGCAGATCCTTCTCACACCTCGCCGCCAAGACCTGGAACACCCTTCCACTAAGCCTACGACAGACCCAAGACCTGCTGACCTTCAGGAGGCTACTCAAGACCTGGCTGTTTGACCAGTAGCAGCACCCCCCCCCCCCTTTTTTTTCTCCCCAGCGCCTTGAGACCCTCGCGGGTAAGTAGTGCGCTCTACAAATTCTGTGATTGATTGATTGATTGATTATATTTTTCCTTTATTTTACTGCTAAAAAGCAGTGGGGTGACCACAGAGCAAATCCAAGAGCAGAAGTCAAATATTCTATACGTCAAAAACCCAATCTCTGAAAGAATCTTTCTATTGCTAATTCTAAAACAGGGGGATGTTATCGGTTGTAGATCGAATAAAAACACTTCAGCACCAATACGACCTATTTAGTTTTGCTTATTTGTGAAGAAGAGCACTAAACGGGTTAGGTATTTGTGATAGTTGAAAATAATGATAAAATATAAGTAACGATAAATAGCATGCATGCCTCTAACATTTGGCAAGACTACTGCCTATCTCATCCGTACGTCGGTTCAATTATCCGTTGTAACCTGCTTGGGATTTATAAACGGTGTGCTTTGTGTGCCCTGATCGTCTTATGATTACAAATTCTCACAAAAGCTAAAACAGCAACCCTACCTGCTAAAAGACTTGCTTTGCCTGGTGCCGTTGTATTGATTTTCCAGTTTCAGAGCCTGCTGGTAGATTACTTTTCCCAGTCCTGCAAAGCATGGTCCGTGCGCGTGACCTGCACCCTATCAGCAAGACACCTGTGCAGGCGGTGACAAGCTTCCAGCACCAACTCCATTAATAACTGGAACTCTCTGCAGGGACAGCTGAGTGACTGATTTTAATTAGAAAGAGAGTAAATTACCTGGATACTCGGGTGCCCCTGCCTGCTCTTCCCTCGGCCTTACAGAAAGGAAGAGTGACATTTTCAATTTTAGGTTTAGCGAGATACCTGTTGGCCGCAGATTATACAGTGGATATGGAGAATGTGGGGAGTCTCAAAATGAGGTCTCTGGTGGAATTTACAAGAAGGAGAAAGAGTGGGGGGCTCTTATTGGCCCTGGGGGTCTGTAGTTCAACAGAACCGTAGGGATTTTGGACACCAAGGCATCCTGTGGGAAGTCATTTTTGGTTAACAATAGTGATCATAGTAAGGACGTCGTAAACTCACGGACAAAGCCAGCCAGGCACCTGACATGGCACTTTGGTCTGTCATGTCCCGGACTGCCACTGCCTCCTGCTCCTGCCTCCCTCACAGGCTATCGTATGTAGAACGAGACTTCATTGCATTGAAGGCCAGAAAAGTCAGAGAAACATGACAATAAAGACGCTTGCCTCCTGTCTGGAGCTTCATAAATACACAGGTCCAGGGGACAGATTATAGCACCTCCTCTGGTGAAATCTAGTGCAATTGTTCTTTTGGTGCACACACAGTATGAAAGGAAATTTGCTCCATTCCATATTGCATAAATATTTTTGAGCCAGTGTAAATTACTGGACCAAACTGAATTCGTGTTGTGTTAAGCAATTAGGAAGAGAACAAATGCAACAATAACACATTTAAATGTGTATACCGAAACTTAGTTTATGGAAACCTCTGTTTTCTTCAGTCCTTCTTATAAAAGAAGCAACAATACTGCAAAATCTGTTTACTCCACATGTTATTGTGTACGCAGTAAAGTTGCTTAAAATGATTGAACTGGCCGCTAGATCTGTGAAAGACATCGGGCCCGATTCACAAAGGTAAATTTAGACCTGAAGTCTAACTTTAGACCTGAAGTCTAACTTTTCACTTGAAGTCTAACTTTCCACCTGAAATCTAAGGGCCCGATTAACAAAGGTAAAGTTAGACCTAAATTCTAAGGAGCTTATTTACAAGCCCATTGCGCCACCGGTCCATCACTTTTATTGCGTGGCTTTTAATGGCCTCTTAGATATGGAGTAAGGCAAAGCAGCGCAAGTCGCTGTGTGCCTGGGCATAGCGGTGGGTGTTTCCATGCAACGCCCATGGATTTTGATGCATTTCCAGATTTACAAGGACTTGTAAACCTGGGAATGCTTCAAAAGCCTACACCTCCCCAGGGGAGGCATAACTAGGAGCAATAACTTTCTTTCTTCTCATTTTTTCCTCTTTCTATGTGTGCTGCATTCTGCAGCACAGTAGGAGGAAAACGCCTCCATTGATTGTTTTTGTGCAGGAAGGTGTCCATTCCGCCACAAAAAATATTATTTCTATAACGCAGACACTCTTGCTACATGGTGGAAGGGTACCTGCAGTGACGCAAGGCAGCCAAAACAGCAACAGCACAGTGGGAAAGGACAGGAATGCTCTGTATATCATAAATACAATGGATTTCTGCCCTTTCCTTTTGATGCAGGACAGCGCAGCAAAGTGAGTTACTGAGCTGCTCTGCATCAAAAACCTGCAAATGAGGCCCTAAGTTTAGACAAAAAGTCTAACTTTACTACTTTTCAGTATTCACAAAGGGACTTACTAGTAGAATCTTTACGACTGCTGAGGTTCTGCACTCGAGCAGAGGTTACCCTTCGGGGTGGAATCTCCACACTTGGAGCGGAATGTCCACTCTCGAGGCAGAGTAAGTGCAATTTCATACACCTGCAGACAATTAATGCCACTTGCAACCCATGCACTACAAACCACATAAAGGCAGCACACATCCAAGCCTTTGGGTTTTGCACACCAATGCTTCACCTGCGTGCGCTGTGCCTTGTCTTGCCATCAGTATGTTATATGTGAGGAAGAAGAAGAACTTTACTGAGGAGGAAACCCAGTTGATTGTTAGTTTTGTAGTGAGGAACTAGAAAAAACTGCATGGTCTTCCTCCAGACCTCAGCAGTGAAACACAGAAGGCAGCCCTATGACAGCAGTTGGCTACTGCAATCAGTGCATTGGAGGAGGATTTACGGACCAGCACAGACATCAAAAGAAGTTGCAGGATGAGAAGAGGCAGGTGAAGGAGAAGTTCACCAGGATAGAGGTGGTCACAACTCTCCCGGGTGGGCAAACTGGACCACGTCTCCATCTCACCACTTGAGAAGGATGTCCTCTACACCATGCACTCCCAACTGCTGCATGGGCTGCCTGTGAATGATGACCTTAATGTGGTGCCAGGTAATATGTGATGATTTAAACAATTAGTTAATTTGATGAATGTGCACTACAAACTGAAAATGTGACTGTGAAAGTCACTTCAAGTTTGTGCAAATATTCATGGTGATTTAAACATGTATGCGTCTCATTTTCTCTATCGCACTACAAGTCCCAGAATCCTATTTGATAGAAATGTTAACTTCCAATTTCCTATTTACAAACAGTGTTCCATCACCGATTGTGATTTCATTTCACACTGGTATGGCACTTGAAAATGTGCATGATTTAGTGACCATCACAATTCTCTTCAAAATGCAGTTGAGTAAATATGTGAAAAGGTGTACATAATCATCATTTGTTGGTATTGTCTGCTGACCTCTTCTTTTTATTTCCACATACAGCCACAGTAGATCCACCCACTGGAGCAGAGGTCCCTGCACTTACAATAAGGCAACACCATGGTGCAGATCAACCTATACCACCGGCACAAACTGGTAGGTAAATATGACCAGAAGAGGGTCCCATTTACTACATTGCGAGCAGACAACCAATAGATATTTTACATAGAATCCATCTATAGTCTCACACTTGTGAACCGGACTAGGATACATTGTTCATAATATGTGTCAACTAGAATGTGACCTAAATACGCTCACATCATTTTAGGCCCTGTGACGTTGGCCAGGAAAACACCTACTATAGTGATCTCTGATCCATGTACAGGTGTGACATATGGTCAGACCCCACACACTGGGTGGAGGGTAGACCCTGGTAAGTATACTTACAAATTACTTTATTGAAGGCTCATATATTGGATTATATGTTAGCAGTATGTGTGTGCCTAACAGCCCTGTTGTCACTTATCTCCATTTGCTCAGACATGGCTCATAAGAGTATTCTACTTCATAACACCACAGTGTCTGCTGTCCCTGTCCTGCTGCTCTTTGGACCCCAGACTCCTTCCTTCTCTGTCCCTGCTCCACTCGGGAGCTAGTGCTGATATCTCCGCTAGCGAATTACAGTTCCCATCAGCCCCCCGGGAGGCGGGCCTAGACTGTTTTTGCACCTCCCTTTGCTGATTTATACCTCCTGCGGCTCCCGCCTCATGGGAAGTGTGTCGGCAGCACCCGGGCAAAACTCGGGCCAAGGGCAAGCCTATCTGTGCCTGTCAGAGCCTGGAGGGGGCTGGGCCATCCCTCTTTCGCCCACAGTACATGTACAGTGCCCTGCCGCGTTGTGTCCCCTGACACCGAACACAGCGCTCTCCCCTCAGCTCGACCTGCACCAGGCTCTCAGTAGCAGACTGCCCAGCTGCACCCCCCACCACTGGTAGCCTGGCCCAGCTGCTCCTGCCCTTGCAGTTCGGTTTCTTCCCTTTCCCTCTCTCCCTGCCTGCCCTGCATGCTGCAGCCCACCTGACCTGTCCCTTGACATGCACCTCTGCTGGGACCTCCTTTCTGCTTTTCTGCAAGCCTGCTGCTTCCCCACGCCTCACCTCCCATGTCACTCCCAGTCACACCAGTGGTGTTCCCTCACAGAGACCACCGCCACCCCCTCCTAGTGACGCCGCCATAGAGACCACAGCTCACCCAAACAGCGGACAAGCACAGATGGCACGCCGTGCACACGTGCGGACCTCACTCTGCACCAGGACTCCAAACACCATGGACCACAGATGCCAGAACAACAGCTTCTCCCAGGCCTCCCCCAGGACCACCGAAGGCCCCTTCTCCTGCCAGAACTGCCGCTTTCCCTGCACTACAAGGGAAACAACTGACACCATGTCCATCAGCCACACCATGTCACTCACACCCAGCAACAAGACCGGCGCGAATAGCAGGGAAACAAAGAGGGAAGACATACTTGGGGACACAACAACGGTGTTCTAGGCAGGTCATTGGGCCAACACAGACAATATGGCTGCAACCAAGGAAGTGATGGAGGAAATGAGGCTATCAAAATGTCTGGACTGTGACTCTCAGAACATCTAGATCTTGTTCTTCAGCTCCTGGATGCCCTGAGAGACCACAGTTCTGACATCTTCACTTGGCACCATCACTTCCTGGGATGCAGCCACTGGAGATACAACACAGGAAGGGGATTGGGTTGAACACAAGGGGTGTGGGGTGTTGGGGGAAGATGTCTCCCTCAGCTCTACTGGGCAAGCACTTGGAGGAGGAGTAGTAGCAGGGGGTACAGCTGGAGGACCTATGGACTGGGGACCCATCGGTAGTCAACATTTTTGTGGTTGCACTGCCAAATCTCACGTTGTTGCGATGTTTGCAGATCCTGGTTTATATTGTGCGTGAGATCATCCCTACATAGCGTAGATTTGGGTATGAGGTCCAGTTTTTCAACACAAACATACTACTGTGGCTCATCTTCTATCTCGTGCATTCTCCATAAATTATCCATGTGTTAGCAATGTCGGTAAGATGCAAGCCCCAGGCTGGAAATCTTAGGTCACTGAACAGTGCTGTAGCCTTCATGAAGTAAGTACAGCATAGCTGTTTTTGAATCACAGTTGTATACTGACAAACACATACTCATGGGTCTAAACATTGAGAGTCTATATACCAGCCTTTCCCACACAGAGACTCTAAATATAGTTGAAGAGGTCCTTTTTGAAGTAGATTGGGATTATCAAACACCCAGCAATGTTGTGCTGTTAGTGGGCTCTAACCGACAACTTCTTTAAATTTGAATGAACTTTGTACCTACAAATCATGGACCAACATGGGAAGCACCTTTGCGATGAGTATTGCTGGTCTCTATGTTCACCATCTTGAGGTACACGAAATCCTATGCTCTCAGAATCCCTTTCAAAAACACTTAAAATTGCGGAAAAGGTACATTGGCAATGTCCTCATCATATGGGAGGGCAACAAAGCCACCGCAAAAAACTACTTGAGTTGGCTAAATGTACAAAACGAGTTTCTAAAGTTTTCCCATACCCTGAATAGGAAAGAACTGGTGCTACTGGATCTAAATATCATATGTGACCAGGGTCTGCTCAAGACCACCACACATGAAAAACCAACTGCCAAGAACTGTCTCCTCCTGTATGACAGTTTCCATCCGCATCACCTCAGAGAAACCCTCCCTTTTGGACAGTTCCTCAGACTGAGGAGGAACTAAAAAACACAGGCTGATCGTCTGGCAACCAAACTAAAGGCCAGAAAATACCCCCCTAAAATTGTGCCTTGAGCTATGAAACGGGCAAAAAACATTAATAGGGAAGCCCTACTTGATATCCCCCCTCAAAAAGAGAAAGAGGAAAGACCCATTTGCATCACCACTTTCAACATTGCATCCAATCAAGTAACTAAGATCAGCAACAAACACAGGCATATTTTAAATAGTGGCTCTCATAAGTTCCACAAACCCATGTTTTCCCACAGATGGGGCAGAGTCTAAGAGACATGTTGGTACACACCCGCCCCCGGAAAACACCCACAGACAGAATACAATCACATGGTACAATATCACCCATCAAGGGCCACTTGACATTTCAGAGCTGCAGTACCTGCCATTTGACAAAGCTGACAGAAATAGTTTCTTTCAACAATAAAATGACATAGGAACGGAGACAATTCACAAACTGTAACACACAACGGGTGGTATACTTGATAACTTGCCCCTGCAACGTACACTATGTAGGGATGACGACATGCTGGAAAAAAAACAGGATCTGCGAACATCGCAGCAACCTGTAGTGCCACCATGCAACCACAAAAATGACGACTCACTACATAGAAAAAAGACACACAGCACATGGCTACCGATAGGTGATCCTGGAAAATATAGATGACACCGTGAATTGTGAGTCCAGACGTTTTCAGAAAGAACAACGTTTGGTGTTTTGACACAAGGCACATGTAGAGGGCCTAAATGATATCATACCATGGGGGCAGTTTACACAGAGAAAGGTTCCAACCACTTTGTGAAAGAAGAGTCATAGAACATAGTTGAGGATCCCCATCTGGTGCCCCTATATGCCTTTCTATGCCAAAAAGACATGCATGAATCATACCTGGGTATACATCCCTTATACAAGTGTCTACAGTATGCCAATCACACGCTGGTCACTATTACACCGGTAGACCAGGGCATTATTTTTGCACCCACATTATAAAAATAAATATATATTTCACAAAAAACATAGACATGAGATGAAGGTCACACTTTTGTGACCTGCACACTGGATCGAGTTTTGACCATTCTGATACTAATTTAAACTAAACCATCTGTTACCCACTCACCTTCATTATTGAAAGGATTTTTTACAATGGGGTACTTAACTCTGACATCTCCCCAAGTGCATTGCTGACAGCACTGCTTTGTGGTTTCAACAGCAGTGCTCAATTTATTTAAATTTATTTCCATGTCACCAGTGTGCTGGGGCGTCCAACAAGGTGCACAAAACCAGACTTTTTAGTTATGAGGTGCTTTACAGAAACTCTAGTCTGCTTTTACCCGACCTGCAAAAAAACCAGCTGACAGGCAACCCGAGCAGTCAATGGGATGCGGAAGTAGTTCCATTGATGGGTGCCATTTTGGGTATGTGGTTTAGTTTTTCAACACAAGCACGCTACGGTGGCTTGTCTTCTATCTCGTGCATTCTCCATAAATCATCCATGTGTCAGCAATGACTGTAAGATGTGGGCACCAGGCTGGAAATCCTAGGTCATTGAACAGGGGTGTAGCCTTGACAAAGTAAGTATGATGTAGCCGTTTTTTAATCACAGTTGTATACTGCCCAAAACAATTACTGTCTCTGACATATCGGCATTGCATCCTGTTTTTTACTTCATAGAGTGTGACTACAGGTTCATGGTGAGTTTTTAATTCTGTATTGTGCTCTATGTGTGTTTTGTCATTCACAATGCTCATTTGGTTTCACTAGAAGTGCCCTCCTCATTACAACTTTCTCACTAATGTTATCATAAGGAGGATATCACATTGAAGGAAAATACAACGTGCTCAGTCATTATGGCACATACAGTGGTTTATCAGTTTTAAACAATGTATATTGCCAGAGTCGTCCGGCAAACTAACTCAACCATTATGTTTTTACAGAACTACAAACAGTAACACCAAGTATGTGGTGTATGTATGTGTCTATACTTTTTAGCATGCAGTGTATGTGCAGCTAAATAATACAACAGGAGTGGTGTCAGGGAGTTAGTTTTCTTGAACCTGATGAAAAACCTTGGGTACAGCTTGAAACACGTTGACCTTTTAGAAAGGCAGGCACATTATGACCTACACTTTCTTGTTTCCCCCTGTTTTTAATCATACTGACTAGAGGCCTGAATAAATAGCAATTTACCTACTAGGCAGGTATTTTTAATCTCACTTTCCACTGTTGTATTCCACTTTAGGGGTCCGTATATAGGTTTTCCTGAATCATGTCCTTATATAGGCGCAATTCGCCTTGCCCTTATATAGGCATAGAATCCCAGTCCTTATTTAGGCATTAACCGTGCACTCCAAATACAGGCATGGTCACCGACATCCGTCCACCCTAACGTCACAACGAGTTCTTAGAAACCAGACCCTTAAGCTTCGGGAGTTCCCCTAGCACAGGACTATTGATTTCTCCAAGAACTCATCTATTATGTATGGACCGTTATACCTTAAGGGTTCATTCCTGACGTCTTCCTCTGTCCGACTTCACGTCAATGCTAACATTCCACGACACCTACCAGGTATAAATATACCTTCCCTTGCCCAAGCAAGTCAGAGGAGACCTCGACTTCAGAGGAGCCCGTATCCCGGCCTGACGCACTGAGAAGACGCTGTCATTCCTGCACGCAGACGAATCCAGCTTCCAGTGTTCTGACTCCCTTCGCGGGGTGTTAGAGTTCCAAGATACGGCAGGAGATTCCCACCTCTCTCATTCTCAAGGTATGGAGCTGACTAGAACCTAGAGGGACTCTTGGCATACTAGACTTAACATACTCTTAGTCTACCATACTAGAAAATACTCCACCTACTTCTATCTTTCCCTACACCTCGACTAGGTTAGGGACATTGGGGTAGAACTAGCTTAGAGACGCATCGAATGAGAACTCGCATTCTTAGCTCATGTTATTTATGTACGTGAATATATGCTAAAAGATAATGCTAGCGCAGTATTATTTATTTCTACTGCTTACGCTGTACATTATTTATCTTGCATACTGTCTTGTGATCATAACAGCACATATCTCTTACACGAGAAACAAGACTGTTCAATAAAACCCTTTTTATTGAAACGCCCGTCTTTCCTTTCTGTGTAACTCTGCAGAAACTAAGCATGCACGATTGAATGAGTGAAACTGTTATCTATTGTTTCCACGATTCTGAGACATGTTCCGCTTCTAAAGGGAAACAAAGTTGTCATGTTTTTCGGTTGCCAGAAACTACTCCCTTCTTGTTCTCAAGGAGTTTCTAGTGGCCTCTGAGCTAGCTGGCACAGGTAATTAAGTTTAATATAATCGATAGGGACATACCGACCTTAGTCCTATGTCAAACCTATAGGTTATATTATTCCAATGCGCAGAGCCTATTAGGGAAATAGGAACTACACTACATGGCGCCCAACGGTTTGGTAAGGCAGTAATTTAACGCTAGATACTGAGTAACTCATTTGTGCTTTTCTCAGAGACCCCTACTCACATACTCCATAAGACGTCCGGAGTGGGTAGGGTTAAATATCCGCCATAACTAAATAGGGAAGCACCCTATATATTAGTTGTTTGGTTTGTTCAACGTTGAAGGATACAGTGTTCCAAAATATTGTGCACCTTATCTTTTTGTTTCCTTGAAACTTGTTCTACATTTTTCAAAAAACAAAATGCCTGACTCCGACAAAGGTCACGTTGCGGGTCAACCAGCTTTAACAGCTTATAACATCACAGGTTTTATTAAAACCGAGGAGGGTGTCATAGACATCAATCCAAACTTAAGAAAAGCCATCACTCTAAAACTTATAAAACACGGCCTACCACCAAGAGGCGGTAGAGCAGTTTTCGTGATAGAGGCACACGAATCCTTTCAAACAGAGGTATTCTATTCATGGGTCATATTTCCTGAATCAAATTCAGTAACAAAACTGTTTCACTTCTACAAAGAAGATGATCCACCAGAGGAATATATTCCTTTCGAGGATATTGAAATTCCACTAACATACCAGGAGCATCAGCTCTGGTTTAAAGGCGCCCTAAAACATCACAAAAACATTACCAGGCTCGGTCCACTAGGTAGACCAGGAGCAACGTGGCCGATTCTAGCCGGCTACACACCTCATCCTGACATCGAAATAATGTCAGACGAGGAATTACTTACTCAATTTACAGAGTTAAAAAAAATCTACAGACAACTAGTCCAATATGTCATGCGGACTTTCACAGTCCAACCACCATTGACACTTCCAAATCAAACTCCTCAACAGGGGAATACACTACAAATTACATCACAGACTCTATACGCAGTCATGGGAAAAATGCCCACAAAACGTGAGCAGATTCCATTTTGGATAGCTCAAAAAATTACTCAAATAGAAGCAGTATTTCCAAATACTAGCCCGTATGAGAAACACAGAATCCTAACTATCAGTTTACCGATGGGGATCACACCACAACTGGAAGACTGTACCACTTGGGGCTCAGTCTTTGCTGCCATCTATACTAAAACACATGGTATTCCATCAATTGCAGTAATACCAGATGTCCTGAAACAAATTCAAAACGAATACGGGGCAGAGCCTGCTCTGAATTTAGGTGTGAAATTACTGAAAAATTTCGACCAGGTCTCAACAATAATATTATCTAATATTAAAGGGGAGGCAGCAGCAGTGGTGATCCGCCAACGATTAAGGGAATTCGATGTTACAGAACATCAAACTGAGCTACCCAGAATAATATAACAATCTTATGCAGAATTAGGCAGAGATAGTTTGGGTGGAAGACCAGTGAAGCCAAAACTATCTGAAAGTCCTGAGAAGGACTCTATTAAACAAACTCCTACATCTTCTAAAAAGAAGTGGGAGACTAATAAAAATAATTCAGAGAAACGTTCTCAATCCCGAGGTAGGTCTCCTCAAAAGGAGCCCTCTGAAAGGAGGTATAACCTCAGGAATAGGGATAATTTGAAAAAGCCTGACAGGTATCAAGATACTGATACACGTTCCTCTCGTACCTTTCAGATCTCGTCACAGACATCGGAAAGAAGAGGACGGTCAGAACATAGAGAAGAACGCGTGAAATCGAAAGAGGACAAACACGTTCCAAGAAATAAATCAAAACCTCAATTCTCAAAGAAGAAGGTAGCAGGTCTGAAGGTCAGACATGCAGAGGATACTGAGAACACAACTCAAGAACAGAGAATGGGCTCAGACAATGCTGGACAGTGCAGCAGAAGTCACAATAGCTCGCCAGAACCTGAAGGAACTTCTGGAGATAGTGGACTTGAATGAGTACATTACAGTTGAGACTGTAGACACCAGGGTTAGTACTCCACAAAAGTTATATGAAATAACACTCCGAATGGAGGGAGACATACCTAGACAGGTGAAAGCACTTTTTTGGGAAAAACTTTCAAGGGGCTATGACATACTTCTAGCAGAAAAAGACTGGCCACCACAATTTGTCAGGGAGTGCCCACATGGCGAGGACATTATTATGCCTGCCTTCTCTAACCATATTCCAATTCACCTAAAATACACTTATGCCAGGAAATGGGCAGTTGCCCAGGCCCCAGCATTATACAAAAATCATGTAGGATGGGATGAGGATTCACCTCACCATAAAATACATCTGAAAAATGAACCTACTGCACAAAGGCAGTACCCAATAAAGCAAGAAGCTAAAAAACAGGTTAGGGAGATCTTAGATCAACTTGAAAACCAAGGGGTGATTGAAACATGCACCTCTTCAATGAACAATCCTTTGTTTCCTGTCTCCAAACCAGACAATACCTATCGTCTAGTTTTGGATTACAGACACTTAAACACTTGTTCAAAAACATTTGCAGTGCAAAATGCACATAGTGCAGCATTAATGAATAACATTGTGCGTAAAAAATATAAAACCACATTAGACATCTCAAATGGTTTATTTTGTCAAAACATAGCACCTGGAAGCAGGTACTTAACAGCTTTCTCAATATTGGGGACCCAGTGTCAATTTTGTCGACTCCCACAAGGGTTCAAGAACAGCCCGGGGTTATTCTCAGCGAGAGTAACGGAGTTACTACAAATTTATGACAATGAGGCATTGTCATATGTCGATGACATCTATCTGACAGACGATGACCTGGACAAACACTTGAACAGGGTGAGCACCATTATACTGGGCTTCGCCTCTGAGGGCTACAAATTCAACCTCAAAAAGTCCAGAATTGCCCATCTCAATGTCCTGTTTCTAGGATATGAGCTTTCAAGTGAAGGCAAGAGCTTGGCAGCTAACTTTTTAGAAAGGTGTGCGCTGCTCCAACCTCCAAAGACGCTGAAAAATTTACAATCCATCCTGGGTTTCCTAAATTTTGGAAGAACTTACATTCTAAATTACGCAGAAAGGGTTAAACCTCTCTACGCATTAATCAAACCTGATTTTTCAATCAAAAATTGGACACAAGAACACACAGAAATCTTGCGTTCACTCCAAGCTAACATGTTAGCAACAAATCACTTACAAACACGCGTAAGTCAACGCAACTTAGTGATCCGAATAATTTCGGGTCAATGCGGATTCACCTACTTAACATTTAATGAGGGTGAAAAAGTACCAATTGCATACAAATCACACTTGTATACACAAGCAGAAATGCGCTTCACTTCAACTGAAAAATTCTGACAGCAGTTCAAACCGCAGTAGCAAAAGAAAGAGCTCTAGCCCAAGGGAAACGCATTATTGTCGTAACCCCAGTTCCGGCCTTAGAGGCGGTAACTAAAGCAAGCATTCCAAATGCTTAAGCATTACATCCGAGATGGATACAATGGGTTAATTCTCTTGCTGCAACAGATGTTGAATATGTTTTTGATCCCGATCTAAAAACACAAGCATTCCTGCAATATGAACATGAATGTCCTCTGCCTACTGAGATTCTGCCTCTCGATCAGTACGAATTCATAATTTACACTGACGGATCCGCACAACCCGCAACAGGGAGTAAGCAAGCTTACAGTGCAGCGTGTGCAATCGTTAAAGGTCACATGCACGATGGCAAATTCAGACCTATGGTCACAAAAACCAAGTCTCTAGGAGATTGCACAGCTCAGCGAGCTGAACTACAAGCATTCAAACTGGCACTTGAAAGTACAGATCGAGAATTCCCCACACTAATAGTGTGCGATTCTTTCTACTGTGTGCAGTCGTATAATGAATATATACAAACTTGGCTTGAAAACGGGTTCAAAGATGCAAAAGGTGGCACAATAAAGCATAAAACGCTTTGGGAACAAGTAGTTCAGTTAAAAAGCGAACTACCAAAGGCTCACGTGATACATACACTGAGTCATCAACGTGATGGCGTTCACGTTGCAGGGAATTCATTGGCTGACGAAGCCGCAAAGGGGGCTGTTCAGACGGCTTCCGTAGCTGCGATCACTCGTTCAAAAACGAAAATAGACAGTGAGATAATGTTGGCTGTCAATGCTACGAGCAAAGGCAGTGGTGCAGCGTTACCAAAAAAGTTTCCACTCAAGTACTCATATGTAATTGATGCGAACAACGCTCCTTTTGCTCGAATCCCTGGAGTGGGGGATAGGGTAATTCCAAACAAGGAACGCAGATTAGGACTAATCCTACCAACACACGAAGGGATAGCTTCTGCCCATGCAGGCATTTCTGCAACAGTATCTTTACTAACACAAAGATATTGGTGGCCTGGCATTAGGAAGCAGACCAAGAACTATGTTCTGAAATGTGAAATTTGTCAACAGATGAAAGTCTCCACAGTGAAACGTCCTGCGCAGACACCCCTGTTAATTTCAGACAAACCATTAGCTTGTGTTTACCTGGACCACTGCGGTCCCTTGCAAAGGGACGGTAACTATAAATATATCATGGTCGCAGTAGATTCTTGCTCTAGGTTCCTATGGATATGGCCTCAGCGCTCGGCTGACGCTCGAACTGTTATAAAAGATTTGCGAGTCTTTATCGGCACATACGCAATAGGCACGCTACATTCTGACCAGGGCCCTGCGTTTAGCTCTCGGGCTTACAAAGACGCCATGGCCAGTCTGGGCGTTGCAATGCGGTACTCCTCTCCATTTCATCCTGAGGGAAATTTTGTTGTGGAAAGGAAAAACCGGGACATAAAGCAGTCTATAACAGCTAGGGTATTAGGTTCGGGTGATGGGTGGGTCAAACATCTATATGGGGTCCAACGCTCATTAAACAATTTGCCAAGAAGTTCTCTAGGGGGGGTCACTCCATATGAGGTCCTATTTGGGACAAGAATGTGGGTGCCAGATCTGGAATGCAGTGGCACAGTGGTGGAAAATAAACCCTTTGATATCAAAGATCGTTTGGCTGTTTTACAGGACTTAAATGAACTAAGAACGAAACAAAGCAACGTATTCCTGCAGCCAACCACCACTGGGGAAAAACCGGCGGTCCCAGCAAGGCCTGTCTGGATTCCAAAAGTTGGGGATCTAGTCAGAGAGAAAATTGCGGACAAGAAGGAATTTGGACCTTCTTACAGACAACCAGTACCTGTCCTAGCCATACACGGAACAAGAACAGTACTTCTGCCGCCCCTTGCTGGAAGAAAGGAGAAAAGATTTGTGTCCATCGACCTCATCAAACCACAGTATGTGGCCAATACTAAATAGTAGGCCTCGTGGACTCCGACCTAGTAGCAGACACACTCCTCTCGCTACTATCCAAGAGGTTCAGACTGAAAGACTGATAACCATCGAGACTTCAGCAGTAACAGATGAAGGACTGAGCAACAATGCTATGGAACTCATCCCTCTTGAAACACAAGTAACAGTTCGTCCAAATACACCTGTCTACACCAATGTAACAAGTGATCAACTGGTCCCAGCGATTTCTACAAATCCTGATGCAATTCCAACAATTGACAGAACTGCTTCTGGCTACTTCATTAACTTTGATACGTTTTCCGAGGATCCAAGTGAGCCCGAGTCGTCGCCAGCATCAAAAACTTTTAAACAGCAAGTACAAGACTTTTTGCATTTTTTGAAAAAGACTTATCTAGTTTCACCATGGATTGAACTTTGGGTTATTTCTGGAATATTTTTCTTCCTGCTTTGGCTAGCTTTGGTTATGACTATGAGCGTGCTTATAAATGGGAGATACATCCATTTGGACATTGAAAGAAAAGAAGTGAACTTACTTTTGAAACCTCACAAATCATCCCATCGTGAAACAAGAGACTTGTCTGCAGTGAACATCACAGCCGTTCCTATACAGGATGGTATAGTGTGGGACAAAACTGATTTTGATATTTTTGGCCCGACGGAACATTTGAACATTCCACATTTATTTAAGATTTCACTAAGTGATTTTGTTTCATCCAGTACCTTTTCTGATGATTGGGACTTTGAAACTGTGAATGATATGATGTTTGACCTAGAAAAATCTGCTGCATTTTCTAATAATGAATATTTAGAGGGTTCATCAGACTATGAACAGCTGTATTGCTATAACCACTATGGTCATCATTTTTTGCATAAATCTGCAACACCTAGAAATGTGTTTATGTTTAACCAATGGGAGCATTGTCCTACACCACCAAAAGGTAGTTCAAAAACATTTGCTAAAAAGTTTCCATATTTTTCAGGATACAATACATCTGATCCAGAAACATTTTACTATAGAAATGTAAACAAAACAGGACTGAAAATTATGTTAACAAATACAAAACAGATTTACTCTGCAGCTTTTATTGCCCAACTGTCTAGACAGGGTTTCGACTTATGGAAAGACACAATAGACACAAAATCTGTCTGGGGTACTAAAGATTGGCAAGTGCAGGGGATAGAAGCTTTATTTAGAGCCTGTATCGTCCCTCAACAAATAATGTTTTTGAATGACACGGTCCAACAAACGTCTTGCCTTGGGTTAGCCAAGATTAAAGACATGAAAAATCCTTCTGTACCAACACCTGCAAGTGATAACAATACACAGGCAGCGGTTACAGTTGACACCATACTACAACTCAACAGAACAAATCCTGATTGGAGAAAATGGTTGATCTGGCCCACAGACACAAACAACTGTCAAGCGAGATTCCTGAATAAAACACAGGGGTTTACTATTCACAGGCCAGACCCACGATACGTCCAAAGACAGCATCCAGGGGTAGTAACAACATACAGTGTAGGAAAATTATGCCTCGATTGGCTGCAGAAATCTACACTTAAGGATGTGAAACAACACTTATCTTTACTTAAAGAAGACGCAGACCTTAGGGAATTCTTGCTTGGACCAAGAAAACCGCGTCAAAAACGTTTCATATATGCCGGCATTTATGCTGCTTATAATGAAGCATGGAAGGTGTCACAGATGGAGGCCGCAGAACGAATACGTGAACTTGATCGTATTAACTTAGAGAAAACTCTCTCTGTGGTCGACAATGGGTTAACAACTTTGTCCTCCAGAATTTATTCATTGGACAGTATTGTATCCTCTGCTATCGACATACTGGAACAAGATTTAGCCATGTTACAGCAAGGCCAGTCTCAGTTACGTTCTATTATGTTATTAAGCTGGACGCTGCAATCTTTGCGTGCGGGCTATGTGCCTTGGCGTTTTATCAACACGACGGCTCTGTTTGCAGAATACAATCTAACTGATAAACAGATCGAACTGGCACAAAGGGGAGCAAAGTATACAGTACTGAGCATTGAAAAACTTGACAAATTACCATTCACAGTGGCAGAAAAACCAGCTACAGAATGGCTTATTCACGGCAAAATTAGTCTACCTGTGACTACTTTCCAGTTTCAGTATTGCCTTAAACAGATGCAAGCAGGCAAATATGAAAGGTTGGGTAAAGAATACATTAAGACATCCTGGAATTTACCTTACACCTATAGATGTTGGAGTGGGGATCGTGAAGTGTTTCTAAGCGGTACACACTGTGAAAGTGCACTAAGCGGTTCACTGATTTGTCAGGACATTTCTTTACACGGGGCTTGTAATGGTTCTGTGGCAAACTTGTCCTGCCACCAGCAGGGTACACCAGCTGCTGTGATTAATCCAACGTTTGGACAACTTTCTAATGGGAGTTACCTCATGTTGAATGATCAGAGTTGCTGTGGCATGTTGCCAGGCATCCCATATCTAGTAACGGTCAACTCCAGGGTCACTTGCTGTATGCAAGTATTGTTTGCCCCAATAGACACAGTCAGGGAGTCGCCTCTATGGCCTTCGTTGAATGTCTCTTTTATTCGATTTGATACTTTAAGCAGAATGATAGCCATGCTTATACAACATCAGTGCCTTTGACCTCGGCCAAAGAAACCTATGATCTACAAGTTGCAAGGACTTCGGCTGAGATACAAGCTTTAATTCGTACAAACTGCCCTATACATTTCGTAGAAATGATAGGACGTATCTTTAACATGTCTGATACAAGCGGAATTGTACATGTATTTAAGAGCATCTGTTCCGGACTATTAGCACCTTTCCAGGCTGTCCTCGGAATCATCCCAAACTTCGCACATTCGGTGTTTGGTGGTGTGCAATTAATTCTAGCACTTGTTGCAGGAATTCTGTTTCTATTCCTCCTACTACGCTATGGCAAGCCTCTTCGCCAACATCACTCCGAGCGATGTGGAGAGAGCCCTCCTTGAACGGAAATGCTGTGAGCGAATAGTACAGCTTTTGGGCATGCCTCGTCTACGGGAACTTAATACAACGTGGTTCCTGTCATTCAGACCAATCTGGCAAGATTGCATCTTACCTGTTCTACGCTGCCTGTTTTGCGGTGAAGAATGCGTGCTAGACACCTGTCTAACACTCCCATCAGTCATGCCAATGGATATCGATACTCTGCTGGACCCGATAACGGCCCATGCTGTGTGTTGTCCCCAGAGGCTTCCAATCCTGATGGCGGCATTCATTGAGATCTCACAGACGCTTCCGGCTGCTGCTGAGGTACGAGATGGATCAACGGGCACACAGGTAACAACGGACGCGAACATTGCATCTTCTGCTGAAGGCGATGTTTCTCATCTCTGTGCAATTAACCTTCTGAACGAGGTGTTCCAAATGTCACCGACTTCGGTGGATGATATTTTGGCTACGGACATAGATGATCTAATGTTTACGCCAGACCCATACACTGACTTTGATTCGGCTCACAGTGTACCAGGGCAACAATGAAATTTGGCCTTCGTATTTTTCAAACTTGGAACTTTTCCCAGAATTGAACTTTTTTCCTTTTAAGTTTTTGAAATGACATGGCAAATGAACAATCTGCTTACAGTCGAACTAGTCTTATAAAACGGACTTCTTTGAATACTTCCAGGGACACATTGTCACCTTACTTGTCTAACATTTCATTTACTTCCATGATACGCAATGGCTTTGATTGTAAGAACTTATCGACCATTTCATCATATGTATATATTACTGTTTCAGTCACGTTGCATTCCACTTCCGTTATATGCTTAGAATGAAAACAATGCTTTAAATGTACAGTACCTATGGCATTTCAACAGTTTTTAAGCTTCTTTTAAAATGCTTTTAGAAATGTTTTTAGTAATATGTGGTACTCAATTTTATGTTTAGCATTTAAATGTTTAGCATTTAGTATTATCGTTCAATCGAAGATGGAGTGGATGTTGTATTCCACTTTAGGGGTCCGTATATAGGTTTTCCTGAATCATGTCCTTATATAGGCACAATTCGCCTTGCCCTTATACAGGCATAGAATCCCAGTCCATATTTAGGCATTAACTGTGCACTCCAAATACAGGCATGGTCACCGACATCCATCCACCCTAACGTCACAACGAGTTCTTAGAAACCAGACCCTTAAGCTTCGGGAGTTCCCCTAGCACAGGACTATTGATTTCTCCAAGAACTCATCTATTATGTATGAACCGTTATACCTTAAGGGTTCATTCCTGACGTCTTCCTCTGTCCGACTTCACGTCAATGCTAACATTCCACGACACCTACCAGGTATAAATATACCTTCCCTTGCCCAAGCAAGTTAGAGGAGACCTCGACTTCAGAGGAGCCCGTATCCCGGCCTGACGCACTGAGAAGACGCTGTCATTCCTGCACGCAGACGAATCCAGCTTCCAGTGTTCTGACTCCCTTCGCGGGGTGTTAGAGTTCCAAGATCCGGAAGGAGATTCCCACCTCTCTCATTCTCAAGGTATGGAGCTGACTAGAACCTAGAGGGACTCTTGGCATACTAGACTTAACATACTCTTAGTCTACCATACTAGAGAATACTCCACCTACTTCTATCTTTCCCTACACCTAGACTAGGTTAGGTACATTGGGGTAGAACTAGCTTAGAGACGCATCGAATGAGTACTCGCATTCTTAGCTCATGTTATTTATGTACGTGAATATATGCTAAAAGATAATGCTAGCGCAGTATTATTTATTTCTACTGCTTACGCTGTACATTATTTATCTTGCATACTGTCTTGTGATCATAACAGCACATATCTCTTACACGAGAAACAAGACTGTTCAATAAAACCCTTTTATTGAAACGCCCGTCTTTCCTTTCTGTGTAACTCTGCAGAAACTAAGCATGCACGATTGAATGAGTGAAACTGTTATCTATTGTTTCCACGATTCTGAGACATGTTCCGCTTCTAAAGGGAAACAAAGTTGTCATGTTTTTCGGTTGCCAGAAACTACTCCCTTCTTGTTCTCAAGGAGTTTCTAGTGGCCTCTGAGTTAGCTGGCACAGGTAATTAAGTTTAATATAATCGATAGGGACATACCGACCTTAGTCCTATGTCAAACCTATAGGTTATATTATTCCAATGCGCAGAGCCTATTAGGGAAATAGGAACTACACTACACCACATAAGACCCCCACTCCTATTTTTGTCATCATTTTACATCATTTAATAAACAACAAAAAAATGCTCCCACATACACATAGGTCGTAACACACCCCGCTCCACAGCAGAACAGGATAGACCCGATGATGAAGCAAGCCACCAATGGGCAACCATGGTGGGTGAGGGTTGTATAAGAAAACCTAGCGTTTTCTTTTTTTGGGGAGAGTTAGTCAATACAAACAGTAGGGTTCTTTTTGGTTCTGATAAAATAGAAAGGAGAACGAGCTCCTCTGATTCGGTCTCCTCTTTCTGCCCCGTTTGTTTGGTAAATACCAATCATCATTGACAAGAGACTGTGAAACCACATAAAGGCTGTAACATAACTGGTTGCTTAAGAGTAAAAGTGGCAACCAGCTGGTCATGCACATGAATACCCTGCCCTCTGTTTTGAACAATGGCCCTGTTCCCTGGACTCAGACCTATGTGAGGGTTCAGAGGTATGTATAAGCCATGATTTACTGCAATGTTATGCAAGGCACAAAAGGCTACTATTATCTTGCACACAACTTAATGGGAGTACAGCAGCACTCACCATGTATGGTCGAGACATTTAAATTGCGACTTTCAGAGACCAAAAGTGTGCTCTATGATGGCTCGTGTACGTATGTGTGTCCTATTGTACCAATGCTGAGGTACAGTGATTGCATATCTGTATGGTTTGAGGAGATAAGGGGAGAGCACATATGCAGCATCATTTGAGTGTATGAAATGGTTCATGAAGTATCTGTTGGGGTAATATATGTATCACAAGAATTAGTAATTTATAACGGTTGTGTATATTAAAACAATAATTATACATATCAGAATTGTCTGGTGCTTGAGTTCTTCCCCAGAAGCCCCATGTTGCCAAAATCTCCCACTGCCAGCCGTTGGGTGAAGGGTGACCTGAGGAATGTAGCTGTCATGTGTACTGCCTGGGAACATTGAATGCACATTAGTAAAGCAGCCATTGTCATCACACATTCCCTGCACGTTGATGGAGTGCCAGCGGTGTCTGTTGCAGAAGATGTGTGCATTGTGGCGAGGTGGCTGAACTGCCACATGAGTGGAATTAATTGCAGCTATCACACATGAAAAGCGGGAATAGAGGTAGAAATCCCTAGCAACCCTTTGCCTTCCTGCTAGTGTATGTGGCATACGTATGTAGAGATGCACCCTCCCATTGATGCAACTCAGAACTTGACGCAAGTATTGGTACTGGCTTGCTTGAGAAATGCCCATGAGGTCACTGGACACCCTCTGGAAAGACCCAGCAGCAAAATAAATGGAAATGGAGAGCTGCTAGGAACTTGACATAGGCTGGGAGGGCATGGTAGAGGCATGTCTCAAAGTCAAGATCCTACTCCCACTCGCAAACCATGTCCAAGGTGACATCAAGGGCAAAACAGTATCTGGACCTAACATTTTGGCTGCACATCCCAAAGAGGTTAATCCTTTGCCTTAAGGTCCTCTCTGCTCTCCTCCTCCTTCTCCTCATATCATTCTGTCACATCAGAAGGGTCAAACCGACAAACACATTCACCAACATGTTGTAAGGTCTGAAAGGGTTTGCATGTCGCAGCTCTAAGTATCGGTATACAACCAGGCTGGGATTACTAACGACTTTCAGCTGGAGCTGGGTGGGGGGATGAGAGGCACCTACACAGGTGTACGGTGTGCTTGGGAGAAAGTTAGAACTCTGATGTTTGATCAGAGGTTTTGGCTTGTATTTTACTTTCACATTTGGGCTTTTTGTGGAAGTCATTACATGACATATAACTAATAGTTAAATGTGCAACTGTAGTAGGGATGTGGTGTCATTCATACTTGTGATGTTCTGGTTGCCACTTGAAGGGTCACATGTATAGGCTTCTGGTATTGTTTATTACATGATATTTGTACACGTTTGTAGTGGTGTGTGTTGTTGCCATCACATTTACCCCTCCAATACACTCTCTACACATACACATATTTAACAGGAAAGTGCCTACATGTAGCTCTATTAAATTCTAAATGCGGTGTTTTGTGCTATGTAGGTTGTAAAACTAGATGTCATAGATTTCATGATGTGTTTGTCTAGGCATATGTGTTGGGGTATACATCAATGAATGCCCTCTTCTATCACTGTGTTGTGTTCCACCCCTATAGCGGAGTCTTCACCCGATTATGGGGATTCCACACTCGGGCGGAGATTCCAACCGAGTATAGAATCTTTGCCCCCACCGCAGAACCTCCGCCCGAGCATGGAACCTCCGTCCTGAGTACTTCTGGTATAGTTTCTTACACAATATTTGTACTCGTTTGTAGTGGTGTGTGTTGTTGCCATCACATTTACCCCTCCAATACACTCTCTACACATACACATATGTAACAGGAAAGTGCCTACATGTAGCTCTATTAAATTCTAAATGCGGTGTTTTGTACTATGTAGGTTGTAATATAGATGTCATAGATTTCATGATGTGTTTGTCTAGGCATATGTGTTGGGGTACACACCAATGAATGCCCTCTTCTATCACTGTGTTGTGTTCCACCCCTATAGCGGGGTCTTCACCCGATTATGGGGATTCCACACTCAGGCAGAGATTCCACCCAAGTATAGAATCTTTGCCCCCACTGCAGAACCTCCGCCCGAGTGCGGAACCTCCGTCCTGAGTGCGGAACCTCCGCAGTCATTAAGTTACTACTTGTAAGTCCTTTTGTGAATACTAAAAAGTAGTAAAGTTAGACTTTTGTTCTAAGTTTACCTTTGTGAATTGGGCCCTAAGTCTCGACTTCAAGTCTTAATTTTGACTTCAGGTCTAAATTTAGGGCCCGATTCACAAAAGTAATGTTAGACCAAAAGTCAAACTTAAAACAAAAGTCTAACTTTCTACTTTTCAGTAGCCACAAAGGTAAGTTACTACTATTTACTTTACTACTAGTAACCTTACTAGTAGTAAGGTTACTAGTAGTAAAGTTACCACTAGTAATATTACAAGTAGTAAAGTTAATATTAGTAACTTACTTTGTGAATACTGAAAAGTAGTAAAGTTAGCCTTTTGGTCCAAGTTAGACTTTTGGTCTAACTTTATCTTTTGCGAATCAGGCCCTCAGATCGTACCCATGCAGAGGTTGCACATGAGTGTGAAAGTTATTGAGTGCTTTCATTAGTAAATGGATATTAGTGACTGTATGTGTGAATGAGTAAAAGAGTAATGGGTTGAGTGTGTATGGTAGTGAATTAGTGAGGGAGTGACAGTGAGAGGATTTGATATGAGTGCAGTTTCCAGTTTGCAAGTGTGCACTTAACTCACAAATGGCAGAAAACACACCTTCAAAGTGAGTGCATTCTAGATAATCCCAGTGGAGACACCAGAGGAGTAGCCCTCATTGGTTCTCTGTTGGAGCCCTCTGGTCGTGGTCCTATTTTTTATCTAGACAGGAACCCCTTTGTCAATGGCTCCTGGTTTTCCTGCTAAGGCTCAATCCTGAGTGAGGCAGAGAGAGATCTCTGTGGGAGATACAACCCAACCAGATTCCAGGTTTTACCGTGTGAGGGAATGACCCGTTAAAATCAAGTGTGCGCAGAAATGAGCTCTGGACTTGCATGTGGTATCAGATGAGGAAATTTAATGTTGAGCACGTTGTTCCCCATTCTGGGCCAGCAACCCATGATGGCCTAGCAATTCCTCCTTCAGTTACTGGTCATCTCAGAATTTTGGAAACTGGGTGGAGGCAATTCTGAGTTGGGCCCTGAGGGGGATAACAGCCCACCTGATTATGAGTACACCTGGTGCAGACGTATATAAGCGTGGGGAGCCCCTCAATTTCAACATCCCAAACCTGTCACTGGAAAAGATCATCAACAATCAACTCATGACACACCTGGAGCAGAACCAGCTGCTCGAAGCCTCACAAACTGGCACCGCAGCAATCACCGAAACCGCCCTGATTGCACCCACCGGGGACATCCGAATCCTCCTCGACGGAGGAGAAACAGCAGCTTTTATCCTCCTCAACCTCTCAGCTTCCTTTGACACTATATCCTACCACACACTGATTTAAAGACTCCACCACATCGGAATCCAAGGGGACTCCCTCGGATGGATCACCTCCTTTCTCACCAGAAGAACTCAGAGGATCCAGCTCCCACCTTTCACCTCTGAACCCAAGGAGACCACCTGCGGTGTCCCCCAGGGCTCATCCCTCAGCCCCACACTCTTCAACACATATATGACCCCGCTAGGCAACATTGTCAGATCCCAAGGTCTCAACATAATTTCCCAACTCATCCTCTCACTCACTGACGACCCCGCCACCACCAGAACTAACTTCCACAGATGCATGACAAACATCGCTGCCTGGAGGAAGAACATCTGCCTGCAGCTGAACACAGACAAGATGAAGTACTGATCTTTGGCAACAGCAGCAACACATGGAAGGATTCCTGGTGGCCATCAGACCTAGGACCCGCACCCACTCTCTCCAACCACGCCAGAAACCTCAGAATCATCATTAACAACAAGCTCACCATGAAATCAAAGATCAACGCTGTCCCCTCCGCCTACTTTCTCACTCTATGCATGCTACGTATGATCTTCCAATGGCTTCCCCTACACATGAGACGCACCGTGGCACATGCCCTCATCACCAGCCGACTGGACTACGGTAATGCCCACTATGTAAGAATCGCCGCACACCTTATACAGAGACTTCAGCCCATACAGAACGCTGCAGCCAGACTCATCCTCAGCCTTCCTTGATGAACCCACATCACACCCCACCTCAGGAAACTCCACTGGTTCCCCGTACAGAAGAGATGCCAATACAAGCTGCTGACCCACACACACAAGGATCTAAACAACCAAGGACCTGCCTACATTAACCACACCCTGAACTTCCACCAACCATATAGAAGAGTATGATCCGCCTCCCTTTCACTTGCCCATACTCCCTGCATCTACCGAAGCAAAAGTGGAGGACGATTCCTCTCCCACATCGCAGTAAAGACCTGGAACAGCCTCCCCATGCACTTCCGTACCATCACCTAACTTCTGGAATTCCGAATGGCCCTCAAGACCTGGCTGTTTGAATAAACCTCCGGGGTCTGCAAGCGCCTAGATACCCTATTGGGTGATTATCAGCGCTATTTAAATCCTGATTGATTTATTCATGACCTCAATAGAACAGCCACAATTTTATGAATCAGAGGTGGTGTTAAACCTCAGTTTCATGAGGCAATGTATCCCCGTGGTGAGGCACATCCTAATCCATCAAAAAATTCAGAAATACAGTCAACTAAGTAAAAGGGCCCATTCAATAACTGAGCTCTAGATCAGTGGAATAGTTTAAAGAATGTATTTACAAAAATTCAAAAGTGTGGTACAAAATAATTGCCATGAAGGATCTTAGCAAATAAAAGATTACAGAGCACTACAAAAACGGTAATTATTCTTAGGCTCAAGTGGGCAGCAAAATCACAAGAGAAATGTACATAATCCCTAGCAGCATTCAGGAAAACTCTGGCTCACCTAAAATCGAGGGTTTTCATACATTATTTTCAAATAGGAAATCACTAAAATTGCAGATTTGTTGTGGCATGAGCTCATGTATTACTTCCTAGTATGTCAGAGCACAGTTTTATTAAGTGCCATATTGCCTTAACACCTAAACACTATGCCACTACATCAATATTGATTCTGCCCACTGGATGTTAATGCCATCCAGAGACGGTGGAACAAACTAGTTAGATGAACAACCTCAAGCTATTAGGAATGAATATGTATAGCGAACTAGCAGAAGAATCTTGAAGTAAAGTTTCAGTTTTATGACTGGTCAGGAAAGATTCATAGAGAACTGTATGAACAATGGCCATGGAAATAAACAAACATGATTCTGCTTGACTGTATGCTACAGAAATAACAAACAGAGAAATGTACAGGGGGAAAGACAGAAGAAACATGGGGGCAGATTTACAAGAAAGTGACGCATCTGTAAAGATGCGTCACTTTCCATGCGCCACCCTGAGAAACCCTTGCGCCACTATTGATGCGCCGTATTTACAATACGGCGCACCATGGCGCAAAGATTGACAGATGCGTCAGAAATTCTGACGCATCTGTTGACGCAAATGTCACGCATTGCTGGAGTCGTGTCGCAAGCACGACGCAACTCCAGCAATGCATGGGGAGGCCTATCCTCATTGTGCTGCATCACTCCTTATGCCTGCTTCAAGCAGGCGTAAGAATTTGACGCAGTGGCGTCCTAGAAGTGGCCCAGTGAAATCTTGTAGATTTCACTGCGTCACTTCTACGAGGCTTTTGCGTTGGAACGCCCACTCTGCATACATTATACCTGACGCAGGTATAATGTGACGCAAGGCTTTACAACGTGACGCATCTCCCTAGATGCGTCATGTTGTAAATGGGCCGCATTTTTACGCTGCCGCTGCGTCACAAAAAGTGACGCAACAGCGGCGCAAAAATGACGCAAGGGGCTTGTAAATCTGCCCCATCATTTTTTTTAAACTTGACTGCAAGGCCCAAGTTGAGGACTAGTTAACAAGGATCAGGAAAACACACATCTATATATCTTAGGAAACTTTTTTAAAGACAATATTACTATATCAGTGTGTATATGTATAATCAAGTGTAAAATTACATTCTGCATATTGTTAATAGTGCACAAAAAATGCATACACAAAAATATTTGACATCTTAAGCCATGATGGCCTAGAAGCTCCTCCTTCAGTTACTGGCCATCTTAGAATTTTGGAACTTAGGTGGGTGGGAGGGAGGGGGCAATTCTGAGTTGGGGAGAGAAGTAGCCCTTAGGGGATAACAGTCCACCTGATTACAAGTACTCTTGAGTATACAGGCTGCCTTTTCCTCTTTTTCTCCACAGCAATGCCTCCTGCTGTGAGCAGGCATAAAAAATTCCTGTATGGAAATGGTCTGGAGACTCTGCATGCAAAAAACTACCTGGCAGGGGCATAGCTCAGTGAGATTCGGGTGGTGTGACTCTCAGATTTCCCAACTGAAAAAGCAGTGGGCTGCAGGGTGGAGGGTTTAGGTGACTGAAGTTTCGGGTTGGACTGTTTCCATGAACTACAGGATCAGTACTGATTTACATTAGATGGGCCTTTGTTTAGAGTGTCACAATGGGCAAAAAATGATGGGTTGGGTTTCCACTAGTTAGACTATTTGCAAGCATTCATCCCATCACCTTTTGGGTGTGCGCTTGCCAGTAGTATGATTGGAAATCTGACACTTCCACAAAGTTTTCCAAGCCTGCTACTGCCAATGTGTGTGAATTTCAAAAAGTAGTAAATTTGCACTTATTCAAGGAGAACTAGCATGGGTGCAGACTTACTACTTTTTGGCAGAACAGTTACTATATATATTTGAGATCCCAATCCAAAAAATGAATAAGTTAAAACCTCTTAGTGAAATGAGAATGACAAGAAGGAAGAAAAACAGACACAGACATAGCGGATCAGACTCCGGGCCCACAGACCTAACTACCAAACCAACAATTCATTTTGAGGGGTGTCACACCCTAAAAACCTGTGCTGAAGCTACGCCCCTACCTATCCCATCCCATCTGGGCCTGGTAGTTCGCCCTGGGAATACATGACTGCGTACATGTACGCCTGGAGTCCCACCAAGGGGATCACTTATTTCAAATGTATTTTCTCTGCATGTGCGCTCCATGCTTCAAATCCTTGCCATTTACAAATCATTTTATCAATTCACTGATGGCCCCATCTACTAAACCCTAGTCACAAATGGATAAGGCCATGCAGGCAAAACAGTAGTGTGAGCCGAGCCAGGGTTCTGGCTTGGCCCTAAGAGCTCGTGCGGGAGCCGACCCATGAAAATGTTTTGCATTTATATAGGACAATGAACATAACGTAAAGCTATAATACAATCGCTTCAAAATTTTAAAAAAGTGCAATTCTTTAGCATGCGTAAGCATTTCACCTTCGTACATCAAATATCACTGCATAGACCAACGTTTATTAAAAGTGGTAGTTTTTAGAAACATTCACGACTCGTCCCCCAACATCAATGCCGTTAGTGAAATAAAAGGCAAGTCAGTCGTCATATATAAACCCTGAATGAAGCCTAGAGTCTAATTATAGATGGGAACATTACAGTATATAAAAATCTGACATAAGAGGTGCTTGTACAGCGCTTATCCTGAACTCAAGTATTTAAGAGTGTGGTCATATGTCATAATGAAGAAAAATAATGCTATGCTAAATGAACTATTTGCCTAGAATCACATAGTTTGTACAAACAGGGAAACTGGTACTGATTCCAGGTTATCTGGTTTTGCATTTTGAAATTCAGCAACCAGATGAGTATCTCTCTCTTTCTCTTGTTTACAATAAAGTTCCCTGTTTTGTCTTTCATTCTTGGCTCAGGACCAGAAACAATGACACATAGATAGCAAGCACGACTCAGGGGCCCCAGAGCTACCTACCAAGCAAAGAATGCCTTTATTTTTTTGGGGAGGGTGTCGCACCACAAACACCCTCTCTGAAGCACCGCCCTGCTGCCTGGTTTATACAGTTCCAGGCACGGGAACTCGAAATAGCATGGTGCAGTCACAGTGGAGGAATCCACAACCAGAATCGACTTCCAATCAGAGGCTGATAAAATGAGGGCTGTTGGTGCTTTTTAAGCACCTCTAGAGAATGATTATGTTGCTCATCACTCAACCAGCATATGCTATATGGCCTACCTTGTTGCTATGCTGCGAAACACTTCCCTCTGGCTTCCAATCACATTGAAAAAAAAATCTAATTGTGTGCACAGAATAATATTATTCTAAAAAGAATCACATTGTCTGAGCCGCACATAGGCGTGTGGGCTTCGCTGCTCATGCACACTGCATGAATCACTTTGAGTCTCTTCACTCTCAATGTTGCTACTTCTCCCAGCTCATTATTTCAGTATTTGCTACACACAGGACCTCGGAAACAGTATTCTACACTATCTGTGTTAAATTACATCCCAGTTGCTGGCCACCAGGAGCCCACCCTGCGCGCATTATCATTCAGCCGAAGCCTGCCTGCTTTTGATTACACAGGTGTGTAGCGAACTTGTCCATAATGCATAGTCCTGTGTGCATGACGTGTGCGGGAACAGCAGCCTGATATACGTGCAGCTCGGACGGCTGCCTTTGTCTGTTCAAGGTCTGCAGCTGAAAGAATCAAGTGATGAGGAAGAAAGGCGGGTTTGTCACACAGCATTGGGAGAGAAGGTTCAGGGCTCAAGTCGAGGGTACACGCGGGTAGACAGCGTTACCCACTCTTTTCACAGGATGGAAGCTGTTTCCCCTGCCAAGAAGATGGGCCTCACAGAAATTTGCTGAACTCGTCCTGGTGCAATTTTCAGACACCGGGACGCTTTGTGCAGTGCCTGTACGTTGTCCGCGTTTGTCCTGAGTAGAACTGTGCAGGCAGCAAGTGTGCTTATCAGATTCCAGCTGAGCCCATAACGAAGGCCTCCTTTTTTTCCAGTATCCTGGCTGGGGGCTATATGGAGCCTCACACCTAGATGCTAAATGCGGAGGCCCCTCATGTGAAACATGCAACTCAGGAGCCAGAGCCATACCCCGTATGGCAACTCTAAAATGGCAGGTTACCCAAAACAAAGAAAGAACAGCTAGCCCTCGCTACAGCACCCTGACACAACAAAGGCCAAGGCCACAGCACGCCAAAGCGGGAACCCCTGAGGGAATGGAGGACAAAAAGGATTACACCTACTTGGGCGAGGGGTTGGCTACCTATGCACGGCCTGATAGGGCATTAGCAAAGGGCGAATAAAGGGGAAGTTCACCGGGTAGAAAGTCAACTCGGGACCAGCAAAAGCTCCGCAGCGGTGATCGGATTGGGTGACTCATGGAGCCTATGACTAAAAAAGACTCACCATCTTCATCAGGAACAGGGCACTCTGCTTTTTAAAGCCCCAGCAAGTGCAGCAGGCATAGGGCAAGTTCCACATGCCAGGACCTCGAGTAGCCCCCCTTGGCATAGTGCTGCCAACCCATCCGGGGTAAGGTCTACCCTCTCACTGTGCATCATTGAGGGGAAATGGTCCCCCCCCCCACAAACTGCTATGGCCGTAGCACCACATGGCCTAAAAATAGTCCAACCATGACCGGACAGGCGGGTCATGGCTGCAGGATTACCCTGTGGCATTAGGCAAGGCAATCACCATCACTCTACAGACTCACCCAGGTGAAACTATCCGAAGCGGAGCCGGCCAGAGCACCACACCTCCGGAGAGCATTTTGCAGCATCAATACAAGGCGCAGCAATCTCCCTGCACAAGGACTCAGCTGAACATGAACCTCTAAGCTTCAAGTGGGGAGCGACCAAGGGGCGGGAGGCCCGGATTGCCTTCAGCAGGGTGCCAACGATTACCACCAAGACACCCCTCGTCAGGGTCAGCACCATAGCTGAAGCAGGCCAGTGGACAAAGCTCACTGCGCCCCGTCACATCTAAGGGGTGAGCCAAACCAAGGGAGGTGGGGAGGTGACAAACTAAACTCCGCCAACTAAAGATTGTGGGGTCCATTCCGATCTCGGTCGGAAGGGCTCCGAATCGGATTCAGTTTTACCTAAACCGATCCGGAGCCCTTGTTTCTGAACGACTCGTTCCCAATTCTGAACGGCCAAGTACGATGCCTGGAAACCGTTAGTGCTGACCGAATTGGTACCGAAAGGCATTCGGAGAGATAGTGCCTTTCCACAGCCCATTCGTACAGCTCTATGGACTCGGTTTCTGAGCGAGCAAGTACGATGACCGATTCGGACAGCCTTTCCGATTCGGTTTGCCAGATTGAAAAGGCTGTCAGAATCGGTCTTTGGGGGCCTGTAGCATGCACCCCTTCACCCGGGGCCCTCCGAATCAGGCCCATGGGGGTACCCATGGGTCCACTCTTCCCAACCATGCACAGTGTGGCAGGCACCAAGGGGTGTCCGCCACAGGGTGCACGATTATCCCCAACCACCCCTTTTGTCAATGCGAGCCTGTGTACGTGTTCGGTACATGGGCTCCCATTGAAGTCAATGGGAGTCCGATCGAATCGTATCCGGATGCATTCAAATGCATCGTACTTGTTCGGTCAGACTCCCCTGACCTGAGTCGTCTGGAAAGCATTCCGGACCCGAGTCATTCGGTTTGCTTTCCGAACGAGATCGGAATCGGTCCCTGTGTGTTAGAAATGGGATTCCTGGTTGGCTGAGGAATATACCCAGGCCAGGCAGGAACTGACTCTAGTCAGGGTGAATAAGATACACACAAAGGGACTTATTTACAAGCCCTGTGTGATGCCGGAGCATCTCTTTTGGTGCAGAGTGCAGACCCATATCTACAAGGCCATGCAAAGCCACCCTGCATGGTTTTTCATGGCCTCAAACATATATTGTAAGGCAATGCAGCGCAAGTCACTGCGTTGCCTCACTCTGTGTTAGGGAGGTGTGCCGTGGGCGTTGCGGTGGGTGTTCCCACACAGCACCCATGGCTTTTGACACATTTCCAAATGTACAACATAGCGTAAATCTGGGAACGCATCAAAACCGCACGCCTCCCCAGTGTTGGCGTAACAAGGAGAAATAACTTTATTTCTCCTCGTTTTCCTCTTTCTCTGTGTGGCGCATTCTGCAGTACACATTGAAAGAGGAAAACACCTCCATTGATTTCTTTTATTAGGAAGGTGTCCCTTCCTGCACAAAAACAATAATTCCTACAACCGGACACCCTTGCACCATGGTGCCAGGGTGCCTGCGTTGGCGAAAGGCAGCCATTTGTGCACCAGCGCAGTTAAAGAGGACAGGAATGCACAGTATCTCATAGATACGGTGCATTCATGCCCTTTTCTTTTGACACAGGGCAGAGCAGCAAAGTGATGTACAGCACTGCTATGCGTCAAAAACTTGTAAATGAGGCCCTAAACGTTTACCTGTGCTCACCCTCTGGTAGCTTGGCACAGAGCAGTCAAGCTAAACTAAAGAGGAAATGTGTAAAGTATTTGAACAACACACACACACACAGTAACACAATGAATGCACCACAAAAAGACTCCCCACAGGTTTATAAGAATAGACTATTATAAACAAAACAAGACCAAAACAACCAAAATCCAATGTATAGAGGTTGAGATATTGAATTTTAAAAGAATAAATGCACTAAAGTGCTTAGAAGCAAATAGTGCTAAAAAGGTTACTTATGGCTGCACTGGACCAGGGCAAAGTCAAGGTTTGGGGCGACCTTGTGGAAGCGCAGGCTGGCTACAGGAACCACGCAGGCCCTGATGAACAAAGTAAGTTTCCTGGTCGCAAGCACTGAGATGCATCGATCTTCTCCACGCAGTCAAAGCGATGCGTCAGTTCTGAAGATTGGTGCCGGAGTTGAGAGGCATCAAATGATGCACCGGATTCTGACACACAGTTGAGGGGATTTGTTGATCTCACCAAGCTGTAGTTGTGGTGATGCGCTGTCCAACGCATAGATCTCGGGAGACAAAGCGCTGGTTCTGATGAGATGCGCCGATTTTTCTCCCGTAACTGGTTTGATGCACTGGTTCTGCTACACGCAGACAGGAGATGCATCAAAATCTGTGTTTCAAGTATATGGGCCACTTCAAGGGAGCCAGGCACAGGAGCAGGGGTAGAGACTATGATTCCCTGAGTCTCAAGCAACAGGAGGCAAGCCAGCAAGCCCTTGGAGATCCCTTGGAGTGAAGGCAGAATCCAGCTCTCCTTCAGCAGAGTCAGAGAGCAGCATTAATCAGGGCAACAAATAGAAAATCAGGCCTTCCAGATCAGCAGTCCAGTTGAGCCCTTTAAGGAGCACAGTAGTTCATCTGGCAAAGCTTCAGTTACAAGTCGAGTCGTGTTTGATTTAGGGGTTCAGAGATCGAGTACTTATACAAAAAAGTGCCTTTGATTTGGTGGATGACTTCAAAGCAGGACTCTGAAATGCACAATGATCCCGTTCAACCCAGTCCTGTCTGCCAGGCTATTGGTGGAGTCTTTTTGTGGGGACAGGACACAGCCTTTTCAAGCGAAGTGTTAGCCCCTACCTTCTATCCTGCCCAGGCAAGGCCATCATAATGCAGATGTATGTAGATGTGTACTCAGACACACCCATCCTTCCTGTGTTGTGGCTGTCTAGAGGGAATGCACAAAGGGTAGCTGTCACACACCCCAGACGTGTATTGGAGACAGGCTGGGAGGCACACAGAGCAGTAAGTGCAGAGAAATATCCTCTTTCTAAAAGTAGCATTTCCAAAACAGCATTGTTAAGACCAAATTTATCATTACCATTCCAAACATATGAAACATGAAAAAGCTACTCCTCTCTGATCAGGATTTGCTGCTTAAAAGTGTATTAAGGAATTCCTAATGCTAGCCTAGGAGAGAAGTAGGCCTCACAGTAGTGAAAAACTAAATAGGCTGTTTGTCACTACCAGGACATGCAAAACATAAAGGTGCATAGCACATAGCACCCTGCCCTTAGGGTTACATAGGGCCTACCTTAGGGGTGACTTACATGTAATAAAAGGGGAGTTTAAGGCTTGGCAAGTAGCTTTAAACGGCAAGACGAGTCGAAGTGGCAGTAAACTGCACATGCACACACAGGCACTGCAGTGGCAAGCCTGAGAGAGGTTTGAAAGGCTACTTGTATGGGTGGCACCATCATTGCTGCAGGCCCACTAGCAGCATTTGAAGTACAGGCCCTGGATATATATATATATATATATATATATACATATATATATATATATATATATTCACTGAAAAAACCATAGGTTTTAGGGACAGTTATAGTTAGTTGGACATTTCACTCGTACAAAACCCGTGAAATTCCCCCGTTATAGTTAGTTCAGCTAACTATAACTCGCGCCCGCAATGCACTGCTGATGACGTCACATATTACATCACTCATGACATGGTCAGTGACATCACTGATGACATCTCAAATGACATCACTGATGACATCATCCAGTGACTGTGTGTTTCTGTAAAGTTTAAATATGTTTAATATATATAGGGAAAGGCGTATTGAAGAATGAGTGGGTGTATAAGTGTCTGAATGGATGATTTAGTAGGTGCGTGACTGACTCTATAAGTGAGTGATTAAACGTATCTTACTGAATGCATGGGTTAGTGACTAAACTGTGTGAATGTCTGTATCCGTCTGTCTGTTGGTGTGTAAGCGGCTGCATGGATTTGCGAATAGCTACATGAGTGTCTACATGGGTTATTGATTGGTTGTCTGAGTATCTGTATGGGTGCCTGAGTGTTTGTGTGGGTGGGGTGTGTGTGACTCTGTGCATAGATGTGTGAGTGGGTGATTCACTGGGTGCATGGTTTCAAGAGTGCATCTGTGATGGACTGTATGGGTGGGTGAGTGTGTGTATGGGTGTGTTAGTGAGTGAATGTATATCTCAGTGGTACATGTGTGAGTAACTACATATGTGAAAGGCAGTATATATGTGTGTTGGAGTATATAAATGGCTATAAGTGAGAGTGTGTGATTGTGAGAGTGGCTGTATGGATGAGTGTGTACTTGTATCAGTGATTGTATAAGAGTGTAAGAATGTGCTAGTATTTGTATGAGTAAGTGAGCTGGTGTGTGTATAACTGTATAGGTGAGTAAATGGCAGTGTGATTAATTATTTGCATGACTGACTAGGTGTGTGAGTACCTCTATGGATGAGTGCATATAGGTGTATGAGTGCATATGATAGTCCTGTACTGAGTGACCGTAAGTATGAGTGACTGTACGGGTGAGTGAGTGGATGTGTGTGTAGACCTAAGAATCAGTGAGTGTGTATGTAGTTATTGGTGTTGAAGTGTCTATGGTTTTGAGAATGGCAGTCTGTAATTTAGAGTGGGTGTATCAAAAGTTATATTAGGGTGTGAGAAGATGCATGAAATTATCACACGGATGATGTCATCAGTGATGTTATCAGTGATGTCATTTGAGATGTCATCAGTGATGTCATCAGTGATGTCACTGACCATGTCATGAGTGATGTAATATGTGACGTCATCAGCAGTGCATTATGGGGCGCGAGTTATAGTTAGCTGAACTAACTATAACGGGGGAATTTCACGGGTTTTGTATGAGTGAAATGTCCAACTAACTATAACGTGCCTGAAACCTATGGTTTTTTCAGTGTATTTCAAAGGTTTTTTAAATGCTAATTTCTAACTATAACGTGCCTGAAACCTATGGTTTTTTAAGTGAATTTCAAAGGTTTTTTAAAAGCTAGTTTCTAACTATGCCTACAGAGGTAGGACATGTGAAGAAAGAAGAAAAAACGCACAGAAAGAAGCAAAAGAAATGCAGAAAGAAGCAACAGAAGTCCACAAAGACGAAGAAAAGTGCAGGAAGAAGCAAAAGATGTGCAGAAAGAACCAACAGAGAAGCAGAAAGAGGCCTTGTTGCAAAATCATCCTGTGCCCACAACTTTTTCAGACGGGTACTGGTGGTAACTGACTCTGAGTAACCAGAGCTAGTGCTATGCTAAACACACACTTAGAATACAGTGAAAACACCTACATACACTAGGGAACACTATGAGTTGGGGTACCCCTGTGATTAGCATGACCTCCTCTGTAAGTCCTAGTACATAATAGGGCAGGGGGATTAAAACTACCTCTTAAAACGCGCTACAGGGCGCGGTTGCACAGTGGTGAAGGGAGGGGGGGCCTGAGGTGACATGTGTGCAAACGCGCCCCGTGGCACGTTTTAAGTTGCGGGAATAAGTCCCCTTGAATCCTGAGTGTCCCTGGGGCCCAACTAGCCCCCCATGTACCTACAGTTAGGACCACAGAGCTGAGTTGCAGAGAGGCGTACCGAGGCCACGCACCTTTTTTCACCTCTCTGCAACGCAACTCTGTTGTGCTTACTGAAGGTACCTGGTGGGCTAGTTGGACTCCAGGGACCCTCAGGATTGAAGGGGACTTAATCCCCCAACTTAAAACACGCCACGGGCCTGTTTGCACACATGTCACCTGAAGCCCCGTCCCCTCCCTTCACCACTGTGCAAACGCGCCCGTGGCGTGTTTTAAGTTGGGGGATTAAGTCCCCTTGAATACTGAGGGTCCCTGGAGTCCAACTAGCCCACCATGTACCTCCAAAAAGCGCCACAGAGCTGCGTTGCAGAGAGGTGTAAAAAGGGGCGTGGCCTCTGTTCACCTCTCTGCAACGCAGCTCCCTGGCGCATACTGGAGGTTCCTGGTGGGCTAGTTGGCCCCC
Source organism: Calotriton arnoldi (assembly GCA_963921515.1). Taxonomy (NCBI): domain Eukaryota; kingdom Metazoa; phylum Chordata; class Amphibia; order Caudata; family Salamandridae; genus Calotriton; species Calotriton arnoldi. The sequence goes on along the minus strand of CAWUFW010003746.1, from coordinate 540,342 downwards.
AGGAACCCCCAGTATTCAAGGGGAATTACTTCCCCTTCTTAAAACGTGCCAGGGGGCGCGTTTGCAGACTGCTGCAGGGAGGGGGCGGGGCCTCCTGCACGATTTTTTTTGTTTCTTTTTTTTTTGTATGGGAGAGGGGCTGCGTGGCCCCCCTTCCCTCAGCCACTTTTGGCCCCTGGGACCCCATCCCCCGGGGCCTGAAGATTTTCTTTTTTTTTTTTTTTAATGAAAAAAAAACGGGAAGGGGGCCGCGTGGCCCCCTTCCCTGGGCCTCTATTGGCCCCGGGGACCCCATCCCCGGGGCATGCCCTCTTTTTTTTTTTTTTTATATTTGGAGGGGGCTGCGTGGCCCCCTCCTCAGGCCATTTAAGGCCCCGGGGACCACATCCCCGGGGCCGGCCTTTACGTTTAAAAAAAAAATTTGATAATGTTTTTGGGGAGGGGGGCTGCGTGGCCCCCCTCCCGGGCCACTAATGGCCCCGGGGACCCCATCCCCCGGGACCTGGCCACTCGTTGGGGACCGTGGGGGGTCCCCAATCCCCCCACCGTCCCGCCGGCTCCCCACGTCCTGCGGGAGCCGGCATTGCTTTTCCATAAGGGGAGCTGCTGACATGCAGCTCCCCTTATGGAAAAGCAATCTGCTTTGCTTCATTGAAGTGAGAGCAGGTTTCCCTGCTCTCGCTTCAATGAAGCAAAGCAAGTTTGCAATGACATGACGGGAGCCGCGAGGCTCCCGTCCTGCCATTGCAAACAGCAGTGTCCTGGGGGTAGGCACCCCGGGACACTGCAGGAGCTGGCCCTGGGTGGTGGCGGTCCCCAGGGCCACCACAGGCTCCAGGAGGGGGGCCGCGCGGCCCCCCTCCCAACATCTACTGAGCCCCGGGGAGGTGGTGGTCCCCGGGGCTTCGGGGGTCCGAAACGGACCCCCACATTTGTTTCATTAGTGCCCTGGGGAGGTGGCGGTCCCCGGGGCATGTGGGGGGGCTGGAGCCCCCCCACACAGGCAATTTTTTAATAAAAAAAATAAGCCCCGGGGGTGGCGGTCCCCGGGGCTGTGGGGGGGGTTGTGTGCCCCCCGCCAGCTTCATTTATATAAAGCCCCGGGGGTGGCGGTCCCCGGGGCTTGGGGGGCCTGAGAGGCCCCCCTATAAAATATAAACCAACCCCCGCATGCCCCCGGGACTTGGCCCACCCGGGGCAAAATAGCCTCGAAGCGCGGGAGACCCGCTTCGATTTTTTTCCAATGACGGCGGGATCCGCGCACCCTAAGCGCATCCCGCCGATTTAAAAAAAAAAATGCTTTTTTCTGCCCAGGGGTCCTTGTGGGACCCCTGAGCAGACCTAGGGGTCAGGGTGTTTCTACCCTGCCCCCTTTTGCGTTTTTTGACTTGTTTCTGTGCCTCGGTTCTACCGAGGCACAAAATGGCTGCCAACACTCCCTGATTTGGAGTGTTGACAGCCAGTTGACAGCCAATTAGCATGCAGCTCGTGATCGGGAGGGTGCGCGGACCCAACTAGGCCATAGATATATATGTGGTTTTACTTTTGATTTTCTCAGCAACTACTGAACGGATTTACACCATTTAACAAAAAGGGTTCTTTCTGAACCAAGAACTACCTCTTTGCCAAATTTGGTGTAATTCCGTTCAGCAGTTCGGGCTGTAGCAGTGTCTAAAGTTTCCTATGGGAAATTGATTTTTTGACTCTTATTTTTGAATTTCTCCGCAACTACTGAACGGATTTACACCATTTAAAAAAAAGGTCTCTTTCTGAACCAAGCGCTACCTTTTTGCCAAATTTGGTGTAATTCCGTTCAGCAGTTCGGGCTGTAGCGTGTCTAAAATTTCCTATGGGAATTAACATGGTGAAAACAAGTTTTGGGACCCCCCTTTTTTCTCGGCTCCCGCTTGCCGAATCACCCCGAAACTTTCAGGATAGGAGCGGACCGGAGCGCCCCACGAGTTTTGAGAAGTTCGCGAAGATTCGTCAACCGGCGCCAAAGTTATTTCAAATAGAATGTTGTGAATTTCCTATGGAAAATAGGTCCTAACTATAACTATCTACTGGCGACCGCCAGTAGATAATATATATATATATATATATATATATATATATATATATATATATATATATATATGTATATATATGTATATATATATTCACTGAAAAAACCATAGGTTTTAGGGACAGTTATAGTTAGTTTGACATTGCACTCGTACAAAACCCGTGAAATTCCCCCGTTATAGTTAGTTCAGGTAACTATAACTCGCGCCCCGCAATGCACTGCTGATGACGTCACATATTACATCACTCATGACATGGTCAGTGACATCACTGATGACATCACTGATGACATCTCAAATGACATCACTGATGACATCATCCAGTGACTGTGTGTTTCTGTAAAGTTTAAATATGTTTAATATATATAGGGAAAGGCGTATTGACGAATGAGTGGGTGTATAAGTGTCTGAATGGATGATTTAGTAGGTGCGTGACTAACTCTATAAGTGAGTGATTAAACGTATCTTACTGAATGCATGGGTTAGTGACTAAACTGGGTGAATGTCTGTATCCGTCTGTCTGTTGCTGTGTAAGTGGCTGCATGGGTTTGTGAATAGCTACATGAGTGTCTATATGAGTTATTGATTGGTTGTCTGAGTATCTGTATGGGTGCCTGAGTGTTTGTGTGGGTGGGGTGTGTGCGACTCTGTGCATAGATGTGTGAGTGGGTGATTCACTGGGTGGATGGTTTCAAGAGTGCATCTGTGATAGACTGTATGGGTGGGTAAGTGTGTGTAAGAGTGTGTTAGTGAGTGAATGTATGTCCCAGTGGTACATGTGTGAGTAACTACATATGTGAAAGGCAGTATATATGTGTGTTGGAGTATATAAATAGCTATAAGCGAGAGTGTGTGATTGTGAGAGTGACTGTATGGATGAGTGTGTGCTTGTATCAGAGATTGTATAAGAGCGTAAGAATGTGCTAGTATTTGTATGAGTAAGTGAGCTGGTGTGTGTATAACTGTATAGGTGAGTAAATGGGTGTGTGCTTAATTTTTTGCATGACTGACTAGGTGTGTGAGTACCTCTATGGATGAGTGGCGGTGTGTGAGTGTTTATATAGGTGTATGAGTGCATATAATAGTCCTGTACTGAGTGACTATAAGTATGAGTGACTGTACGGGTGAGTGAGTAGATGTGTGTGTGTAGACCTAAGAATCAGTGAGTGTGTATATAGTAATTGGTGTTGGAGTGTCTATGGTTTTGACAATGGCAGTCTGTAATTTACAGTGGGTGTATCAAAAGTTATATTAGGGTTTGAGAAGATGCATCAAATTATCACATGGATGCTGTCATCAGTGATGTCATCAGTGATGTCATTTGAGATGTCATCAGTGATGTCATCAGTGATGTCACTGACCATGTCATGAGTGATGTAATATGTGACGTCATCAGCAGTGCATTATGGGGCGCGAGTTATAGTTACCTGAACTAACTATAACGGGGAATTTCACGGGTTTTGTACGAGTGCAATGTCCAACTAACTATAACTGTCCCTAAAACCTATGGTTTTTTCAGTGAATTTGTAAGGTTTTTTAAATGCTAATTTCTAACTATAACGTGCCTGAAACCTATGGTTTTTTCAGTGAATTTCAAAGGTTTTTTAAATGCTAATTTCTAACTATAACGCCCCTAAAACCTATGGTTTTTTCAGTGAATTTCAAAGGTTTTGAAAATGACAATTTTTAAATGTATTAATTGTTATATTTATTTTTTTGATACTGATTTACTACATTTTTTAAAACTATTTATTTTTAGATATTTTATTTATTAAATTACATTGTAATTACATTATACATTACATTACAAAATATACTTTCTCAGAATGAATTACTTTAGTTTAAATAGTTTGCAAATAGGCAATAGAGTTTTAAGTACAGTAGTTACAGTTGTTGCAATGTGCAACACAATTTCAAACACAATGCAACATTCAGCTCAATGTGAATTTCTAGTTAAATGCAATTAGTTACTTTATGGATTACTTTTCTAACCACAGGACTGGATCCTAGATTTAGTCCTGGGACATCTCCTGTAAACAGTTGAGTAAAAGCTTTTGGTTACAGTAGTGATTTTTAAGGAATATTATTGTATTTTAAAAGTTGACACTTAGAAACTTTTTCACATAGAATCACCAATGTTATCCTATGGGAGGAAATTCACTTAGCAGGTAAGTAGTGTTATCGTTACTTTTTCTTACTCAGTGGTGGATCCTGGATCCAGCACTGGTGCATCTCCTGTAAACAGTTGAAAGAATGCGTTTAAGTCATACAGGCGATTTTTAAGGAATATTTGTAGTTTGTGAAAATCGACACTTTGAAACTTTTCTGCTGAAAACCAGACAATGGATTCCTATGGAAGGAAATACAAGTTACTGGTAAATACGGTTAGAATGACTTTTCAGGGTCAGTGCTGGGCTAAAAGATGCAGCACTGGGTTCTCTCCTGATAACAGGTGATTAAATCGGAATTCGTAGTTCGGCTGATTTTAGAGGAATATTATAAAGTTCCAAAACTCCACACTTAGAAGAATTTCCAAGTGAAACCAGTCAATGTTAGCCAATGGAAGGAAATTCAAGTTACTGGTAAGTACGGTTAAAATTACTTTTGAGGATCAGTACTGGGCTCAAAGATGCATCACTGAGGTCTCTCCTGATAACAGGTGAGTAAATCGGAATTCGTAGTTCGGCTGATTTTAGAGGAATATTTGTATGTTACAAAAATCGACACAGAAACTTTTTCAGCAAAAAGCAGGCAATGATATACTATGGAAAGAAATTCAAGTTACTGGTAAGTACGGTTAAAATTACTTTTCAGGATCAGTACTGGGCTCAAAGATGCAGCACTGAGGTCTCTCCTGATAACAGGTGAGTAAATCGGAATTCGTAGTTCGGCTGATTTTAGAGGAATATTTGCACAGTGGTGAAGGGAGGGGCGGGGCTTCAGGTGACATGTCTGCAAACAGGCCCCGTGGCGCGTTTTAAGATGGGGAATTAAATCCTCCTCAATCCCGAGGGTCCCTAGGGGCCAAGTAGCCCACCAGATACCTCCAGTATGCGCCAGAGAGCTGCGTTGCAGAGAGGTGTTCAGAGGCCACGCCCTTTTTGCACCTCTCTACAACGCAGCTCTGTGGCGCTTTCTGGATGTACCTGGTGGGCTAGTTGGCCCCCAGGGACCCTCAGGATTGAAGGGGATTTAATTCCCCATCTTAAAACGCGCAACGGGGCCTGTTTGCACACATGTCACCTGAAGCCCCGCCCCCTCCCTTCACCACTGTGCAAACGCGCCCCGTGGCGCGTTTTAAGTTGGGGAATTAAGTCCCCTTGAATCCTGAGGGTCCCTGGAGTCCAACTAGCCCACCATGTACCTCCAAAAAGCGCCACAGAGCTGCGTTGCAGAGAGGTGTAAAAGGGCGTGGCCTCTGTATACCTCTCTGCAACGCAGCTCCTGGCGCATACTGGAAGTTCCTGGTGGGCTAGTTGGCCCCCAGGACCCCCAGTATTCAAGGGGAATTCGTTCCCCCTCTGCAAATGCGCCAGGGGGCGCGTTTGCAGAGTGGTAAAGGAAGGGGGCGGGGCCTGCGGCACAATTGTTTTTTTTTTTTTTAAATTGTTTTTTTTTTAAATGCTTTTTTGCTGCCCAGGGGGTCCTTGTGGGACCCCATGAGCAGACCTAGGGGGTCAGGGTGTTTCTACCCTGCCCCCTTTGTGCGTTTTGTGCACTTGTTTCTGTGCCTCGGTTCTACCGAGGGACAAAATGGCTGCCAACACTTCCTGATTTGGAGTGTTGACAGCCAATTAGCATGCAGCTTGTGATCGGGAGGGTACGCGGACCCTACTCGGCCATAGATATATATGTGACTTTACTTTTGATTTTCTCAGGAACTACTGAACGGATTTACACCATTTAACAAAAAGGGTTCTTTCTGAACCAAGAACTACCTCTTTGCCAAATTTGGTGTAATTCCGTTCAGCAGTTCGGGCTGTAGCCGTGGCTAAAGTTTCCTATGGGAAAATGAATGGGGAAAACACTTTTTCGGACCCCTTTTTTCTCGGCCCCCGCTTGACGAATCACCCCGAAACTTTCAGGGTAGGAGCGGACCGGAGCGGGCCATAAAGTTTGAAAACTTTGCGAAGATTCGTCAACCGACGCAAGAGTTATTTCAAATAGAATGTTGCGGATTTCCTATGGAAAATAGGTCCTAACTATAACTATCTACTGGCGACCGCCAGTAGATAATATATATATGTATATATATATATATATATATATATATATGTATATATATATATATATATATATATACCACTTCACAAGGGACTTATCAGTACATTAAATATGTCAATAAGGTATACACCAATGTCATCATGTTTAGAGGAGAAGCACATGCACTTTAGCTCTGGTTAGCAGTTGGAAAGTACTCAGAGTCCTAAGGCCAATAAAAAGAATCAGCAAAAACAGGAGGTAAATGGCAAAACGTCTGGGGTAAGACCACCCTAAGGATGTCAGGTCTAAAACCGCGTCAGTGAGCAGCATATCAAGGAGGGCCCCCAATAGCACAGTGGACATGGCGAACACAATGGAGCACCAAGACAGAGCGATGGCACAGACCAAGGAACGAAGCATCGAGATGGAGTACCTACACCAGAATGCGAGGGAAGCAAGCCTGAGAATTATTATTGTTATTATTATATATTTATATGAGAATGGAAAAGGAGCACTTTCTACAAATGCTGTTTGGAGCTGAGAGTGCAGGTCCGGCTGGCTCTACAAGGGACTCCATGAGGACCAACGGGGCGAGCGAGATAGGGATGGTGGGGAACCCAAAGAGAGAGGACAACCACCTCAGAAGAAGGCAAGAAAGCAGAAAGAGAGGAACCCAACTAAGCAGCACCCTGGGGCCAGGCAAGTGGATACCTGACGTCCGCAGCCACATCGGCAGCGGCAGGAACCAGCGGGCCACTTTACCAACTACAACCAGTGAGCATATAAGCCAAATTGTAAACAAATGTATTACATATATCAACACGCAATGGGGTTGCCTCGGGGGCAGCGAGCAAGCAAGGGTTGACTCACGTCCCTAACCAACTCAAGCAGGGGTCATGGTAGGTGTAGCCACAATAGAAACAATGGGCCACTCTACAATGGTGGGTGGGTGCACCAACATGATCACAATGCTGGTGGCAAGCGGAAACTCCCTAATGGTAGCACAGAACCTGCCTACATGGTCTACCACACTGGCTAGCATACCGCCAGTGGGTGGAGGTCACACAGAGAATAGCTCAGTTAGCCCATTAAGTACATAGCCTATGGCTGGGTTGGGCAACTCTCAATCAGAGCACACACTATCAGACCCGGCGGCAGCACAGACATTTGCTTTACCCACCAACACAGCTACGGGGCCATCAGCCCCCAGGGGAATTTGGTGGGTAACAACCAGGCACTGCAACCAGACACCAGCTACACCAGTGCATCCCCATACCACCCGTTCTTGGTGGCCAAGTCCACGGGTCTAGCGAGCCTAATACCTCTGTCAGTTAAAGAGAGAATTTGGCGGAAGGAGTTTATCAATATTTTCTTGTTCTTGGAGATGCAAATGGAAGGTTTTGACCTGGTTAATCATAACAAAAATGAGAAAGAAAGAAAGAAAGAAAGGAAAGAAAGGAGACAAGTCAGGAAGGAGACGAATATTAGATGCCTTCAGGGTAGTGAAGGCATGTGTAATAGTGGAAAAGTTTCCACACTGCATGGCAGACCTGTGGCTTTATGAATCTAAGATACAGGAGGCACAGAGAATGTTCGGGGATGACACATGGCTCGAATATGGCAAAGGGTTTAGGATCAAGATGCACAGGTGGCTCACACTAGAGTAGAACCATGAAAATGTCTCAGGTTACATGCACAAAATAATGGTAGCAGCAAGAGAGGGGGTGCCCAAAATAGAGCAGCACTCTGACCCTAATACAAAATCAGGCAGGATAAGTTTAGCTACTACAGCTAGCAAAACTCCCAATGGTCCCCCAAACCTGAGCCATGCCAGGGCCCCCAACACAATCTGCTGGAGATATGAGAAGGGCGACTGCCCCAGAGGCTTCTCATGTAAGTTTAGAGCACATATGAAGTACATGTGAGGGAGAGCATCCAATCTCAAAGCGCAAGAGTGGCAAGGGCGGATCATGAAAAAAAGGAGCAGAATAGAAAGTGATACAGGGCAGGACACCACACGGATAAAGAATAAGGTACATGACCCGGTTAATGGAACTAACAATTCAAGGGGGGGTTTACTAGCCAGAACACCAAAAGACAAAACCAGACTAATACACTTCCTGAATGACTATCACAGACAGTGAATGGCCAATATCCTCATGTCCGGCTTTGAGGAGGGTTTCACAATCCCATGCCAAGGCCCACAGCATTACAGGGACAGCAAAAACCTCAACTCCGTCAGGGCCCATCACGAGGTGGGTAGGCAAAAAATAGACAAGGAACTTCTGTTGGCCAGGATTGAGGCCCCTTTGTGACCCCCTCCACTATCGGATTTTGCGGTTGCCTCACTAGGGGTAATCAAAGAAGGACTATGGACAGTTTAGGCTCATTCACCATCTATCCTACCCAGAGGGCGGCTCAGTGAACGACTGGTTAGATCAGGAGGCTTGCACAGTATTTTACAGGTCATTTGATGATGCAGTGGAACTAGTGAGAGTGACAGGCAAAGCAGCACTCAAGGCAAAGGCGGACATAGAATCCCTTTTCAGACTCCTCCCCATTCACCCAAGTAATTTCAATATATTGGGATTCAAGTTTGAAGGAGAATATTACTTTGGCAAATGTCTGCCCATAGGCCGCTCAATATCTTGTTTATACTTCAAAATGTTTAGCACCTTTTTGGAATGCACACTGAAGAAAGGGTATTGCAATGCAGATCCCTAACGTATCCAGTACAGGACTTCCTGGTCATGAGGGAACTATGTCGTGGTGATTACATAGCAGATTAGCGTTGACGGCCGGGTTCCAAGGCATGCCGCAATGAAGGAAATCAATGTGTGATCCAGGCGATAATTGCAATTGGTAGCAAAAAAGGTGTGCACCTCGTCTCGCTTGGGTATTTTGACCCCTAAAGCGTCCGCACTCTCCTGCGCATGCCATCATATTAAGGCAGGCTGACCACTTTATCGTCCTCTCATGCCGCCGTGACTTGGATATCTATCCAAACTGACTGCGGTCCCGCTCTCATCCCCGCCTTTTTTTATTTATCCATGGTCTTATTCACAAAAGGGAGACCATTGTCGCTCCAGATTGTGCAGGGCAATACAAATCTGACAAAGAACTGAGTAACCAAGACCTTAGCAGTGCTCAGGGCTGTATTATCTTTGAGCAGATATGCTTCGACCCATATGCTAAAAATGCAGATCACAACTAGGACATATCTGAATTTATTAGAAAGTAGAAACTCTATGAAGTCCATTTGCAGACATTCAAAGGCTAATTTAGGAGGTTCAAAATGGCCTTTTGGGGCAACCGTACCCTTTCCTGTATTATACTGAGCACAAATTACAAAAGACTTACACAGGGCAGTAACCACTTTTCGAATGTTTTAATTTTTCCAGATTGGGTCTATAGCATTTACTATGCCATCTACATTTATGTGATACAAAAGGGGATGATGGACGGAACGCTTGAGCCAATCAAACACTCACCCCCAGTCAACTGATCTGGGTTTAATCCATCATCATTCTTTAGCTCACTCCACCACCCCAGTTCAGACATGGCCATATGCAAACCAGTCTGACCCTGTGCCTCATGGGAACAGTCCAGCCCGAACTGCCAAGCCATGTCTTCCCTGGACCGGAAACAAGCATCCTAGGACCGGTTTCTGGCATTTCAGCCGCCATCAGCCAGGCTTGCTTGAATCCAGTGGCAAAGTGAGCAAGGGACCCACGTCTGGGCATACCCCCGCCAACTTATGGCGACTAAAGCGATACAAAGGGGATGATGGACGGAACGCTTGAGCCAATCAAACACTCACCCCCAGTCAACTGAACTGGGTTTAATCCATCATCATTCTTTAGCTCACTCCACCACCCCAGTTCAGACATGGCCATATGCAAATCAGTCTGACCCTGTGCCTCATGGGAACAGTCCAGCCCGAACTGCCAAGCCATGTCTTCCCTGGACCGGAAACAAGCATCCTAGGACCGGTTTCTGGCATTTCAGCCGTCATCAGCCAGGCTTGCTTGAATCCAGTGGCAAAGTGAGCAAGGGACCCACGTCTGGGCATACCCCCGCCAACTTAGGGCGACTAAAGCGATACAAAAGGGGATGATGGACGGAACGCTTGAGCCAATCAAACACTCACCCCCAGTCAACTGATCTGGTCCTAGGATGCTTGTTTCCGGTCCAGGGAGGACCTGGCTTGGCAGTTCGGGCTGGACTGTTCCCACAAGGAACAGGGTCAAGACTGATTTGCATATGGCTGGGTCCAAACTGGGGTGGTGTGGTGAGCAAAAGAATGATGGATTTAACCCAGATCCTTGTGACTGGGGGTGAATGTTTGCATTGTCCAGCATTCCGTCCATCAATTGTTTCTTTTTCATTTGTCGCCCTAAGTGGGGAGGGTATGCCCAGACGTGGGTCCCGTGCTCACTACACCACTGGATTCAAGCTAGCCTGGCTGAAGAAGGGTGATGCCCTGAAACCGGTCCTAGGATGCTTGTTTCCGGTCCAGGGAAGACATGGCTTGGCAGTTCGGGCTGGACTGTTCCCATGAGGCACAGGGTCAGACTGATTTGCATATGGCCATGTCTGAACTGGGGTGGTGGAGTGAGCTAAAGAATGATGATGGATTAAACCCAGATCAGTTGACTGGGGGTGAGTGTTTGATTGGCTCAAGCTGCTCCGTCCATCATCCCCTTTGTATCGCTTGGTCGCCCTAAGTTGGCGGGGGTATGCCCAGACGTGGGTCCCTTGCTCACTTTGCCACTGGATTCAAGCAAGCCTGGCTGATGACGGCTGAAATGCCAGACACCGGTCCTAGGATGCTTGTTTCCGGTCCAGGGAAGACATGGCTTGGCAGTTCGGGCTGGACTGTTCCCATGAGGCACAGGGTCAGACTGATTTGCATATGGCCATGTCTGAACTGGGGTGGTGGAGTGAGCTAAAGAATGATGATGGATTAAACCCAGATCAGTTGACTGGGGGTGAGTGTTTGATTGGCTCAAGCGTTCCGTCCATCATCCCCTTTTGTATCGATCTACATTTATGTGAGCAGGAGCATAGGCTATAATAACAATAGCAAAGGATAGCAATTAGGCAATAGCCATTGCCTTTTGCTTGAGTCATCTATCCATCATCCACTTTATACTTCATATTTCAATTCCTGCATGTTCTTTTCTCCCTTTGTAGCTTAGCTTTGTATACTTTCACAGCATCAATAGTATTGTCAAACATTTCACCATCTGCAAGCCAAGGTGCTGAGACATACATCAGACTAATTATTTGCTGAGCAGTATGTTTGGCACTCTCATTTCCAAAGGCATTCCCTTGTCCAATATGGTCAGCAATTTTACGGTGCAAATTACATTTTAGAATAGCCTATTTCCCTGGAAATTCCAAGGCTTTTAACACATGCATGATTAACATTCCATGCCAGATCCTACTGCCATGTGATGTCAGAAACACTTCTGAGCCCATAAGCATCCGAAGTTAAGTGTGATGCCAAATGCATACTGCCTTTATGTATAGATGTTAACCATAAGGCCAGTACTCAATTCACAAGCTCTAGCAAGGGCTATTATTTTGGCTGCTTGGGCTTGAGCAGAATGTTGTGGAATTCAACAGCTCTCAACAACTGTCTTCAATGTAGTGATCGCTTAATCGGTAGCAGATGTTCAATCGGGCAATTTAAAACATGAACCATCTACAAATAGTACTTCTTCCAGAGGCACATTGGAACATCAGTCAAATCCAGCCTCCCTTTATTCTCCTCATCTGTTATTAGTATACAATCATGCAAGACAGTAGAGTCATCCTCAGTGAGGGTCATCAAGGTAGCAGGATTGAGGGTTTTATATCTCTGAATGACAATGTTAGAGGCAAGGAGTGTGAGCTCATAATGAAACAATCGAGCATTGATCAAATGCTGGGACTGTGTTTAATTCAGAAGAATATGCACAGTATGGGGAAAAAAGAGTCAATGAGTGACTCAACACAATTCTTTCATCTTGTTTCACTGAGAGGGCAGTAGCCGCTACCTCTCTAAGACATGTAGGCAATCGCTTAGCAACTGTTATCTAAAGTGGTGGAAAAATAGGCCCAAGGTCTATTCTTCCCTTCATGTTGTTGAGTTAGTACAGAAAAAGCACCGCCTGATTGTTCTTGGACAAACAGAGCGAAGGGCTTAGAATAGTCTCGAGTACCTAAAGCAGGAGAAGCTAGCTTGGTGGATGTCAGTCCAAGGAAGGGGCACAGGAGTATCTTTAGTAGTGAGGGAAAGGAATGGTTAAGGAAGAAGGGAAAAATTTGGGATCCATTGCCGACAGAAAGAGGTCATAGCAAGAATTCCTCTTACCTTCTGCTGAGAAGTAGGAACAGGAATGGACAATATGGTAGCCATACGCTGAAGATGCAGTGTCCTTCCCCCTTTGACAAGAGGTGACCTAAGTAGTAATCCTCTTGTCAACAGAATTGTAATTTGGGAAGGGATACTTTGTGATCATTGTTGGCAAGGAAATTCATGAGAGATATATTGTAAGATAACAAACATCTCTAGTATCAGAGGCAATCAATAGATCATCAGCATATTGCAATAGGACAGTACCAGAGGCGGGAAAAAAGGCACTCAACTGTTTTTTTAAAACCTGACTGTAGATGCTTGGGCTCTCTGTATATCGTTGTGGAGAGCGATACAAAGTGAAGGATCTGCCACCTATATTGAAGCTAAAGAGAAACTGCCTATCTGGATATATTGGTACACTATAAAATGCATTCTTTAGGTCCAACATGGTAAAGAATTATGCAGTCAGAGGGGTCATAGAAAATATAGAATTCATATCTCGAACAACAGGAAATTGAGGAACTGATATCTGATTAATGGCATGTAAATCAATAGCAAAACGCCACTGCGGGAGTTCAGAAAGATCAGTTATGTTAAAATTGAAAGAATTGCACTATTGCAAGATTCCTGAAATTTCACGCACAATACTTTTAGTAAATATCTCTGAAACAACCTTTGCAGACCTAAAAGACCTTTGTGGGATATTTTACACTGAGGGATTCAAGGCAATTTGGCATTGGGCTTAAGCATATTAGTAACAGGATCATTTTGCATGTATCCGGGGGTGTGGTCTGGTGCCAAGAAAGATGGCGGCTGGTTGACGCCGCTCCGCGCCGAGACCTGAGGACTTTCGTTTTGACGGGCGGTGGCAACGCCCCAACACCTTCAAAGACCCAAGGACTCTTTCCAGGAACTCCTCTGGACTTAAATGACACACTTCGCAGCCCGCGGTAAGCCCGATAACACCTCTTCCATTTAAAAATGCGCGGCGCGTCTCCGTGACTGGATTCGCGGCCGCCATTTTGTATTCCCTGCATTCTCTGCGCGTTATCGGCCCCGCTGCGCTTTATGTCATTCCTGAAGAGACATCATGTTCAACTTGCCAATATTTCTCTTGGCTCTGTTTCTCAATAACTATTGTTAAAGTTTTCTCCTCTGCAAATGCCATTTTTTCTGGTTCTGCCAACAGCATCATCAGGGCTCGAAAAATGTACTCGACCGCTCTCAAATGCGAGTGAATTTCTTCAAGGGCGAGCCAGTTTTCAGGCCTACTTGACCGGCCTGGCGAGTGATATCTGCCGCTGCAGTGCCAGGTGAAGGCTCTAGGGGGCAGCATGCTAAGACGTGAAAATGCGGGAAAGCACAGGCAGTCAAGTGCATACACCACCTAGCATAGTGGTGTGGTGCGTATCGTCTATGTGGGTCCCAGGGCCGTCAATCTTGTAGCGCACGAAAGCGCTACCAATGACGGCCCTGGACATCATTTTTGGCCAGCCCCGCGCTGTGCTGCTAAAATGCAGCAGTGACGCAGCACGCCACCACGCGCTCTCTTCAGTGGAGTCGGGAGTGCAGGGCGATTTGGCTTGCAGTCTACACAGGAGAGGTGAGTCGAGCTAAAACGGGTGATCATATCTGCCCATGTGGCTTGTTTTAAGACTAAATTCATGTTGATTAGTCACCATCCTGAAGGGTGGGCAGCGGGCATCAAAATGTGACAAGGGCATCCTGAGATTCTGGCATTACAAAAAAATGTGGGCCTTAAGGTGAATGGGGCTACTTTTACACTTTAGAAGCACTTTAATTTTTCCTTTTTTTATTTCTTCCCACAAAGAGATCAGTGCTTATTCACGGTGCGAAATACCGACGCACTTCGCACATCACCGGGAACTTAATTTCGACAGCCGACTCCGTCTCGGTGACTCTAACCCTCCCAGGCCATGAGTAAACTTCAACTTAACGCGCATGTTATTCACCTGCCTGACTTGTGATCCTCAGTAGATCACAGAAAATACAGTGCAGGTTAGGATCTGCTGACAGTTGGGCAGCGCTTATTCAAGAAGTTACTTCTTGGAGCAGAAATCTATTATAAACCCTCCCTTCCCTATCCCCCGCCCCCACCTCAATACCCTTGACTTCTCTCCCTGCCAGCCTCCATTCTTGTTTTTACAACGTTGTGGCCTGCTGGAAGTGCAGTAAACCTTTGTAAATATTTTCTCCCCTTTTTCGTCCAGCGACTCCGGAATGGCCGAGATTTTCTTATTTGCACGTTTCAACCCGATTTTTTTATCTTTTTTTTGGTGCATTTTTCCAGTACTTGTTTTTCTCCAGTAAAGTAAACAAACCTAGGCCTGTAAATAATGTGAGCAAAGATAAGATGGGTGACTTGACAATCACATGATGTGGGTTTGCATTCTGGACGGGTTTGCAGACTGGTCGTAGTTAAAAGATTTAATAAGGAGCTTGTGGATTGTATTTGAAGTACTTATTGTCGCACACGAGATGTGGGATGAAGCTGTTCGGTGCATTTTCTGGGCATATCAGTTAATGCCTCATGTTTCTTCTAGCAAATCATTCCCGGGTTGAATTGCTGGTAAATAAATGCCTGTTTGAATTGATGTGGTGTGAGGGAAAAAGGCAACTTCCGAGATTGGTCTCAGTTGAATGATTACTTCATGTCCCAAAGATAAGTCACCTGCATCTGGGAAATGGGCATCTGAAAAGTGCAAATCCAACACAAGGTTGGAAAAATCCGGGGTAGCTCTTAGTCGCATTGAGAACATTACCGAAATTTGCAAGGTCAAAGCCTATTGTGAGGAAAGGTTTGTTAACGCTTTGTGACCTAGTCTGCAGCCTGAAAATCAGGGGAAATGTTGTGAGAGTAGTAGGACAATGGTGTCATGTCAGAATGTTGGTAAGAGTTCCTGGGGACACTTCATTGATGAAGTCTACAAGTGATGATGAAAAGGTTGTTTCATCAAACAGTTCCATCGTGAAGGAACCCCATCGCAGCACTTCCTTTGTTGGAAGACTTGTTTTTAGTACCCTTGGATTCAACCCCTCCAAAGAATGTATAATGTCTACTCTGCTTTTGTTCGTTAGTTTGTTCTTTGTTGCTTTTTTTTGCGGAAGACATATGCTGACTGTTCTCTGATGGCCTTTGTGTAATAGAACATACCTATGCCATTTTCAGAATGTTTTAATGTTTGTTGCGTTTGTAATAAGTGCAGCAGATAGAGTTCATCTGTGCTCTGTCCTTCTGGAAGCCATTTAAGTTTAAGCCTCAGTGGATTTCTTTTCAGTTCTGACTTTAGTTAAAGCGTTAGGCAAGACCTTTTAATTTTACTGAAATTACAGGTATAATATATAGAGACCCTGCCCCCATCTGCAATACATATAATAGGAGAGTACCGGCACTTCTCAAGAGCAGACCGGTACTCTCGATAGTGAGTGCCAGTACCTATATTTCAGTTGAAAGCACTGGTTGTGTTACTGGAATTTGCACATCGTTCAGTACCATTATTATGGCCTAGAAGCGCATTCCAAATTGGGGTGCTTTTGTGCGAACCTGAGAGTGCCAGTTTACAGATCATGTTTTCCAGTGTAGGGAAGGGTAAGTGGTTCAATTGAAGTGAATTAAGATTATAGCTCCTAGAATGCAGTGCCCTGTGGCGCTAAGCGAAATGCCGAGAGCGTGAGTGGATCCTGGTGTGTACCTCTGGCCAGGGCCTTCTGTTCCAGTACAGTTGAAAGAGTGACGCGCTTGGCTGTTTTGTTTCGATGTTTTAACCTTTTAAACTCCTATCTAAGTTTGTTTGTTCAGAAAAAAAGAGTTTATAATTTATGAGCATCAGCATCTTCACTAACAAGTAAGTGCCTGATATGTTGTCATGGATGTTATTTCAGTGACATGTTAAAGTTTATGGGGTATTTTTTGCCATGTATGTTCGCAAACGTTCACCACGGCACTCTGATACACACATCTTAGGGAGGTACTTGGGTGATAAATTAAAATTTGCTGTTTACAATTTGATTGGCCAACATTTTCTTGGGTTGTTGGCGCTGCAAATGTTTTGAAAAAAATTCGTATGTAACCAATTTGTGGGTCGAGTGCATTGATGTTAGGTCGAGTAGAAAAGTCTACTCACTCGACCTGCAGGTCAAGTAAGATTTTTTAGATTTGTCGAGCCCTGATCATCTTCTTGTTTTCTTTAACGCTTGCACTATTATGTGCACAGCCATTTTACTTCACATTGTGGAAACCCTATTAATTTTTCAAAGTACACAAGAATAGGTGTATCTCCACAAATTTGACTAGTAAATCTCTCAAAACATTTTATACAATAACTGCTCTTCCCTTATTGTGACAGACATGTCTATGGGGAGAATTAAATCTGGTAGAGGTGCTGCTTTAACATCCATCCCATCTCCACGTCTTAATTCCACTACAATACCTACTTCAAACCCTTTTTCAGTATTGCAAAGTGACATGGAGGAATCAGAACAAGTCGCACCTCCCCACTTTACAGAAACAACGGCCATTTCGCCCTCGTTTATTACACCTCTTCCACACCCATCTTTGCCAAATGGGAAAATGCTTCTAAAGTGCCTACCTCCTCTGCGTTGTCATCTACTAAGAGAAATAAAAAAGATCCTCCTTCACCAACCACATCTCCACCGCCAGCCTCCTTAGAATTGCTTCTGGATGAGATCCGATCACTTAAACCCTATATGGAAGAAACGAATATACGCTTACAAGCCCTAGAAGATAAATGGTCTACTCTTGACAACAAAATTAATGTAATGGAACATCAAATGGAAACTCTGCAAATATCCTCTCAACAAATTCATCCTATGAAAGCAGAAATCCTACAACTACAGAAGCAAGTAGAAAACCTCGAAAACTGAAGCAGACGCAATAACCTTCGAACTTATGGTTTGGCTGAAGGATTGGGAGGCTCCAATCCCATTTCCTTTTTTCAAACTTTTTTGTCACAGATCCTTGACTTTCCGGAATCTCCAACATTAAACATACAAAGAGCACATAGACTTGGTCGTTTTCCTGAGAATTCATCTATACAGCGCAAACCAAGAGGTGTAATACTGTACTTCTTAGAATTTACGGATTTGTTGAAGGTCCTACAAGCAGTCAAAATCAAACGTCGCATTTCATGGCAAGGTTCCCAGGTATTTTTCTCACAAGACTATGCGAAAGTCACGGCAGATAAACGGAAAAGCTTCTTAGCCATGCGACCAGCTCTACGCAACCTGAATGCCAGATTTGGTCTACTTCATCCTTGCCTCTTTATGGTGACTTATAAGAATAAAACAACCACATACGAAGATCCAGTCTTACTTCAACAATCTCTGGACAGTTGTAGAGAAGATTCTATGGAATTTGCAAGATCATCGTCTAACTGATAATTTTTTCTCCCTTACTAAAGATAACTGTAATTTTACAATGTTTCTATGATATGATTTGATTAACTAATCTCCCTTCCTTATGTCTCTCCCTACCAAATGCTGTTCCCTGATCCACCCATTGTTATATTGTTCATCTGAAACAATACCCTCCTCGTGGTCTCTCCCGGGGTTTCGTGACTGGCTATTTCGTCTTCTCTCTGTGGCCCCAACACCCTCCACCCATGTTTGAGTCTTCGGTATGTTTTATTGTTTTTTTATCTATTTTCTTAATCTTTTTTCCTCCCTCTTCTTTCCTCTTTCCTTTTTCCTTCTCTTCCTTCCTTTTATTTCTTCTATTTCAATATCTCCCACTTCATATCTTGTCATAAATCTGTTGGAGTGCTCATTTTTGTTTCCTAAATATTGCAGATATTTTATTGCATTCTTGTTTTGCTGTCTTATTTTACAAATTTTTATTTTATATAGTTGATTAATGACGTTACGTGTTATTTCCTGGAATGTTAAAGGTTTGGGTTCGCCTATTAAAAGGCGAAGGGTTCTTACCCATTTATCTAATCTTAAATCAGATATTGTATTTTTACAAGAATCCCACTTAATTACTTCAGAAGTTCTAAAACTTAAGCGACAGTGGGTGGGGAATGTCTTTTCCTCTCCAGGTACAAGCAAAAGAAATGGGACTGTGATTCTTTGTCACAAAAAACTTAAAGTATCCCTTCTATCTCGAGACTCAGATGATGAAGGGTGATGGTTAATTGTTCATCTTATAGTCAATGACATTCCTATTACATTGTTTAATGTATATGCACCTACTAAACCTGATGGTAATTTTTGGTCACACATTTCTTCTCTTTTAATGTCTATTTCTACACCATATGTTATTTTTGGTGGTGACTGTAACTTAGTTGTTGATCCCTACATTGACCGCACATCCAAAACATCTTTCATCTCCTCTCAAATGCATCAACACTTTACCACCCTAATTTCCCATAGAACTCTTGTTGACTCCTGGAGATTTTGTAACCCACAACTCCGTGAATACACTTTTTTCTCACTCACTCACCTTTCCCAAACACGCATAGACTATTTATTTGTTTCCAAAGCATTAACACAATATATATTGCAAGCAGATATTGGTTCTATATTGATTTCTGACCATGCTCCAGTAATTTTAGACTTAGAATTGCTCCCAGTTAGTGTCACTAATAAGATGGCGTTTTAATACCTCTTTGTTAGCTGACCAAACTTTCACTTCCTCTTTCGAGGAATTCATTACTGAATTCTTTAAATATAACATATCTTCTGTTTCAACTTTCTCTACTATTTGGGACACCTTTAAAGCTTCAGCCAGAGACTTTATTATTTCTTATGTTGCTAAAAAGAAAAAACAAAATTCCCGAAAAGCAAATGAAATTCTTAAAACTATTAAACTACTAGAATCGCTCTATACAACCACTAACTCTCAAGCCGATCTCAATAATCTTATTATGGAGAAATTTAAATATAATAAGTTATCTACAGAGAATGCCACCTCTTATCTCCTGCGAGGCAGTGCCCGTTATTATGGCGGCCAAAACAAAGCTGGCAAACTCTTTCTTGATCTTAAGATACGAGTATCTTAAGATCAAGAAAGACCGTACTAATATTGACTATGTTTTAAATTCTAATTCATCTCCAGCTACTAAAAAGTTTGAAATTCTGGAGGAGTTCAAAAAATACTACACCGCTCTTTATACCCCTGAAATCACCCCAGGCTACATGGACATACAAAATTATCTTGCTTCAATACGAAAACAATTTCCCACGGATATTGATTTTTCATCATTGGAACGTGATATTTCTATAAAAGATATTTCCCATCCATTAAAACTCCTTAAAACAGGAAAGGCACCTGGTCCAGATGGATTTCCTATAGAATTCTACTCCCACTTCTCCAAATCCCTCCTTCCTTATCTCCTTTCTTTATTCTCATACTTCATTTCCTCTAATGCCTCTAGTGGTACATTTAAGGATGCTCTTATCTGCCTAATCCCTAAGAAAGGAAGAGACCCTCACCTTTGTAAAAATTATAGGCCAATATCATTAGTTAATTCTGATTATAAACTATTTGCCAAAATTCTTGCACTTCGACTAGAACCTCTTTTACAATCCATTATTTGTAAAGAACAATCTGGTTTCATTAAGGGAAGAAACATCTCTGATAACACTAGAACTTTCTTTAATGTACTACACAAATCCAACAAATACTCTCATTCACTTGCAGCCATTTCTCTGGATGCGGAAAAAGCTTTTGACCGCATGGATTGGTCGTTTATTTTCCATACACTGTCCTGGTTTGGCTTCGGGCCCAAATTTATCTCTTATATCTCCTTATTATATACCTCACCCAAAGCTTCTATTTTTGCCAATGGCTCCATCTCTACATCTTTTACTTTACAGAGGTGTCCGCCAAGGTTGTCCCCTTTCCCCACTTCTCTTTATTCTCACACCAGAGCCCTTTCTTGCCAGAATTAAACAATATCCTAACATAAATGGCTTTCAGCATGATAAACTTCATATTAAAATGAGTGTCTATGCAGATGATATTTTGTTATACATGTCTAAGCGAGAACAATCTATCCCAGCTTTCACTGCCGAGGTCAATGCTTACTCTTTAATTTGTGGTTATAAACGAAATCATGATAAATGTGAAGTTCTCCCTCTCAATACCTTGTTTTTTTAAGCAAGACTTTGTTTCCACTAATTTCTCATGGAATTCCCCAAAAATTAAATATTTAGGTCTCTGGTTTGCCCCCTCTATCAAACAGACTTTATCACTAAACATAACTCAAATTCTCTCCACATTATCTACATCTATTTCTAAATGGCACCCCCTATATTTATCTTGGTGGGGCAGACTTGACACTATTAAAATGATGCTCGCTCCTGTTATCTTTTATATGATCTCTGCTATTCCCCTCAGCCTTCCCTCATATTTTTTCAAAAAAATTAATTCTATTTTATCTGTCATTTTATGGAATAAGAAAAAACCATGTATCTCCCTTGTCATGCTCAAACGTAATAAATCGCTTGGTGGAGTTAATTTCCCTGATTTTCAACTTTACCATAATGCTTTTCTTCTTAAACAGCTTTCTAAATCTTTAAACCAATCCATCTCTGACCCTTCTCCATTGTGGAAAGACATTGAACTTTCTTTCCTTTCTTCCTTCTCTTTTGAAGAATCTCTTATATTTACCCACAAGACACAATTTTTATCTTCACCTGTAGTGTAGCGCCTATTTCCCTAAAGGCTCTGCGCATTGGAATAATATACCCTATAGGCTTGACATAGGACTAAGGTCGGTATGTCCCTATCGAGTATATTAAACTTAATTACTTGTGCCAGCTAGATCAGAGGTCACTAGAAACTCCTTGGATAACAAGAAGGGAGTAGTTTCTGGCAGCCGCAAAACATGACAACTTTGTTTCCCTTTAGAATCAGAACGTGTCCCAGAGTCGAGGAAACAATAGATAACCGTTTCACTCAGCTCAATCGTGCATACTTAGTTTTCCTCAAAGTTACACAGAAAGAATAGACAGGCATTTCAATAAAAGGATTTATTGAACAGTCTTGTTTCTCGTGTAAGTAATATGTGTTGTTACGATCACAAGACAGTATGCAAGCTAAATAATGTACAGCGTAAGCAGTAGAAATAAATAGTACTGCGTTAGCATTATCTTTTAGTGTATATTCACATACATAAATAACATGAGCTAAAAATGCGAGTACTCATACGATGCGTCTCTAAGCTAGTTCTACCCCAGTGTACCTAACCTAGGTGTAGGGAGAGGTATGAAGTAGGTGAAGTATTCCTTACTAAGCCTAGTATGGCTAGTATGCCTAGTATGCCTAGTATGCCAAGAGTCCCTCTAGGTTCTAGTCAGCTCCATACCTTAAGAATGAGAGAGGTGGGAATCTCTTGCCAGACTCGAACTCCAACACCCCGCGAGGGAAGTTAGATCACTGGAAGCTGGACTCTCTGCGTGCAGGGATGACAGCGTCTTCTCAGTGCGTCAGGCCGGGATACGGGCTCCTCTGAAGTCGCGGTCTCCTCTAGTTTACAAGGGCTAGGGAAGGTATATTTATACCTGAGAGGTACCTCATAATGTTAGCATTGACGTGAATCGGACAGCGGAAGACGTCATGAATGAACCCCTAAGGTATAACGGTTCATGCATAATAGATGAGTCCTTGAAGAAATCAATAGTCCTGTGCTAGGGAAACTCCCGAAGCCTAAGGGTCTGTTCTTCTACAACTCTTTGTGACGTTAGGGTGGACGGATGTCGGAGACCATGCCTGTATTTGGAGTGCACGGTTTAATGCCTAAATAAGGACTGGGATTTTATCCCTATATAAGGGCCGGGCGAATTGTGCCTATATAAGGACATGATACAGGAAAACCTATATACGGACACCCTAAGAGGAATACAACACCCACTCCACTTTCGTGTGTACGGTAATAATATAAATGCTAAACATTTAAAATGCTAAACCTAAAATCGAGTACCACATTTTGCTAAAACATTTCTTAAAAGCATTTAAAAAACATATTAGAATGCAAAAAGTACTGTACATTTTAAGCATTGCTTCTTATTTCAGGCATATATTTGAAAATAAAATGCAATTGGAATGAAATAAGCAGTAATAATTACATGTGACAAAAAAATGTTCGATAAGTTGTTCAAAAATCAAAGTTATTTCATGTCATGGAAATTAATGAACTTTTTAGACTAACAAGATGACTACGTGTCTGTGGAAGTACCGCGAAGTCCGTACTATAAGAATAGTTCTACTTCAAGCAGATTGTCGTGCCATTTGGTTTGAAAAATGAAAAAAAGTTCAATTTGGGAAGAGTTCCAAGTTTTTGAAAGAGGAAGGCCAAATTGTCACTGCAGCTCTGGAACACTGTGGGCTGAATCAGAGTCAGTGTACGGGTCTGGTGTAAACATAAGATCATCTATTTCTGTAGACAAAATATCGTCCACTGTAGTTGGTGACATTCGGAACACCTCGTGTAGTATATTAATTGCACAGAGATGTGAAGCATCGCTTTCAGCATAGGATGCTGCAGCAATGTTCGCGTCCGTTGTTACCTGTGTGCCTGTAGATTCATCTCGTACCTCAGCAGCAGCCGGAAGCGTCTGTGAGATCTCAATGAATGCTGTCATCAGTATTGGTAGCCTCTGGGGACAACACAGAGCATGGGCCGTTATCGGGTCCAGCAGAGTATTGATATCCATTGGCGTTGCTGATGGAAATGTTAGACAGGTGTCTAACACGCATTCTTTACCGCATAGCAGGCATCGTAGATTGGTCTGAATGACAGAACCACGTGGTATTAAGTTCCCGTAGACGAGTCATGCCCAAAAGCTGTACTATTCGCTCATGGCACTTTCGTTCAAGGAGAGCTTTCTCCACTTCGCTCGGAGTGATGTCTGCGAATAGGCTGGCCATAGCGTAATAGCAGGAAGAGAAATAGAATTCCGGCAACAAGTGCTAGAAGTAATGGTATGCCACCAAACACCGAATGTGCAAAGTTTGGGATGATTCCGAGGACTGCCTGGAAAGGTGTTAACAGTCCGGAACAGATGCTCTTAAATACATGTACAATTCCGCTTGTATCAGACATGTTAAAGATACGTCCTTTCATTTCTACGAAATGTATAGGGCAGTTTGTACGTACTAAAGTTTGTATCTCAGCTGAAGTCCTTGCAATTTGTAGATCATAGGTTTCTTTGGCCGAGGTCAAAGCCACTGTTTGTTGTAAAAGCATGGCTTTCATTCTGCTTAAAGTATCAAATCTTATAAAAGAGACGTTCAGCGAAGGCCACAAAGGCGACTCCCTGACTGTGTCTATTGGGGCATACAATTCTTGCATACAGCAAGTGACCCTGGAGTTCACCGTTACTAGATATGGGATGCCTGGCAACATGCTGCAGCAACTCTGATCATTCAACATGAGGTAACTCCCATTAGAAAGTTGTCCAAACGTTGGATTAATCACAGCAGCTGGTGTAGATCATACCACATTAATGGGGAGACTAAGGGAAATAGGAGTCCATGGCCTTGCCATGGACTGGTTGGCTTCTTTTTTGGAAGACAGGTCCTTCCAAGTGATGGAAGGGGACTGTTTTTCAGACCACCTTCCAATTACATGTGGCGTCCCACAGGGTTCTTCCCTTAGTCCTACCCTATTTAATATTTATGTACGACAGCTGGCTAATATAGCACAGGAAGATGGTGTCTCAGTGGTGTCATATGCTGACGACACTCAGCTGATAGTCTCCCTAACAGATAACGCAAATCAGCAGTTGAGTCACTGTCTGGAGAGAGTGGTAAATTGGATGGCCAATAGCCATCTGAAATTAAATGGCGAGAAAACAGAGATCATGCTATTAGGAAAATCCACTATCCAGGCACCCCTGACACAATGGCCCCCTTGCATGGGAAACCCACCTATACCCAAACCAGTTATAAAAAATTTAGGGGTCTGGATGGAGAACTCACTCACGATGGATTGCCAATCCAGGAAACTGTCAGGAATATGTTTCTCCTGCTTAAAATACTAAGGAAGATTATTGAGGTGATCCCGGAACATCTGAAAAAAATAGTCATCCAGTCTCTTATAATCTCGCGCTTGGACTATGGAAACTCACTTTATGTGGGCGCGCCTAAATATGTGACGAAGAGACTACAGGTAGTACAAAATGTGGCAGCAAGACTCCTTCTAAAAATCCCCAAATGCACTTCGACTAAAGAAGCACTGAAACAGCTACACTGGCTCCCTATTGAAACAAGAATAAAGTTTAAGTCCCTATGCTTGGCATATAGGGCTGTTAACAAAAAAGGCCCAATAAAACTGAGACAAATGTTGTCCAGGTATATCCCAACCAGGCATCTTAGATCAGCTCAGCAACAGCTTCTTAGGACATCGAGAGCCAAAAGAGCCAGGTAGGGGGGGAAGATCATTTGCCCACCTGGTACCAAAGATGTGGAATGCCCTCCCATATAAAATAAGAATTCTACCCAACGAAACAGTTTTCAGGAAACATCTCAAAACTTTGCTGTTCCCCTTCTAGATGCACTATGGATAGAGCTTGTAAACAGCACTCTTTAGCGCTTGGAAGCCCTCGGGCAGCCACGCGCTCTACAAATTTCTAAACATAAACACATGGCAAGACAAATTTGCCACAGAACCATTACAAGCCCCGTGTAAAGAAATGTCCTGACATATGAGTGAACCGCTCAGTGCATTTTTACAGTGTGTACCGCTCAGAAACACTTCACGATCCCCACTCCAACATCTATATGTGTATGGTAAATTCCAAGATGTCTTAATGTATTCTTTACCCAACCTTTCATATTTGCCTGCTTGCATTTGTTTGAGGCAATACTGAAACTGAAAAGTAGTCACAGGTAGCATGATTTTGCCATGAATAAGCCATTCTGTAGCTGGTTTTTCTGCCACTGCAAATGGTAACTTTTCCAGTTTTTCAATGCTCAGCAGTGTATACTTTGCTCCTCTTTGTGCCATTTCGATCTGTTTATCAGTTGGATTGTATTCTGCAAACAGAGCCGTTGTGTTGATAAAACGCCAAGGCACATAGCCCGCTCGCAATGATTGCAGCGTCCAGCTTAATAACACAATAGAACGTAACTGAGATTGGCCTTGTTGTAACATCGCCAAATCTTGTTCCAGTATGTCGATAGCAGAGGATATAATGCCATCCA
Source organism: Calotriton arnoldi (assembly GCA_963921515.1). Taxonomy (NCBI): domain Eukaryota; kingdom Metazoa; phylum Chordata; class Amphibia; order Caudata; family Salamandridae; genus Calotriton; species Calotriton arnoldi. Next base: position 514,541 of record CAWUFW010003746.1, on the reverse strand, counting down.
ATGAATATATTCTGGAGGTCAAAGTTGTTAACCCATTGTCAACCACAGAGAGTCTTTTCTCTAAATGAATATGATCAAGTTCACGTATTCGTTCTGCGGCCTCTATCTGTGACACTTTCCATGCTTCATTATAGGCAGCATAAATGCCAGCATATATGAAACGTTTTTGACGCGGTTTTCTTGGTCCAAGCAAGAATTCCCTAAGGTCTGCGTCTTCTTTAAGTAAGGATAAGTGTTGTTTCACATCCTGTAGTGTAGATTTCTGCAGCCAATCGATGCACAATTTTCCTACACTGTATGTTGTTACTACCCCCGGATGTTGTCTTTGGACATATCTTGGGTCTGGCCTATGAATAGTAAAGCCCTGAGTTTTATTCAGGAATCTTTCCTGACAGTTGTTCGTGTCTGTGGGCCAGATCAACCATTTTCTCCAATCAGGATTAGTTCTGTTGAGTTGTAGTATTTTGTCAACTGTAACCGCTGCCTGTGTATTGTTATCATTTGCAGGTGTTGGTACAGAAGGTGTTTTCATCTCTTTGATCTTGGCTAGTCCAAGACAAGATGTTTGTTGGACAGTTTCATTCAAAAACATGATTTGTTCAGGGATGATGCAGGCTCTAAATAAAGCTTCTATCCCCTGCACTTGCCAATCTTTAGTACCCCAGACAGTTTTTGTGTCTATTGTGTCTTTCCAAAAGTCGAAACCCTGTATAGACATTTGGGCAATAAATGCTGCAGAATAAATCTGTTTTGTATTTGTTAACATAATTTTCAGTCCTGTCTTGTTTACATTTTTATAGTAAAACGTTTCTGGATCAGATGTATTGTAACCTGAAAAATATGGAAACTTATTAGCAAATGTTTTTGAACTACCTTTTGGTGGTGTAGGACAATGCTCCCATTGGTTAAACATAAACACATTTCTAGGGTATGCAGATTTATGCAAATAATGATGACCATAGTGGTTATAGCAATACAGCTGTTCATAGTCCGATGAACCCTCTAAATATTCATGTTTAGAAAATGCAGCAGATTTTTCTAGCTCAAACATTATGTCATTAACAGTCTCAAAGTCCCAATCATCAGAATAGGTACTAGACGAAATAAGATCACTTAGTGAAATTTTAAACAAATGTGGAATGTTCAATTGTTCCGTTGGACCGAATATATCAAAATCAGTTTTGTCCCACACTATACCATCCTGTATAGGAACGGCTGTGATGTTCACTGTTGACAAGTCTCTTGCTTCACGATGGGAAGATTTATGTGGTTTCAAAAGTAAGTTCACATCTTTTCTTTCAGTGTTCACACGGATGTATCTGCCATTTATAAGCACGCTCATAGTCATAACCAAAGCTAGCCAAAGCAGGAAAACAAATATTCCAGAAATAATCCAGAGTTCAATCCATGGTGAAACCAGATAAGTTTTTTTCAGAAAGTGAAGAAAGTCTTGTACTTGCTGCTTGAATGTTAATGATGCTGGCGTCGTTTCAGGTTCACTGGGATCTTCTGAGAACGTATCAAAGTTAATTAAATAGCCAGAAGCAGTTCTGTCAATTGTTGAAATTGCATCAGGATTTGTAGAAATCGCTGGAACCAGTTGATCACTTGCTACGTTGGTGTAGACAGGTGTATTTGGACGAACTGTTACTTGAGTTTCAAGAGGGATGAGTTCCATAGCATTGTTACTCAGTCCTTCATCTGTTACTGCTGAATTCTCGATGGTTATCAGTCTTTCAGTCTGAACCTCTTGGATAGTAGCGAGAGGAGTGAGTCTGCTACTAGGTCAGAGTCCACGAGGCCTACTATTTAGTATTGGCCACATACTGTGGTTTGATGAGGTCGATGGACACAAATCTTTTCTCCTTTTTCCCAGCAAGGGGCGGCAGTAGTACTGTTCTTGTTCCTTGAACTGCTAGGACAGGTACTGGTTGTCTGTAAGAAGGTCCAAATTCCTTCTTGTCCGCAATCTTTTCTCTGACTAGATCCCCAACTTTTGGAATCCAGACAGACCTTGCTGGGACCGCCGGTTTTTCCCCAGTGGTGGTTGGCTGCAGGAATACGTTGCTTTGTTTCGATCTTAGTTCATTGAGTTCCTGTAAAACAGCCAAACGATCTTTGATATCAAAGTGTTTATTTTCCACCACTGTGCCTACGTGTTCGAGGTCTGGTACCCACATTCTTGTCCCAAATAGGACCTCATATGGAGTGACCCCCCCTAGAGAACTTCTTGGCAAGTTGTTTAATGAGCGTTGGACCCCATAAAGATGTTTGACCCACCCATCACCCGAACCTAATACCCTAGCTGTTATAGACTGCATTATGTCCCGGTTTTTCCTTTCCACAACCGAATTTCCCTCTGGATGGAATGGAGAGGAGTACTGCAATGCAACGCCCAGACTGGCCATGGCTTCTTTGTAAGCCCGAGAGCTAAACGCAGGGCCCTGGTCAGAATGTAGTGCCTATTGCGTATGTGCCGATAAAGACTCGCAAATCATTTATAACAGTTCGAGCGTCAGCCGAGCGCTGAGGCCATATCCATAGGAACCTAGAGCATGAATCCACTGCAACCATGATATATTTATAGTTACCGTCCCTTTGCAAGGGACCGCAGTGGTCCAGGTAAACACAAGCTAATGGTTTGTCTGAAATTAACAGGGGTGTCTGTGCAGGACGTTTCACTGTGGAGACTTTCATCTGTTGGCATATATCACATTCTAAAACATAGTTCTTTGTTTGTTTTCTAATGCCAGGCCACCAATATCTTTGCTTGAGTAACGATACTGTTGCAGAAACACCTGCATGGGCAGAAGCTATCCCTTCGTGTGCTGCTAGGATTAGTTCTAATCTACGTTCCTTGTTTGGAATTACCCTATCCCCCACTCCAGGGATTCGAGCAAAAGGAACGTTGTTCGCATCAATTACATAAGAGTACTTGAGTGAAAACTTTTTTGGTAACGCTGCACCACTGCCTTTGCTTGTAGCATTGACAGCCAATATTATCTCACTGTCTATTTTCGTTTTTGAATGAGTGATCGCAGCTACGTAAGCCGTTTGAATAGCCCCCTTTGCGGCTTCGTCAGCCAATGAATTCCCTGCAACGTGAACGCCATCACGTTGATGACTCAGTGTGTGTATCACGTGAGCCTGTGGTAGTTCGTTTTTCAACTGAACTACTTGTTCCCAAAGCGTTTTATGCTTTATTGTGCCACCTTTTGCATCTTTGAACCCGTTTTCAAGCCAATTTTGTATATATTCATTATACGACTGCACACAGTAAAAGGAATCGCACACTATTAGTGTGGGGAATTCGCGATCTGTACTTTCAAGTGCCAGTTTGAATGCTTGTAGCTCAGCTCGCTGAGCTGTACAATCTCCTAGAGATTGAGTTTTCGTGACCATAGGTCTGAAGATGCCATCTCGCATGCGACCTTTAACGATTGCACACGCTGCACTGTAAGCTTGCTTACCCCCTGTTGCGGGTTTTGCGGATCCGTCAGTGTAAATTATGAATTCGTACTGATCGAGAGGCAGAATTTCAGTGGGCAGAGGACATTCTTGTTCATATTGCAGGAATGCTTGTGTTTTTAAATCAGGATCAAAAACATATTCAACATCTGTTGCAGCAAGAGAATTAACCCATTGTATCCATCTTGGATGTAATGCTTTAGCATTTGGAATGCTTGCTTTTGTGACCGCTTCTAAAGCTGGTACTGGGGTAACGACAATAATGCGTTTCCCTTGTGCTAGGGCTCTTTCTTTTGCTACTGCAGTTTGAACTGCTGTCAGAATTTTTCAGTTGAAGTGAAGCGCATTTCCGCTTGTGTATACAAATGGGATTTGTATGCAATTGGTATTTTTCACCCTCATTAAATGTTAAGTAGGTGAATCCGCATTGACCCGAAATTATTCGGATCACTAAATTGCGTTGACTTACGCGTGTTTGTAAGTGATTTGTTGCTAACATGTTAGCCTGTAGTGAACGCAAGATTTCTGTGTGTTCATGTGTCCAATTTTTGATTGAAAAATCAGGTTTGATTAGTGCGTAGAGAGGTTTAACCCTTTCCACATAATTCAGAATGTATGTTCTTCCAAAATTTAGGAAACCCAGGATGGATTGTAAGTTTTTTAGCGTTTTTGGAGGTTGGAGCAGCGCACACTTTTCTAAAAAGTTAGTTGCCAAGCTCTTGCCTTCACTTGAAAGCTCGTATCCTAGAAACAGGACATTGAGCTGGGCAATTCTGGACTTTTTAAAGTTGAACTTGTAGCCCTCAGAGGCGAAGCCCAATATAATGGTGCTCACCCTGTTCAAGTGTTTTTCCAGGTCATCGTCCGTCAGATAGATGTCATCGACATAGGACAATGCCTCATTGTCATAAATTTGTAGTAACTCCGTTACACTCGCTGAGAATAACCCTGGGCTGTTCTTGAACCCTTGTGGGAGTCGACAAAATTGACGCTGTGTCCCCAATTTGGAGAATGCTGTTAAGTACCTGCTTTCAGGTGCTATGTTTTGACAAAAGAAACCATTTGAGATATCTAATGTGATTTTATATTTTTTACACACAATGTTATTCATTAATGCTGCGCTATGTGCATTTTGCACTGCAAATGTTTTAGAACAAGTGTTTAAATATCTGTAATCCAAAACTAGACGATAGGTGTTGTCTGGTTTGGAGACAGGAAACAAAGGATTGTTCATTGAGGAGGTGCATGTTTCAATCACCCCTTGGTATTCAAGTTGATCTAAGATCTCCCTGACCTGTTTTTTAGCTTCTTGCTTTATTGGGTACTGCCTTTGTGCAGTTGGTTCATGTTTCAGATGTATTTTATGGTGAGGTGAGTCCTCATCCCATCCTACATGATTTTTATATAATGCTGGGGCCTGGGCTACTTCCCATTTCCTGGCATATGTATATTTTAGATGAATTGGAATATGGTTGGAGAAGGCAGGCATAATAATGTCCTCGCCATGTGGGCACTCCCTGACAAATTGTGGTGGCCAGTCTTTTTCTGCTAGAAGTATGTCATAGCCCTTCGAAAGTTTTTCCCAAAAGAGTGCTTTCACCTGTCTAGGTATATCTCCCTCCATTCGGAGTGTTATTTCATATAACCTTTGTGGAGTACTAACCCTGGTGTCTACAGTCTCAACTGTAATGTACTCATTCAAGTCCACCATCTCCAGAAGTTCCTTCACGTTCTGGTGAACTATTGTGACTTCTGCTGCACTGTCCAGCATTGTCTGAGCCCATTCTCCGTTCTTGAGTTGTGTTCTCAGTATTCTCGACATGTCTGATTTTTAGACCTGCTACTTTCTTTTTGGAGAATTGAGGTTTTGTTTTATTTTTTGGAGCCTGTTTATCTTCCTTGGATTTCACGCGTTCTTCTCTATGTTCTGACCGTCCTCTTCTTCCCGATGTCTGTGACGAGATCTGAAAGGCACGAGAGGAACGTGTATCAGTATCTTGATACCTGTCAGGTTTTCTCAAATTATCCCTATTCCTGAGGTTATACCTCCTTTCAGAGGGCTCCTTTTGAGGAGACCTACCCCGGGATTGAGAACGTTTCTCATTTGAATTTTGTTTATTAGTTTCCCACTTCTTTTTAGAAGATGTAGGAGTTTGTTTATTAGACTCGTTATCAGGATTCTCAGATAGTTTTGGTTTTAATGGTCTTCCACCCAAACTATCTCTGCCTAATTCTGCATAGGATTGTTCAATTATTCTGGGTAGTTCAGTTTGATGTTCTGTAACATCAAATTCTCTTAATCGTTGGCGGATCGCCACTGCTGGCGCCTCCCCTTTAATATTAGATAATATTATTGTTGAGACCTGGTCAAAATTTTTCAGTAATTTCATACCTAAATTCAGAGCAGGCTCTGCCCCGTATTCGTTTTGAATTTGTTTCAGGTAACCCTGGGCATCCAATTCCGCTCCGCTCGCGGAATTTGCGGAATTTAGGCAATTTCGCGTTCCGCGGAGAACGCGGAATTGCCAACAATTCCGCGATCCGCGGCGTAGCGGAATTATTTTCTTGTTACGCTTTAAAAATGCGTTCTAGCGCGCGCGATAGCGACTTACCGGGATTCTTGCGTTCGCCGACGGGTTTTCCTATCCGTTCGCGTGCGCCACGAGATTTCGGTAGCCGGCCGCGTTATCCCGCGAGAGTGTGCGATCGCGAACACGTCATTCGCCGCGCCATCGTGCACCGCGAGAGAGATTGCGACCGCGAACACGTCATTCGGGCGCGCCATCGGACATCCGGCGATATTTTTGTACAGCTCGCGATCCCGAACACGCAAAATTTTCAATCTGGAGAGCAATAACATCGCAAGCAGCATCAAACCTTCTATAAATTGATGATTTGGCTGGAAAATAAACCTCAGATTGATATTTGGCTGTCCTTTTTGGTCAAATGTTTTGGGGGGGAGAGGGAGGAAGTGCCACAGAGTCTCCTACTTCCTGTTCCTGTCCAGCAGGCTCCTCCCAGTGCTTTGTCGATCTCCTGTTCATTTTTCACTTGGATTTGAGCTGGAAAGATCACTCTTTGTGTCTGCTGCATTATTATCATTGGATTTGAGGATTTTGGAATTTGAGATTTTACAAGTAAGTTGGTGTTGTTTGATTAGGGCATTGCAGTTGCTGCAACTTCATTTTTGGTACTTTTCATCATTTTTAAAAATAAATCGTTGTGGGTAGCCAGTAGGTCCAGAGCTAGTCATGGGTCATGGATTGCTGTGTGATGTATTTATTAATTTCAAACATCATTTAGGGGGCATGGATGGCATTGGATTGAATTGGAAAATGTGTTTTTTGGGGTGTATTTCAGTTTTTGGGCTGTGTGTTAAATACATGCCTTAGTTGTGTGTGGTGTGCTGCAGGCCTTGTTTAGCCCTGTGTATTTTCGTTTTTGCATTTTATTGCATTACAGGCAAAGCAAAAGCTGGGTGGTTTACCATGCAGCCTTTGCCTGGCTATTATAGGCCTGTTTTCAGTACATTGTTTTCCAGGCCTCCTGCTTGTTGCTTGTGATTTGTGAGTGTCCATGTGGCTGGTAGCCATTTCTGGTGGGAGTTACAAGTGTGCTGCTTTAGCCATATACTAAGGCCTGCATGTGTTTCCCTTTGTGGCCTAGGCTTCTTGTTGTGGGCCTGGTCATGAGGCTGGCGGCCATTTTGAAGCCAGGCAGTGTGCTTTTGCCATAGGCCTGCATTGTCTGTCTTCAGTTTCTTGTTGTTGTGGGCCTGGCCATGAGGCTGGTGGCCATTTTGAAGCCAGGCAGTGTGCTTTTTGCCATAGGCCTGCATTGTCTGTCTTTAGTTTCTTGTTGTTGTGGGCCTGGCCATGAGGCTGGCGGCCATTTTGAAGCCAGGCAGTGTGCTTTTTGCCATAGGCCTGCATTGTCTGTCTTTAGTTTCTTGTTGTTGTGGGCCTGGCCATGAGGCTGGTGGCCATTTTGAAGCCAGGCAGTGTGCTTTTGCCATAGGCCTGCATTGTCTGTCTTCAGTTTCTTGTTGTTGTGGGCCTGGCCATGAGGCTGGTGGCCATTTTGAAGCCAGGCAGTGTGCTTTTTGCCATAGGCCTGCATTGTCTGTCTTCAGTTTCTTGTTGTTGTGGGCCTGGCCATGAGGCTGGTGGCCATTTTGAAGCCAGGCAGTGTGCTTTTTGCTATAGGCCTGCATTGTCTGTCTTCAGTTTCTTGTTGTTGTGGGCCTGGCCATGAGGCTGGTGGCCATTTTGAAGCCAGGCAGTGTGCTTTTTGCCATAGGCCTGCATTTTCTGTCTTTAGTTTCTTGTTGTTGTGGGCCTGGCCATGAGGCTGGCGGCCATTTTGAAGCCAGGCAGTGTGCTTTTGCCATAGGCCTGCATTGTCTGTCTTCAGTTTCTTGTTGTTGTGGGCCTGGCCATGAGGCTGGTGGCCATTTTGAAGCCAGGCAGTGTGCTTTTTGCCATATGCCTCCATTGTCTGTCTTTAGTTTCTTGTTGTTGTGGGCCTGCACATGAGGCTGGCGGCCATTTTGAAGCCAGGCAGTGTGCTTTTTGCCATATCCCGGCATTGTCTGTCTTTAGTTTCTTGTTGTTGTGGGCCTGGCCATGAGGCTGGCGGCCATTTTGAAGCCAGGCAGTGTGCTTTTTGCCATATCCCGGCATTGTCTGTCTTTAGTTTCTTGTTGTTGTGGGCCTGGCCATGAGGCTGGCGGCCATTTTGAAGCCAGGCAGTGTGCTTTTTGCCATATGCCTGCATTGTCTGTCTTCAGTTTCTTGTTGTTGTGTGCCTGGCCATGAGGCTGGCGGCCATTTTGAAGGCCGGTAGTGTGCTTTATCCATAGGCCTGCAAGCTTGTAGCCTAGTTTGCCAACAGGCCTTTCATCCAGTGGGCCCAGAGGTAGTCAGGGGTGCATGAAACAACTGTTTCTGTGTGTTCTGTTCAATTTAAACATCATTTAGGGTACATGGATGGCATTGGATTGAATTGCAAAATGTGGATTTTTGGGTGTATTTCAGTTTTTGGGGTGTGTTAAATACATGCCTTAGTTGTGTGTGGTGTGTTGCAGGCCTTGTTTAGCCCTGTGTATTTTCGTTTTCGCATTTTATTGCATTACAGGCAAAGCAGTGTGGTTTACCATGCAGCCTTTGACTGGATATCGTAGGCCTGTTTTCAGTACATTGTTTTCCAGGCCTCATGCTTGTTGCTTGTGATTTGTGAGTGTCCATGTGGCTGGTGGCCATTTCTGGTGGGAGTTAACTAAGTGTGCTGCTTTTGCCATTTAGGCCTGCATGGTTTTCCTTTTGGCTTACTGCTTGCATCCATCCCCTTTGCCAGCTGCAGCTCCTGAATGATGTGATGACTGAGCAAATAATTTAATGCCAAACAGGGTCCACTTCTATTACATTTGTATTTTGGTTGTTGTTCCTCTTCTTTCCTATCCTTCCTGACAGTGTACACAGTATACCATGAAAGCCCTTGTTGACAGTCTCACAAATGGCTACACTAATTTATATCTTTTATTTGTTTGTTTGTACTGCTAGTAATTGAACCACAACCACAAATGCAACATTTCACTGATGTTCTTCTCCTGGCTTCTTTGCTTTTAGGTGCACAAAAGACAGAGGAGGAGGTGTCATCATCACCCGTTGTACTGCCAGGCAGAAGTCCTGCTGCGCGTCACGTCCACGTGTGACCACAGACATCTCTGCAACTTGTGCACCTGTGTCCTGCTGACATCTGAAGAAGATGGCCCCAAAGAAAGGTACCAGGTCCTCCAGTACCAAGAAAGTTGCCAGTGAGAAGAAGGGACAGAAGAAGGAAGTGGCACTTGCCAAGACTGGTGTGCCGGCCGATGTGTTTTTGGTAAAAAAACTTACGCCTGCAGCAGCGGTGTCCAGCGGGGACCAAGCTGGGAGCAGCACCTCTGCATCAGTGGGCCCACCCCAGCAACCTAGGCCTAAGCCCATGACTGTGGCAGAGGTAGCCAGTCTACTAACGACCAGTGATGTTGAAATGTCATTATCGCAAAGTAGTACCCAATCCACGCACACGCAGGAGGAAACTCAGCAGATAAGTGGGCAACCCCAGCCGCAACCCCAGCCGCAACCCCAGCCGGAACCACAGCCGCAACCACAGCCGCAGCCGGAACCACAGCCGGAACCACAGCCCACAATAGTAGTTGTTCCACCTGAAGTAGGGGCAGTTCAGGAAATCGAGCTTTTTGCAGACGAAGAGGAGCAAGCCACTGTTCCAGAAGATCCATTGTCTTCCATACCCCCAGCAAGGAAAAGGAGGGTTAGTCCATCAACTTCTTCTTCAAGCCCCGCTTCTGATGATCTAGATGCCACTTGGAAGCCACCAGCTCAGCCTGAGAGTGATGCACGCTACAAGACAAGGCTAGTGAAAAGGAAGGTTCCAGAAAGCCTTACAGTTATGGAGGTAGATGTAGACGAGGGGGTTAATGATGATGATGATGATGAAGAGCCAGTCATCACGAACATCACTCCTGGGCCTGCGGAGATGGAGACCAACATTATTAGACAATCCCAAATTGCTGCGAGGGATGTAGCACGGATACCACCAACACAGGTAACGCCAACACGACCTCCAGCTTCCATATTTGCCTTTGCAAAGGTCCGGCAGGGACCTACATCCAGCTCAACCACCACCTCAGTAGGTGGTGGTAATGTAAGTGCACAGAGTCAAATTCCATGCACACCCTCCATTTCATCTGGTATTGAAAGTGGCACCTTCAGCAGCGGCAGAAAGTTCTCCTCCCCAGTTTGGGACTTCTTTTCGGTTAGCAGTAAGGAGGAGAACATTGCTATATGCTCAATTTGTCGGCAGCCTGTTAAGCGGGGTAAGCTTGGTACAAACTATGGTACCGGAGGACAAACAAGTCATCTAAAAAACACCACACTATCAAGTGGGAGGCTCACCTACTTCACTTAGAAAAAGGAAAACTGGACCCATTGCTGTTGTTGGGGATGAAGAATTAGGGGAAAATATGATCGCGGTGGAAGGTCAACAAGAGGGAGATATTTCTAGCCCTACCCCCAGCAGTGTACTGGTAACGCACACATCCTCAGCAACATCTGAGTGGCACCGTAGTAAGAGTCAACATGAGACACAAAGGCAACCGGGCACTGCAATGAGCAAAAGTGCAGCGTCGTTGAGCCTAGCTGGGTTCAAGAAGAAAGGTGCACCACAAAGGAAAATATTCCAGCCTACCATTGACAGCATGCTTAGGTCGGAGGGGCAGTACCAACGCAACCACCCAACGCCACGGTTGTACAATGCGAAGCTGGCAAAAATGTTAGCGCTGGACCTTCTCCCTTTTTCATTTGTGGAAGGGGTGGGTTTCCTTGAATTTGTGTCAGCCATCTGCCCTAAATGGAAGGTTCCCAGCCGATCCTATTTCGCCCGAGTTGCTGTTCCAGCACTACATCACGATGTGCTGGAATTGGTTGGACAAGCTTTGCAGCAGAGTGCTGTTCACAAAATCCACCTGACAACAGACATGTGGACCAGTTGCCAAGCCACTGATTACATGTGCATCACTGCACACTGGGTCTCTTTTGTGGGGGTTAGAGACAAGCTATCTGAAGTAGGTGCTGTTGACACAGCTGCAATTTTTAATGCTTCTCGGAAACATGCAACTGTAGCCATGTTCGCCATGGAGAAATCTCATACTGCTGACAACATTTTGGAAGAGTTTAACAGCAAGGTCTTTGAATGGCTGCGCCCCAGAGGGCTTGACATTGGTTTTGTTGCCACGGATAATGGCAGTAATATACTTAAGCGATACCAAAGGGGATGATGGACGGAGCGTTAGAGCAAATCAAACACTCACCCCCAGTCAACTTAAGGCCATGACGCTTGGTGAGTATTTCAGGGTCCCGTGTTTGGCGCACTGCATTAACATTATAGTTCAATACTTTCTGAAAAAGAACCCATAGTCAGCAACTTACTGACCACCTGCCGCAGAATATGCACGCATTTCAGCCATTCTTTTAAAGCCCGGAAGCAGCTGAGGATCATTCAACGTGACTATAGAATGACAGTCAAAGCACTCATCCAGGAGGTGGCAACACGTTGGAACTCAACGTATTACATGCTTGACCGTCTGTTTGAGCAGTACAGACCAATCAATGAATATGTCATGCAAAGGGCGGATGCTACTGTGAAAGGCATGACCCTTCAGATGGACCAATGGTGCCTAGTTAAATCTCTTACAGAGATGCTTCTTCCTTTCGAGGTCTTCACACGTGAAGTCAGCAAGGAGGACTGTACTATGGGCCAAGCTATCCCATTGTTGCACATGCTAGAGCAACAGCTGATGCGGGTGTGTGAAGGGTACAAAGGTGTGGAGGGAAAAAAGAAGCATATGAGTTGGTGGAGAGCTTATCATGTCTCTTAAGTGAAAATGCAAGGGTGCAAAATAAGATTGTGTCACAACAACATTACATTTGTGCCACAATTCTGGATCCACGGTACAAATCGGCACTGCACAGTAAGACATTACTCCCTTTTTCTGAAGTGGATGTTGCCCGGTACAAAACTTGGATAGCTGAGGCAGCCAGTACATTGGAAAATGAACGGCTGGTAATTAAAGGCCTCAAACCCACGTCAAGTACTGCAGCAGAGCATCCGGCGTCAAGTTCATCTTCAGAGCCTGTGGGCAGTGCATTTGGTTCATAGCTGTCACCAACACTATCGACAACAGCAATAACCGGCTCATCAGCCCCAGTACAAACGGCACAGGATTGGTATTTACAGCAAGGACTTGCTAGGTCCAGTGCTGATGCAAAGACAAAAGAGGCCACACTAAGTTTAGCACCCCTGAACATTGACCGAATGGTCCAGGCCTACCTGGATGACCCAACAGAGGTCTACATTGATCAAAACCCATTGCGGTATTGGTATGGCAAAAGGGGCCAATGGCCAGTGCTCAGCAGGCTGGCGATAAACTATCTGGCTTGCCCTGTCGCAAGTGTCTCTTCTGAACGTGTTTTCAGTACTGCTGGTTCCATTGTAACAGTGAAAAGGACCAGTCTCTCACCCATAAACGTTGAGAGGTTAACAATGATCAAAATGAATCAGCAATTTATACCACCGAATTACACAATACATGAATCAACGCAGGAAGATGAGGACAGCGGCTCAGGTGACGGAAGTAGCGTGTTGGATGCTGATTACCTACTTCTGGTTGAACCTCCAGAGTTTGAGGACGAGCTATACTTCCCTGACAACTAGGCTTCCACTTCTTACTGTGGTTCTCCCTTATTTACTTCTATTTGTGTGTCTGTCTTTCTGTTTGGAAACTTCAAATCACAACAAATCCATCACCACCGTCTTTGTATTTTATTGCCTTATATGAGTTTCAGCTCTCTGCATTTCAGTCCACTCCTCCGAGTCCTGCTCCTCCTGAATCGACCTAAATCTATTGCCCTCAAGCCAGATGATAATTGGTTGTAGCATAATCGAAGAAAAACTAAAATCTTGCCTCGTTGAGTCTCTCCAAAAGAAGTGGAACATGATGATGACTACTATAGCTATCCTCCTTTCCGAGCCGATACAGACTGCCCATTAACTGAAGATGAGAAGGAACAGGTAATGAATGATGACATGCATTGGACGCTGACTGAGTGATTTGTGTTGTTGTTGTTTGTAGTGCATGAAGGTAATTCATTGTGTACTATTATCTAATCTACACACTAAAAGTAACTCAATGCAATGTTTGTTTCCATTCTTGTTTTTCAATACCTATTTTCTAATTCTACTGCAGGCCGATCCATTGCATTTTGAATATGGAAAGGGGACTCAATCTGTACACTACTGCACACTGAGTTGGACAACACACCATGATGATGACCACAGTGACATTATCTCTTCGCAGTCACTCAGTACGATCAGAGATGATTGATGGAATAACTCAGTGCTTTTCATGAGTGCATTAAAAGGTAACCAAGTCAACAACAACCACTGCAGACCTACATGTCTGTGTAGTGGTGGAGTCTAGTGTGGTGGTATGACTGACAGCGGGGCATTGATTTAGTCACTTAATTTTTAAAATGCTATGTTGCTGTATATCTGCTTTGTCTGCCTCTGTCAAAAAATGTACGCTAAATGGAGGATGTGTCACGGGTGCCGTGGGCCTGCTCTGTCCTGTTGTTGTTGGAGGTTAATGCTGGAAACAGACTAGAGTAGACATGATGTATCCAAATCCATGCCGCCTCTGAAATTGTTCTTGTTGCACTCCACCGTAATTTAGGCATTTTTTTCTACTTGATTTTTCAATATCCCTTTTGTTTTCCCATCTGCAATTACAGGCCGGCCCTTACCCTGTGCTACACTGGGAAAAACTACTCTCACTTACCTTACCAATGAATCTACATCAGGCAGGCAGTGGCGTCACCCAAGATTGATGGCCGGAGCGTCCATGGAAGGGAGGACCAAGACGAATGCCGAGATGCAACTCCACATTTTAACCAGGATAACATACAGTAACAGTATCAACTTTCATCATCTTTTAAATTTGATTCATTTTTGGTCTTCAATCATTACTACTGTGTGTTGTTGTTGTTATGTTTGCTCTCTGCTTATAATTCAATTCATCCCTACAGCAATTTTTGGCTTTTCTTTGCTATCTTTAAGCCCGGGCCGGTACAACACAACAGAAACTGAATATAATTCGGGTCTCTCTGAGGGCAGACAGGCAAGGCAAATTGCATAATATACTGCTGCCCTGTACTGTCTAATTGTCTTAGTAGTAGTAGTTAGTAAGTACTATCATTAACCATCAAGTTATCATCATCATGCATGCATTTACTTTTTCTCCCTTAACTGATTTATGGATATGGTTGTCTGCCAAGATTGTGTTTTGTTGTTGTCCATGCGTACTGTTTTTCTTTGTCAAACCTTTCCCAAAACCCCCCTTCCCAACCATTCATCAAACCCTAACCCTCTTCCCCGGGCTGTGTGACTTATTGAGGTGTGACTAAATTAAATGTACACCAATAATTTATCACACGCTTGCTGGGGCGGATGTGGCTAAAGCAACATAAATGCATTTTCAAGGCAGGGCGCGGATCTTCTGCCTGCCCACCCTCCTATGAGCAGTATATTTGCGATTTTTTTTTTTTTACCAAAGGAACCTAATCCATCAACATTAATTGCCGTCATAGATTGGATTTGTTGTCATCCTCCGAAACAGCACTAACGGTTACGCTTGTGTCGAGTCACGGTGTACTGTAGGCCTAGTCGAGTGACTCGACACAGCTATAGTTTGTAACTCTATGTACTAGGCTATCCCCGCAACCATTATGTTTCCTTGTATTTTGGCATATTATTGTTTGGCAGTAAGTTCCGTACTGTACTTCGTTCTACTACTCCTCCCACAGTCTCTCTCAGGCGACTGACTGTCTCATTTTCTTTTATTTGCAAGTGAAACTGCCAGGGTCTACTACTACTACCACCACAACCATGGCATGTTGGGAAAGAAAACCATCATCACCATGCAGCCATCGCCGTGCCCAAGTTAAACATCAAGCACAGGTAAGAGAAGAAGTTTGGGGGAGCCATAATTAATAACAGAATTTTTTTCACTAATTCTATTTCACACACCCCTTTGAGTCCAGTTGCAGAATGCATAGATTAGGAGGAGAGACTGACAGTACTAGTAGGACAAGTCCCTCAGTGAGGGGTACCGCATCTGTCTGTGTCTTAGTAACTCAGCCAATTATTTAAATCAAACACTGGCTGTGGCACTGCACCAGCAAGGAAACCGTGTGACGTAAAACAGTAACCCCACCCACAAAACATTAACCACATCGTATAAAGTCTAAATATGTAATTTAATACCCTAACAAAAATAAACTATGTAAAAAAATCCCACAACACCTGACCCACCCCTCTCCCTAACCCCAACCAATGTTCATGTCCCGGAACGAAAAAGTCCAACAAATGTCCAAAAGTCCAAAACCCAACGCCCGATTCCCACCCACCAAAAGAAGCTATAAAAAGGGGCAATAAATAAACGGGGTCTCAGCGGGCTCGCCTCTCCAGGACACGGATGCGCTCCTCTAGGCGGGCCACGCGGTGCTTCATTGCGCGGCAGTTGCATCCACAGGGGGGGGGCAGCAGTGCTTCTTGCTGTTTGGCGGCGGGCGGCTGACAGGCGGTGGCGCCGTAACACTTTAGGGGGTGTCTGGGGCCCGGGGCATTGGAGGAGGCTGCAGCTGCTGCCTCCGCCTCCTCCTCCTCCAGAAGAAGAACCAGCCACTGGTATTCGGCCTGTATGGCCTCCAGCTTCCGGCACCGGGCCTTGGCCGCCAACTCCTTCCTGTCCACTTTACCTTTGGAAGGAGTCGCACTCGCTATATCAAGAAGAAAAAACAAGACTATTGTAAAATATACTCTTAGCAAAGCAGTCAGACAAATTCATTCTACACATAGTGGCACAGTAGCACTAGCAAGCACAGTACGTAACATTTGTGGTATGTATCTATCCTCCCACTACCTCGGCCTCGAACATTTGTGGTAGTTTCAGGCATTCCACCACCCATGCATCTGATTCATATCACACACCTATGCATGCATCCCACGTATCCTTCTCTGCCAGTCATAAATATAAAATCTCGCCCGTCCTTCCTCCTTCCACCCTTCTTTCCCTTTTCGTTCAACCCATCCATCAAGGTCATCTGATCAGACTTTGTCTTCTCCATAAAAATTTCACAACTGAGTTGAAGTCCGATAGAAGAGGCCATTGGTTACTCTGAGTACACTCCCGTCGCTAATGCTATTGCTAATGCTAAGTAAAGGGTGTCTTCTTCAACCGTTCACAACAACTTCTTACTTAAGTCTCAACAGTACAGTACACATTACACCCTTGCAGCGTGTGTAATGTCAATAAGTAATGATTAGGAATATAACTTACCACCGCCCGCCACTGCTGCTGGCTCACCCCCTGCAGCTCCTCCAACTGCCGCATCGCCTGCACCCTCAGCGGCCGCGTCACCTTCGCCGCTGGCCCCGGTACTGGTGGTCGGTAGTACGCCTAGAAAAACATTACACATTTTTCAGATGCCATATACACCTCCCCTATTTTTGACTAGCAAGAATGAAAAAAAGTTAATACATACATAATACATATACAACATACATCACTAGTATAAATCAGGTAGTAGAGTAGACACTGGTAGTGTTATATGGTCCCTAGGGTCATTCTAGTCTTTGCTAAGTTACCCCGAGCCATGCAACCATTTTAGCTCTGTCTTTTATTTTTGCGCAAGTTACCTCGCAGCTTGTTGTGAAAGACGCCTTTGAGCCCACATGAGCTCATACTGCTACTGTCTGAGCGCTGCGTACAAGGTCGAAAAACAACCGACTTTGTTATGGAGTTCTGGTGTTAGTCCATATTGCTTATCCATAAAAAAACTGCACTTTTTGGCACGACTGAGAAATGCTTGCACTATACTAACGCGCACCATTTTTCTCATTACAGACGGAAGATTCCCTTATACGAAGAACCAGAGCTTTGCAGACCTTATGATGTAACCAGTACTAGGTTCTTCTAAGGTGAGGGCTCCCCAGAATTCTCACATCTCCATTTATAATTTTATATAAACTAGATTCCTACCAAGGGGAGGGTGGTTCTTCCACCACTGTTCAGTTATCATGATCTCGCCTTTTGGCTTCTATGGACTTGTAGTTGTAAGTAACTTGTAAGTCTAACTAAGTGTAACAATGTTTATTGTTTTAATCTTATGCATTTTGCTGTTGCTGCTGCATTATACAACGTACAGAGCTTGTCAGTTGGAAATAAAAATAAACCTTTTGAACTTACATAGACTCGGTGGTATTTGGTGTGGACTTACACGAGAGAGTGAGCAAAAGGGTGTGCATTGCTTCCGCGACAGAGGTTGGGAGTGTTATGTTGTCTGGGTTGTCTACTCATTGGGTATTTTGGGAGGGGGGGGCGTTTCGGAGTAATGAGACACTATAACTAGTTGGTCAGGGGTTTGTGGTGGCTTGTGATTGAGGTGTGAGGAAGGTCCAACCTCCCATCACCAACGTCCTATTTTCTTGTGCAAAGTTCTGTATGTGCAGAATCCCTACAACAGTAGTAGTATGTCCTATCCTATCTAAAATTCTAAAATGTGGTTGGGCATTTTCTTGGTGGGAATTGTCGAAAAGCATCAAGAATAAGAAGACTAGAAGTAGTAGAAGAGGACAACCCAAAGGACTGGACTCAATGGCTATAGCTATTGGTGAATATGAGTTTTATTTAAAATATTTTAAATAAAGAGTGGGCAACTGGGCAAGCTTAGCTACAGACAGACTAATAGTAGTAGTACAGAGAGTCATAGCAGACACAGTTAGAGGCAGGGATAACAAGAATTTAGAAACAGATAGTATAGAGCAAAGAAGATTTTGTCAAAATTCGAATTAGGAGGATACCTAAATAATAGTTCGGAAAAATAAGGTGCAGGAAAAGTTTGGGAAATCTAATTAATAATATTAACCACTGGAGGACTTACTGGGTCCAGCAGCAGAGCCCTCGATAGAGGAGCGGTCCTGTGCCTGGGAGGCATCTTGTTGATGTTCGTGGCCCACCGCCTGTGACCCCGTCTTCTTGCCCCTGGGTGCTGCTGATCATGTAAGATTTCATAAAGAAAGAGACAAAAATTAAAGTTTGGTGTGAAATAAATAAAATATTTTAAAATACACACCAAAAACTTTTTGGTAAGAACAATTGCAATAAAATTGACCTATCTGATCGACTGGTAGTATTGCGAGATTCACGGACCGTCTAGCAAGCCTAACTACCACCTGACCTAGCCCACCTATTCCAATCCAGACGGGCCAATTGTTCAGTAAGTCTGCATTTCCATTTATTTTAGTCCTCAAAAATGCATAGATGGAGGACACATGCATACATTTTTGCATACACCAAATTGTTGGCTGGTTGCTGCTGATGTTCTGCTAGTGATGATATAAGCCTATTAACACTCAGAAAACAAACTACAAAAGGTTCTGCGAAGGACTGGGGTAAGCAGCACTCAGCAGCACGTGACATGACAGAGGATGCGTCACGCACACCACTTACAAATTACCAACTAATAAGTAACTAAACCTATCAATCCACCACTATCCCTTCTTAGTGGCAGGAGGACAAAGGAAGGACTACTCTCTCTAGCATTACATCACTTAAGTTCTCTAAAGTAAACTCTTACATAATCATCAGGCCAAGCGAGCGCAAAGTTGCAAACAAGTAAGATTAGTAGCGCCGAGCGCCTGTGTCATAACAATCACAGATTTGTAAACGTAATTTACCTGCAATGTAAGCAGCAGCATTCTTGCTGGTCGGAAAAAATATATATTCGCAATATATAACACAGAGCAGAACACAAAGTAGTAATATTAAATAGCTACTCACCACGCCCCGGGACCTCCACTCCTAGCAGGTCCAGCAGGTCCTGCTCCCGGTCCAGAATATCGGACCACCGGTGCGTCAGCTGATTATTGGTGCGCCGGACACCAGAGCAGCGAAACACTGCCCGACGCACCTTGCCCCACCACTGCCGACGCTCCCGGAGCCCGTACCCGGACCCAGGCCTGCCGCCTGCTGCCAGGGTTAAGGGGAGGTGGCGCTGAACAAAAAAACCAGAGCGGCCACCTCCGACTCATTAAATAAGGCCCGTGCCTGCACCCTCTTTGGCGCCGCCTTCCGCAAGGAAGGCGGTCGCGGCTCTGGCTCCGACTTCGAGCCCTGTGGCTGTGGCCCTTTGCCATGGTTCTGGGTAGGCGGGGGACGGAAAAGAAAAGGTAGGAATTACAAAAAGTAAGTAAAAGAAATGAAAAAGCAGGTAATAGAAAAAGTGTGAAAAAGTAGTTAAAAACACACAAAAAGTAGAAAAAAACTCAAAATATAGAATCAGGAAAATAGAGAGATAGATAATAAATAAAAAAGACCCCAAAAAAGTTTACAGAAACAAAGGATTGAAAAGATAGAGGGAGGATTGAAAAGCAGGCCCAGAACCATAGCAATAGACTGAAAAACAAGATGGCCGCGCCCATTGCGACCGCATGGGCAAGTTCGCGCGATATTTCCCCCGAGCACGCAGAAAGCGTCGCAAACACGTAATGCGCGTTCCCGAACAGGAAACCCTTATCGCGAACGGGCGGGAGCATGCAATACGCGACCCGGAACTGGAAATAAGCATCGCGAGCGGGCGGGAGCATGAAATACGCGACCCGGAACAGGAAATACCATCGCGAGCGGGCGGGACAAGTGAAAACAAGATGGCCGCACCCGTTAGCGACCGCATGGGCAAGTTAGCGATATATTTCCCCGCGAGCACGCAAAAACACATCGCGAATGGACGGGACCAGCAATTCCGCGATTTCGCGGAATCTCCGGGTGCTCGCGGAAATTTTTAGCAATTTCGCGGAGATTTGCGTAATGCGACTACGCAAATTCCGCCCACCCTTAGTTTCAGGACATCAGGTATTACCGCTATTGATGGAATACCATGTGTTTTAGTATAGATGGCAGCAAAGACTGAGCCCCAAGTGCTGCAGTCTTCCAGTTGTGGTGTGATCCCCATTGGTAAACTGATTGTTAGTATTCTGTGTTTCTCATAAGGGCTAGTATTTGGAAATACTGCTTCTATTTGAGTAATTTTTTGAGCTATCCAGAATGGAATTTGCTCACGTTTTGTGGGCATTTTACCCATGACTGAGTAGAGAGTCTGTGGTGTAATTTTCAGTGTAGTCCCCGGATGAGGGGTCTGATTTGGAAGTGTTAATGGTGGTTGGACTGTGAAAGTCCGCATGACATATTGGACCAATTGTCTGTAGATTTTTATTAACTCTGTAAGTTGAGTAAGTAATTCCTCGCCTGACATTATATCCAGGTCAGGATGAGGAGTGTAGCCGGCTAGAATCGGCCATGTTGCTCCTGGTCTCCCTAGGGGACCGAGCCTGGTAATGTTTCTGTGATGTTTTAGGGCGCCTTTAAACCAGAGCTGATGCTCCTGGTATGTTAATGGAATTTCAATATCCTCGAAAGGAATATATTCCTCTGGTGGATCATCTTCTTTGTAGAAGTGAAACAGTTTTGTTACTGGATTTGATTCTGGGAATACTATCCATGAATAGAATACCTCTGTCTGAAAGGATTCGTGTGCCTCTATTACGAAAACTGCTCTACCGCCTCTCGGTGGTAGGCCGTGTTTTATAAGTTTTAGAGTGATGGCTCTTCTTAAGTTTGGATGGATGTCTATAACACCCTCCTCGGTTTCATTTAAACCTGTAAAGTTAAAAGCTGTTACGACTGGGTCAGCCACAGCTCCACCGTTCTCGGTGTTATTGTTCCCGTGTATGGGCATTTGTTTTTTGAAAAATGTAGAACAAGTTTCAAGGAAACAAAAAGATAAGGTGCACAATATTTTGGAACACTGTATCCTTCAACGTTGAGCAAACCAAACAGCTAATATATAGGGTGCTTCCCTATTTTGCTGTGGCGGATACTTAACCCTGCCCACTCCAGACGTCTTTTGGAGTATATGGGTAGGGGTCTCTGAGAGAAAAAGCACAGCTGAGTTACTCCGTATCTAGCGTTAAATTACCGCTTTACCAAACGTTGGGCGCCATGTAGTGTAGCTCCTATTTCCCTAATAGGCTCTGCGCATTGGAATAATATACCCTATAGGCTTGACATAGGACTAAGGTCGGTATGTCCCTATCGAGTATATTAAACTTAATTACTTGTGCCAGCTAGCTCAGAGGCCACTAGAAACTCCTTGGATAACAAGAAGGGAGTAGTTTCTGGCAGCCGCAAAACATGACAACTTTGTTTCCCTTTAGAATCAGAACGTGTCCCAGAGTCATGGAAACAATAGATAACCGTTTCACTCAGCTCAATCGTGCATACTTAGTTTTCCTCAAAGTTACACAGAAAGAATAGACGGGTGTTTCAATAAAAGGATTTATTGAACAGTCTTGTTTCTCGTGTAAGTAATATGTGTTGATACGATCACAAGACAGTATGCAAGATAAATAATGTACAGCGTAGGCAGTAGTAATAAATAGTACTGCGTTAGTATTATCTTTTAGTGTATATTCACATACATAAATAACATGAGCTAAAAATGCGAGTACTTATACGATGCGTCTCTAAGCTAGTTCTACCCCAGTGTACCTAACCTAACCTAGGTGTAGGGAGAGGTATGAAGTAGGTGAAGTATTCCTTACTAAGCCTGGTATGGCTAGTATGCCTAGTATGCCAAGAGTCCCTCTAGGTTCTAGTCAGCTCCATACCTTAAGAATGAGAGAGGTGGGAATCTCTTGCCAGACTCGAACTCCAACACCCCGCGAGGGAAGTTAGATCACTGGAAGCTGGACTCTCTGCGTGCAGGGATGACAGCATCTTCTCAGTGCGTCAGGCCGGGATACGGGCTCCTCTGAAGTCGAGGTCTCCTCTAGTTTACAAGGGCTAGGGAAGGTATATTTATACCTGAGAGGTCCCTCATAATGTTAGCATTGACGTGAATCGGACAGCGGAAGACGTCATGAATGAACCCCTGAGGTATAACGGTTCATGCATAATAGATGAGTCCTTGAAGAAATCAATAGTCCTGTGCTAGGGAAACTCCCGAAGCCTAAGGGTCTGTTCTTCAAGAACTCGTTGTGACGTTAGGGTGGACGGATGTCGGAGACCATGCCTGTATTTGGACTGCACGGTTTAATGCCTAAATAAGGACTGGGATGTTATGCCTATATAAGGGCAGGGCGAATTGTGCCTATATAAGGACATGATACAGGAAAACCTATATACGGACACCCTAAGAGGAATACAACACACCTATGCATAAAACTACCCATAAGTTATTTCACATTCTTTCTGATTTCGCACCTCTCTGACAAAGACCGATTTTTTAACTCCTCGATTTGGCATAATCGCCTTATAAAAATGAAAAACAAACCCATTTTTTGGAAGGCTTGGCGAGACAAAGGTCTCCTTTGGACCCATCAACTTTACTCAAACGATACTTTCCTTACTTTCTCCGAAGCACACTCTCTCTATAAATTGCCAAAATCATTTTCTGCCAAATTTAAGATATTAGTCCAAACTGTATCTTCTTCCTTGTCCTCAATATCTTCTATTTCACCCCCTTTATTACCTCAGCGTACTATTCTTCCCATTTTATGTGCCCAATCTAGTGCTTCATCTATTCACAAATTCCTCAACACCCTCCCCGAGCCCAGAACTAAAACTAACATAGAACTCCAATGGGAACATGACTTCCACACTTCATGGTCCACTGTTTTTTGGGATAAATTATGGCTAAAAATCCATAAAACTTCAAGATCAGCCAGTACAACACAAACACTTTTCTTTATATATAATTGACTTATGTTTACTCCAATGTCCTTACATAAATTCAAATCCACAATTGTCCCAAATTGTTGGTCATGTAACGCTCCTCATGCTGACTTATATCATATGCTTTTCTCTTGTCCCTTCACTCATCAGTTCTGGCTGAAGGTATGGTCTCAAATCAATGCAATCTTTCACACTCATTTTTCTTATTCACCTACAGACATCTTTCTAAGTACATTATCTGAACACTGGCAAGTCCTTTAATGTAACACGGATGTTGTGGATTTATTGATTGAAATTGCATTCCAACAAAACACTGAAAACAATCCATACAAGTCTTAGTATAGTGGTATAGTGTTTGCTATAACCATCGACTAGATTGTGCATATGTCTCTCCTATGTCTTTGCTCCTGAAAAGAGAACATGTATGGTCCCCTGTAACTATTTTCTTATATACTTCTGCACGAAAGTTTGCCCAGCATCGTCCATCACTGGAAGAAGTCCCCAAACCACCATGAATCGTCTTATTGGTATATTATTTAATTTATTTATTTATTTATATATTTTTTCCTCTTTCTTTTCTAATTGCATGTTTACAGCCATTATTCCTTAAATTGTTGATATCTTTTACAATGTATTAAGCTCTCCTGTTTTTATATTGCATATTTAGTCATGTTATTATTACACTATCTCCCTCTCTTTTCTCTTCCTTTCTATCATAGTTATTGTAACCTTCTTTATATATGCAACTACTTTGACTTTTCTTACGTTTCTTTTCTATAATAGGGATTTCATTCATTTATTGTTAATCAACATTTTGTTACTTTAATTGATTGTTTGTACCTGGTTGCATCTCTTTCAAAAATAAAATGTTCTGTTTAAGCATTTTGCATGTATCCTACATCATTCTTGCCAACTGCGCATACCTCAGAATTGACAGAAGACAATTCAGTGAGAAAAGAAAAGTGGCTAGAGTTAAGTGTTATGAAACATTTGGCAAGTGAGGCAGTAGAACAAGTAAGATAGACACCGTGAGGGGAACAATAGATGTTAGCATGCAAGTGTTTCAGTAAACCCATGCCTAATAAATTCAAATCACACTTATCAGTTAGCACAAAGGTAGAAGAACATGGTAGAGGACCAAAAGTGAACTGCAAAGGCCGGGATATTGAGCTGGAAATTGAGGTGTTTGAAAACCCCATGGAAATTTTCATTTTCCCCGAGAGAGGTACACCAGGTATGAGATCATGTGATATAGAGGTATTGGATGCTGCGGTGGCCAACAGAAAAAGGATTTGTTCCCTCTCAACACATGCCTCTACTTAGGGACCTGAAGGATCCACTGACATAGGAACTCAATCTATACTCTCTCTAGGGCAGCCCTATTCTTTATGAGGAAAACCATAAGTATCGTCTTCGTAATACTCTCTTGAGGAGTAATTCAGTGTAGGTCTGTCGGTGTAGTATTGGGGGTCTGTCAAAATAGTTCTACTGAGAGACAGGAGCATTATCTTGTTCTGGTGGTGGAGCAGAACATCCTCTGTCTCAGCCTTGGAATTGTGATCGACCCCTACTCCTGAATGCTATTGGGCACTCACGAATCCAGTTATCTGGTGCATGACAGTAATGACATTAGTTATTTTGACTGTTTTGAGGCCAAGGGGCAGAGGTTCCTCTGGAAATACCTCTAAAAACTGTTCTTCCTGTCCCATTTGAGCATGCGGGCTATGACCCCTATCAGGAAATGCTTCCTGCATCAAAGCTTAATTCTTCAAATCCTTTATCTTTTTATCTTTTCTGGCCTGATCTTTAGGATGCCTATTGGCATAGTATTTGGCCATTGTCAATATTTGGACAGAAGTCTGACCAGGTCAAGTGGATTCATACGTCTAAATATCATTCTTAAGAGTAATGCTCGTAGCAATGAGCAGTTGGGAACAAGACACGGTGCGACATGGAATTTTTGTAACATATGTCAGTCCAGAAATGTACACTATTGTATGATGCTTATCTGAAGCTTGTTTTCATGTTCAATAAAAAGAATTTAAAAGAAATAAATATATATCATTCTTAAGATGGGGGAACAAACCAGTCACAAAATGTGAACAGAAAGCTTTCAGTTTCTTTATGTTAGCAAAATCCATTCCACTGAAGAAAGTGAACGTAGTTTCCATTTGTGAAAAATATTTCTCAACTGACACACCCTCTTCTTTTTTACAAGAAGTCATTCATCCCAATTACCTGTCTTTGAGGCAAAATCTGTTGCATTCTTTTTATAATATTATCAGGCAGTGTGAGTATATTCGCATGCAATAAACCAGTATTGATATCACAACTGCACAAAAGTTAGCAATATTATAATTTTCAAGAGCTGCGCATGAAATGGGTGGGTCTGCACTATCCTGTTGGCAACATTGCTGACATATATCAGGGGGTAGGATACAAGACAACATTTGAACTAAATCAGAAAGAGTTAGTTGTCCTATTTTTAACATTTTCACAGTCTGTGTGTACAATTGCTCAGGATTCTGGCAAATGTCCGGAAAGTCTTAGGTGAATGAAAGCAATTCCATTCTGCTCCAAGGGACATGATCATGATGGGTAGAGTGGGTTGTGTCAAACCCAGGGACTTCTCTCATTGGAGCTTGAAAATCAGGTGTGGAAGGGTACAATTCAAACCATTCTAAGAAAACAATAAGGCCTTGGAGGGCTAGGTCTAGTCAATGAATAATTCTCCGCATTGTTATCAATGTCATAATTACGTGTTGGTAGTCGAACAGAGGGAGCTTCACTGTCTTTAGCTTTATTAGCATAATAGTAATGCTATTTTTTGTGGACTAATCTGGCCAATTCTTCAATAACAAAATGTATATGTGTGTTGCTTTGTCTAGCCTCTCTAAGTACGTTAGAGCCTTCCTCCACCCAGTTCGGTACAAGATAATACATAACCCTTTTTGTGTTCTTTGGAATTGTACTTCTAAGCACTGTAGTTGGGGAAGCAACTTCTTCCTGAACATCTGTAAAAAGAGAGGGAAAGGAACCCCTGCGAGGCAACAAATTGCTTTTCTGTAGTAAAGGTGTACGCACGGGTGTGGGAGGAAGAGGAGAAGGACGGAAGTCTATAGGTGGGGGAAACGAAAAGGGGGAGTCAAGAGCTTCAGTTTGGGGTGAGGGTTGTACAGGTGTAGGAGAAAGAGTAGGGTTACCAGAAACTGGGAAAGGAGAAACACTGCTCGAAGGGTGAAGGGAGATATCAGGACCTTGCCAAAGTGTGAGATCACAACTCAGGAGATCATGAAGACCTTCGGAAGGAGGTAAAGAAGCTGGAGTGGAAAATGGAGGTGGAGGGGTAGAGGGAGAAGAAAGGGGTACTCCCGGAGTAGCAGTACCTGAAGTACTGGAGCCCCTAATTGGAGCATGTGTTTGGGGCATAGACCCTGGGGTTCCTGAAGGTCCTTCCAAGCCTTGCCCTACATGGTAAGGAGGAGGTCTTCGCTGAGTTAATCTTTGCTCTGATAGAGGATGTTCATCATACTCCATAGGAGCAGTGGAAAGTTTCTTAGGTTTATGTACTACATACGCTTTTTGTTTCTGCATTTCCATTTCTCTGTGTTCCTGTTCAAATTCTTCTTGCCATTTCCTACTCTCATTTTCACATGCACTTTACATTAACTTCTTTTTCTTTGACCTCACTTTTTCTTTCTGAAGCGCTTTACTTCTTATGAACTTCTTCTATTCCCTGTACGCCTCCCACTGTAACAACTTCACCTTCTTCTTGCCCAACTTCACCATGCATTCCCATAAAAATTATCTTATCTGAATCAAACTTACCCAATACTGAGAACTGCAACTTTGGTCTCTGTGCAGTTTATGAGTGCCATTCCTTTAAAAACAATTAACTTATTGTTTGTGATCCCAAGGACACAATATATAGGATACTTAACAATAGTCAGTAACATAAAGTATAATTCTTACAAATGCATAGTTCACATAACTTATCCTTTTCCGTATGCACGGACATGTGTGGTATACACATAAACAGCATAAGCAGTTAAACAAAACTTCAATCTGTTATGTGCATAGCCACTGTTCGTAAACACTAATCATTCAGGAGCCCTCTGCTCCATATCGATGCATTTCAAAACATTCAACATGATGTAATATTATAAATTGCCAATTAGCAACAATCGCACCAGATTAATGTCACTGTGCTGTGCTGGAGACTTCTGCGCAAAAGGTGCGGTTCAGGAAGGGACTTCGGCCTAGGCAAATATTCGTGTCAAGGAGTGTAACGGACTAGGGCTTGGACTGCGGCTGCGGAATTGTTGTCCCCCTTGTTGCAGTGCGCTCCTGCAGTCATCAGCCTTCCTCCGGTTCTTCCCAACTGCGGCACTAACTCCATCTGGATTACCTTCGCCGAAGTCCCGTCTGGGGTGCCAAATTTGTCAGCAGTTATTGCTCGATGGGGTACTGCCTGGAAAGAAACAAGTCTAGCACAGACAGCATCCAAGTTAAACAATCTTTTATCATCAGTTAGTAATACGCTAGAGTGGAGAGGTGCGACAACAAGCTGTTTCACAGTGCACTCTCAGAAAACACTTCTCAGCATCACATATTTATACGTTTTTGTCTCAAAAGGATTACATTGGCACTGTTGACAGATATACTTTCCAGTCTCTGGTTCTTAATGACTCATTGTCTTAAGATGAAACATGATTAACAATGTCTACTTGCACATTTCCTTATATGGCATTCAGATGCACAAAGTTAAGCTAACTAAAGCTAGTTTCCAAATATCTATCTTTAGCCTGCATTCCTGAGGCATGTATGATTGATATGTTCTTGCACAACTCCATCAACTGATACTCATTTGACCTGCAGTGTTGGCAATATTTAATATAGAAGAGCACAAGAGATGATACATATCCTCTGGTGCTTCTGACGTACATGGCATATAAACTATACATGAATAGTACATTTAAGCAATACAAGCCATGCCAATAGCCTGGACAAAACCTGACATTGCTTCATCACACGCTCAAACTGCATATCATTATATAGGCCTGTAAAGGCAAAATAGATGATGTTTTAAAAGCAAAATGGAAGAACTTGTAAGAATGACAGAACTGAGGTTCACATATATATCCACTGCTAACAATGGCATCCCTTAGTGCAATAGAGGAATCCAGAAGGAAGTAAAACATTGAAAAGAAGAAACTCTGTAAAAGCATGGCTTTCGACATCGTATGACATGGGCTCATTAGCCTCATGGAACTAGGGTTCTATGAAGGAGATGGGGGTTCACCTGTCCGGGGTAGTCCTATCCTGAAAGTCTCGGGGTGATTCGTCAAGCGGGGGCCGAGAAAAAAGGGGGGTCCCAAAACGTGTTTTCCCCATTCATTTTTCCATAGGAACCTTTAGTCGCAGCTACAGCCCGAACTGCTGAACGGAATTACACCAAATTTGGCAAGAGGTAGCCCTTGGTTCAGTGTCGTGCCTTTTGCTTAAATGGTGTAAATCCGTTCAGTAGTTCCTGAGAAAATCAAAAGTAAAATCACATATATATCTGGGCGGAGCCTAACCACACATGTCATCGTGAGATCTGATTGGCTGTCAGCACTTCATCCTGGAATTGCTGGCAGCCATCTTGGGACCAATATAAATGATAGTACCCGATTGAAATGCATTGTAGTGAATCAAAGATTTTGAGGGTTACCAAAAGGAGAACTATAAAGGGTGATAACAGACTTTAGTTACATTAGAATTCATTTGTTGATGGTACCATACTAATTTCAGGAATTGTGGTGTGTTCTAAGATGATTTTACCCTGTGAAAAAACTTCTGCTGGGATATCATGAATCATGTTTGAGAGAAAACTATTTTCACATACTTGTCCCATACAGTTTTGGAAGGTGCTCCAGAAGCTAAAATGAGAGCATATTTTCTGTAAATTCACATTATCTTTCTCAGTCATGTGAGAATGAAGTCTGACATTCTCAGTAAAACATGTACATCCAACAAGGGCAGAGACTGTCAGTTGATTCCTTTGTGTTCTACTGCAGCTTCCCAGAGTGTTCTAAAGAACAACTAGAGTGCTAACAGCCTTACTTATGACAAAAGTATGGCACACCTGAAGCCATCTTGATTGGAATAAACTGGTAACACTTAAAACATTTAATTTAAAAAGGAACAAAATGATGGGGTTCATTTTGTCATAGAAATTATGGTTAGTGCTGTAGAAAGATAAATTAGGACATGTTTCAAGTGTGATCTCAAATATCTTCCTGTTATATTTCAACAGGAGCAGCCTGCCAGTTGATGCCTTTGTGTTCTACTGCAGCTTCCCAGAGTGTTCTAAAGAACAACTAGAGCGCTAACAGCCTTACTTATGACAAAAGTATGGCACACCTGAAGCCATCTTGATTGGAATAAACCGGTAACACTTAAAACATGTAATTTAAAAAGGAACAAAATGAGGGGGTTCTTTTTGAAATAGAAATTATGGTTAGTGCTGCAGAAAGAAAAATTAGGGCATGTTTTAAGTGAGATCTCAAATCCTCTTCTATTTCATTAGAAAATTCTGACATGCAGACTGAAACAATCACTTTCAATACCAGCAGCAGACTTCCAGTTAACTCCCTGGTGAGCAGTAGCTTTACTACAGTGATCTAATGAGCAACTAGAGTGCTAACATTCTGAATTTATGGCAAATGTGAGACACATCTGAATGCCTTCTTGATGGTATCAAAGTAAAAACTGAACGCATTTCCTACTGAGGAGACTGCAGTAAATGAGGAAATTAGGAAACTTCATAACAAAGAAGTCTTCCAAGATGGCCACCAGTAAAAAAAGAGCCCAAATGTAGCACAAATATTACCCAGATGTAGCCCACATATAGCCCAATGACAAAAGTGTGCAAAACACTTTTTATTTTTAGTTTTTTTGCAGTTTTATGTAGTGCAGACTGGTCAGGTATTGGAGCGTTGCATCTTAAAACATGACCCCCTACACTACAAAAACACCACTGCACTACCCTAAACCCTAAAACACTACCCCCAGCACGACCCCCTATACTACACAAGCACCACTGCACTATCCTAAACCCTAAAACACTACCCCCAGCACAACCCCCTACACTACACAAACACCACTGCACTACCCTAAACCCTAAAACACTACCCCCAGCACGACCCCCTACACTACCCAAACACCACTGCACTAACCTAAATCCTAAAACACTATCCCCAGCACGACCCCCTACACTACCCAAACACCACTGCACTACACTAAAACATGACCCCCTACACTACACAAACACCACTGCACTACCCTAAACCCTAAAACACTACCCCCAGCACGACCCCCTACACTACACAAGCACCACTGCACTACCCTAAACCCTAAACACTACCCCCAGCATGACCCCCTACACTACAAAAACACCACTGCACTACCCTAAACCCTAAAACACTACCCCCAGCACGACCCCCTACACTACCCAAACACCACTGTACTAACCTAAATCCTAAAACACTACCCCCAGCACGACCCCCTACACTACCCAAACACCACTGCACTACCCTAAAACATGACCCCCTACACTAAACAAACACCACTGCACTACCCTAAACCCTAAAACACTACCCCCAGCACGACCCCCTACACTACACAAGCACCACTGCACTACCCTAAACCCTAAAACACTACCCCCAGCACGACCCCTACACTGCCCGAACACCACTGCACTGCCTAAACCCTGAAACACCAGCCCCTGCACGACCCCTACACTGCCCGAACACCACTGCACTGCCCTAAACCCTGAAAAACCACCCCTTCACGACCCCCTACACTGCCCGAACACCACTGCACTGCCCTAAACCCTGAAACACCACCCCAGCACGACCCCCTACACTGCCCGAACACCACTGCACTGCCCTAAACCCTGAAACACTACCCCAGCATGACCCCTACACTGGCCGAACACCACTGCACTGCCCTAAACCCTGAAACATCACCCCCAGCAAGACCCCTACACTGCCCGAACACCACTGCCCTAAACCCTGAAACACCACCCCCAGCACGACCCCCTACACTGCCCGAACACCACTGCACTGCCCTAAACCTTGAAACACAAGCCCCAGCACGACCCCCTACACTGCCCGAACACCACTGCACTACCCTAAACCCTGAAACACCACCCCCAGCACGACCCCCTACACTGCCCGAGCACCACTGCACTGCCCTAAACCCTGAAACACCAGCCCCAGCACGACCCCCTACACTGCCCGAACACCACTGCACTGCCCTAAACCCTGAAACACCAGCCCCAGCACGACCGCCTACACTGCCCAAACACTACTGCACTGCCCTAAACCCTGGAAACACCATCCCCAGCACGACCCCCTACACTGCACGAACACCACTGCACTGCCCTAAACCCTGAAACATCACCCCCAGCAAGACCCCCTACACTGCCCGAACACCACTGCACTGCCCTAAACCCTAAAACACCAGCCCCAGCACGACCCCCTACACTGCTCGAACACCACTGCACTGAGCTAAACCCTGAAACACCACCCCCTGCACGACCCCCTACACTGCCCGAACACCACTGCACTGCCCTAAACCCTGAAACACCACCATCTGAACGACCCCCTACACTACCTGAACACTACTGCACTGCCCTAAACCCTGAAACACCACTCCCAGCACGACCCCCTACACTGCACGAACACCACTGCACTGCCCTAAACCCCGAAACACTACCCCCAGCAAGACCGCCTACACTGCCCGAACAACACTGCCCTAAACCCTGAAACACCACCCCCAGCAAGACCCCTACACTGCCCGTACACCACTGCACTGCCCTAAACCCTGAAACACCACCCCCAGCATGACCCCCTACACTGCCCAAACACCACTGCACTGCCCTAAACCCTGAAACACCACCCCCAGCACGACCCCCTACACTGCCCGAACACCACTGCACTGCCCTAAACCATGAAACACCAGCCCCAGCACGACCCCCTACACTGCCCGAACACCACTGCACTGCCCTAAACCCTGAAACACCACCCCCAGCATGACCCCCTACACTGCCCGAACACCACTGCACTGCCCTAAACCCTGAAACACCACCATCTGCACGACCCCCTACACTGCCCAAACACCACTGCACTGCCCTAAACCCTGAAACACCAGCCCCAGCACGACCGCCTACACTGCCCGAAAACCACTGCACTGCCCTAAACCCTGAAACACCAGCCCCAGCACGACCCCCTACACTGCCCGAACACCACTGCACTACCCTAAACCCTCAAACACCAGCCCCAGCACGACACCCTACACTGCCCGAACACCACTGCACTGCCCTAAACCCTGAAACACCAGCCCCAGCAAGACCCCCTACACTGCCAGAACACCACTGCACTGCCCTAAACCCTGAAACACCACCCCCAGCAATACCCCCTACACTGCCCGAACACCACTGCACTAAAGCTTGAAACACCACCCCCAGCAAGACCACCTACACTGGCCGAACACCACTGCACTGCCCTAAACCCTGAAACACCACCCCCTGCACGACCCCCTACACTGCCCAAACACCACTGCACTGCCCTAAACCCTGAAACACCACCCCTCAGCACGACACCCTACACTGCCCGAACACCACTGCACTGCCCTAAACCCTGAAACACCACCCCCAGCACGACCCCTACACTGCCCGAACACCACTGCACTGCCCTAAACCCTGAAACACCACCCCCTGCACGACCTCCTACACTGCCGGAACAACACTGCACTGCCCTAAACCCTGAAACACCACCCCCAGCACGACCCCTACACTGCCCGAACACCACTGCACTGCCCTAAACACTGAAACATCAACCCCAGCAAGACCCCTACACTGCCTAAACACCACTGCCCTAAACCCTGAAACACCACCCCTACACTGCACGAACACCACTGCACTGCCCTAAACCCTGAAACACCACCTCCAGCAAAACCCCTACACTGCCTGAACACCATTGCTCTGCCCTAAATCCTGAAACACTAGCCCCAGCATGACCCCCTACACTGCCCAAACACCACTGCACTGCCCTAAACCCTGAAACACCACCCCCAGCACGACCCCCTACACTGCCCGAACACCACTGCACTGCCCTAATCCCTGAAACACCAGCCCCAGCAAGACCCCCTACACTGCCCGAACACCACTGCACTGCCCTAGACTCTGAAACACCAGCCCCAGCAAGACCCCCTACACTGCCCGAACACCACTGCACTGCCCTAAACCCTGAAACACCAGCCCCAGCATGACCCCCTACACTGCCCGAACACCACTGCACTGCCCTAAACCCTGAAACACCAGCCCCAGCACGACCACCTACACTGCCCGAACACCACTGCACTGCCCTAAACCCTGAAACACCAGCCCCAGCACGACCCCTACACTGCCCGAACACCACTGCACTGCCCTAAACCCTGAAACACCAGCCCCAGCATGACCCCCTACACTGCCCGAACACCACTGTACTGCCCTAAACCCTGAAACACCAGCCCCAGCACGACCCCTACACTGCCCGAACACCACTGCACTGCCCTAAACCCTGAAACACCACCCCCTGCATGACCCCCTACACTGCCCGAACACTACTGCACTGCCCTAAACCCTGAAGCACCACCCCCTGCAGCACACCCTACACTGCCCGAAAACCACTGCACTGCCCTAAACCCTGAAACACCACCCCCTGCACCGCCCCCTACACTGCCCGAACACCACTGCACTGCCCTAAACCCTGAAACACCACCCCAGCACGACCCCTTTACTGCTCGAACACCACTGCACTGCCCCAAACCCTGAAACACCACCCCCAGCATGACCCCTTACACTGCCCGAACACCACTGCCCTAAACCCTGAAACACCACCCCCTGCACGACCCCCTACACTGCCCGAACACCACTGCACTGCCCTAAACCCTGAAACACTACCCCCAGCATGACCCCCTACACTGGCCGAACACCACTGCACTGCCCTAAACCCTGAAACATCACCCCCAGCAAGACCCCCTACACTGCCCGAACACCACTGCCCTAAACCCTGAAACACCACCCCCAGCACGACCCCTACACTGCCCGAACACCACTGCACTGCCCTAAACCTTGAAACACAAGCCCCAGCACGACCCCCTACACTGCCCGAACACCACTGCACTACCCTAAACCCTGAAACACCACCCCCAGCACGACCCCCTACACTGCCCGAGCACCACTGCACTGCCCTAAACCCTGAAACACCAGCCCCAGCACGACCCCCTACACTGCCCGAACACCACTGCACTGCCCTAGACCCTGAAACACCAGCCCCAGCACGACCGCCTACACTGCCCAAACACTACTGCACTGCCCTAAACCCTGAAACACCATCCCCAGCACGACCCCCTACACTGCACGAACACCACTGCACTGCCCTAAACCCTGGAACACTACCCCCAGCAAGACCCCCTACACTGCCCGAACACCACTGCACTGCCCTAAACCCTGAAACATCACCCCCAGCAAGACCCCCTACACTGCCCGAACACCACTGCACTGCCCTAAACCCTAAAACACCAGCCCCAGCACGACCCCCTACACTGCCCGAACACCACTGCACTGAGCTAAACCCTGAAACACCACCCCCTGCACGACCCCCTACACTGCCCGAACACCACTGCACTGCCCTAAACCCTGAAACACCACCCCCAGCATGTCCCCCTACACTGCCCGAACACCACTGCACTGCCCTAAACCCTGAAACACCACCATCTGCACGACCCCCTACACTGCCTGAACACTACTGCACTGCCCTAAACCCTGAATCACCACTCCCAGCACGACCCCCTACACTGCACGAACACCACTGCACTGCCCTAAACCCCGAAACACTACCCCCAGCAAGACCGCATACACTGCCCGAACAACACTGCCCTAAACCCTGAAACACCACCCCCAGCAAGACCCCCTACACTGCCCGTACACCACTGCACTGCCCTAAACCCTGACACACCACCCCCAGCATGACCCCCTACACTGCCCAAACACCACTGCACTGCCCTAAACCCTGAAACACCAGCCCCAGCACGACCCCCTACACTGCCCGAACACCACTGCACTACCCTAAACCCTCAAACACCAGCCCCAGCACGACACCCTACACTGCCCGAACACCACTGCACTGCCCTAAACCCTGAAACACCAGCCCCAGCAAGACCCCCTACACTGCCAGAACGCCACTGCACTGCCCTAAACCCTGAAACACCACCCCCAGCAATACCCCCTACACTGCCCGAACACCACTGCACTAAAGCCTGAAACACCACCCCCAGCAAGACCACCTACACTGGCCGAACACCACTGCACTGCCCTAAACCCTGAAACACCACCCCCTGCATGACCCCCTACACTGCCCAAACACCACTGCACTGCCCTAAACCCTGAAACACCACCCCTCAGCACGACACCCTACACTGCCCGAACACCACTGCACTGCCCTAAACCCTGAAACACCACCCCCAGCACGACCCCCTACACTGCCCGAACACCACTGCACTGCCCTAAACCCTGAAACACCACCCCCTGCACGACCTCCTACACTGCCGGAACAACACTGCACTGCCCTAAACCCTGAAACACCACCCCCAGCACGACTCCTACACTGCCCGAACACCACTGCACTGCCCTAAACACTGAAACATCAACCCCAGCAAGACCCCCTACACTGCCTGAACACCACTGCCCTAAACCCTGAAACACCACCCCCTACACTGCACGAACACCACTGCACTGCCCTAAACCCTGAAACACCACCTCCAGCAAAACCCCTACACTGCCTGAACACCATTGCTCTGCCCTAAATCCTGAAACACTAGCCCCAGCATGACCCCCTACACTGCCCAAACACCACTGCACTGCCCTAAACCCTGAAACACCACCCCCAGCACGACCCCCTACACTGCCCGAACACCACTGCACTGCCCTAATCCCTGAAACACCAGCCCCAGCAAGACCCCCTACACTGCCCGAACACCACTGCACTGCCCTAGACTCTGAAACACCAGCCCCAGCAAGACCCCCTACACTGCCCGAACACCACTGCACTGCCCTAAACCCTGAAACACCAGCCCCAGCATGACCCCTACACTGCCCGAACACCACTGCACTGCCCTAAACCCTGAAACACCAGCCCCAGCACGACCACCTACACTGCCCGAACACCACTGCACTGCCCTAAACCCTGAAACACCAGCCCCAGCACGACCCCCTACACTGCCCGAACACCACTGCACTGCCCTAAACCCTGAAACACCAGCCCCAGCACGACCCCCTACACTGCCCGAACACCACTGTACTGCCCTAAACCCTGAAACACCAGCCCCAGCACGACCCCTACACTGCCCGAACACCACTGCATTGCCCTAAACCCTGAAACACCACCCCCTGCATGACCCCCTACACTGCCCGAACACTACTGCACTGCCCTAAACCCTGAAGCACCACCCCCTGCAGCACACCCTACACTGCCCGAAAACCACTGCACTGCCCTAAACCCTGAAACACCACCCCCTGCACCGCCCCCTACACTGCCCGAACACCACTGCACTGCCCTAAACCCTGAAACACCACCCCCAGCACGACCCCCTTTACTGCTCGAACACCACTGCACTGCCCCAAACCCTGAAACACCACCCCCAGCATGACCCCTTACACTGCCCGAACACCACTGCCCTAAACCCTGAAACACCACCCCCTGCACGACCCCCTACACTGCCCGAACACCACTGCACTGCCCTAAACCCTGAAACACCACCCCTACACTGCCCGAACACCACTGCACTGCCCTAAACCGTGAAACACCACCCCCAGCACGACCCCCTACACTGCCCAAACACCACTGCACTGCCCTAAACCCTAAAACACCACCCCCAGCATTACCCCCTACACTGCCCAAACACCACTGCACTGCCCTAAACCCTAGAACACTACCCCCAGCACGACCCCCTACACTACCCGAACACCACTGCACTACCCTAAACCTAAAATACTACCCCCAGCACAACCCCCTACACTACCCGAACACGACTGCACTGCCCTAAACCCTCAAACACTCCCCCAGCACGACCCCCTACACTACCCGAACACCACTGCACTGCCCTAAACCCTAAAACACTCCCCCAGCACGACCCCCTACACTACCCGAACACCACTGCACTGCCCTAAACCCTAAAACACTCCCCCAGCACGACCCCCTACACTACCCGAACACCACTGCACTGCCCTAAACCCTAAAACACTCCCCCAGCACGACCCCCTACACTACCCAAACACCACTGCACTGCCCTAAACCCTAAAACACTACCCCCGCATGACCCCCTACACTACCCTAAACCCTAAAACACTACCCCCGCACGACTCCCTACACTACCCAAAGACCACTGCACTACCCTAAACCCTAAAACACGACCTCCTACACTACACAAACACCACTGCACTACCCTAAACCCTAAAACACTACCCCCTACACTACACAAACACCACTGCACTACCCTAAACCCTAAAACACTACCCCCAGCAGTACCCCTACACTACCCAAACACCACTGCACTAACCTAAACCCTAAAACACTACCCCCAGCAGTACCCCCACACTACCCAAACACCACTGCACTACCCTAAATCACTACCCCCAGCACGACCCCTACACTACCCAAACACCACTGCACTACCCTAAACCCTAAAACACTACCCCCAGCACGACCCCCTACACTACCCAAACACCACTGCACTACCCTAAACCCTAAAACACTCCCCCAGCACGACTCCCTACACTACCCAAACACCACTGCACTACCCTAAACCCTAAATCTACCCCCAGCATGACCCCCTACACTACACAAACACCACTGCACTACCCTAAACCCTAAAACACTACCCCCAGCATGACCCTCTTCACTACCTAAACACAACTGCACAATTTGTTACAGGCGTTGCAACGCAGGCCTGTGGTGCTTACTGGAAGTACCTAGTGGGCTAGTTGGGCCCCAGGGACCCTCAGGATTCAAGGTGACCTAATCCCCCAACTTAAAACGCACCACGGGGCGCGTTTGCACAGTGGTGAAGGGAGGGGGCGGGGCCTCAGGTGACATGTGCGCAAACACGCCCTGTGGTGCGTTTTAAGTTGGGGAATTAATTCCCTTTGAATCCTGAGGGACCCTGGGGGCCAACTAGCCCACCAGGTACCTTCAGTAAGCACAACAGAGTTGCGTTGCAGAGAGGTGAAAAAGGTGCGTGGCCTCGGAACGCCTCTCTGCAACTCAGCTCTGTGGTCCTAACTGTAGGTACCTGGGGGCTAGTTGGGCCCCAGGGACCCTCAGAATTCAAGGGGACTTAATCCCGCAACTTAAAACGCGCCACGGGTGCGTTTGCACACATGTCACCTCAGGCCCCCTCCCTTCACCACTGTGCAAACGCGCCCTGTAGCGCGTTTTAAGAGGTAGTTTTAATCCCCCTGCCCTATTATGTACTAGGTACTTGCAGAGGAGGTCATGCTAATCACAGGGGTACCCCAACGCATAGTGTTCCCTAGTGTATGTAGGTGTTTTCACTGTATTCTAAGTGTCTTTTAGCATAGCACTGGCTCTGGTTAGTCAGAGTCAGTTACCACCAGTACCCGTCTGAAAAAGTTGTGGGCACAGGATGATTTTTGCAACAAGGCCTCTTTCTGCTCCTCTGTTGGTTCTTTCTGCACATCTTTTGCTTCTTTCTGTGCGTTTTTTCTTCTTTCTTCACATGTCCTACCTCTGTAGGCATAGTTAGAAACTAGCATTTAAAAAAACCTTTGAAATTCACTTAAAAATCATAGGTTTCAGGCACGTTATAGTTAGAAATTAGCATTTAAAAAACCTTTGAAATTCACTGAAAAAACCATAGGTTTCAGACACGTTATAGTTAGAAATTAGCATTTAAAAACCTTTGAAATTCACTGAAAAAACCATAGGTTTTAGGGACAGTTATAGTTAGTTGGACATTTCACTCGTACAAAACCATAGAAATTCCCCGTTATAGTTAGTTCAGCTAACTATAACTCGCGCCCGCAATGCACTGCTGATGACGTCACATATTACATCACTCATGACATGGTCAGTGACATCACTGATGACATCACTGATGACATCTCAAATGACATCACTGATGACATCATCCATGTGATAATTTCATGCATCTTCTCACACCCTAATATAACTTTTGATACACCCACTCTAAATTACAGACTGCCATTCTCAAAACCATAGACACTCCAACACCAAAAACTACATACCCACTCACTGATTCTTAGGTCTACACACACATCCACTCACTCACCCGTACAGTCACTCATACTTAGTCACTCAGTACAGGACTATCATATGCACTCATACACCTATATAAACACTCACACACCGCCACTCATCCATAGAGGTACTCACACACCTAGTCAGTCATGCAAAAACTTAATCACACACCCATTTACTCACCTATACAGTTATACACACACCAGCTCACTTACTCATACAAATACTAGCACATTCTTACGCTCTTATACAATCACTGATACAAGTACACACTCATCCATACAGCCACTCTCACAATCACACACTCTCACTTATAGCCATTTATATACTCCAACACACATATATACTGCCTTTCACATATGTAGTTACTCACACATGTACCACTGAGATATTTAAGGCACTTACTCTTGCATACAGAGCACTTAATGATATTGGCCCGCAATATCTAAAGAAGAGAGTTCGCAAATACCATCAGTCCAGGACCCTAAGATCTAATTATCGTGAGTGCCTTGTCATCCCCCGTTTTTCTAAGTCCAGAATAGGAGGACGGTCCTTTTCCGTCAAAACCGCGACCTTGTGGAACTCCATGCCTGATCATATTAGGAAAGCCAAGTCGGAACCTATCTTCCGGAAGGATTTGAAGACTTGGCTTTTCAGTCTCCTTTAGCAAACTAGGACTCGACAACTTTAACTTGCCTTCACCCCCCACTGTATCTGCAAGCGCCGGGACACCCCCGTTGGGGGTAGCTGAGCGCTATATAAGCTTAAATACATACATTTAAATACATACATATACATTCAATCACTAACACACCCATACACACACTCACCCACCCATACAGTCCATCACAGATGCACTCTTGAAACCATGCACCCAGTGAATCACCAACTCACACATCTATGCACAGAGTCACACACACCCCACCCACACAAACACTCAGGCACCCATACAGATACTCAGACAATCAATCAATAACCCATGTAGACACTCATGTAGCTATTCAGAAAGCCATGCAGCTGCTTACAAACCAACAGACAGACGGATACAGACATTCACACAGTTTAGTCACTAACCCATGCATTCAGTAAGATACATTTAATCACTCACTTGTAGAGTCAGTCACTCACGTACTAAATCATCCATTCAGACACTTATACACCCACTCATTCTTCAATACGCCTTTCCCTATATATATTAAACATATTTAAACTTTACAGAAACACACAGTCACTGGATGATGTCATCAGTGATGTCATCAGTGATGTCATTTGAGATGTCATCAGTGATGTCATCAGTGATGTCACTGACCATGTCATGAGTGATGTAATATGTGACGTCATCAGCAGTGCATTGCGGGCGCGAGTTATAGTTAGCTGAACTAACTATAACGGGGGAATTTCTATGGTTTTGTACGAGTGAAATGTCCAACTAACTATAACTGTCCCTAAAACCTATGGTTTTTTCAGTGAATTTCAAAGGTTTTTTAAATGCTAATTTCTAACTATAACGTGTCTGAAACCTATGGTTTTTTCAGTGAATATAATATATATTTATTACTTAGTTCCGTCACCACCAGGATTTTTCCAAACACGGACCCAAAGATAAGTGCTTGCAATATTATTTTATTGCTCCATCGCCATTACGCGTTTCGGCTCGTCCGAGCCTTGTTCACATGACATGGCAAGTTCAATTTGATTCGATTTTTAAAGTGACAGGTGCATTGTAAGGTGTCTCACGTGACAGTAAAAAACCATAGACATAAAAGAGCATAAAAAGGTAAAATACTGGAATAAAATAACTCATATTAGTATTTGTTCACATACTATTTAGGCAATTATATCAATTTAAAATAAATGTCCATCCTCAATGACTCAGTGACTTGTGCAACATGTCAAATCAATATCCAACATTGCATTTGTTTATAATGTGGTTACCGTAATGTATGCCCACATTGAGTCACTGTTGTGTCTTATAGTTGTAAGTACTGTAACCATAATGACTGTCATAAAGTTCAGTTCATGAGGACTTGATCTGCCTAATGGTTATGTCTCTTTATGTGGTTCTGGTTGTGGAAACTGTGAAAGTGCTATAGTGCAAAATAAAAGT
This sequence comes from Calotriton arnoldi, assembly GCA_963921515.1. Classification (NCBI taxonomy): domain Eukaryota; kingdom Metazoa; phylum Chordata; class Amphibia; order Caudata; family Salamandridae; genus Calotriton; species Calotriton arnoldi. The sequence goes on along the minus strand of CAWUFW010003746.1, from coordinate 473,188 downwards.
GCGAAACATGTTGCTGTGTTATCAAATGCATAATGCATAACTCCGTAATTAATGGATGTATTTCTCCAAATTTGTAGTTAAGATTTGTAAACATATATATATATATATATATATATATATATATATATACACTGAAAAACACACAGGTATCAGGGACGTTATAGTTAGTTGGACATTTCACTCGTACAAAACCGTACGAAATTCGGCTGTTATAGTTAGTTGAGCTAACTATAACTCGCGCCCCCGCAATGCACTGCTGATGACGTCACATATTACATCATTCATGACATGGTCAGTGACAACACTGATGACATCTCAAATGACATCATCCAGTGACTGTGTGTTTCTGTAAACTTTAAATATGTTTTATATATATGCCAAGGTGTATTGAAGAATGAGTGGGTGTATAAGTGTCTGAATGGATGATTTAGAAGGTGCGTGACTGACCGTATAAGTGAGTGATTAAATGTGTCTTACTGAATGCAGGGGTTAGTGACTAAACTGTGTGAATGTCTGTATCAGTCTGTCAGTTGGTGTGTAAGCGGCTGCATGAGTTGGTGAGTAGCTACATGAGTGTCTATATGGGTTATCGATTGGTTGTCTGAGTATCTGTATGGGTGCCTGAGTATCTGTGTGGGTGGGTGGGGGGTGTGTGACTCGGTGCATAGATGTGTGAGTGGGTGATTCACTGGGTGTATGGGATCAAGAGTGCATCTGTAAAGGGCTGTATGGGTGGGTGAGTGTGTGTATGGGTGTGTTGGTGAGTGAATGGATGTCTCAGTGGTACATGTGTGAGTAACTACATTTGTGAAAGGCAGTATATGTGAGTGTTGGAGTATATAAATGACTATATGTGAGAGTGAGTGATTGTGAGAGTGGCTGTATGGATGAGTGTGTGCTTGTATCAGTGATTGTATAAGAGAGTAAGTATGTGTTAGTATCTGTATGAATAAGTGAGGTGGTGTGTGTATAACTCTATAGGTGAGTAAATGGGAGTGTGATTGATTCTTTGCATGACTGACTAGGTGTGTGAGTAACTCTATGGATGAGTGGCGGTGTGTGAGTGTCTGTATAGGTGTATGACTGCATATGATAGTGCTGTATTTATTTATTTGCAAAGTTTTATATAGCACTGGCTAGACCCGGAGGTATCAGAGCACTTTACATGAGGTTAACATTAAAAACAGAGTTACAAAGTTACATCAGTTACAGAGCATATCATAACACATAAAGTCCATGGAGCATAGAAAGGCTGTGGGTGAGAATCAGGAGGATGGAAAGTAGATCAGGTCTAGTAGACCGACTATGGAAGATAGGATTATAGTGGACACCAAAGACTAAATGGATTAAAGCGTCAACAAACCAGATGGGGTCAAGTAAAAACAAGCATCCAGTGTCGGACCCATTCACTGCGTAACAAGGTGTATCTAGTGGAAATGCAGCTGGGCAAGGGGTAAACATAGGAAAAGAGTAACAATAGAGTAGGGGGGAAGGGAGAAGGGCAGTTAGGATCGATAGTTTCAGAATAAAGATTCCACATAACGGCACCAAGCAAGTGGAGGCAACTGGGGTCGGTCCAACCCACTGGGCCGGTAACAGAGGCATTCATTACTAAGACAGATGGAAAAAGAGTAACAACAGAGCAGGGGGGGAAGGGAACAAGGCGGAAAAAGATCACCAGTCTCAACCAAGTTCAAGATTCCGTTGAACAGCACCCAACCAGTAGATGTCTCCGGGGCCGGTCGAACCCACCGGGCAGGCCCGGTAACAGAGGCAGATCCCACCCAAGTCCAGGGCAAAGACCGCAGATGTGGTGGAGAAGTGGCCTCAAAGAACAGCAGGTCGGCATACGATCCTCCAGCCGAGACCAGCAGATCGCCGAGGAGGTCAGCCGGTGGGGGGAAAATGGCTGCATCACACCACCCCATCCACCGAGGGGAGGTAGTCAAGAAGCGGTGGAGGGGGGGCAAGATGGAAGTCGCAGCAATCGATCCCAGTGAAAAAAACCAGGACGTCGAAGCCCAAATCAAAAAGTGGAAAAGACAAGGAAAGGTAATTCTCGTGGAGGCGGCGCCGCTGTGTCGCAACTTTCTCAACTTGAAAAGTAAAACAAGCTCGGGGCACAGGGCAGCTGTGTCGCAGCTTTCTCGATGGTGAATTGTCGGGGGAAAAACCAGATTCATTTGGCCCAGCCGCCGATTCCGGAGGGCGAGGAAGGAGGTCAACCAACTGTTTTTTTTCCCAGAGGGCAGGTGACGGCCGGAGGGTGATCCCCAGCTCATTTCCTCCTCAGCTGCCGAGGCAGCTCCACCAGGCGTCAGCTGAGATTAATTTGCTCCTCAATTTGGCAGATTATCTGAGACACGTCGGAAGGCGAGGGAGGTCAGTGTCGGTGCGGAAAGACGAGACACAGAGCCCAAGTCCAGAGGGTAGGTGACGGCCTCCACAGCCAATCTCCTCTATAGCTACCTGGGCAGCTCGTCCGGGCGTCGGCCATGTTGCTGGTGCTCCGCTGTCCGTAGATTTTAATGATCCTCAGATGTTGTAGAAGTCAGCGATTAAAATTCATGAAAGAGAGATTGTAGGATACAGAGGGCAAAGTCTGTAGATCCCCAGGGGTGTGGAAGGTCCGAGGGGGGATGATTCCAGGGGAAAAAGCCAAAAAGGCAATCCCTAGCCAGGGAGCTCCTGGCCGGAGCTCCTCACATGTCGGCCATCGTGGTCCATTATCCTGTATTTATGAGTGACTGCATGTATGCGTGACTGTATGGGTGAATGAGTGGATGTGTGTGCAGACCTAGGAATCAGTGAGTGGGTATGTAGTAACTGGTATTGGTGTGTCTATGGTTTCAAAAATGGTAGTCTGTATTTTAGAGTGGGTGTATCAAACGTTATATTAGGGTGTGAGGAGGTGCATCAGATTATCACGTTGATGATGTCATCAGTGGTGTCACTTGAGATGTCATCAGTGATGTCATCAGTGCTGTCACTGACCATGTCATGAATGATGTAATATGTGACGTCATCAGCAGTGCATTGCGGGGGCGGGAGTTATAGTTAGCTCAACTAACTATAACAGCCGAATTTCTCCAGTTTTGTACGAGTGAAATGTCCAACTAACTATAACGTCCCTGAAACCTATGGTTTTTTCAGTGAATTTCAAAGGTTTTTTAAATGCTAATTTCTAACTATAACGTCCCAGAAACCTATGGTTTTTTCAGTGAATTTCAAAGGTTTTTTAAATGCTAATTTCTAACTATAACATCGCTGAAACCTATGATTTTTTCAGTGAATTTCTAAGGTTTTTTAAATGCTAATTCCTAACTATAACGTCCCTGAAACCTATGTTTTTTTCAGTGAATTTCTAAGGTTTTTTAACTGCTAATTTCTACTATGCCTACATAGGTAGGACATTTGCAGAAAGAGGAAGAAAGGCACAGAAAGAAGCAAGAGAAATGCAGAAAGAGGCAACAGAAGTCCAGAAAGAGGAAGAAAGGTGCAGAAAGAAGCAAGAGATATGCAGAAAGAACCAACAGAGGTGCAGAAAGAGGCCTTGTTGCAAAGTCATCCTGTGCCCTGGGCACCCCCCAACTTTTTGCTGACTGGTACTGCTGGTAACTGACTCTGACTGACCCTGGGCTCTGCCTAACCAGGCCGGGAGCCAGTGCTATGCTGAAAGAAACTTAGAATACAATGAAAACACCTACATACACTAGGGTACACTATGGGGTGGGGTACCCCTGTGATTGGCATGACCTCCCCTGTAAGGCCCTAGTACATAATAGGGCAGGGGGATAAAAACTACCTATATGTCCCTAGCATATAATAGGGCATGGCAGTTTAGAGACCAGCAGCCCTTTTTTGCACTTGCATGTGTGCACTGCTGAGCCTGAGGTCAGTTTAAAAGTAGCCCTGTGTGTGCAGAAAGAGGCAAGAGAGGTGCAGAAAGAGGCAAGAGGGGTACAGAAAAAGGCAAGAAAAGTGTATAGAGAAGCAAAAGAGGTATAGAAAGAGGCAAGAGAACTGCCGAAAAAGGCAAGAGAGGTGCAGAAAGAAGCAAGAGAAGTGCAGAAAGAAGCAACAGAAATGCTGAAAGAGGCACGAAGGGTGCAGAAAGAGGCAAGAGAAGTGCAGAAAGAAGGAACAGAGGTACAGAAAGAGGCAGGAAAGGTGCAGAAAGAGGGAACAGGGGTGCAGAAAGAGGGAAGAGGGGTGCAGAAAGAGGCAAAAGGGGCGCAGAAAGAAGCAAGTAAGGTGCAGAAAGAGGCAAGAGAGGAACAGAAAGAGGTAGGAGGGGTGCAGAAAGCAGGAAGAGAAGTGCAGAAAGAAGCAACAGAGGTGCTGAAAGAGGTGCGTAGGGTGCAGAAAGAGGCAAGGGAAGTGCAGAAAGAGGCAAGAGAGGTGCAGAAACAGGCAGGGAAAGTGCAGAAAGAGGGAACAAGGGTGCAGAAACAGGCAAGAGAGGTGCAGAAAGAGGCAAGAGAGGTACAGAAAGAGGGAAGAGGGGTACAGAAAGAGGTAAGAGGGGTACAGAAAGAAGTAAGTAAGGTGCAGAAAGAGGCAAAAGAGGTACAGAAACAGGCAAGAGAGATCCAGAAACAGGCAAGAGAAGTGCAGAAAGAGGCAAGAGAATTGCTGAAAGGAGCAACAGAGGTGTATAAAGAAGCAAGAGAAGTGCAGAAAGAGGCAAGTGAGGTGCAGAATAAGGCAAGAGAGGTACAGAAAATGGCAAGAGAACTGCAGAAAGAGGCATGAGGGATGCAAAAAAGGGAAGAAGGGTGCAGAAAGAAGCAAGAGCAGTGCAGAAAGAACTAACAGAGGTGCAGAAAGAGGCAAGAGGGGTACAGAAAGAGGCAAGAAAAGTGCAGAAAGAATCAAAAGAGGTGCAGAAAGAGAAAAGGGAACTGCGGAAAAAGACAAGAGAGGTGCAGAAAGAGGTGGGAGAGGTGCACAAAGAGGCAAAAGGGGTACAGAAAGAGGCAAGAGGGGTGCAGAAACAAGCAAGTAAAGTGCAGAACGAAACAACAGAGGTGCTGAAAGAGGCAAGAGGGGTGCAGAAAGAGGCGAGAGAAGTGCAGAAAGAAGCAACAGAGGTGCCAAAAGAGGCAAGAGAGGTGCAGAAACAGGCAAGAAAGGTGCAGAAAGAGGGAACAGGGGTGCAGAAAGAGGTAAGAGGGATACAGAAATTTGCAAGAGAGGTGCAGAAAGAAGCAAGAGCAGTGCAGAAAGAAGCAAGAGAAGTGCAGAAAGAAGCAAGAGAAGTGCAGAAATAGGGAAGAGGGGTGCACGAAGAGGCAAGAGGGATGCAGAAAGAAGCAAGAGCAGTGCAGAAAGAACCAACAGAGGTGCAAAAAGAGGCAAAAGGGGTGCAGAAAGAGGTAGCAGAGGTGCACAAAGAGGCAAGAGGCGTACAGAAAGAGGGAAGAGAAATGCAGAAAGAAGCAACAGAGGTGCTGAAAGAGTCGCGAAGGGTGCAGAAAGAGGTAAGAGAAGTACAGAAAGAAGCAACAGAGGTACAGAAAGAGGCAAGAGAGGTGCAGAAACAGGCAGGGAAGGTGCAGAAAGAGTGACCAGGGGTGCAGAAAGAGGCAAGAGAGGTGCAGAAAGAAGGAAGAGAAGTGCAGAAAGAAGCAACAGAGGTGCTGAAAGAGGCGCGAAGGGTGCAGAAAGAGGCAAGAGAAGTGCAGAACAAAAGCAACAGAGGTACAGAAAGAGGAAAAATAGGTGCAGAAAGAGGCAAGAGAGGTACAGAAAGAGGGAAGAGGGGTGCAGAAAGAGGCAAGAAGGGTGCATAAAGAAGCAAGTAAGGTATAGAAAGAGGCAAGAGAGGTACAGAAAAAGGCAAGAGAGGTCCAGAAAGAGGCAAGAGAAGTGCAGAAAGAGGCAAGAGAATTGCTGAAAGAAGCAACAGAGGTGAACAAAGAAGCAAGAAAAGTGCAGAAAGAGGCAAGTGAGGTGCAGAAAGAGGCAAGAGAGGTACATAACATGGCAAGAGGACTGCAGAAAGAGGCAAGAGGGATGCAAAAAAGGGAATAAGGGTGCAGAAAGAAGCAAGAGCAGTGCAGAAAGAACTAACAGAGGTGCAGAAAGAGGCAAGAGGGGTACAGAAAGAGGCAAGAAAAGTGCAGAAAGAATCAAAAGAGGTGCAGAAAGAGGAAAGGGAACTGCGGAAAAAGACAAGAGAGGTGCAGAAAGAGGTGGGAGAGGTGCACAAAGAGGCAAAAGGGGTACAGAAAGAGGCAAGAGGGGTGCAGAAACAAGCAAGTGAAGTGCAGAAAGAAACAACAGAGGTGCTGAAAGAGGCAAGAGGGGTGCAGAAAGAGGCGAGAGAAGTGCAGAAAGAAGCAACAGAGGTGCCAAAAGAGGCAAGAGAGGTGCAGGAACAGGCAAGAAAGGTGAAGAAAGAGGGAACAGAAGTGCAGAAAGAGGGAAGAGGGATACAGAAATTTGCAAGAGAGGTGCAGAAAGAAGCAAGAGCATTGCAGAAATAAGCAAGAGAAGTGCAGAAAGAAGCAAGAGAAGTGCAGAAATAGGGTGAGGGGTGCACGAAGAGGCAAGAGGGATGCAGAAAGAAGCAAGAGCAGTGCAGAAAGAACCAACAGAGGTGCAAAAAGAGGCAAAAGGGGTGCAGAAAGAGGTAGCAGAGGTGCACAAAGAGGCAAGAGGCGTACAGAAAGAGGGAAGAGAAATGCAGAAAGAAGCAACAGAGGTGCTGAAAGAGTCGCGAAGGGTGCAGAAAGAGGTAAGAGAAGTACAGAAAGAAGCAACAGAGGTACAGAAAGAGGCAAGAGAGGTGCAGAAACAGGCAGGGAAGGTGCAGAAAGAGTGACCAGGGGTGCAGAAAGAGGCAAGAGAGGTGCAGAAAGAAGGAAGAGAAGTGCAGAAAGAAGCAACAGAGGTGCTGAAAGAGGCGCGAAGGGTGCAGAAAGAGGCAAGAGAAGTGCAGAACAAAAGCAACAGAGGTACAGAAAGAGGAAAAATAGGTGCAGAAAGAGGCAAGAGAGGTGCAGAAAGAGGGAAGAGGGGTGCAGAAAGAGGCAAGAAGGGTGCATAAAGAAGCAAGTAAGGTATAGAAAGAGGCAAGAGAGGTACAGAAAAAGGCAAGAGAGGTCCAGAAAGAGGCAAGAGAAGTGCAGAAAGAGGCAAGAGAATTGCTGAAAGAAGCAACAGAGGTGAACAAAGAAACAAGAAAAGTGCAGAAAGAGGCAAGTGAGGTGCAGAAAGAGGCAAGAGAGGTACATAACATGGCAAGAGGACTGCAGAAAGAGGCAAGAGGGATGCAAAAAAGGGAAGAAGGGTACAGAAAGAAGTAAGAGAGGTGCAGGAAGAAGGTTTTTTTGGGCCTGGGGGACCCTGTGGGACCCCCTGGGCAGGCCTAGGGGGTCAGGGTGTTTCTACCCAGCCCCCTTTTCTTGTTTTTTATCTTTTTTTAAATGTTTTCTTGTGACTCAGTTTTACCGAGTCACAAGATGGCTGCCAACACTTCTTGGCTTGCAGTGTTGACAGCCAATCAAAATGAAGCTCATGCTCGGGAGGGTTCGCGAACCTTCCTCTCCCACCAGATAGCGATATTTTTATTTTTTGAATTACTCAGGAACTACTGAACGGATTTACAACATTTAAAAAAAGGTCACTTTCTGAACCAAGAGCTACCTTTTTGCCAAATTTTGTGTAATTCCGTTCAGCAGTTCAGGCTGTAGCTTTGTCTAAAGTTCCTATGGATATTAACATGGAACAAACGTGTTTTGGGACCCCCCTTTTTTCTCGCCCCCGGCTCGATGAATCACCCCAAAACTTTCAAGAGAGGAGCTGACCTGAGCGAACCATTAGTTTCTTTTTGAGGCAACCAACATTGAAAAAAGCAAGTGTGCTGAAACGCGTCTGTTGGCATCAATAAATCAATGAAAAAGACCCGTGAGTGCTCCTACCTTTGTCTTAAAAAATTAATTGTGGAGGCCACTTTCACCGAGGAATCACCCGTTATGTGAAGTGTTCGGCAGTATTCAGTGGCTATTGGAGTACATGGTTATTATTTGACTGCCAGAACCGCCGTAGCTTGCAAGCAATACATACCTGTTTTACCACGGAGTGATTCATTACTAAATGAGGAGCAAAAAGGTTACTAAACCACTGCCAACAGGTATGTGCTGTGAAACGGCAATAATGGCAGAAACGAGGGTAATTGGACTGTGGTTTAAAAAGACATGACGATTTTTCTGGAAATAATGTGCTGTGCTCGTAAATTACTGGAATGAGAACACTTACCAAAAGACTGAAACTGTTACGAGCAAATCGATGCATGCTGACAGAACAATGTCATAATATCGAATGTTTCATTTGTGCTTACTCAAGCAGTCATCCAATCACAAACAACCAGCATGCATTTAAAATCTGGTCATGTGTTTTCTTTTTGAGGCAACCAACATTGAAAAAAGCAAGTGTGCTGAAACGCGTCTGTTGGCATCAATAAATGAAGGAAAAAGACCCGTGAGTGCTCCCACCTTTGTCTTAAAAAATTCATTGTGGAAGCCACTTTCACAGAGGAAGCACCCGTTATGTGAAGTGTTCGGCAGCATTCAGTGGCTATTGGAGTACATGGCTAATATTTGACTGCCAGAACCGCCGTAGCCTGCAAGCAATACATACCTGTTTTACTACGGAGTGATTCATTACTAAATGAGGAGCAAAAAGGTTACTAAACCACTGCCAACAGGTATGTGATGTGAAACGGCAATAACGGCAGAAACGAGGGTAATTGGACTGTGGTTTAAAAAGACATGACGATTTTTCTGGAAATAATGTGCTTTGCTCGTAAATTACTGGAATGAGAACACTTACCAAAAGACTGAAACTGTTACGAGCAAATCAATGCATGCTGGCAGAACAATGTTATAATATCGAACGTTTCATTTGTGCTTACTCAAGTAGTCATCCAATCACAAACAACCAGCACGCATTTAAAATCTGGTCATGTGTTTTCTTTTTGAGGCAACCAACATTGAAAAAAGCAAGTGTGCTGAAACGCGTCTGTTGGCATCAATAAATCAAGGAAAAAGACCCGTGAGTGCTCCTACCTTTGTCTTAAAAAAAAAATATATATATATATTCACGAAAAAACCATAGGTTTCAGGCACCTTATAGTTAGAAATTAGCATTTAAAAAACCTTAGAAATTCACTGAAAAAACCATAGGTTTCAGGGGCGTTATAGTTAGTTGGACATTTCACTCGTACAAAACCATAGAAATTCCCCCATTATAGTTAGTTCAGCTAACTATAACTAGTGCGCCCGAAATGCACTGCTAATGACGTCACATATTACATCACTCATGACATCACTGATGACATCTCAAATGACATTACTGATGATATCACTGATGACATCATCCTTGTGATAGAGTGGCAGACCTCCTCTCACCCTAATATAACCTTTGATACACAAACTCAAAAATACAAACTAACATTTTCAAAACAATGGACATACCAATACCAGTTACAACACACCCATTCAGTAATTCCAAGATCTACACACACATCCACTCATTCACCAACAGTCCCTATACAGTCACTCATACATGTACTCACTCATCATATGTACTCATACACCTATACATCCTGTTACACACCGCCACTCATCCATAGAGTTACTCACACACATAGTCACACATGCAAACAAAGTATCAAACATCCATTTACTTGCATATACAGTTATACACACACTACCACACTTACTTCTACAGAAACTTACACATACTTACTCTCTTAAACAATCACTTATAGAAACACCTACTTATTTGTACAGAAACTCTTCCAATCTCTCACTCTCACATATACTCACTTATATACACCAATACTCACATATATTAGTTTAAAACATATGTAGTTACTCATAAAGACACTATTGAGGCAGTCATTCACTCACTAACACACCCATACACATACTCATCCACCTATACAGTCCTGCACACATGCTGTCTTCAACACATACAAACAGTGAGTCACTCATTCATGCATCTATGCACTAAGTAATACCCCCCACCGAACCATACAGACACTCAGACACTCATACTGATACTCATAAAACCAACTAATAACCCATATAGACACTCATGTAGCTACTCACCAACCCATGCAGCCACTTATACACAAAGTGAGAGACTGATACAGATATTTTCATATTTAAACATTACTCACTAACCCATGTATTCACTAAGATACACTTAGTCAGTTATACAATTAATTTTACAAAAAAAATCATCCATTTAGACACTTATATACCCATTTATTCTTCCTTCGACCTTGAAATATACATATATAAAACATATTTAATTTTCAGAAAAACACACATTCACTGGATGATGTCATCAGTGATGTCATCAGTGATGTCATTTGAGATGTCATCATGGATGTCATGAGTGATGTCACTGACCATGTCATGAGTGATGTAATATGTGACGTCATCAGCAGTGCATTGCGGGCGCGCTAGTTATAGTTAGCTGAACTAACTATAATGGGGGAATTTCTATGGTTTTGTACGAGTGAAATGTCCAACTAACTATAACGCCCCTGAAACCTATGGTTTTTTCAGTGAATTTCTAAGGTTTTTTAAATGCTAATTTCTAACTATAACGTGCCTGAAACCTATGGTTTTTTCAGTGAATTTCTAAGGTTTTTTAAATGCTAATTTCTAACTATAACGTGCCTGAAACCTATGGTTTTTTCAGTGAATATATATATATTTATTATACTATGTATACATGTGAAAATGTCTCGGTCCCCTGTTTGCCTCGGTGGCACGGAAAAAATGGGTGGAACTGACGTCAGCACGCCGACGAGGTCCTCTTATGGCTCCGATGACGTCATACGGTGTCGCGAGCGGAGCCGTGCTCGTTGACTTGGGAGAGCTAGGAAAGAATTTCCATGGAATGCTGGTGCAGGGGATATTCACCTAAGTGTTCAGGCTAGTCCTTTGGGAGCAACTGTTTATGTTGCCACTCCAGAAACCGAAACCAGTGATCCGAGGGCAGAGGCCCTGCAGATGGCACATGAGGTGGGGTGCCCAGTCGTGTGCACCGGCGGGGCAGCGAAGTGACAAGCACCACAACCCACAAAAAAGGTAACGAGGGCACTGAATAACACAGGATCTTCTCTTTGTATCTGGCAGGAACAACGAAGTTAAAATGCCCTAGTACCAAAATGTAGAATTAGTGCTACAAGGGTCTTCAAGAGGACCTGCGATGCCGCTTCTGCCTCCCGTACCCTGGAGGCGGCACATGGGTCACGCGGTACGGTCATACTGCGGTGGGACGCACACTCGTTGACCTCTCATGGCACTGCTCCACACTTCAGGGAGGAAGCTTTCCATTAGCTATGTTTTCTGATGACATGTCGCTCCGGCCCCGTCCAACAACAGAACTCCTTTAGATCCAAACAGACTCTTTCACTCTCTCACCGGAAGTGAAACAGGCCACGTGGACACTTTCACAATACAACAGCCGGGAATGCACTTTTCGGTAAAAAAACCACATTCCTTCCTCCTAATTAATCAAATAAACGTCTCACTGAAGAACAGGGGCCAGCTTTGATCGGTAAACAGCCGTTACAACGACTTTTTACTTTGCGATACCATTACAACGCATGCATTACCACGCATGCGTTGTACATCACGAAGTCATTACTACGCATTTTTAGAACGCATGGTCATTTACCACGCATGCCTTTACAACGAATTTTGTTGTAAAGGTATGTATGGTAAATGACCATGCGTTCTAAAAACATGTAGACGATCCATGTCGTTGTAAGGAAACAGAGGCTGTTCCGTTTCCTCACAACGACGTGCACCGCCCCTCAGAGATGACGTGAAGCAGGAACCACGAGGAGAGAGGAACCATGAGGAGTGAGAGGTAAGGGGGATTGGGCATGGGGTGGGGGTTTCTTTTCTAGGGTTTAGGGTAGTGCAGTGGTGTTTGGGTGGTGTAGGGGTCGTGCTGGGGGTAGTGTTTTAGGGTTTAGGGTAGTGCAGTGGTGTTTGGGTAGTGTAGGGGTCGTGCTGGGGGTAGTGTTTTAGGGTTTAGGGTAGTGCAGTAGTGTAGGGGTTCGTGCTGGGGGTAGTGTTTTAGGGTTTAGGGTAGTGCAGTGGTGTATGGGTAGTGTAGGGGGTCATGCTGGGGTAGTGTTTTAGGGTTTAGGGTAGTGCAGTGGTGTTTGAGTAGTGTAGGGGTCATGCTGGTGGTAGTGTTTTAGGGTTTAGGGTAGTGCAGTGGTGTTTGTGTAGTGTAGGGGGTCATGCTGGGGGTAGTGTTTTATGGTTTAGAGTTGTGCAGTGGTGTTTGGGTAGTGTAGGGGGTCGTGCTGGGGGTAGATTTAGGGTTTAGGGTAGTGCAGTGGTGTTTGGGTAGTGTAGGGAGTCGTGCTGGGGGTAGTGTTTTAGGGTTTAGGGTAGTGCAGTGGTGTTTGTGTAGTGTAGGGGGTTGTGCTGGGGGTAGTGGTTTAGGGTTTAGGGCAGTGCAGTGGTGTTTGTGTAGTGAAGGGGGTCATGCTGTGGGTAGTGTTTTAGGGTTTAGGGTAGTGCAGTCGTGTTTGTGTAGTATAGGGGTCGTGTTTTATGGTATAGGGTAGTGCAGTGGTGTTTGGGTAGTGTAGGGGGTCATGCTGGGGTTAGTGTTTTAGGGTTTAGGGTAGTGCAGTGGTGTTTGGGTAGTGTAGGGGTCGTGCTGGGGTAGTGTTTTAGGGTTTAGGGTAGTGCAGTTGTGTTTGTGTAGTGTGGGAGGTCATGCTGGGGGTATATTTAGGGTTTAGTGTAGTGCAGTGGTGTTTGGGTAGTGTAGGGAGCCGTGCTGGGGGTAGTGTTTTAGGGTTTAGGGTAGTGCAGTGGTGTTTGGGTAGTGTAGGGAGTCGTGCTGGTGTTAGTGTTTTAAGGTTTAGGGTAGTGCAGTTATGTTTGGGTAGTGTAGGGTGTCGTGCTGGGGGTAGTGTTTTAGGGTTTAGGGTAGTGCAGTGGTGTTTGAGTAGTGGAGGGGGTAGTATTTTAGGGTTTAGGGTAGTGCGCCCAACCAGCCACAATATCCGTGGACAAAGGGGATCCTGACTCTTTGGAACGCTCCGTCAATTGAATAATTTGGGTCAAGGGCCCTACCACGTCCAAGACCTATCAATTCCTTTCTTGGGATCCCTCATATACTTGGAGAAAAAGGTACACAGTTTCTTATCAATTTCAGGCGTGTGTGCCACCTTCCCCTTCAGTGAGGGCCTGGGGCATTCTCCCCTCATCCTATTCCTGACCTCCCTTTCAAGGGGTTGATGGATTTTCCCCACCACAGACTCTGCCACTTTGGCGTCAGGTGTCCACTCTGCCGACCTAGGATGGTAAATTTGGGTAGGCTCGAACATGTCCGAGTGGACCCCGTCCCCAACCGGGGACTGAGAGGAGTGGGACTCTGGACGCCAGGGACGCCCGAGTCCTTATCCTCATCGGAGGAGAAATCGTCCTCCGATACACCCTCTCCCTCTAAGGGAAACCCGCCGTCGGGGTCTACAATAGAGGTGACAGTGTCGCAATTTTCTACGGGCCCCTCCTCCTCCCGGCAGGGTGCATGTTTTAGCGTTCGCGCACTCTTGAGGAAGGTCTCCGTAAGTTTATCAAATCCTTCCAAGTGCCCCGCGTTATGCTTAACGGCCCTTTTATTCCCCATCTGGGAGCTACTTGGACCCGCCAGATCTGGGTCACTGAACACCCCAGGGATGCTTTTAGCCAGCTTATCAACCTGATCCCTAAGAGGAGCCAGCGCCCTAGAAATAGCCAGAGAGAGGGCTTGGTCCACTGCTGGAGGGAGAAGTTGGGGGCCATTCCTCCTCCACTTCCTGGTAGGAGGAGTAAAAATGGTCTTCTGGAGAAGACATGATAGCAGAGGGTGTGAGCACAGAACAAATGCCCTTAAAATCCTTAAGACAGCCCCCTCGCCGCTGCTCCAACAGCTGGGCTTTCCCCGAAGCTGTTATAAGAATTGACTGAGGCGCAATACCAATTACCACCACCAGGTGGCGCTGGTCACTAACGTGGCCGTGTGGGGAAATCACCGCGTAGCGGTGTCAAAATTAGGCGAGAGTTGGTCAGGAATCAAGCGGACACTAAAGGAGTGACCGGATTCCCAAACGCGCATAAAGACCAGCGGGAGCGCTCGACGGAGCTGCCTCGCTCGGACCAGACGCGCCTGACAGGATCTCACCGCGTGCAGAGCACACAGCGGGAGAAACTGCGAGGGGGAGAACACGCTCTGGCAAGAGCCTGCTGCGCAGGGAATATGAAACAATACCAAGGCAATAATGCTAATAACGTACACAAGAAACCGCTATACAAACAGCAACAACGTCAGATTAAGCCAAGAATGTAAGGAATGCACTTAACTGACGAGCAGTGAAGAAAGAGGAAGCGGAAGGGACGCCATGATATTATATACGATGGACTGTGATATAATTGGACTATAGTTGCCTTGGAGACTACCCCCTAATGGTTCATGGGTTGTGTAGTCTTTTGTTTAATGATTGTTGTGTTACGTTTTCTTTGAACTGCTATGCAAATAAAGTGAGGAAAGATATGCATAATCCTCGCCTCCGTCCTGCCATAGAATTCATTAAACTTTATTTGATCTGATTTAGAAACATAGATCATAAAAGTGTACATAAAAACAGTAAATCCTCTTTCCTAATACAATACAGTGAGAATTAATTAAAACCAGTAGGTAAAAACGGGTGTTACAAAGCCCGGTTCAGAGCAACTTCAGGTTTACAGAATCGTAAAGTTCAATGTTTCGCAAGATCAATCTCATGTACTTCGTGCAAAATACGCAATAAGGGGTCCAAGTAAGATGTAACGCTCCAATACCTGACCAGTTTGCACTATATAAAACTGCAGAAAAACTAAAAATAAAAAGTGTTTTGCACACTTCTGTCATTGGGCTATATGTGGGCTACATCTGGGTGATATTTGTGCTACATTTGGGCTCTTTTTTCTCTGGTGGCCATCTTGGGAGACTTATTTGTTATGAAGTTTCCTAATTTCGTTATTTACTGCAGTCTCCTCAGTAGGAAATGCTTTCAGTTTTTTACTTTGATTCCATCAAGAAGGCATTCAGATGTGTCACACTTTAGCCATAAATTGAGAATGTTAGCACTCTACTTGTTCATTAGATCACTGTAGTAAAGCTACTGCTCACCAGGGAGTTACTGCTGGTATTGAAAGTGATTGTTTCAGTCTGCATGTCAGAATTTTCTAATGAAATAGAAGAGGATTTGAGATCTCACTTAAAACATGCCCTAAATTTTCTTTCTGCAGCACTAACCATAATTTCTATGGCAAAATGAACCCCCTCATTTTGTTCCTTTTTAAATTAAATGTTTTAAGTGTTACCAGTTTATTCCAATCAAGATGGCTTCAGGTGTGCCATACTTTTGTCATAAGTAAGTCTGTTAGCGCTCTAGTTGTTCTTTAGAACACTCTGGGAAGCTGCAGTAGAACACAAAGGCATCAACTGACAGGCTGCTCCTGTTGAAATATAACAGGAAGATATTTGAGATCTCACTTAAAACATGTCCTAATTTTTCTTTCTACAGCACTAACCATAATGTCTATGACAAAATGAACCCCCTCATTTTGTTCCTTTTTAAATTAAATGTTTTAAGAGTTACCAGTTTATTTCAATCAAGATGGCTTAAGGTGTGCCATAATTTTGTCATAAGTAAGACTGTTAGCGCTCTAGTTGTTCTTTAGAACACTCTGGGAAGCTGCAGTAGAACACAAAGGCATCAACTGACAGGCTGCTCCTGTTGAAATATAACAGGAAGATATTTGAGATCACACTTGAAACATGTCCTAATTTTTCTTTCTACAGCACTAACCATAATTTCTATGACAAAATGAACCCCATCATTTTGTTCCTTTTTAAATTAAATGTTTTAAGTGTTACCAGTTTATTCCAATCAAGATGGCTTCAGGTGTGCCATACTTTTGTCATAAGTAAGGCTGTTAGCACTCTAGTTGTTCTTTAGAACACTCTGGGAAGCTGCAGTAGAACACAAAGGCATCAACTGACAGGCTGCTCCTGCTGAAATATAACAGGAAGATATTTGAGATCTCACTTAAAACATGTCCTAATTTTTCTTTCTACAGCACTAACCATAATTTCTATGGCAAAATGAACCCCTCATTTTGTTCCTTTTTAAATTAAATGTTTTAAGTGTTACCAGTTTATTCCAATCAAGATGGCTTCAGGTGTGCCATACTTTTGTCATAAGTAAGACTGTTAGCGCTCTAGTTGTTCTTTAGAACACTCTGGGAAGCTGCAGTAGAACACAAAGTCATCAACTGACAGGCTGCTCCTGTTGAAATATAACAGGAAGATATTTGAGATCTCACTTAAACATGTCCTAATTTTTCTTTCTACAGCACTAACCATAATTTCTATGACAAAATGAACCCCCTCATTTTGTTCCTTTTTAAATTAAATGTTTTAAGAGTTACCAGTTTATTCCAATCAAGATGGCTTCAGGTGTGCCATACTTTTGTCATAAGTAAGACTGTTAGCGCTCTAGTTGTACTTTAGAGCACTCTGGGAAGCTGCAGTAGAACACAAAGGCATCAACTGACAGGCTGCTCCTGTTGAAATATAACAGGAAGATATTTGAGATCACACTTGAAACATGTCCTAATTTTTCTTTCTATAGCACTAACCATAATTTCTATGACAAAATGAACCCCATCATTTTGTTCCTTTTTAAATTAAATGTTTTAAGTGTTACCAGTTTATTCCAATCAAGATGGCATCAGGTGTGCCATACTTTTGTCATAAGTAAGGCTGTTAGCACTCTAGTTGTTCTTTAGAACACTCTGGGAAGCTGCAGTAGAACACAAAGGAATCAACTGACAGTCTCTGCCCTTGTTGGATGTACATGTTTTACTGAGAATGTCAGACTTCATTCTCACATGACTGAGAAAGATAATGTGAATTTACAGAAAATATGCTCTCATTTTAGCTTCTGGAGCACCTTCCAAAACTGTATGGGACAAGCATGTGAAAATAGTTTTCTCTCAAACATGATTCATGTTATCCCAGCAGAAGGTTTTTCACAGGGTAAAATCACCTTAGAACACACCACAATTCCTGAAATTAGTATGGTACCATCAACAAATGAATTCTAATGTAACTAAAGTCTGTTATCACCCTTTATAGTTCTCCTTTTGGTAACCCTCAAAATCTTCGATTCACTACAATGCATTTCAATGGGGTACTATCATTTATATTGGTCCCAAGATGGCTGCCAGCAATTCCAGGATGAAGTGCTGACAGCCAATCAGATCTCACGATGACATGTGTGGTTAGGCTCCGCCCAGATATATATGTGTTTTCTTTTTCAAATTTCTCAGGAACTACTGAACGGATTTACACCATTTAACCAAAAGGCACGACTCTGAACCAAGGGCTACCTTTTTGCCAAATTTGGTGTAATTCCGTTCAGCAGTTCGGGCTGTAGCTGCGATGAAATGTTCCTATGGAAAATTGCATGGGGAAAACACGTTTTGGGACCCCCTTTTTTCTCGGCCACCACTTGACGAATCACCCCGAGACTTTCAGGATAGGAGCGGACCGGAGCGGGCCACGAGTTTTGAAAATTTCGCGAAGATTCGTCAACCGGTGCCAAAGTTATTTCAAATAGAATGTTGCAGATTTCCTATGGAAAATAGGTCCTAACTATAACTATCTACTGGCGACCGCCAGTAGATAATATATATATATATATATATTAAGGCTTGCGTGTTGGGCTACCGTGACTTTCATCGGCAGGATCTTTTGCACAATTTTAACATCGGAAAATATGGAGAGAGGGAAGTACTTACTTATGAACTTTCCCAGTCCTCTCTCTATGCTGATTCCAACAAGCCAATGGGAGCCCTCTAACCAGCACGTAAGAACTCCCGCAAAATTTTATTTTGAATTTCCAAAGCAATAATACTGGCACAGAAGAAGGCATCCGCCGAAACGCGTCTGCCAGTTGCTGTAATCAGAGGACCCCCCTTCAATGTGCTTGCTGGTGGTAAACAAAGCCTCGCCTTGAGCAAACTTGCGCTGTGTCAGACCTGTTCTGTGACCCAGGGAACGGGATTGGTGGTATATGTTTGACAGAGGTCGGCTCTGTATCCTGGCACGCCTCTCGTTCAGGTGCACCGCGGACTTGCCGGCAAATGGTGGTGATAATGCATGGACTGCATAACGTGGTGCCCCCCCCGACCGTGAGCAATTGCGGTATTGGGGAGAGAGAAGCAGATTACTGCTGTTTGAGTTTGCCTTCGGTGAGGCAAACCACCAGTGACCCTGTGTGTGCGAAGGAAGGATGGCACAACGGCTGGCGTTCTGCCAGTGCATTATCGGATGCACGAGCTAGTCACTGGACAAGGCTTGCATGTTGGGCTACCGTGACTTTCATCGGCAGGATCTTTTGCACAATTTTAACATCGGAAAATATGAAGAGAGAGGGAAGTACTTACTTATGAACTTTCCCAGTCCTCTCTCTATGCTGATTCCAACAAGCCAATGGGAGCCCTCTAACCAGCACGTAAGAACTCCCGCGAAATTTTATTTTGAATTTCCAAAGCAATAATACTGGCACAGAAGAAGGCATCCGCCGAAACGCGTCTGCCAGTTGCTGTAATCAGAGGACCCCCCTTCAATGTGCTTGCTGGTGGTAAATAAAGCCTCGCCTTGAGCAAACTTGCGCTGTGTCAGACCTGTTCTGTGACCCAGGGAACGGGATTGGTGGTATATGTTTGACAGAGGTCGGCTCTGTATCCTGGCATGCCTCTCGTTCAGGTGCACCGCGGACTTGCCGGCAAATGGTGGTGATAATGCATGGACTGCATAACGTGGTGCCCCCCCGACCGTGAGCAATTGCGGTATTGGGGAGAGAGAAGCAGATTACTGCTGTTCGAGTTTGCCTTCGGTGAGGCAAACCACCAGTGACCCTGTGTGTGCGAAGGAAGGATGGCACAACGGCTGGCGTTCTGCCAGTGCATTATCGGATGCACGAGCTAGTCACTGGACAAGGCTTGCGTGTTGGGCTACCGTGACTTTCATCGGCAGGATCTTTTGCACAATTTTAACATCGGAAAATATGAAGAGAGAGGGAAGTACTTACTTATGAACTTTCCCAGTCCTCTCTCTATGCTGATTCCAACAAGCCAATGGGAGCCCTCTAACCAGCACGTAAGAACTACCGCAAAATTTTATTTTGAATTTCCAAAGCAATAATACTGGCACAGAAGAAGGCATCCGCCGAAACGCGTCTGCCAGTTGCTGTAATCAGAGGACCCCCCTTCAATGTGCTTGCTGGTGGTAAATAAAGCCTCGCCTTGAGCAAACTTGCGCTGTGTCAGACCTGTTCTGTGACCCAGGGAACGGGATTGGTGGTATATATATATATATATATATATATATATCCAAAACACTCGTCTGCTGCTCCTCCACGAAAAGAACGAGAGTGGACCCAGTTGAGTGCAATGTAGTCTTTATTTAGTGCTTCTCCATACCGCCATGACGCGTTTCGGCCGTTGCCGGCCTTGATCACATGACAACGCTAGAAGGTAGGAACTCCCTATTTAAAGTGCCTGTGCCCAATAGTTGTAATGCTAAACACAGAAAAAATACTACTTTATTAAGCATTTCATCTATTGCTTCAATGCCACAATAATATCCAGTATAAATACTTGGGCAATCCAACATACATGATTGAATTACTATTTGTCAAAATTAAATGTCATACAAATCCTTGTAAAGCAAAATGAATTATACATGGACTGATATTGGTTTGTCATGTTTAAACTTACAACTATTAAAAGATATAAAGTGAACTGTGCCTGAGTGTCCTTCAAAGTGCAAATCTATAAAGTGCAATGTGCATAAGTGTATATAATGTTGTGTCTGAGTTAGCAGCAATCTACAAATGTTTGGTAGTTATTTTGATATAGCAGTAATAGCAATAGATAAATCCATGATAACCTGTCCTATTTGTTTCAATATTGAGCCATTTCTTCATTTTAGCACCCTTATTATTGCAATTGGTCACCGCAAATATAGATATAAATACATATATACATCCAATTCTCTACATATCCTGATAATTGTATTCCAAGTGCTCAGGGTCATATACATATAATACATGTTGAAATGTGCTCCAAGTTGTGTATTTCTGCCATTAATGGTTGTTATAGGATAAGTCCATATTTTTAAACTGCTTATCTAAGAGGAATACCATAAGTCCAAAAACTCAATATTAATCCATTTTGCACAGTTGTTTCCCACAAATGAGGATATAAATATATAAATATGGAATAAATATATATTATAAATACATTACAACTGTATAAAATTGGATAAAAACTGCGTTACAATTCCAATAATAACTAAACGCAGTAAAAAACTTTGTAAAAAGAACATGACAAAGATAGAATAAAAGAATATAAAAGAAAGTTTTCCATTATTCATTCAAAATCAATTACTGTCCAAAAATATATATATAGAGATGCCTATAAATATGTGTACATGTCTTCACTTGTATTGAGTCCTCCCGGTTGTTTCGTGTCTAATTCCAGTATATATCTAGTCTCAAGGCGTCTGAGCATGGCCTCCCTGTTGCCTCCTCTTTTTTGTGGCGATATTGTATCTAAAACAAAATAATTAAAATGTTTAAGACTGCTATTGTGCATTTCCTTAACATGCCTGGCAACAGGGTAGCTTGAATCATTGTTGGTAATGGCTCTAGTGTGTTGCAAGATTCTTTTGTGTACGGCTAGTTTTGTACTGCCTATGTAATACAGATTGCAACTACATACTAGGGCATAAACTGCATATTCCGTTTTACAAGATAGATGTTGGGTGATTTTGTGTACTCGGTCATTGAATGCCGTTTGGTATGTGATTTTATTTATACCAAACTGGCAAGCTTTACAGCTGGAGCATTTATAAAATCCTTTTCTGGCTGCCAGCCATGTCCCTACTTCAGAATCTTCTGGACTATTCCTGACCAGTGCATTGCCCAATGACGCCGTTTTTCTGTATGTAATAGCCAGCTTTTTAGGGAGGAGACACCCTATAATTGGATCTCCCAATATAATAGGCCAATTATGCCTAATGATTGACCTGATCTGTCCCTCTTGTCTGGAATATGATAGTATAAGTCTAGTTGGCTGATTTGTGTCTTTATCTTTTACCCCCTGAGATTTCGGTTTATATTGGAGTAGATCCTGCCTGGCTCGTCTTCTAGATTTTAGAATTGCTGCATCTATTGTTTTTAAGCTATAGCCCCTCTCCAAAAGTCTAGCCTTACATTGTGTTTGTTTGTCTGTCGCATCTGCATCTTCACTGCAGATACGTCTAATCCTAAGCATCTCCCCGTAGGGGATGCTATGTGTAAGGTGGGAGGGGTTGAGAACTAGATGCATGCAGTATTGCATTGCCTGCAGTTTGTTTATGAAAAAGGGAGGTTGTCAAACTGTTGTTAACAATATATATTTGGCCATCCAAGAAGGTTATATTCTCACTGCTGATAGCTGAAGTAAAATGCAAGTTTATATGATTGCTGTTAATTTGTGTGATAAATTCCCTGGCACTTTGTTCGGTGCCATTCCACACAATGAACAAGTCGTCGATAAATCTTAGCCAAGATATAATCTTTTCCTTATATGTGTGCTCATATTGTTTCATGAGGACCAGCTCCTCCCACCAGCCCATGAAAAGACATGCATAGCTGGGAGAGAAGCTGGCCCCCATGGCCACACCCTGTACCTGTTGACACATTTGATTTTTATACAGGAACAAATTGTTCTCTAAACAGAATAACAGCAAATCAATCAACATTCTGTTGTGCTTAGCAAATTTCATTGGTCTATTAGCCAGGAAGTATTCTACCGCCTTTATACCATCTTGATTCTTGATGCATGTGTACAGCGATGAAACATCTAATGCTATCAATTGATAGCCGGATTGCCAATGGATGGTTTCAATTTTCCTTAAAAAGTCACTTGTGTCCTGCACATATGATTTTAAATTCCTGACATGCTCCTGCAAAAAGAATCAATATAGACAGACATATTTTCTAGAGGCCCATCGCATGCAGCAATGATGGGTCTGCCAGGCGGTTTGTTTAGGCTTTTATGAATTTTTGGCACAAAATATATTACTGGTATGGTAGGAAATTCTTTTTCAAATACTTGTACTCATCCATATCCAAAAGGCCTAAACTTTTCCATGCCAATAGTTTTGCAAAAATTGTTCTTGTGTACTTTTAAATTGTTGCAAGGAACTTTTCCTGTGGCAGTCAGAGTTGTTCAATTGGGAGGCTGCTTCCTCCATATAGTCCTGTAGGGGCCACAATACTATATTGCCCCCCTTATCCGCATTTCTGACCACTACATCCTTTTCTTTTTTCAATTTTGCTATCAGTTGGTAATATTTCCTTTCTTGGTTTGTTATTTTCTTGTTCAACTTATTAGTGTCCGTATATAGTCTTTTCACCTGCGCCACCACTTGTTCATTAAACAGATCCAGAGAGTCCTTCGGCATTATTGGAACAAATTTAGATTTCACCTTAAACGTTGTCTCTGGTTTCGCACATGTTTCATATATAGGTGACATTGGATTTTGCTGGACCATGTCTTGCTGCTGGTTTGTTACTGCCCCTCCTGAAGCTCCTTGGTCGTGTTCCAAAGTTTGGAGATCTTTTAATAAACCCAGATCTGCAACTGTTAAGTTTGATATTGGGGGGTTGTCCCATGACATAGTTGTAGTGGAGGTACCTTGAGTTTGATCATCTGGGTTAGCCTTGATATATATATAAGTTTAGGTCCAGATATTGTGTTGGAGTTGTGTCAACTCCGATGCAAAATCTCATTTGTAAAATATTGTAATGCACTCAAATGTACTCATGATAGACCTGCTAAACATAAGAGTGCGGTCTTAAGATCTGATGTCACTTCTTGTGATATCACTTCCTGTGAGGTCATGGATTGTGAGGCCGCTTCCTGTGATGCTATCTGCAATGTCACGTGCTGTGATGTCACGTACCATGATGTCACTTGTGTACTACCTAAATTGGTTAGTCTCCCCACTTCTTTTTTTTAGCCCTGAAAAGGTCCATTGTTAGGGAAAGACAGCCATTGGAGGTTATCCAGGCTGATTCTACAGCTATTCTGCATGGGTAGAGTGAATTAGGGACTTGGGGTAACATAAGCCTGTGGTAGCCGATGGAGTGCCCGCGGCTCCAGAAAACCACTATGTAAAAGAGTACCTTTTAGATTCGTTGTTTGTAAATGTAGCATGAAAGCCTGACCTGGATTTGGCACTCCTGGGCCTACAATGGACCTCACTTACCTAAACCCTCCAAATGTTTAAGAATAAGTTTCGAGATCTTGAAGGATTTCAGGCTGTAATCCACTTTGCACACCAAATGCAGATTTCTGAACATGTACCGAAAGGATACTTGTGGGCAAAACTGAGAAGGATTACTAATTGTGTGTGATTTGAATATTGAGAGCCTGCCCGATGCAAGGTGGTGTAGGTTTAAGGTTTGAGGAACCTTGGTGAGCATTTGTGGCGGCAACAGCCTATTCATAATAGAGCTGTGTGAAGTTGAAAATGTGAATAACACACAATTTCACATTCTTTTTCAAAACTTTCCAAGCTTTTCGCTGTGCAATATTTGCAAATTTTAAAAGCAAACAGGAACAAAATCAGTTAGTCAGTGCATCTTTATTTTGACAATTTGCCATAAAAAGTATATAACACATAACATGAATAAATTTCAGTATAAACAAGAGTAATGGTCATTAAAACAAATAAAATATTACATTAAATGATATCTCTAAAATTCAGAAAACAGTATAATTCTCAGTTAAAACAAGGCATCAGTTAAGATTTACAAGCTCATAGCGGTTTCTAATCCGAATCGCACTCCTAATAAAATTTAGCACTGCATGGCACATGTCTATCGTGATAATTTTTTGCACCTCGTGGAAGAGGTGTGGTGCAGCGGCCAGGGTGCCCGACTCTGACCACAAGGGTTCACGGTTCGATCCCCGGATCCCCGGCTCCAGCGGCAGGTTAGCCCAGCACCATGTGACTTTGGGCAATAGCTTGCTTAATCTTCCCAACGGCCCCCAGCGCCGGGACACCTCTCCGGAGGTAGCTGTGCGCTTTACAAATGCTGGCATTTACATATTGCCTAATCTCTAACTGGAACAAAAAAGGAATCAGAGAGGTACTTCTTGGACCTGAATAGACTAGACAAAATAAGATAAAGTGACATATGCTTTGTTTGGTGGCATTATCACAATGACATGGTTATAATTCCTGCTGCCAAGCGCATTGTAACGGAAAAGCAACTTTAAAGTGAATTAAGTTAAATCTGAAGTATGGTAAAAGGAGCCGATGATTTCCATTCTTAGTCGATCACCGATATGGTTCAATTGATTTAACTGTAGAGATTTGAAAGTAATATTCAACTGTTTTCATATCCAAAATGACTTGTTACCTTTCCTCCAAATAATGGCTGACATACTCGAATTTCACAATCATCTTACCATTCGGAGGAATATGATTACCGGACTTAAACATTTCTATTAGGCCCAATTTATGAAGACCTGATTTTTCATACATCAACCAAGGTATCTTGTTCACATTGTCTAAGGCTAGAGAGTCTAACATACATGCTCTTACCAAATCTGCCTCTGGGGGTTGCCAACACTTAATCCACAAGAGGAGTGGTGTAATTTTTATCTGGTCATCTATATAGGGAAGGCTCAACTGCTCATGGCATATACAATTTGCAGTGTTTTTTGGAACAGCAAGCATCCTCCGTGTAAAACAATTTTCAATATATTGAAGTTTGTCTGTTTTTTATTACCCCCATTCCCTTACACCATATATGGCGGCGGCGACGCATTTGGATTTATACAGGGCTATCATCTCTGCCAAAGAATTTAGTCCTAATGACCTCGTAAAGCGAAAAATAGCCTCCAAGTTCCTTCCTATTAGTTGTGCTTTAATAAAGGATGAGCTAAAAACAATACCTAGGTAGCTAAAATCATTTTTTCATTTTAGGGATGTGCCCCCCACTTTAAAGTGCGTAAATTCTGTGCGTAGTGGCCTGCATGTCATGGTTTACGGTTTTAGATAATTCACTTTCAGGTCCAGGCCTTCCATGAACTTAGTAAAAAGGTCTAACAACTTCTGCAAGGCATTCAGGGTGTGAGCAATCAGGACCGCATCATCTGCGTAGAAAAGTATGGGCACCGATTTATCTCCTATCTTTTGAACGTCCACACCCGCCCGTGATAAATGTTCTTTAATGCCACTGATATAGACTCGGCACAGATGTAAAACTCCACTCCGTTTGCGGAATATGGGCACTCGACGCTTCGCGGAGGCACGTGGAGTTCTTGAATTCTGCCTTTCAGGCGTGAAGAAGAGTTTTTTTCCATTCACACCCTGGAGTTTTGTTTTTTACTCACTCGTGAGCGCCAAGATACTCTTGCGCTGCTTGCGAGTGCCCGCGAGACTTCTCGCACCACTAGTGAGCTCCTGTGAGACTTCGCGCTCACTGGCACGGCTTCCGTCATCAAAGTCACCAATCTAGTGCTGATCGCAAACGGGGCACTCGAGAAGCTTTTGTGCTTGAGATGCAGCTGAGAGGCTTTTGGAGTGGATTTCTTCTCAAACTGGCCGCTGGAGTAGGTTTTTTGTGAGAGAAGCCTTTTCTGTTACTTTATTTTTCACACAGCAAGGAAATGCCTCAGAGACTCCAAGTTCCTGTTCTTGTCCAGCAGGCTCCTCCCAGTGCTTTGTCCCTCACCTGGTCACCCTTCATTGGGATTTGGAGCTGGAAGGATCACTCTCCTTATCTGCTGCATATATACCATTGGATTTAAGGACTTTGTATTTGAGATTTCACAAGTAAGTTAAAAAAACTAGTATATAAGGGTGTTTTTGTTATTGAGGGCATGTGCCTGGATTTATTTGTACTTCTATTCGATTTTTAATATTTATTATGATGGGTGACCTGCAGTTTTAGTAGGGGCCTAGTTATTTTTTTGCATGTAATTTATCTTCTTTTGTAATGCAACTTTTTGCACGGTTCAGTACATTTTCTTCTCCATGTTTTTTAAAAAGTTTGCAATATTGATTTAATTCACTATGTGGCCTAGCCTGCCAATGGGTCTTCCAGCCAGTAGGTCTAGTACTAGTCATGGGTGCATGAAACAACTGTTTTTGTGGTGTCCGTTGAATTGAAACATCATTTAGGCATTAGATGGCATTGGATTAAATTACAAAATGTGGCTTTTTAGGGGTATTTCAGGTTTTGTTTCTGCAAACACTGTATAGGTGGGGTAATTATATTTGATGCCTTTGGACGATGTGTGGTGTTGTAAAAAAATTTAGCCCAGTTAATTTTTGTTTTTGGCATTGCTGAACTAATGCTGTTTTTCTGTGTTACCATGCCTCCTTTGACTGGCCAGTGTGTGAGTGTGTTTGCCATAGGCCACCATTTGTCTTTGTTCCCCATGCCAAATGGCCAGAGACCATTTTGTATAGCTAGTGCCCATAGGCCTGCATGTGTTCTGTGTTTATGCCCATGCCTCCTTGCTTGCTGTTTGACCATTTGATCAGTGGCCATTTTGGGTAGGCAGCCAGTGTGCTTTTGCCATAGGCCTGCATGCCTTCTTTGTTTCCCATGCCTTCTTTCTTGTTGTGACCATGTGACTGGCAGAATTTTGTGTAGGCAGGCAGTGGGTTTTGCCATAGGCCTGCATGTTTCTCTTTGTTCCCCAAGCCTTCTTGCTCAGTGTTGTTGTTGACTATGTGGCACTGGTTGGCAGCAATTTGTGCGGCCAGCCAGTGTGGCCCTATGCCATAGGCTTGCATGTATGGTTGACATAGCAGTTTAATAAATTATATGCTTGAGGATAATTTCACTTATTTATAAAAAAATATAGGTGTTTTAATTTAATTTTTTTAGTTTTTTAATTTAAAATGTTTGATTACTTTTTTTAATTTGAATGTTTAATTTTTTTTATTTCATTTCTTTTTTTTTAAATGACATTTTCCTAACATCCGGCATCAAGCCCATGTCTTCTATAGGTGCACAACAGCGTTCATTGTCTAAGGATCATTCCATTGTCACCTGCACCTCCCTGAGTGACACATCCCAACTTGATGCACATAAAGCAAACAGTTACATCTGTATGTTGTTGTTGCTCTTTCTTATTCTTCCTGAGTGTACAACATGAAAGTTTATGCTGGTATTGTTTTAGGAATGGATACACTGTATCGTTAAGTATTTATAATAACTTAAGTAACCTCACTGCATAAATGATAACGGGGCCGATTCACAAAATTAATCTGAGATAAAATCCTAAACTTACTACTTTTGGTATTCACAAAAGGCATTTAGTAGTAGTAAAGTTAGGACTCCTAACTTTACTACTACTAAACTGAGACAAAATCCTAACTTTACGACTTTTGGTATTCACAAAAGGCATTTAGTAGTAGTAGAGTTAGGAGTCCTAACTTTACTACTACTAAATGCATTCTGTGAATACCAAAAGTAGTAAGTTTAGGATTTTATCTCAGTTTAGTAGTAGTAAAGTTAGGAGTCCTAACTTTACTACTACTAAATGCCTTCTGTGAATACCAAAAGTAGTAAGTTTAGGATTGTATCTCAGTTTAGTAGTAGTAAAGTTAGGAGTCCTAACTTTACTATTACTAAATGCCTTCTGTGAATACCAAAAGTAGCAAGTGTAGGATTTTATCTCAGATTAGTTCTGTGATTCGGCCCCATTGTTTGTTTATACTACTAATTTAACTGCAACAATGCCACATTTCACTGATATTCTTCTTGCTTGTTTGCTTTCAGGTGTACAAGAGAAGAGACATCACCCACAGTACTGACAGACAAAAGGCCTGTGCACAACGTGGCACATGACTGACCACGCAACACAGGCATCTCTTCAACTTGTGAAGGTAAGTGCCACTGCCAACTGACAGCTTCAAGATGGCCCCAAAGAAAGGTGCTGCCAAGAAAGTGGCCAGTAAGGAGGAAAGAAGCAGATTTCCACCACTGGCGTGCCGACCAGAACATTTTTTGGAAAACTTGTGCCTGCCACACCGGCCTCCGGCGAGCAAGCTGAGAGCAGCACTCCTGCATCAAAAGCACCCCCCAAACTAAGCCCAGGACCATGCCTGTCAGTGAGGCAATCATGTTGACGCCAACAAGTAATGACGTTGAATTGGATTTGTCCCTTTCGCAAAGTAGTACACAATCGTTTCAGGAAAAAGAGCAAAGTGGACAGCAGCCCCTCGGCCAGCAACAGTGCATTTGCCTGATGTTGGAGCAGAACAGGAGGTTGAGCTTCCTTCCAAGCAAGAAGTTGAACCCCCTCTTTTAGAATCATTGGCTCCCAGACCTCCAGCAAATAAAAGGAAGGGTACTACTCCACCACTTTCTCCAAGCACCACTTCTGTGATGATGATAGGGACATGGAGTGGACCCCGCCAGGGTCCAGGAGACAACAGGAGAGGCAAGGGGAAAAAAGAGTTTGACTAATGTAATGGGATGATGACGACGAGGCAGTCATGGTAGAAGGTGACACAGAGAAGTCTGACATTGCTATTCAACCTGCTCTGAGGGATGTGGCACAGGTAGCACCGCCACCAGCTCCCATATTTGCAAAACTCCAGCTGATTCCTGCACCAACCCCTACCTCAGGAGAAGCAGAGAGGCAATTAACGACATGCCCACCTACCTCCAGTTCCTCTTCAGCCATTGGCAAGTGTCACAGTAAAAAAGTACTTCTCTCCAGTTTGGGACTTTTTACGGTTAGCGAAGAGGGGGAGCACATTGCAGTATGCACCATTTGCCACACACATGTTCGTCAAGGTAAGCCTGGTACACATTTTGGTACTGGAGGTCAAACGATCCATATGAAAGTGGGAGGAGAACCTTAAAAAAATTGCTGAACATGGTCGTGTTGGTGAGGAGAGCCAGTGAACATCAGCTACAAGTACAAGTCCAATCATGGTGGAAGGTGATGATGAGGAAGAAGAGGGTGAAATCTTCACGCAAAGCAGCACTGCCCCAGCAGTGCACCAGCAGATTGACCCACCTCTGTGACTTCACAATGGCAAAAGATTCAAAGTGAGATGGAGTCACCACGGTATACAGTGACTGCCCCGTCACAATGCACATTGAGTCTACTGAAGGAAGTGACCCACTTGGGGCCGCCTGTGTCACCTCGGACCACCTTTCAGCCTTCCATACCAAATGAAGAGTCGGAAGAACAGTGGAGAATATACCAATAGTTATTTTATTCAGGTACCCTCAGAGCGGAGCCCCGTCTGCACAGTCTTGAAGAGTGGCACAGAGGGAACTGAAATCGGCAAGCATAAAGATACATTATGTACATTTCATAGTCCAGCAAAGACACACCCACAGTGGAACTTTCCAAGCAGATGCAGCTGGACAGTGAAATACAAAAAATAAGTTTTTGTTCTCGTATCTCACACAACCTAGTACAGCCCAAGGTCGTTTCACCCTGCACCCGCCACTAGACAAGTGGGAGAGGGCCTCTATCTAGTGAGAAAGGTATGAGTTAATATGAACAGTCTATTCATTTTTGAGGCAAAGTTTCAACATTTCAGTAACAAAACTTAACAGAGGCTTTTCTCTGAAACTGCAAAGAGTTAGTTTCACTCATTTATTCAAAATGGCGTCTGAACAGAAAATGGTGACACGAATGCTAACTTATATAGGGCATTGCGTAAGCAATCTCGGGTCTATCCTAAGAGACCCTCCTTTTAGCATGAGCTAAAACTTTTTCAACTATAGCAAGAAGAATTGAATTGCAAGCAATAACAGAATACAGAATATCAATTTAGGGCACAATTATGAACATTCCATACCATCAGCATCAGAAAGTGAAACGGCAAGGAGGGATGAATTTTCAAATATTCCTTCATCTATATTCATCAAATCATCATCATCTTTCTGAAGCATTATAGCGGCATTTGTGTCATGAATCGATATTTTCTTTTTAGGTGTAAAAACATTGGTACAATAAGACCACAAAAGGGGAGGCACTGAACTAGTATACAGCTGAGCATCAATACCACAATAAGATAAATCACCTTTTCAAGAATCCAACCCCAATTGCCAAAAAGGGACCAACTCCAATTCCCACTCTCCATTCCCTTGACATTTTCAAGAATATCTAGAATGTGCTTGGTAATACTCTTTTCCATATTCTTGATCCCGACTACACACTGATCGCCAACTACTGCGCATACACCACCACTCTTGGCTAGAATAAAATCCACCGCACATCTAGTCTGTTCCAAATATATCCGCTTACTTTCCAACTGAGTGGTGATGTCACGTAAAGCTGTCACTGTAGTATTAGATAAAATTTGCAGCTTACATCCAAAATATTCTCTGGCCTTTTCACCGCTGGCCATGGAAGTACCACCCAATGTGAAAGTAAAAGAAAGGATGTATCCAAAGGTGATACCATTGCTATAATTATTGACCTCTATATCCGTCACATCCTCACAGAATTCTTTCGTCAATGTCCTTTTAACCCATCTTGTTTTAGGTTTGGCATGTTTACAGGGCACGCCCAAAGGTAATACCATTCCAAGGGCTACATCGTCTGTCCCATTATAAACACTGGAATAAGTTCCATTAGACAAAAAGAAAAACCCTGGGTGTGCATAAATCGGCTCCTCATAATCTACTGCAGCATACCTGGAATTCATTCCAAAAGTACTTGGATCCTCTTTATTCACTAAGGGGACTGTGCGTTTGTACAACACTATCCCTGAACAATTGATATACAATGAAGTATCCGCACTGTTCACAATGGGGCAACAAGCAGGGTAATAACCAGCCTCCAGAGGGACTGTCAATTACTTGTAATGCAAACCTCCAATGTTATGTTCTGTTCTTCCATCTAAAAATTATCGCAATATGTATTGTTATCACAACCTGGATAACCCACTCCAATTGTCTTTCTATGGTATAAGCATGGCCCCAGATAACCAAAACCAAACACTCCTTTTACTTCTGTAAAATCAGGTGGCCGAGTATATGTGTAATTTACAAGTGATAATGGATATGCAGTCCACAGGCTGGTGACAGATTGGGTGGGATAACAAGCGGTCCCTTTGGAAAAGAACCTTTTATGTGTTTCTAGAAATACATTACTTGGGGCAGTTCTTTTATTTCGTATCGGGGAAATTATCTCATCTTTACTGCGTAAAGGCATGCTTTTAGCATCTTCCAAAACCCATGACACCCCACACAGTATTACTATCATTCGAATCAAAAGAACAACGCTTGTTATTTTTCTTTTTCTCGACCATATCATATTGGGTTGTGCAACAGTAATCATTTGCTGCTCCTCCTCAGCATCCTTTCTACCAAAGGGGTGCATAGTGAATTCAAAAGAAGGAATAGGCAAGAAAATATAAGTGTTCCCAGTGTCCGTCAGAGCCTCACTGGTACAGGCTCATATTGTTCATCATTAAGTTGGCGCTCTTGAGCACCGGCTGTGGAGCTTGCTCTGTCCTAAGCTCTTTTATCCCACGTCAATAAAGGTGGTATACTTCCAAAGTACACTTTCTTCCCTAACTAATGTTCAAACAACCAAAGCAAGGTAAATACAAAATTCTCACTTATTTAATTATTCGTTGGTACTGTTACTCAGTACTACGTATCTAGTGCAGTCCGTGCCTAATCTTTTTCCTCCTTAGACTTGATAGCCCTCATTCCAGAGCGCAGATTGTACCTGGCAGCCCCAGGCACTGGGTGATCAATGAACAAAGGCTACTGGATAGCTCGTATTTCTGGAGGAACAGCCTCGTTCAAAACATCGTCATTCTCTTTATCTGTTTGTGTCCAGGTCAGTTTGGCGTCACTAAAAGGTATAAACCAGGGCACTTGCTCGCATTCTGTGTCATGAATACCCTCCTTGACCCACTGGTCATATGGCAACGGCAAAGGAACCCTCCGACAATGGGTGGCATGCACCCAGTTCTTTCGACCAGCAACCTTTACAGCCATCCGTGTCACCAACGGATCTTGCTCAGGGCCTTTTCAGCGGGGCTCCAAACTTTTCTTCCTCTGGAAGTTTCTGACGAGCACGTAGTCACCAGGCTGAATATCGTGGCCGAGCCCCTCTGGTATAGGAGGTAGAGAGTCCCGCATCTGTTGGTGAATAGATCGTAAACTTTACGTCAATTGTCCAAGATAATCAAGCAATACAGGATATTCAATATCGGAATATTTACGAGGACGTGGAACCCCCCAGACATTTGCTGGGCATCCAAACACAACCTCGTAAGGTGACAAGCCTGTTCTAGAATGAGCTGTTGTTCTTGTTGACAAAAGAGCTAATGGTAGAGCATGTGGCCATTTTAACCCTGTAGTTTCTTGGATTTTTGCCAACTTCAGTTTGAGAGTACTGTTGTACTTCTCAACAAGGCCAGCTGACAGCGGGTGATTGGCAGCATGAAATTTCTGGTTTATGTGCAAACCCTCACCAATCAATCTAATCACTTTCCCATTAAAATGAGACCCGTTATTACTCCAGATAATTCGGGGCGAACCGAATCGAGGAAAGTATTCTTTAAGGAGTACTTTCACAGTTGTAATGGCCGTATTAACCTTAGTGGGGTAAGTCTCAACCCATTTGCTGAACGCACATATAACCACTAAAACATACTTAAGATTATTACATCTCTCTAATTCGATAAAATACATTTGGAGGACTTCAAACGGGAATGTAGGTGGTGTAAAATTACCTGGCAGTTTAGGGGTACCCTTTCCTGGATTATATCTCATACAAATTCTACAATGCTTCACAAAATGCGCAGCTGTCTTAGTGATGGTATCATTATGCCAAACAGGGGCTAACAATTTACAAATGCCTTTCGCACTGATATGGGCTGGACCGTGGGCAATAGTAACCACAGCAAGTACATATGCGTCAGGCAACATCCATTTCTGTTCCCCAGATTTGTCAATCCAACATCCTTCCTCATCTAACTGTGCCGTACTCCCCTGCCACTTCGCTAATTCCTCAATCGTGGCCTCGCTTTGTATCTCCTTTACTCTTTCAACAGTATTTTCAAACATAAAAACCTCAGGAACCCACCTAGCTGGACCTGCGACAAACATCCTATTCATTTTACTTCTAGCCGTTTCCTTGGCCACCTGATCTGCAAATGCATTAGCTCTACCCACATCATCGGTAACCTTCTTATGAGTGCTGCACTTAATTATTGCTAATCTCTTGGGGAGCGTTAAAGCAGGCAAAAGCCGCAACATAAGGGGCCCATGTTGGATCTTGGTCCCATGAGAGGTGAGGAATCCTCTCTCTGCCCACAGTCGCACAGAATTATGCACGACCCCGATTGCGTACTGGCTGTCAGTATAAATATTGACAACCAGTCCTTCACTCATTTCACAAGCTCGAATCAGGGCAGCAAGTTCAGCGGCTTGAGCCGACTGATAAGGGACCCGTGATGTCTCTACCTCTGTCCGCAACATGGTGATAGCATAAGCTGCAGTGGTAGTTCCGTCTGGTAATTTAAAAGAGGAGCCATCGACATATAGTTCACCTTGGGGGTCAGATAAGGGAACATCAGTCAGGTCTACCCATCCCTTTGTCTCTTCTTCCGTCCAGGAAATGTAGTCATGTTTGTCAACTGCATCATTCTCTGAAGGGAGGGGTTTTACCCTGGCTAGGTTCAGAGTTGCACATCTTTTTAGCAAACAATGTCCATTCATAACCAGTAAGACGTACACTAGTGAGGTGCTGTGTCTTTGCCTTATTTAAAAGTGTATCCACAGCATGGGTACCATAACTGTGAGGTCAGTATCGAGTACGAGTCCAGCCTTTTGTCTTATTGAAGTGGCCACAGCCGCGACCGCTCTCAGACAGCTCGGAAGGGCCCTAGCAACAGGGTCAAGCACAGCAGAAAAATAAGCACAAGGCCTCTGTTTATACCCAAATTTCTGTGTTAAAACAGAAAGTGCACAGCCAGCCATCTCGTGGACATAAAGCACAAACGGTTTCTTGTAATTAGGTGTTCCAAGCACCGGAGCCGAACAAAGCGCAGTTTTTAATTGCTCAAAAGACTGCTGACATTCTGGCGTCCAAGGCAAAGGCTCATGCACTGCTTTTGTTGTTAATGCAAGCAAAGGTTTGATTAGTAAAGAAAAATTTGGGGTCCACTGATGACAGTAGGAAGTAATACCTATAAAAGCATGTACATCTTTTTGAGTTTGTGGAATGGACATTTTAATAATGGTACTGATGCGCTCAGGGGTCAACCTCCTACCCTCCTTCGACAGTAGGTGACCTAAATAGGTAACCTCCTGTTGACAATACTGAAATTTCGAAAGGGAGACCTTATGTCCAAGATGTGCCAAATGCAACAACAATTTCACAGTACTATCTTACAACCTTGTTCCGTATCAGAAGCAATTAACAGGTCATCGACATACTGCACCAATACATTACCTGGGGAAAGCAATAGTGAATCCAATTGACTTTTCAATGCTCGACTATAAATACTAGGACTCTCTGTATAGCCTTGAGGAGCATGACAGAATCTAAAGCTTCTGCCGGTGAGTATAAATCCAAGCAAATACCTACTGTCCGGGTGTAAAGGAATACTAAAGAATGCATTCTTCAAATCAATAACAGAAAAGAACTTAGCAATAGATAGGATCCTCGTTAAAAGCGTAGTAATGTCAGGAACCACCGGAAATTGTGGAACTACAATTTTATTAATCTCCCGCAAATCAATCACAAAGTGATAGACATGATCAATAGCATCAGAAGAACCCGAGGGTGTCCTCTTAATGACCGGAAGAATAGGACCATTACAAATGTTGGCAGACGTTTCTTCAACTACTCCCTTTTGTATCAAATCCTGAATGATCTGAAGAAGGGCCCATTCCCCTGGCTCCGGTATTTTATATTGAGAAATACAGGGCAGAATATCATGATCTTTAACCTGTATGGAAACTGGTGGTATATGCAGCAGACCCAAGTCTGTATCACCTGTGGCCCATAGCGTGGGGGGGTACCTGAGCAAACTCATCTGGAAGAGGCACATCCTGAGACAAACACTGTCTAGTACTCACATTCGGACCCATAGTAATATAGACACCATCAGGAGAACAATAAATGGTAGCATGCAACTTCTTCAACAAGTCCAAACCCACCAAATTTTCACCACAATTGGATGTTATCAAAAATGGAGACTCCACAGTGAAAGGACCAACAGCAAGTGCAAGGTGGCCTGAAATGGGGCTGACGACTGGTAAACCGGAAAAACCTACTGAAACATTATTTTGGCGAGACAGGGCCGCCCCAGGGACCATATGTCGAGAAACAGAACTCTTTGTTGCACCTGTATCCACCAAAAATTCCTTAGTCAAAACTTGCAAATCCGAGTTACATAAGGCCCACGCTGATCTACAGGTATCTGGACTTGTCCCTCACCCTGTCCTTGGCTGTCCTAGCTTTAAGACATACCTGTCACATCACCTATGTCATAATCATCATGATAATACTGTCCATCTATGGGGTCATCGAAGTAATTATTGTCAGAGCGGCTTGCAGGAGCCGCAGCATTCTGATTATTGTCTGTCCCACGGCCTCTACCACCTGAACCACGTCCTCTTGAGGACGAAACCTTCTGTAAAAGCAGAGGGGACTGACTAAGCCAATGGCCTTCCTCCTTGCAATAAGCACACTGATTTTGTCCCAAAAGTGTCGTAGTAGGCTGCCTAGTTCGTGGGAATTGTTGAGAAGGACCTCCCCATCCCCTGTTATTTCCACAGAATGCCATCTGCAACAACACTTTCGTCTTTAAATCCTTATGCTTTTTATCAGTCTTATCTTTTCCTCCTGATCTCGATGCTCATAATATTGAGCCATATTCAAAATAACAGAAGGAGAAGACGTAGACCAAGTACTTTCAGACGCCTGCAAACTAGTCATTATTTCAGGAAGAAGATTAGTAACAAACCTGTCAACAAACAAACAAACTCCCCCCTCCATGGACATATCCTGCCCACTGTAATCCAGAAACGTATCTTCAAACCTAGTAAAGAAATCAGATACACTCTCACCCTTTTTCTGTTGACAGGCCATCAATCTATCCCAACTTACTTTCTTAGGAGGAATAAGTGTGTGCATATATGTAATAATACGACCAGGCAAAGCAAGTATCTCTGCACGCGGTTTATCTCCTGGCTTCCTTTCTTGATCCCATCCCCTAATCACATTCCATGTACCACCCAACTCAGCTACATGATTGGGGGTATGCACTTCTCGCCAAATATCGACCGGGACCAAAAAACATTTTAATACAGTAGAAGAGGCAGCTTCTGTCAACTCCTTATAATAGGCTGTAGGGTTTTTCCTAGGATCGGGCAAAGTGGATTTAAGGGCCAAAACCTCGCTTCATTTCCATGGAGTAAAACCCATTGTTCCTGAAAACGAGCAGCCACAGCTGGTCTAGTGATCACACCGCATTGATCCGTCAATGCAGGTATTTCTGAATGATAGATTGGGTGGACTTCACGCATAGGGAACTGGGTTATTTGAGTAGGGCTCTTATCATACATCCGACCCCTATAAGAAACTATGGTAAAAACATTACCAAACACCTGTTCCGTTGCTAAATCAGTAACATAAACACGGCCTCTAATATCAAATAATATTTGGGGAGCCTCCGACCCGATGTGTGTATGCCAAAGATCAATCAATGTAGCAGACATATGTTGAAGAGCATGCTGTTGTAAAAAAGGCTCAAAATTGCACATAACTTGCCAAATATCGTCCACGCTATAACCGCATTACGAGCCCACCGTATTGCCTGACTCGCTATTGTCCTCTTCTCTTCCTCCCCTACTCCAGATCGCATCAATGGACCTGTTCGTTCCCTAAATCTTGCCAAATCCCTGTCTTCAAATCCACGTACAGGGGTACCAGCATCCAACAACATCGGAGGATGAATAACTGCAGGAGAAGGGGTAACAGGAGTAGTAGGTACAACTGTAGTCATTGATTGCACCAGAGAAGAAGAAACAGAGGTCACAAAAGTAGGGGCAGTGGACGGGACAGAGGACACAGTTGTCAAAGAGGGCGAGGGGAGAGAAAGAAAAGGGAGCGCGGTAACCAGAGTGGTAGGGATAACAGTCGTAGATACAGGGGCAGCGTAAGCAATCTCGGGTCTATCCTAACTCTACCACCACCAACTACTTCTCAAAAGATACCTGCGTCAGTGGCCCCAGAAAAGAAGAAAATCCAGGCTTCTATTACGGACATGTTTAGGCAGGAGGGGCCCTACGAGCGGAACTACCCAACAGCACGTTTCTACAATGGGAAGCTGACAAAAATGTTAGTGCTGGATCTCCTCCCTTTTTCTTCTGTGGAAGGAGAGGGATTCTTAGATTTTTTAGCAGCCATCTGCCCAAAATTGAAGGTACCAAGTCAGACCTATTTTGCTGTTCCAGCGCTGCATAACTATGAGCTGCAGTTGGTTGGACAAGCTTTGCAGCAAAGTGTTGTTCACACTATCCACCTGATGACAGACATGTGAACCAGTTGTCAGGTGACTGATTACATGTGCATCACTGCACACTGGGTCTCTTTTGTGGGGGTAAAGCAAAAGATATCTGCAGGTTTTGGCCCTGAAGATACTTTTAAGAGCGTTAGACGGCATGCAACAGTGGCCATGTTCACCATGGAGAAATCACATACAGCTGTTAACATCTTGGAGAAATTTAACAGCAAGGTGTATGAATGTCTGCGACCCAGAGGTCTCAGAATTGGATTTGTTGCCACGGACAATGGCAGTAACATAATCAAGGCCATGTCAGATGGATGCTATTTCAGGGTCCTGTGTTTGGCCCATTGCATCAACCTGGTGATGGAAGACTTCCTCAATAAAGAAGACATAGTCAGCAACATACTGACCGGCTGTATGATGGTACAGCGCATGCCTGAACAACGCATGCCTGTAACCACGCGGTCTCTACCATGACTGTGTCCTTACCACGCATGCCTTCACCATGCAATTTCATGGTAAAGATATGATGGGTAAAGGGATATGCATGATAAAGATCATACCCCTGCCCTGTTAACTGTCCCTTTTCCCCCTGCCCTGAGCCCTAAAAATAACCCCATGCCCCAAAAACTACCCCTACCCCATCCCCCCTGCCCTGAGCCCTAAAAACTGTCCCCTATATCCCTAAAGTACCCTGACCCAACCCCCCACCCTGAGCTTTAAAACTGCCCCTGCCCTGTAAACTGTCCCTTTTCCCTCTGCCCCGCCCTTAGCCCTAAAAACTGTCCCCTGCCCTAAAAAATGGCCCGACCCCAGCTCCCCCACACTGAGAGCCCTATAAACTGTCTCCTATATTCCTAAAGTACCCCAACCCAGCCCCCCTGACCTGAGGCCTAAAATTGCCCCATGCCCCGTAAACTGTCCCTTTAATCCTTAGCCCTTAGCCCTAAAAACTGTCCCCCGCCCTAAAAACTACTCTGATCCCAGCCCCCCACCCTGAGCCCTAAAAACTGTCCACTACATCTTCTAAGTACCTTGACCCAGCCCCCTACCCTGAGCTCTAAAACCGCTCCCTGCCCTACAAACAACCCTGAACCCTTCATGTGTCCTAAAACCTACCACCACCCTGAAAAACTACCTCTCCACCCCTCCAAGACCCTGCCCCAGCCCCACTTACCTCACAGCATCCTCTCCCGATTGTCCTTCCTCTTCCTGTCTTCCTCTCCCACCCATCCGCTCGACATCTAGACCAGGCATTGCCGTAACCACGCATATGTGTGGTTAAGGTATATGCGTGGTTAAGGCAAGCATGGTTTGGCTTGTGGGGAAACAGCATGTGTGGGTGAGCCCGAGTAGTAAAGGCCAGTTCCCTACTAACCACCTGCAAAAGTATCTGCACTCATTTCAGCCATTCTTTTAAAGCCCAGAAGCAGTTGCGGATAATGCAGCGTAATAATAGAGCACCAGTTTAAGCCCTGATACAGGAGGTGCCAACACGTTGGAACTGGACCTTTTACATGTTGCAACGTCCGTTTGAGGAGTACAAACAGATCAACGACTTTGTCATTCAAAGAGGAGGGGATGCAGTTGGGAAAGCTATGACCACAGATTTTTTTTAGACAGATTTTTATTGTTTCATAAAACAAGATCAGGTTTCATAGGTAGTACTGCACAGGTATACAATAACACTTATACAAAGTTAATCATTTTATAGACAGGTTTATCCCTCTCTTGTCCTTGTGTGGCATTGACAAGTATTATTGCAGAAATGGATATGTATCAAGCTCACTAGTATAGATTCACCATTGCACCTATCTTTCCAGCTATGTCTACTCGAGAGGTCACCGAGGTTTAAGGCGCAGTTCAATACTGTAGTAAACAAACTACTCCCTGCCTCCCTCCCATCTCTCCTCCCCCCGGGACCTGCCGTGACTGAGTCAGTCTTTTATTGTCAAAGTAGAAAGTGGTACATACTAATGATGGAGAGTAGCGACATATGCCGATACACATTGTCTAGTCTTTCAGGACCCCCTCCGGCGTCTCATGTCAGGGAATCTGCGTGTCATTATGGTGGGATTCCTCATAGCAGGTGGATGTGTCATATACAATCTCATGGGGTATCTGATGTCTCCTCAGAGGAAGAGGCATCTGGGTTTTTAAAACTCTGTCACCAACGCTTCCCATGCCCTGGCATCCTCTATGGATCCTTAACCCCTTATGGCTTCTCTCAGTCATATAGCCCGTTTACAATCCGCCCAATGTATAACCTCTCTTTTCCAACCCTCGACTAAGGGTCCCCTCTGGGATTTCCAATGCCTGGCAACCTCTCTCTTACCTAATGTCAGTGCCAGGTCCTGGAATCTGCTGTTCACTTTGGTCTTAGAGGTGTGTGGGAACCAATGCAGCAGACAATGTCCTGGTGTGCAGGGAACCTCCCTCTCAGTCACCTCAGCTAAGGTATCTGTCACTGCCTCCCAAAAGCCTCCCAGCTCTGGACAGCTCCCAAAAAAATGCAGAAATTCGGCCCCTACCTCCTCGCAGTGTGGGCATTTAGCAGTGTCTGTCAGGAAGTATCCATTTATTCTTTCAGGTGTGAGATATCCCCTGTGGAGTATATACAAGTTTATTAATTGAAACCGTGCTTTTCTAGAGACTCCAGGGGAGTGCTCCACCAGTTCATTCCATACTTTCTTTTCAATAGGAACCCCTAGGTCTCCGTACCATCGTAGTCGCAAATTTTGAAGGGTGCGTAATGCCTCATCCCAAAGCAGGCGGTGATGGAGCAAGGTAAGAAAGAGACTTACTCGGAGGCAATCCACTGGATTAACTCATTAACAAGTTATTAAACATAATCTGTGACTAACTAATACGCACCACATGAACACGCGGGTTAGTGAAGCTTGCTTATGTGTGTATTAATGCAGATAACAATGAAAACGGACTAATACCGCTTTAAACGGGAAAACAGTTGTGCGCATGCGTCAACTGCATCTACGCAGTATGACGATGTAACGCTTGGAGGGAAATTCTAGCGCATGAGCAGAAGACACTAAAATGGAGTCTTGAAGACTCGCGTGCATGGCATCTGCTTAGCTGAAATAAAAACAAGCTATTTTACTAATGCTAATGCGGGAAAAGTATTAATAAGAAAAGGGAATAGAGTAGAGGTGGGAGGTATACAGTGTGACCATTTATTTGTGAAATTAATATTTGTCTTTCTGAACTTTATCATTAGTGCATATTTGGGCCTCTCACGCATAACTGAACTAAGCAGAGTGATGAAGCGACTGCGCATGTCCACTGAAAGTTAACCCGGAATGATGACTTAGAGGTTGAACGGGAGCCAAGGTCGCAAATGACATACTCTGAGAACGGATGGTGAAAAGTTCAACGATGAAGACTCTTATTCATAAAGTTACAAGTCTATGTTTCACATTCAGTAGAGATTCTTTTTACAAGAACGCGAACACACCATCTCACTCCTAGTCGGCTGACTAAGTATGAAAGAGTGATTTTAGGAGCAGAAAATGTGACAGTGATAAGATGTACAACAATGAATCCTGCCACATTACTACCAGACCCATGTTGTGAAGAAGTGAAAGATGAGATTGATCATGATTGTCTGGATGTGACTGAATTGTGTACTAAGCCACGCCCAGACATAAAAGAAACACCATTGAAGGGATCTAATCATGAATTGTTCGTGGATGGATCATGTCTAAGAAAAGAAGGAGGATTAAGTGCTGCATATGCAGTATGCAAGATCACAGGGGTAGTTGAAGCATCCTGTTTACCAGGAGTCAAGCCTGCACAAGTAGCCGAATTGGTGGCCTTAACAAAGGCATGCAAAAAGGGGAAAAATTGGAGAATAACCATATTTACATACAGTCAATATGGTTTCGGGGTTGTGCGCTGCACATCAGTCAGGAAATGACTATGTGGCGGCCAGTAATAGATATGCCGACCAAATTGCTCGATTCTGTGCAAGAAATATAATGTCAATTAACAGAAAAATTGAAACGGGTGAAACCAGCTGCCAACTTATGTTTTTCTCAGTTCCAGAAACATGGGATGAGGTTAGACAGTTACAGGAAGAAGTTGAAGAAAAAGAAAAGGGAATTTGGAGAAAATCAAGTTGTACAAAAGTTAGATGGCAGACCAGTCATGCCAGATTGTCTACTTTCTCAAATGGCAAGAGTATACCATGGGACAACACATATTGACAGGGATTCAATGATCAGATTATTCAGACAGAGTTGGTACAATCCGAAGTTTAGGGTAGTAGCAGAGAGCCTTTGCCAAAGATGTTTAATCTGTCAGCAGCAGAACCCAGGCAGGAAGACAGTGGTTAGTTGGGGAAAGATTGGAAAGGCAGAAGGACCCTCCACCAGACTGCAGTTAGACTTCATTGAGTTGCCTCCTTACAATGGATTGAAGTATGTACTTGTCATAGTGTGCCTGTTCTCAAGATGGGTAGAGGCATACCCCACTAGAAGAAATGACAGTCTCACAATTGCTAAACTACTATTGAGGGAGTTGATACCTCGTTTTGGTTTTCCAGTCACTTTGGAATCAGATAGAGGACCTCATTTTAATAATGAGATAATTCGATCTGTGCTGCATTTAACATTGAACAAAAACTGCACTGTGCTTATCGTCCAGAGGCTTCTGGAATAGTTGAACAGCTTAATGGCACAATTAAATCAAGATTAGGAAAAGTGTGCGCATCCACAATGCTGAAATGGCCAGATGCATTGCCTCTTGAACTGATGGGTCTCAGAAGTATTCCTGACAGAAAAACAGGATTGAGTCCACATTAGGTACTCATGGGAAGGGCAATGAGACAAGCATTTATTCCTGGAAATAAATAGATGAATATAACTGATGATCTGGTTTTGGACTATTGCAAAGGATTGGCTGAAATTGTGCGTTCTGTCTCTCATCAGGTTGGAGAAGACGTAGTTGAAAGACAGCCAGACCAAGCTCATGATTTGAATCCTGGAGACTGGGTGCTAGTGAAGAAACATGCAAGGAAGTCGTGTCTAGCACCCAGGTGGGATAAACCACGTCAAGTCATACTAGTCACTACCACAGCAGTGAAGTGTGCAGGTTTACCCAATTGGATTCATGCTAGTTATACCAGAAGAGTTCCGAGCCCATCTGAACAACAAGAACAGCCACTGACTGAACAAGCTGAGACATCGGAAGTTGAAAGTTGTGAAGCAGAAGAA
Organism: Calotriton arnoldi; assembly: GCA_963921515.1. NCBI lineage: Eukaryota > Metazoa > Chordata > Amphibia > Caudata > Salamandridae > Calotriton > Calotriton arnoldi. The sequence goes on along the minus strand of CAWUFW010003746.1, from coordinate 430,274 downwards.
TCTAGAGTAATAGATTCTGAAAGACAACTATATGACGAACAGCCGAGTACAAGTCAGGAAGAGTGGATACCAATGATTGAAATATCTGAAACTATTGTCAAAACAAGAAGAACAACTGAATTAAAGAGACAGAAAGATAGAGAGGAAAAGTCAGGGAAAGAAGAACATACTCAAGTAAAAATAAACAAAGCCATTCAGAAACCTGAGCATGGTAAGATAGAAGAAGAAGAACAGGTTCAGGCAGAGGAAGAACAAACTATAATAAGACCTGAACAGGTGCAGGTAGAAGAAGATCTGAATACAGAAAATATAGAACAAAGACAATCAGAAAGGGAAGAAGAACAAGAATAGATTGTGCCCAGATTAAGTGAAAATAAAAGAACTTTAGAAGGAGACAGAGAAGGTGAAAGTGCAGTACAGGTCAAAAGAGTTAGAAAAGGAGATAATTGGCCAGAAGGAGTGAAGAGATTAAGATATCATCTAAGAAAATCAGAAAAGAAACCAGAGCAAGTAAATGAAGTTAGGAGTCAGACGCAATCCAAACAAACCTTAGTAAAACTTACGCGAAGAAGCCCAAGATTGAGAATTCTGAACAGAAAATACAGGGCCCCTGAGTGGACCTATGTTATACTAGAAGAATTTGAAAACTTAGATTCATGTGAAGAATCAGAAAGAGTTCATGTTGCACAGATTGATGAAAGCAAATTAAGACCTCCATAAGATAAAAGACCGGATTTTAAGAAAATTTAGACAAAGAAAGAGAAGAGATTTTCTCTGATTAAAATGGCAGAAGTTGAAGACACTGAAAGACCGAAACGAAGTTTAAAAAGAAAATGCTTAAGATTTTGCTTATGTAGTATTTTATTAATAGTGTTAGTATGGTTATTTCTAACAGTAGGAGTACCTTTGCTAATGGAAACAAATAACAAGAATAGTACAGTTTCTAGTGAGAAAGTAAATAGAATAAAGGGAACTAAACTAGAAATAGGGGTAGAAGATGAGATAAACTATCATAATGAATCAGACAATGATTCGTCTTTAAATATGTTTACTAAATTGTTATTTCAGTATGTTAATACGATGGAAATGAGTAATTGTTATGTTTGTATGAAGTTACCCTCATCAGTGTCAGAAGGGGTGACTTATCACCATATACCTCTAACATATGGTGTATCATGTAGTGTTCTATCAAGTTTATTTTACGTAACAGGGAAACTTCAGTATGTTTATTCAAACTTAGATGTAGTGTTTTCAGAATTGCCTATTCGAAAGAATATGAATCCAGTATTTAGTAGTAATAATGCACAGTTCATGGGTGAATTCTTTTTAACAATGAGTTCAATAGATATAGCACAAGCACATAAGGATAACCTAACATGTATATTAAAGAAAGCTGCTGGACAGAAATCCCATGTACCTCCATGGGCTGAGAAAGAGATAATGTATGCAAAGGGCGAAGCTCATGCTGCGATGTCCCTAGACTTTGTGAAAAAGGGAAAATTCTGCCTCCATAGATTAAGAACAGAGTATAATAACAATTTCATTGGTTCCAGTGAATGTGAACACAATTTCCTAATTTTAGGAGGTTGGGGACTAAAAGGGGGAACCGATCCTGTATTTCCTGGAGTTTATTATGTATGCGGGAATAATGCCTATTATAGGTTACCTGCAAGATGGTATGGGAGCTGTTATTTTGGAATAGTTTTTCCAAAGATCTACCATGTAGACAGAATCAATGGAATCAATGAAAAACTTAATGGACTAACACGAAGAAGAAGAGCTAGTTTTTCTGAAATAGTAGGTGATATATTTAGTGCATTGATACCCTCAGTTGGAGTCATTCTAAATTCAGGTAAAATCTGAAAATTGTCAACAATAATTGATTGTCTTTCTACAGATACTGCCGGAGGATTCTTAATGATTAATACAGAGATGGTTGCAATAAGGTCTATGGTTTTACAAAATCGCCTTGCTCTTGATATTTTATTGGCAAAAGAAGGCGGAGTCTGTGGAATGTTGAAAATTCAACATTGCTGCACTTATATTCCGGACAAAAGTAAGGAAATTAAAGGGTATATTAGAAATATTACAAGAATGCATAATTACTTGACCCAACTGGAGGTTGACAGTGTATGGGGAAGATTAACAAAAAGTATAATATCAATAGGGAATTGGTTTACTAATTTTGGAAAGAGTTTTCTAGGTCAAATAACCTTACCGGTAGTTGTGATAATAACAATAGTAATGACAGTAATGATTACATGTAAATGTTGCAGAAGCAAAGGAAAAAGAAGGATATATGCAGAAAGGAAAGGAAAGGGAAAGAAACGAAAGAGGGAATAGGACGAAATTCAGTTGGAGGAAATGAAAGGAAGGCTATACAAAAAGATGAAAAATTTAGAAGGGAAAGAAGTAACTGATGAAATGATGAGAGAAAAAGAGAAAACTGAGATGTGCTAAAGTTGGCATCTGGGAAGGGATGGGTAATTTGTGATGGCTCAAAATGCCATCAGAGAGGGGATTGATTGAGCAAGGTAAGAAAGAGACTTGCTCGGAGGCAATCCACTCGTTTAACTCATTAACAAGTTATTAAACATAATCTGTGAATAACTAATACGCACCACAGGAACACGCGGGTTAGTGAAGCTTGCTTATGTGTGTATTAATGCGGATAACAATGAAAACGGACTAACACCGCTTTAAACGGGGAAACAGTTGTGCGCATGCGTCAACTGCATCTACACAGTATGACCAGGTAACGCTTGGACGGAAATTCTAGCGCATGAGCAGAAGACACTAAAATGGAGTCTTGAAGACTCGCGTGCATGGCATCTGCTTAGCTGAAATAAAAACAAGCTATTTTACTAATGCTAATGCGGGAAAAGTATTAATAAGAAAAGGGGAATAGAGTAGAGGTGGGAGGTATACAGTGTGACCATTTATTTGTGAAATTAATATTTGTCTTTCTGAACTTTATCATTAGTGCATATTTGGGCCTCTCACGCATAACTGAACTAAGCAGAGTGATGAAGCGACTGTGCATGTCCACTGAAAGTTAACCCGGAATGATGACTTAGAGGTTGAACAGGAGCCAAGGTCGTAAATGACATACTCTGAGAACGGATGGTGAAAAGTTCAACGATGAAGACTCTTATTCATAAAGTTATAATAATGTTGCAAGTAACATGTAAAACCGTATGGGAACCCAATACATGAATAAAAATTAAGGGGATGGGTTTGTGAACAATAGTTGAACTAATTTTAATGACATGTAAGCATGGTGTGATGGAGCTTCCCCTTGCCTGACCAATCATAATTCGTAATTTTACGATATTGAAACTTTAGTGGGTGGAACATAAAGAAACGAAGGTATAACTAAGGTAGCCTTAGTTAGTTAGAGAGTCGGGAGTCGAGATGCTGTCTGTCCAGATGCTGTGAGTTGGAGATGCTGTTGCTGGGAGAAATGCTGTGAGATGCTGATGAAGAATCGAATACAGGCTCAGAAGAAGGATTTGCTATCCTAACTTAATTGAGTTAGATCAGAAGATCGCGGAAGAATCTCGAGGAGGAAGAGAGTGTCAGAGAGGGGTGCAACGTAATCGTCGGTATTTTAGAGAGGTCAACTATCCTGTCCTGAATCCTGTCCTGAAGTCTTTGTCTCCTGACTTATCCTGGGGACCCTTACCAGCCCTTTGGCCAGGGGGGGCCATTGATTTAATGGTGGCTCTGACTTCCTGTATTTCTATTTCCCTCCCCAATAATTTTGCCTCCTCGACAGGTATGTTCGGTAATCTCAGGGGGCCAGATGTACGACCCTTTTTTGAGCTCGCAAACTGGAGATCGGCCTGTTTGCAACCGCAAAAAAGGGTAATGGCATGTACAAATGCTATTTTGCGAGTCACTGACTCGCAAAATAGCGTTTGCGACTCTCAAAATTAGGAAGAAGTGTCCCTTCCTAATAGCAAGACTCACTGCCATGTACTATTGTTTTGTGACCGCATTTTCGGCCGCAAAACACTCACAGTTTACCACCTACTTCAAGTAGGTGGTAAACCACCCGTAAACTGGAAGGTGACCCCTTCCCCTTTGTGAGTGTGTGAGAAAATATTTTTTAAGAGCAGAGACCACTGCCTGCCCTTAATAAATGAAACTGAAAAGTTTCATTTTTCTTTTTTAAATGCATCCCGTTTTCCATTAAGGAAAACAAGCTGCATTTTTTTAAAAAAATGCTTTTTTTAAAAAGCAGTCCCGGACATGGTGGTCTGCTGACCCCAGCAGGCCACCATCCCTGGGAGTGCTAGCCATTCCCAATGGGGTCGCAAATTGCACTTGCCTCATGAATATTGATAAGGCATGCAAATTGCGACCCCCTTGGGAATTGCAAACAGTGTCTGAGACACTGTTGTACATTGCATTTTGCGAGTCGCAAATTGCAAGTCACAAAGCGATGCAATTTGTGAGTCGCAAAATGCAAGCATCATACATCTGGCCCAGGGTCCCCACGAATGAATCAATGTTTGCCTCCGAGCCTACCACTCTGCTTCGGTATAGATTGGCCTAATAGTCATGGAATGCTTTATTAATATTCTGCTGCCGAAAGAGCGTTGGAGTGTGTTCATCTCTAAGTCCCAGGATAACCGATCTCCTCTTAGCAGGATTGGCCAACCACACTAGGAGCGTCCTGATACGATCCTTCTCTGCATGTGCTCAAATCATGTAGTTCCTATAATCGAAGCAGCACAGTCTTTCAACCTGCTCTGCCACCTGTTCCTTCGCCTCCAGTAATGTTTCCTGCAATTCCCAGTGTTCAGGTATATTTTTCTCAATTTTTCTCAGTTTTTCTTCTGCGGCCAATGACTCCTGTAGAGGGATCCTGCGGATTCCCGCTGCCTCGGATATACACCTACCCCTAATCACTACTTAGAAGGCATCCCATACTATAAGTGGGCTCGATGCTGAGCCTACGTTCTCTGCAAAGTATTGCTCTATAGCCATACGTATCGTAGTTTGAAACACCGGGTCTTCTAAGGATTGTGGCTTTATTCACCAGGTAGGGATGCAAGGCCTAGTACATGTCCAACAGAAACCCAATAGAAGGGGGTTATGATCAGAGATTGTACTAGCTAAGTATTTACTAGTTGTGATGAGGTCATGTACATCAGGCGTACAAAGGATAGCATCCAGCCGGATGTGTGGATCATGTAGGTGTAAAAAAAAAATGAATAGTCTCTTTCCTTGGGGTGTAGCGTTCTCCATGAGTCAATGAGACCCCACTGGAGCTGCCAGTCTTTCAGAGCCTCTGCCACCCTGACTATGGGGGACCCCCTCAAGGGTGGGTGAGAGCGGTCAAGACTATTTCTGCTGCACAGTTGTAATCGCCTCCCAGCAGTACCGATCCCACTTAGTATGGTGCCAATACTCTGGACAGCAATGCTAGGAATGAAATTTGGTCTACATTTGGGCCATAAAGGCTCCCAATTGTTACATTGCGGCTGTCTAATTTACCAGTTACCCCTACATATCATCCCTCAGGGTCCACGAGATGGCTAGTACACTGAAAAGGAACCCCTGATTTGATCCACACCAAAACTCATCTGGCAAAGGCTTAATAGTCTGTATAATAAGCCTAACCTCTCCACCTACGCTGTAGTGTGGCCCTCCCTTTGGCCGGTAAATGGGTTTCCTGTAATAAGGTGATGTGGACACCCCTCCTAGCCAGGTAAGCATATACTTTATGATGTTTTGTCATGGAATTCATCTCCCTAACGTTCCATGTGAGTCATTTATTTCTGCTGTGGGTGCCATTTGACCATCGCTATCAACTGTTCTCTCCTCCCGGGGATACTCTGTGGTCTATCCCCACATGTTTCAAGAAGTATGACTAGATTGTATTCAGCTCACCATGAATTCCCAGAACCCAACTGGAAAACAAACAATGAAAACCTCCAACTCCCTCTCCCCAGCACAGGAAAAAAGTCTTGATCCTATCCAAACACGATACCAACGGGCATCTACTCACTGGAGTACCCGCAAAACTGTAACAGGGGGTGAGAGAGAGCAGCCAGTAACCATGCAGAGCATCCCAGACCTGTCCCCATCCATATTTATGTGATAATAGTGTCAGGCTCTCCCCCCATGTATATGAGGAGATCAGACAGAAAGCGGTATACATCCATAGTGTCCAAGAGGATCCAGTCTATCATGCCAGCTAATCGATGGTGCTAGTAACCCATTCTCAGATAATCTCATCTGCTGATTTGGGGGTAATCTTGGGTAGGTCAGTGTCAGAGTCCTCTGCAAAGCTAACCCCCTGATATCCATCTGAATTCCGGTCAGCAGGGTCACTGTGAGAAGATCGGGGGCTTGCGCCAGCGTTGCTGATTTCTGCCACAGCCCTAATTACTTTGTGGCGTTCATATGGAACCTCCTCCGGTGATGGTGCTCTTTTTTTGACTGTGTCTGTTCTCCATCCACGAGGTGCACACTGTGGGGAGCTCCACCCCAATGTAACGGCTGGGCCAAACTCGATCCAGGTCCAAGCTTCCTGTGCGATATGGAAAAACTGGGCACCAGATGGTGTGCCTACTCGCAAACGGGCTGAGAACATCATCGCATAGGGCAAGTTCATTTGACGAAGCCTTCTTTTGACAGCTAGGAAGGCAGATCGTTGTCTCTGTACTTCTTGGGTGAAGTCTGGGAAGATCATAATTTTATTGTTGTCGATCTGAAGGTTGCCCGTCTGTCGGACCTGCGTCAGATTGTGATCTCGATCTCTAAAATGAAGGAGTCTAGCCACTATCGGGCACGGGGGCACCAGGCTTAGGTGGGCGCATCAGTACCCTGTGTGCCCTCTTCAGGGCATAAAATGAGGAGAGTCCCTCCTGTGCCACTTCTGTTCACAGCCAGGTCTCCAGATAGGTCAACATATTGGACCCTTCGGGGTGTTCAGGAACCCCAATGACTCTGATGTTATTCCTGTGGGACCTACTTTCACTGTCCTCTGCTTGCATTTCCAGGGTTCTAATTTTACCTTCAATAGTGGTCAGCGATTGTTGCAACGCTGTAAGCTCAGAGGGCATGCCCGTCAGTGTTCGCTCTGTGGTTGTCACCCTTTCTGCCAACCTGCGATGATCGTCTTTAAGTAGATTAAGATCAGTTCCTATGGTGTCTATCTTTGCTTGCAGCACCTCACGAGAAGTGGTAATGGCCTGCATGATGTCAGATAGTGTTGGCCGGTCCCTGGTTGCCTTCTTTGGGGGCTGTCCATTCTGCTCTTCCTCATCGGTGTGCATCACAACCGAGCCCAGCTTGGGGGCACCTTGCCCGCATTTCTTAGTTACCTTCCCAATGCTTAATAAGGTGCAGGTTGTAGGGGGATCAGTATCGCTTGGAGAGATATTACGCTCTTCAGGGTGTCCAGTAGGGCCAGTCGACATCCTTAATAATTGCTCCTGCACTCATGTGTTTGACCCCATGGGAGACCCTGCAAGACTCTCTTTCGCAAAACTCTAGCGTACACCTCTGTACAGTGAAAGGGGGGCACAGCAGGGTGTTCCTGCAAGAGTATCTCAGTGTTCCCCACGGGAGCTGGGGGGCTGCGGCTGTCTCTCCTCAGGGTTCCAGGACAGACCAGTGGGGGAGTAACAAGTGTGACCCAATGGCTCTAATCTTAATGTTAAAAATCCTGAGCTCTGCGAAGGGGCCAGAGTGCAGTTGCGGGGGCCGGCCACCTTAACCCACTGTGTCTCGGTGCTCTCACTATCTTTTATAGGCCATGCAGCTTTTGCCCCAGCCCCCCCCCCCCAGGTAGGCCTCTCTCTCCAGCTTGCATGCTCTCCCCAGACAAACATTCACTGGAGGTCTTTTAAGTGGTGGGTAAGGATCTGCACATCTTCCCATGCCAGATTCGTCTGGTGCCTCCACAGTTCACCTTCTTATTGGAGACGCAGTGCCACTCAGTACACCCTTCTGTCTGGAAGGCGCTTCGACTCCATAATCGCCAGTATCTACCTCATGTTCCAAATCAGAGGTGGAGCGCTCCCCAGGGCCTTTCGGGGCCTCGGAGTTCCCACCGCCGAAACCCATGAGAGGGTGGGAAGACCAGCCAGCAAATCCCCGCTGGGCTCTTCAGTGCAATGTGTGCTTCAGCGGAGCCCCAGTTCACAGTCCAGCAGCGTAGGCAGAGTCAGCCACAGCCCGACCCAGCTCATGGCCTCATCTCTGGCAGCAGGCCACCCAGCACTCCTCTGCAGGGCTGCTTGCTGATCAGGGTCCATCGCAGTACATCCTCGGCTATCTCCTGTATTTCCCTCAGGAGGCTGGAGCCAGGTTTTCTTTCACTGCCCCATATGTCAGCTTATACAGGATCTCTGGCAGCCGCCATCTAGGGTGAGCAGATGCGAGGTGCTCTTCTTGTCTCTAGCACTGTATCCACCGCAGTCTCCAGACCATCAGATGGTCTATGGGTACAGGAGGTGTCCCTCTATATTCCCACGAGTAATGTGGGGGTGTTGAGACTCAGGATGGCAGCAGATGGGGTATTGCCAGTGATGGAGCAGGGAAAATAAAAATGTTTAACCCCTAACAAATTTTATAAATAATTAATAAAATGTTCGTTTAAATGAATTAATCAACACTGTATGTGTGGGAAAGGTAACATGCCAATGTGTGTGCTAAATAATCTATTAATGGATGTCCGTGTGTCTAATTATAACGTAAAAATAAATGCGTACTAATTTAAAATAAATGCATGTTTTTGTGCTTCATAGAAATAAAACGTGTCGTTGCAAAAACAATAGTGATGGTAAGTAAGGAACAGCTTAAATGTTGCTTTCTGCTAGGTAATAACTAATTGGGGTACGTAGATGACGGGAGGGAAACGAAAAGGCTATTTTTCTCTATTTTAATTATGTTTTGTTTGCCTCAAATTAGTGCTTCTAAAGTATAACCGAGTGGCGATATAAAATGGCCGCCAGTGGGAAGATGTGCGCAGGCGCAAGGGGACATGTGACACGGGATGAAGTCGGAGAAAACCTAACCTCGTGATGTTGCTGAGAGGCTAGGATGCGAGAAATGGTCAAGGCTGATGTGACCTAATTGAACTGATAGTGTGCCGTGGTGATCAGCAGAAGACCCGTGGGAAACCAGTTTAAGAGAAAGGACAATGACTGCGGAGTTCTCGAATGTATCGAAAGAAGTTACAAATGTACTGATCGAAGCGGATGGAAACATGTCTTGAGCATGTGGGAAAGGAAATGATCCAAGGACCATTGGATCCAAGAGAACTTGATTAAAAGAATGAATAAGATGACATGCATGGACCAATGAAAGAAAAGCGTGTTATTAATGTTGCAACAATTAGTTAGCAAAGTTAGAATTAGGGTATAAGAGGGCCTACTCTTAGTGGGAGGGGGTCAGTCGCAGTCACAGTCAGGAGCGGAGTTGGAGAGTCGTGTTGGTGTTGGTGGCTTCCAGTGCTGGGTGGTCCTGATCGATCCCTTACTGAGCGGGAGATGCTGAAAGACTGTTAGATGAGACGGGTTGCAGGTAGCTGATGCTGACGAGCTGAAGTTGCTGTTGCTGTCTTAATTTTCCAGTTGAGTATGAGAATCAGGTTATTTCTAATTCTTAAACTTAGGTTAGAAATCATTAGACTAAATTAGGAAGGTAGGCAGGTAATTAGGGTTTTGGCTTCATGACAAAAATTTCCTTTCTGCAATAAATTGATTATGCTTAAAAAATATTTGAATTTAAGAATGAATAATTGAATAAAGTTTAAATTCTTTCTCATGCTTTTAAAAATTATATAAAATTTAAGATTCTTTAAACCAAAATGACTCAGTGGTTATTTTCCTAAATGATTGTGACATCAGTAATTGGTTATTGTGATTCAGCTGGTCTTAATCACTATGAACTAATTTCTTACACGAATGATTCATCGACAAAACAATGAGCAGGAATATCTTAAGAAGTAACTAAAAGAAAGCGATAAGTTAAGGTAATAAGATATCCCGGCTCCTTCCAGCGGTACATAAATGGTGTTCTCCATTTAGTTCTCATGTTTCTCCTAGGAGTACAGAATTTCATAAAGGTGTAAAGGAAATCCAGGTGTGTGCGTGTGTGTTAGGCAATGTTTATGGGCCCCATCGTCATGTGGATGTGAGAAAATATAGTTTGCCCCTGGATGACCTATAAGTGACCTAGGAGGAGAATAGTTTTTATTGTACGCGCTGCATCAGATTTCTTGGTAGCAGAGTTAGATTAGTTTAGTGATTATTGTTTATTGATTATTGATTATTTTTGATGACTAACACTATATGTTGAGTCGCGTTATGTTATATGTGAGTTTTCACGCTTCTGGGATGTAGGAAGTGGAACACGTGTGGCAAGAGAAGTCACATGGAATTTGGTACATGGTCTGAATTCATTTTGGTAATAACGCAGGTTGTGTTATGTTAGGGATTTTCTGTACGAAAAGTGTGTAATTGAAATAGCAAATCACGTTTACTTGTGAAACTTTGGCCTTAATTCTCAGGAGCCTAGTCTCCACATGTGTCTTATCCCCAGAGAAACGAGTAAATTGTTTGTTTGAAAGAAGGGTAAGGTAGAGGGAAGTGCTACTTTATCGGCGAGAGTAAATAATTCTGTGGTAGGGTAGAGGTAAGCGCTGCCTACTGGAAATACAGGATTCTTGTGTAAAAGGACAAAGCTGTCACTTTTGTTTAGCGAATCAGACTATGGAATTGTTTTAATTGTTGTAACTAACGAAGAAAACAGCGAAAAGAAAAAATTGCCGATAAATTTTGTAAAGGAGGGGTAAAAGAGCAGAAGTGACGTGGAACAGTGCCGCGCTAGGATTGGATAGTGCGCTAGTCACGTGAACACAGAGCAGGAGTGACGTAGAAAAGTGCCGCCCTAGGATTGGTTGGTTCGCGGACGGAGGGAATTGTTCTGATTTGGTATGTTAGTGTGAGTCGCGCTGTAATTGGTCGAAGTTCCGTACACAGAACAGCGTTAGTGTAAAGAGAAAACAAATAGAAAACATGCCGTATTACGAGTATGAAAGGGAGAGAACGTCATGGACGACGAAATTGAAGAATTTCTTTAAGAAAGACAAAAAGGTTGTGACTAGAGAGGGACAAGTAATTCCTCCGCCGAAATCAGCAGCTTCACATATGATGCTGAAATATGGATATCATACGTGCATATGGTTGGAAAATTGGGCAAAATATACGAAGAATGATGGTGCTTTAGCTTTCCCTGAGAATGGTTCATTTAGTGTAGCGGTTTTGCGAAATTTGCGAGAAAAAATGTGTAAATTGGAACCTAGACCTAGACCAACACAGTTTGAGGCTTTGACGGAATGGGAAGATGAGATGTATGAACGAGAGAGATTCAGAGGAATGAGAGATCATGAGTTTATGCCTGGAAGATTGTGGGGAGTAAATCATGAGGACAGAATAAAACGATGGAGATGTGCCAACATGATAGGAGGTTTGTTTCCAGCTTTTACAGTTGAGGAAGGGACTAAGAAAAAGCGGACTGAGAAAAAGAAACATATAGAGAGAGAAAAGTATATGCATGAGAGCGAAACGGATGACGAGTTGCTGGAAGATATTTTAAATAGAAATCCACCTCCGTATCAGCAGAGTTCTACAGTGGTGACACCAAATGCGCCGCTAATAGAGACTATGCGAAATAAAAGCCCGGAAAAGAGAATTGAAGTAAATAGGTCACAAGAACAAATGAGAACTTCTCAAAATGAAGGAATAGAAAGCGACAATGCAAGCGAATTAGCAAGGACCACAAAAGAACTAACTGAGAAGATTAGAGAATTAACGAAAAATATGGAAGCAGTTACTGTGCCTGTAACAATAGGTCCAGTAATACCCGTTTTTGAGAATCAGAAAATTGATGAACGATCTTTGGTAATTCCCATGAGTTCACAATTTCAGAGAGAAAAAGAAAGGATGGAACAAAGTGCAAGTACAAGTAATTTGGCTAGTACTTACAGACCAAGTCCAACAACAAATTTGACGGTGAATGAGTGCAATGGTAGGAAAATGCATATGGTAACAGAATCTGCAACAGAAACCCCTGAAAAGAGTGGTAATTGGATAGAACTAAATAATACACCCATAGGTCCAACTCCTGATGAGTTAAATGAGTGGATGAAGGCATTTAAAATAAAAGAACCAGAAGAAAAACCATTAGATGTAATTAGATTAAAAATCGATATGGAAGAATTAATTCTAGGAACGATTGGTACCGAAAAGATAAAAAATTACCAGGATGATGAAATAATGTTTCTGTGCAAAAGTATTACATGGAGGGCAAAGAATTTACATGACAAACTAGAAGAAGTAGCCAGTGAGATTGGAATAGACTTTGCGAAAGTGAAAACGTTGCAGAAACCATACAGAGTAGACTTTTGTGAAAAGGATATTGAAAATTTGAACACGGCAGGAAGACTGACACAGATAAAGGAGTTAATTGTGTTGTTGAGAAAATGGGGTGATGTGGACAGATGGAAGGTTAGATGGACAAAGAAGAATGAGAAAAGTACAGACAAAGGTTCATTGGCCTTTATGATAACTGAAAAAGAATCTGTTGCCAAAGAATACCCCATGAGAGAAACTCCAGGTGGTAGTTACGTGCATGTTCCCTGGACTAGGCAGGACATACTGTCATTTACCAATGACTTTCCAAAGTTAAGAGAGAAGCCAGTTGAGTGGTACCGACAAGTAGAGAGGTTTGTAAAAGTCTCAAAAGTGTTGTGGATAGATTTAGATGGATTGTTTGACATAGTGGTACCAACAGATTTGTGGTCAGAATGTAAGATTACAGTTGACTGGCCAACTACAGAATATCCAAGAGATCCTAAGACAGGAGCTCCAGGTCCTGATGTGATGAAGAAGTACGATAAGGTGATTACCTTTTTGAAGAATAAGATTCCTCCTAAAGAGACAGATTGGGTAAAAATCGATAGAACTACACAGGAAAGTAAGGAGTCTGTACATGCATATTATGAGCGATTGTTATTGGTTTTCAAGCAGTATAGTGGTTATGAAGAATTGAGTGAAAAAGACATGAGTCATTTTGTATACCGATTTGTGTTTGGCCTGAAACAAGAAATAAGTGATATGATTAAGCAACACATGATAAACTGGCAGAATGGAAGTGTAGATGAAGTGCTGAGGTATGCTAAGTATTGTAGTGATGAAATAGAGAATAAACAGCGTAAGTTGAAAGAGAAGGCAATGTGGGCACAGGTGAAGGTGGCAGAAAAACAAGAAGCTCAATTGGACAATAATAATGGAAATGAAACAGGACAAAATAAAATGCGACCTAACATAGGTAAAGGAAAGGGTCAAGTGAGTCTAGAAGAGGCAAAGAAGAAATGGCCATGTCATAATTGCGGAAAATTAGGGCATTGGAGAAACGAGTGTAAGTTCCCACCTAAACCTAATCCGGAAAATCAATCATTAACTCCACAGGTGCAGAATGAGGTAGTTGTCCAACAAAGTCAGGTGCCGCAACCACCACTTCCCAACACTGTTAACCAGCAAAGATACAGTACAGAAACAGGATTCTACGGAGGAGAGCAGGTAACACAGTTGCCGCGAGCAGCTAACATTTCTCAGTATTGGTTGCGTCAGAGTGAGGATGACCCGGATGAAAGATTCTGACGGTGCCCAGGAGAGGGGAAAGAGTGCGTGCTTGGCGCAACTCTAGAGGTAGATCAGTCTGGTCCCTTTGTGGATGGAGAAGTGAATGGTGCAAATGTAACATTCCTTGTCGATACTGGAGCTACCCGTTCTACTGTTAGATCAGTGGAAATTCCAAACCTTCCTCTCTCAGGTGAATACATCCAAGTAGTAGGAGTAGCCAATCAGCAGATTAAAACCCCACTTACTGAATTGGTGGAAGTAAAAATTGGTTCTTTTAGTAAAATGCATAAATTTGTAGTGTGCGATTGTAGTCCTGTAAATCTTTTGGGTCGTGACCTCTTGTGCAAGATGAATTGCACAATTTATTGTACGCCAGATGGAATTGGATTTCAGACTTCAGATGAAGATGTTTTGTATAAAGTAACTTTGATGAATCAGGAACCTGAAACGAATGGTTTGTTTCCTGCATTTGACGCAGAAAAACTTCCAGAAGAACTAAAAAGTGCAGTAAAAGAAAGTGTGTGGGATTTTACAGGAGAAGACATTGGATTAATGAAAGAAGTTGATCCCGTAAAAGTAACAGTAAAAGAAGGGACAACTTACCCGAATACGCCACAGTACAAATTAACTCCAGAAATAATTGAAGGAATAACTCCTGTGATAAATAAAATGATTGAACAGGGAATTCTAAAAGAAATAATGAGCAGTCCATGTAATTCACCTATTATGGGACTGAAAAAGCCAAATGGAACATATAGAATAGTACAGGATTTGAGAAAGATCAACAAAATAGTTGTGCCCTGTTGTCCAATAGTGCCAAACCCTGCAGTAATTCTATATCAAATTCCACATGAAGCTGAGTGGTACACTGTGATAGATTTGTGTCACGCATTTTTCTCTATTCCTTTGCATCCAGATAGCCAGCCATTATTTGCGTTCCGGTTCGGAGAGCGTATTTTGGCATGGTGCCGAATTCCTCAGGGGTATACAGAAAGCCCCTCAATCTTTAATCAGATTCTAAAGAAATCTCTGGAAGATTTGAAAATGCCAGAAAAGTCAGTGATGGTGCAGTATATCGATGACCTGTTGGTGGCGTCGAAAACAAAGGAAGCATGTGTAAGTGATACAATTGCTTTACTGAACCATCTAGAGAAAAGAGGACATAAAGTGTCTCCTTCAAAATTACAGTTTTGTCAGAAAGAAGTCCAGTATTTAGGGCATAAAATTGAGAAAGGAGTGCGAAAGATAGCGACAGAAAGAGTAAGAATGATTCAAGGAATGAGAGCACCAATGACTCAAAGAGAGGTAAGAATGTTTTTGGGAATGGTTGGATATTGTCGACAATGGATAAGTGGTTTCTCTTTGATTGCAAAACCATTACAAAAATTGACCAAGAAAGATGTAAAAGACCCTTTTGAGTTAAACAAAGAAGAAATGAAATCTTTCAAAGAATTGAAAAAGAAACTGTGTGAGGCACCTGCATTAGGTATGCCTGATTATGAGAAGGATTTTGAGTTGTACTGCAGTGAAAGAGATGGATGTGCGTTTTCAGTACTGGTACAAAAACATGGAACGACAAAAAGACCAATTGCTTATTTTTCAGCTGTTTTAGATCCTATAGCAAAAGCATTGCCTGGATGTCTGAAAGCAGTTGCTGCTACTTGTGTAAGTCTGGAACAAAGTGAAGGTATAGTGATGGGGTATCCACTGAGAGTATATGTTCCCCACTCAGTAGAAATTCTTTTGACAAGAACAAAAACACAGTACATGACACATAGTCGGCTGACTAAGTACGAAAAAGTCATCTTGAGTGCTGAAAATGTGACCATAGATAGATGCATGAATGTGAATCCTTCAACATCATTGCCAGATGAGGAAAATATAATTGAACAGGACGAAGTAGATCATGATTGTCTGAACGTACTGGAATATTGCACAAAATCAAGAGCTGACATAAAAGATGAACCCTTAAAGGAATCTGATTATGTCATGTTTGTGGATGGCTCATGCTTGAGAACAAAAGAAGGAGTTTTAAGCGCAGCTTACGCAGTGTGCACAGTGGCAACTGTGATGGAAGCGTCTTGTCTGAAAGGAATAAGGTCTGCACAAGTTGCGGAACTGATTGCTTTGATTCAAGCATGTAAATTAGGAAGAAATGTACGAGTCACGATTGTGACCGATAGCCAATATGGTTTCGGCATCGTACATGACTTCGGTCAGATTTGGTCACAAAGAGGATTTTTGACATCTGCAGGAACACCTATCAGAAATGGAGATTTTGTTAAAAAGCTGCTTGAGGCGATACAGTTGCCTAAACAAATAGCTGTAGTGAAGTGCAAAGCGCATAAGAAAAACGAAGATTACATAGCCGTTGGCAATAATTATGCTGATGAGATCGCTAAATATTGTGCAGAGAACATGGTGTCCATGAACAAAAATAGAGAAAGGGAGCATGTCTCTTGTCCTTTGCTTTTTACTAATACTGTCGAGACATGGGATGAAGTAAGGCAGTTACAAGAAACTGCAAGTGATGAGGAAAAAGATTACTGGATAAAAGCAGGATGTAGAAGACAGGAAAATAATGGTGTGTGGGTATACAGAGATGAAAGACCAGTAATGCCTGATAGCATGATTGCAGACATGGCACGGATGTACCATGGACAAGCTCATATTGGGAGAGATGCAATGATCAGACTTTTTAGACAAACCTGGTATAACCCAAAATTCAGAGCCATTGCTGAAAGTCTTTGTCAAAGATGTCTTATTTGTCAGCAGTTTAACCCAGGAAGAAAAACAGTAGTGAGTCTAGGAACAATAGGACGAGAAGGAGGTCCATTCACTAGGATGCAGTTGGACTTTATAGAGATGCCCCCTAGTAACAGACTAAGATATGTTCTAGTGGTCGTCTGTTTGTTCTCTCGTTGGGTGGAGGCATACCCCACAAGAAGGAATGATGGAACAACAGTGGCAAAACTTATGCTGCGAGAGTTCATTCCAAGGTATGGTTTTCCAGTCACGGTTGAGACAGATAGAGGAACACATTTTCAAAATGAGTTGATCCAATTGATTTGTGAAGCATTGAGTATTAAACAAAAACTACATTGTGCTTACAGACCAGAGGCTTCTGGGGTAGTGGAGCAGATTAATGGAACAATTAAAAACAGATTAGGAAAAATGTGTCAAGCTACAGGACTCAAATGGCCAGATGCACTGCCTCTTGTTCTGATGACCATCAGAAGCATCCCTGAAAAGAAAACTGGACTCAGTCCTCATGAGATGATCATGGGACGAGCAATGAGACAAGCACACGTACCTGTCAACAAGTTATTAACTATAACTGATGATCTAGTACTGGATTATTGCAAGGGACTGGCTGATGTGGTGCGTTCTGTGTTTCATCAGGTTGGACCGGATGCGACCACTCTTGAAAGAAAACCAGCCCACGACTTGAATCCAGGAGACTGGGTCCGTATAAAAATCCACAGGAGAAGAAACTGTCTAGTTCCTCGCTGGGACGAACCACGACAGGTAATCCTAGTAACAACGACTGCAGTCAAGTGTGCAGGAGTGATGAACTGGGTCCATGCCAGCCACACAATCAGAGTTCAAGAACCTACTGATCGACATGTGAGTCGACGTCTGGAAGTGTGGGATAAAAGTTTAACAGCTGGGACAACAAGGATAAGAGAAAGGGTGCCAGAACTTGAAGATCGACCTGAAAGTCGACATCTGGAAACCCCAACGGCAAACACCTCTAGAGAAGAAGAAGAAGAAGAAGAAGAAGAAGAAAGAAATTCAGAAGTTCCAGAACCTGAAGATCGACCTGTAAGTCGACATCTGGAAATATCTGACACAAATTCAGAATCTGATGATTCAGTTGCAAACTGTGAAGAATTCCGAAGGAGAACTTGGGGTTATAAACCAATTAGAGAAGAAACTGAGCAAGAAATTGAGTTAGATGAACAACCAAGTACAAGTTATGGTGGAAATCCTTCAGAAATAATATTAATAGATGAAGTAGGGAAAGAAGTACACGAAAAGTTAGAAAATCGAGAAGAACCCCGAGGAGCAATAGGGACAGATAGAGAAACAGAAGAACAGGGAAATTTAGAAGCAGAAAGGGAGGAAAACACCAAATCGGAAGAACACCGAGGAGGGACAGTAATAAGGGAAAACAAGAAGGAGAAGACAGATCCACCAGTAGGAGATGACGAGATCATAAGTTTCAAAATAAGAGACAATAGTGAAACAGTTGAAACAGAAACTGAAGAAAGTGGAGAAGAGGAAAAGGCAAAAACTGAATCAAGAAAAAGAAATTGGAAATCAGAAAGAGAAGAAAGAGAAGGTGACGCCAAAAGGCCAAGAAAAGGAGATAATTGGCCCAACAGCTATATAAGAAAATTGAGATATAGAATAATAAGAGCAGGAGACGAAAGTGCTGAACAAGTGAATGAAGTAACAAGTCAAAAAGGGACAAGAAAAACCCAGTGGAAAAAGATTACAAAAGTCCAAAAGGACAAAGAAAGTGAATGCAAAGTATAAGTCACCTGAGTGGCTGTATATTGCACTGACAGATTACAAAGAAGAAGAAAACACTCACGAGAACCAGAGACTAAGAAGTCGAATGGGAAAAGGTGAGATGCAACAAACTTGAAGTGGAGACTTATAGTGCTTCTGCCGGACATGACAATTTTACTGGATGTGACAAATCACCGGATGTGACAACGAAAGAATTCTGGAGAGAATTAAAAGAAAGTACCAAGCAAAGACTTTTTGAAAGCAGAGTGGCATCTAAGTCATTTCTGAGGTGTAGTGACACAATTTTCTGAAACTTAACAAATAGAAAAAGAAAAATGGAAAATACTAGGGATAGAAGAGATAAATGTGAGTTTATAAAAAGATGGTGCAAAATTTGCTGCTTTTGTACAGGGTTATTAATGACCATATGGATAGTTTTAGCAATCACAATTCCAATTAGTTTAGCTGTAATAGAAGCAAAGAATGATACTAAACCAGAAAAAGAAACTAATATAAAAGAACCAGTTATTTTAAGAAGTAGTGCAGAGTTACATAAGGATAAGTCAGTAACAGACTTTTCAAAAAATGTTTTTACAAAATTGTTGTACGAATATGTAGAGACAATGGATGTGAGAGATTGTTATGTTTGTATGCAGTTGCCTGCATCAGTGTCAGAAGGTGTGACTTATCATCACCTACCTCTAACTTATGGAATAACATGTAGTGTAATAGCAAGTTTATTTTATAAAACAGGTAGATTAGAATCTTATTATACTGACATAGATAAAATTTTTGCAAACATTCCAGTAGTACCAGAACTTAACAAAGTAAAACCAGCAAAAGTTTTAGGAGAATTCTTTCGGGAACATAGAAAATTTACGTTAGAAGAAATAGTTAGTAACAACCTTACCTGTGAGTTAAAGAAAGAAGAAATGTATTTTTAGAAATGGTTGAAGAAAGAAGAATGAAATTTCAAAAAGAAGTAATAAAAGAGGAAGGAAAACATCTATGGACGTTTGAGGAAGGAAATCATGAAGGGAAAAGGATAAATGCAGCAATGACATTAGATTGGCCGCAAACAGGAAAGTTGTGTATTAGGAGAAATAAGAAGTCTATGACAATTACTTTGTAGGTTCCAGTATCTGCCATGACAATTATCAAATTCTGGGAGGTTGGGGATTCAAAGGTGGAAAAGATCCAATATTTCCAGGTATATATTATATTTGTGGGAATAGAGCTTATTACAGGTTACCGGACCATTGGTATGGAACTTGCTATGTAGGCCTGGTCTTTCCAAAAATCTTTCATATGGACAGAGAAGAAAAGGGAACATACAAAATGATTAATAGCTTTACACGTAGAAAGAGGGAAAGTTTTTCAGAAATTGTAGGTGATATTTTTGGAGCATTAATACCAGCAGTGGGAATAT
This sequence comes from Calotriton arnoldi, assembly GCA_963921515.1. NCBI lineage: Eukaryota > Metazoa > Chordata > Amphibia > Caudata > Salamandridae > Calotriton > Calotriton arnoldi. Next base: position 410,657 of record CAWUFW010003746.1, on the reverse strand, counting down.
CTTTGAATGCATTTAAAATTCGGAAGTTATCCACAGTAGTAGATCGTTTGTCTACAGATACTGCGGGAGGGTTCTTAATGGTAAATACCGAAATGGTTGCCATGAGAGCTATGGTGATGCAAAATCGGCTTGCCCTTGATATTCTTTTGGCAAAAGAGGGTGGAGTCTGTGGAATGTTGAAAGTCCAACATTGTTGTACTTACATTCCTGATAAAAGTGAAAATATACAGAAGTATATTACAAATATTACAAATTTGCACAAAGAACTAGTTCCACTGGAGGTTGAAAATGTTTTGGGAAAACTTGGTAGAGGGTTTTCTTCAGTAGCAAATTGGTTGACCAGAATGAGTAGACTAATGATAGGGAAAGTTATAATAATAGCAACTGTAGTAATACTGTTAGCCATGGTGTTGAAAATAGTAATAACGTGTATAAAAAGAAAAGTAAAACAAAATAAGATAAAAAGAAATAACAGAATAATGAAAGAGAGAGAGAGAGAAATGGGTGAAATTGAGTTGGAGAAAATGAAAGAAAACATGTATAAGGAGACAAAAAGACAGGATGAAGAAGAAACAGATGTGTAAATAACAGAAGGCAAAGGATAAAAGACATGCTGCCTGAAAAGAAGTATAACTTGGGTTTTATGTGGTGATTTAAAAATCACCAAAGGGGGAGTTGATGGAGCAGGGAAAATAATTTTTTTTAACCCCTAACAAATTTTATAAATAATTAATAAAATGTTCGTTTAAATGAATTAATCAACACTGTATGTGTGGGAAAGGTAACATGCCAATGTGTGTGCTAAATAATCTATTAATGGATGTCCGTGTGTCTAATTATAACGTAAAAATAAATGCGTACTAATTTAAAATAAATGCATGTTTTTGTGCTTCATAGAAATAAAACGTGTCGTTGCAAAAACAATAGTGATGGTAAGTAAGGAACAGCTTAAATGTTGCTTTCTGCTAGGTAATAACTAATTGGGGTACGTAGATGACGGGAGGGAAACGAAAAGGCTATTTTTCTCTATTTTAATTATGTTTTGTTTGCCTCAAATTAGTGCTTCTAAAGTATAACCGAGTGGCGATATAAAATGGCCGCCAGTGGGAAGATGTGCGCAGGCGCAAGGGGACATGTGACACGGGATGAAGTCGGAGAAAACCTAACCTCGTGATGTTGCTGAGAGGCTAGGATGCGAGAAATGGTCAAGGCTGATGTGACCTAATTGAACTGATAGTGTGCCGTGGTGATCAGCAGAAGACCCGTGGGAAACCAGTTTAAGAGAAAGGACAATGACTGCGGAGTTCTCGAATGTATAGAAAGAAGTTACAAATGTACTGATCGAAGCGGATGGAAACATGTCTTGAGCATGTGGGAAAGGAAATGATCCAAGGACCATTGGATCCAAGAGAACTTGATTAAAAGAATGAATAAGATGACATGCATGGACCAATGAAAGAAAAGCGTGTTATTAATGTTGCAACAATTAGTTAGCAAAGTTAGAATTAGGGTATAAGAGGGCCTACTCTTAGTGGGAGGGGGTCAGTCGCAGTCACAGTCAGGAGCGGAGTTGGAGAGTCGTGTTGGTGTTGGTGGCTTCCAGTGCTGGGTGGTCCTGATCGATCCCTTACTGAGCGGGAGATGCTGAAAGACTGTTAGATGAGACGGGTTGCAGGTAGCTGATGCTGACGAGCTGAAGTTGCTGTTGCTGTCTTAATTTTCCAGTTGAGTATGAGAATCAGGTTATTTCTAATTCTTAAACTTAGGTTAGAAATCATTAGACTAAATTAGGAAGGTAGGCAGGTAATTAGGGTTTTGGCTTCATGACAAAAAATTTCCTTTCTGCAATAAATTGATTATGCTTAAAAAAATATTTGAATTTAAGAATGAATAATTGAATAAAGTTTAAATTCTTTCTCATGCTTTTAAAAATTATATAAAATGTAAGATTCTTTAAACCAAAATGACTTAGTGGTTATTTTCCTAAATGATTGTGACATCAGTAATTGGTTATTGTGATTCAGCTGGTCTTAATCACTATGAACTAATTTCTTACACGAATGATTCATCGACAAAACAATGAGCAGGAATATCTTAAGAAGTAACTAAAAGAAAGCGATAAGTTAAGGTAATAAGATATCCCGGCTCCTTCCAGCGGTACATAAATGGTGTTCTCCATTTAGTTCTCATGTTTCTCCTAGGAGTACAGAATTTCATAAAGGTGTAAAGGAAATCCAGGTGTGTGCGTGTGTGTTAGGCGATGTTTATGGGCCCCATCGTCATGTGGATGTGAGAAAATATAGTTTGCCCCTGGATGACCTATAAGTGACCTAGGAGGAGAATAGTTTTTATTGTACGCGCTGCATCACCAGGCAGGAGTTCCGTAGTCCCTGTCCGTCTACATCGGCGCCTGGCCACGCCCCCTCAAAGTTATGACTATGGAGGCGGACAAATGGGGCCTACTGAAATGCCTGACACAGATGCTACTCCCTTTTGTGGTTTTCACATGGGAAGTTAGCAAGGAGGACAGTACAATGTGCCAAGCTATCCCGTTGTTGCGTAGGCTGCTGACGCTCCGGCCCTGTCCTTGTCAACCACCCGCTAGGTGGGATGTTCTTTCTCAATCCTCGAAGGTTTGCCAGCAATGTAGCTACAGGATGAGCTCTGGCTCAGCCACCCGGCAATATTCAAAGGCCACGCACAATGATGATAGGAAGAAAAACCATATTAGAGCAGCTCTGATAAACACCCGCTCTTTGAGAAAACACCACCAGGATATTTTTGACCTGCTCTCAGATGACCGATTAGATCTTCTTTTTATTACCGAGACATGGCTGAATGAATCCTCGAACCCGGTAGTGCAGATGTCTATCCCAGAGGGTTTTAAGATTTCTCGTGCTGACCGTCAGACGGGTAGAGGGGGTGGTGTTGCAGTGGTCTACCGGGATACGTGGATGTTTAATCAGGAGGAGAGCGTTCTGTTGGGGGAGGGCGAATTCCTTGATTTTAGTATTAATATCTCACCTCGTTCCACATTAGGGGGAACCTTGGTTTATAGATCTCCTGGACCAACAGGGCCCTTTCTTAAAGCCATAGAAGATGTTATCATTCCCCGGGCCCTGAGGTTTGCCCAATATCTCTTTCTGGGAGACCTCAATCTCCATCTGGATCAGACGGATGTAGGGAAAACCCAGGAATTCTTGGATTCCCTAGATCTTGCTCAGCTCACCCAGTGGGTTAGTTCTCCCACCCACTGTGGGGGCCATATTCTTGACCCCATCTGTTCCAACTTTCCTATGGTAGTTGAAGATCCGCTCCCCGTGTCGGACCATTTTTTAGTTCACTTCTCCTGGCCCACTGAGGGTAGCTGCTGGATACCACAGGCTAGTGCCAGCCCGGCCGCTGCTAAAGTAGATCCCTTAGCCTTCGGCCAGGCTTTGGAGAAGCTGAGACCAGCTCTCCCCCCCAATATGGAGGGTGCCCTGGCCTGCTTCACCAGATGGATTACGCTGGCGATGGATAGTCTATCGCCCCCGTCGCGTCGCAGGTGGGTCAGGGAGTCACCGTCTAAGCCATGGTTCTCAGCCGAATTGAAATTACTTAAGCAGCAATGTAAGAAACTGGAACGCTGCTGGCGGAAGGACTATTGCTCATCAGCAAAGGCCAGGCTCAGAGAAGCTCAGAAAATGTATTACATTGCTATTAGCAAGGCTAAGGGTCTCTATTATGCTGACCGGATAGAGTCAGCCAATAGCAACTCTAGGGAAAGTTTCTCTATTGTGCAGAGCTTTATGGCGCCGAGGGCTGAGACAACAAAGCTCCCTGCCTCTAACACATGGTGTGAAAAATTTTCTAATTTTTTTATTGATAAGATTCGTACAATACAGACAACATTTAGAGGTCAAAGCCCACCTCTGGCGGGGGTGGTGCCCCCGGCTGCTCCTTCTGAGCCGTCTTTCATACTGGAGGCTTTTACACCTATTGACCTATCTGACTCACTTAAAATTCTGAAAGCTATGAAATCAGGTTCTCCTTCGGATCCTTGTAAGGCGAGGCTCTTGGCCTCTGTGGCAGAAACAGTTAATTTAGAAGTTAATACGCTCATTAGACTCTCCTTTCAGGAGGCGCTTGTCCCAGCAGTGTGGAAGCAGGCTAAGATCCTGCCACTCCTAAAGAAACCTTCACTAGACCCTCAGGATCCAGGGAGCTACCGCCCCATTTCCCTTCTCCCCACTGTATCTAAAATCTGTGAGAAAGCAGTTAATAAACAGCTCACTGATTTTATTGAAGGCTCAGGTTTACTCCATCCAGTTCAATCGGGTTTCAGAGCTGCATATAGCACTGAGTCCGTCCTGGTTGAAGTATCGGAAGCTATCCGAGGCTGTCTGGATGCCGGTGGAAGTGCTGCCTTGATATTGTTGGATCTGTCGGCAGCATTCGATACTGTCCCCCACTCGCTGCTTCTGTCTCGTTTGATGGAAATAGGTGTCACGGGATTGGCCTGGAGGTGGCTAAAATCCTTTCTGGAGGGGCGTACGCAACAGATCTGGATCCCTCCATTCTCTTCCCCGCCTCAAGGTGTTACCACAGGAGTGCCGCAAGGGTCCTCTTTGAGTCCCCTTCTTTTCAACATCTACGTCACTCCTCTGGTTCAGTTAGCGGAGGAGCTAGGAGCCAAGATCGTGGTGTACGCCGATGATACCCAACTAATGTTTACCTGGGACATATCGGAGTTTGACACTCTGAAGGTTAAGAACTGTCTGACAGCTGTCTTTCAGTGGCTCTCAGCGGCACAGCTCAAATGTAATGAAGAAAAGTCAGAGATTCTTCTTTACGGCAACTTTCCCATATAATTCAGAGATACTCTCTGGCCGGCCGGCTTTCCGCTACCTTTTTCTTCTGGTCAACCCGTCAAGAATCTGGGTGTTTGGTTTAACGAGAATTTGTCTTTCTCGTATCATATTAAAAAATTGGCCGGGAGCTGCTTTGGGATATTGAAGTCCCTCAGGAAATTTCTCCCCCTGCTCCCCAGGGCTGCAAGGGAAACAGTGACCAGGGCGTTGATTTTGTCCCGCCTTGATTACGCCAATGCTTTGTACATTGGCCTACCGGACTATTCCCTCAATAAGTTGCAGGTCGTCCAGAATGCAGCAGCCAGGCTTTTGTTTAACATCCCCATCAGAAGCAGCGTTAGACAACACCTGCGCACTCTGCACTGGCTGCCGGTCATTAAGCACGTTAAGTTCAAGGCCCTTGTGGTTGCCCATCGTGCTCTGCACGGATCAGGGCCAGCTTACCTAAGGAAGTGCTTTGGGTTCTATACCCCTACCAGAGATTTGAGGTCAGCATCTCAGCACCTTGCCCGGTTACCTCATGTCCGCCGTCAAAGAGTGGGGGGCAGATCTCTTGCATTTCGGGCGGCCACAGCCTGGAATTTGCTGCCCTACTCGTTGCGTAACACTCATGATCTTAGTCTTTTTAAAAAACAGCTCAAAACACTTCTGTTTTAATCTGCGATTTTCTTTTTAGCTGCACCTCAAGGTTCACGCCGGGACACTCCTAGGAGTATCTGTGCGCAATATAAACTTCAGTAACATAGCATAACATAACATAACATCTCCTACAGGACCAGGTAAAGAAGGTATCTGAAAGGTTCGCCCCCGCACGTGTGAATGAAAACACAGAAGCGCTTGCCTTGGTTGAGACTTTAATCCTTCGCTTGGCTTGTAATACAAGGCTGCAACATGACATCATCACGTCTAAAGGGTACATTTGTGCCACCCTACTTGATCCTCGGTACCAACAAATTCTGCTCACTTTCATTCCTTTTTCTGAAGGGGATGTTTTAAAGTACTAGAGGTGGATTGTAGAGCAAGCCAGAGACTTGGAAGAAGAATGGCTGGAACTTCAAGTCCCATTACACAGTTCTGGGGTTCCACCTTCAACTTCCAGAGAGGGCAGTCTTGTCTCACAGCAGCCAACAACTCCATCAGCCAGAACACCGGCAAAAACAGAAGGACCGGACCTAACCTCTGCATTGTATTATTGGTTTCAATTGGCATGGCTCAAGTCCAGTGCAGAGGCAATGGCAAAACAAGTGGCAGCACCAATGCCCATCCACAGGATTTTCCAGAAGTATCTGGAGGATCCAAAAGAGGTCTATGTGGATCAAAATCCATTGGTGTATTGGTATGGCAAGATGCACCAATGGCCAGAGATCAGCAGGCTGGCAATAAAGTATCTTGCCTGTCCTTTCACCAGTGTGTCTGCTGAGCATGTGTTCAGTGCAGCTGGTGCAGTTGTTACAATGAGAAGGATTAGTCTCTCACCTCAAAATGTGGAGAGAATGACTATGATCAAAATGGACTAACATTTTAAACCACACAATTAAACCGTTCCTGAAACAGCAGCACCAGAGGAGGAGGAGGGTGATTGGTTCAAAATATAATCAAATATGTTAGATGATCAGCTGGTGAACCACCTGAGTTTGAGGACGAACTCTACTTCCCAGACTAAGTATGCCAGTGCCCCTATAGAACTTTTAAATTATTTCTCGCTGAACTTCCATCTTCGCAAAAAAATTAAAGAAATAACAAGTGGAACATTATTATTTTTGTGTTCAGATTTATGCTGCCCCATCAGTATTTTAGTCACATACATTGCCAGATTGCAGTTGGACCCGTGTGCTTTGAAGAAGCCTCCACAATTCCTTCATAACACTGGGGACAAAGCTTGCCCCCCTCGCATGCCTATTGCCTATCCCTTTTTGCATCACTTAGCACTAGAAGATCTGCCCAGAAGATCATTATTATTTACACAACTGCCTGCCAATACCAAATTGCAATGTGTTGCCTGCATCAAAGATGAATACATAATACCTAAACTACCTGTGCTTGGATGGGAAGAGGTAACTACATCCATTGCAACAGTGAGTGAGTGATTGTGTCAGTGATAATGATGATTGATGATTCATGTGGTGGCAGACAGTGAGGGAGGGTGTTGAACTGTAATGTGGGAACTTGCCTGAGATACTTGATTTGCAATGTTTGGGGCCTGAGTGATGATCGATCATTATTTCCCTGGAGCTGATTGGCGTTCACAAACGTACTTAGCGAAAATTATTTAACCTGTATGGTCCACTCCTATGATCCTTCTGTTTTTTTCATCATCTTGGATGGCTGCCCCAGACAGTTGTTTGATTTACAAGACTGCCAAATTCTAATCTATTGCTTGCATTAAAGGGGAGACAGTGTACCTACCACAGTGCTTGGATTGGAACAGGTAAACCTTGCACCACTAAGTGATCAGATTTTTGAGTGACTGGGAGTGATGATTGATGTGGAGGCTGACAGTGATGGAGGGTGTGTTGAACTGTAATGCAGGAAATTTGTTGAGATGATTATTGATTTGCAATGTTTGGGGCCTGAGTGATGGGTGATCATTTTTTTCCCTGGAGGTGACCAGCACTTTCACACTTAGCCAGATTTAATTGCAGGGTCCTCTTCTTTTTCTGGTTCTTCAGAGACCAGAACAGTCACTTAAGTTAACAAAAAAAACCTATGCAAAATACTGCAATTCTGCTTCCCTACTTCTTCTTCAACAGCAGTGTACTACACATCTATCTTGCTCGGGTTATGATGATGACTGATCTGGGACGGAGTTACTCAGAGTCAGGACTCAGGAGGAGGATAGAAGAACTCAGGGCAGGAGCTGCGGGATTACCTCATCAATATCTATAAGCAAGACGTTGTCAACTTCAGTTCAAAGGTAAACCAAGAGTCTGAGGCCTAGTACTCAGCTATGTGGAATAGAGAGAGGTGCATTTGTGAAATGCTGCTGTGTGTGTGTGTTTTGGACTTGTGGCAAAAGTGAAACTCTGCGTCCCCCTCTTGATTTTTTTTGCTCTGAGTCTTCTTGATACACTCCTCATGAAGCTTACCTTCCGTCTGTCCTTCTCCTTGACTGAAAAATACAGTTTCCCGTTTGCAATCTACAGGCCTTCTTTGAGTCTCCTGCATGAATGAAAGAACAAAAGCTGAGCTCAACAACACTCCTGCTTACCTACCAGACCATTCTAGACAGGCACCAAAGAGTGGACATCCCACGAGGAGAATGCAGATTCACCACCTAATTTTGCAATAAAGTACAATTTTTCTTTTAACAATCATATTTGGAAATCTGGGTGGGTAGGTTACCTCTCCAACCTATAAGATAGAACATTTAGATATCTGATAACTTGGGTCTTGGGGGCAGAAGGACTGTTTGCAGTGCATCTATCTGTACTCTGTCATACTCCTTCCTTTGTTTCCTTCCTCAACAGATTGATGACGAATGATGTGCTGCTAATTGCCCAGATGAATGCTGTCCGTGTAGTCTTTGTCTTTGTCAAACCTTTCCCCAAATCCCCCTTCCCATCCATTCATCAAAACCCTAACCCTCTTCCCTAGGGCTGTGAGATTTATTGAGGTGTGGCTTAATTTACACCATCAATGGATCACACACTTAGTGGGGCGGATGTGCTCAAAGCAACACCATCTTACTGCAGGATTTTCTAAGAAAAAGCCCACACTGGCCCCATTTACCCACCCGCGCATGAAAAGTTATCCTTATTTTAGATATAGAATGAAGAACATCAGTTGTCAGCATCATCATTCAGGCCTTGTGTAGCACAACCGTAAATGCCTAACCTAAGCTTGTCTACTCCAGACTTTGAGTCAATTTTTTATAACGAGGATTTTGTAAATAATACTACTAGCTCTCCTTTAGCCAAAACGTACCAGCATTGCTAATTTTTTGTATTTTAGCACTATCAGGCATTCTCATTGTGTCATCATGTAGTACTCAGGTGTCAATTCTATGTAAAGCAATGATAAAATATAACCCACTAACTCAGTCTTTTTATTTCCATTTAGTTGCCTACGATGGAAAATCAATCATTCAGATTATTCCTACAGTTGGACCTCACCTGGTTGGAACTAGAAGTGGCACCTCTCTTGTGAAGTGGTGATGCCTTCTCTGTTATTGCTTCATCTATATTTAGGTAAGACAACTAGTATAGAGTAAACCAAACGAGTTAACTTAGTAAGTAAGTACCTAACTGCACTATTGTTTATCTAGGTTGTTGTAGACAATATAGGCCATCATGGCAGCATCCCCCCCTAATGGTTAAGATAGTTAGAGAAGTATAATTCTATAACTAAGTGCTACACTCTCTCTTACAAGCACATAAACAGGCTGCGTAAAAGCTAAAGGCCGTAGTACAAAGTAAAAGTAAAAGAAACTACTTCAGGCATAAATTTAGATGAAATAAAATAGTTTCCCCCTTTATTTTTTTTACAAAGTAACCCACCCTCTCCACCCACACAACATGCCTACCCCGCTCCCCCAAAAAAACTGACCCAAGTCCCAAAAGCCAAAATGTCCAAAGAGAGCCACTCCCAACTCCCTTCTCACTCTCTCCACTAAGCCCCAACAAACAAGTCCATCCAACCAAAACAATTTATTTTTAAAAGTGATAGAAGAGGGCATTGTGGATGTCAGTCCGGAGCTGGTCCAGGCTCTGCTCCATTGTGGTGAGCCGGTGCTCGATGGAGTCCATCCGCTGCAGGATGTGGCACAGCAATTGTCTGGTGGTGTTGTCTGTGTTGGAGTGGGTGGCAGCAGTTGATGTAAGCTGGCGGTGACGCCGGCGATGGGCTGGCCGGGAGGCTGGAGGCTGAGGGGGACCGTCTGCACTTAGGCCCGACTGAGAGACGTTTATTACCTCCTCCTCCTCTTTCAGGACCACCAGCTGCCAGTACTCTTGCTGGATATGCTCCAGCCTCTGCTGCCGCAAACAGGCTGCTAGGTCCAGCCTGTTGGGTGGTCCGGCTGGACCAGCAGGAGCAGCAGAAGCAGCTATATTGAGAAAAACAAAAAAGACAAATTGTAAATAATGCTCTGTGCAAACAATTTATTAAATTACTGGATGGCACAGTAGCAGTACATTGCTGGTCCTCTAGGGCCATTGAAATTAGATGTGATTATGATTAGGAGAGTCACAAGGCCAATTTTATGTTTTACCCACACATGCCTTGCATAAAAAGCTCTGAATGCATGGCAGAAAATTACTAAAAGGCAGAATAACACAGGATAAAAAAACTGTGATTTGATTATTTTTTCTTCTAAAGGCTTTTCGAGTAACAATAAACAGACACTTTGAGTTGAAAAATAAATTACCTCTTATTAATGAGTACGGCATTATGCACTATATGGAGTACAAGTTGTGTGTTGCGCTAAAATAATGAAGCCATGCTCATTGCTAGCCAGCGCATTTGGGCAGTTTGCTACTGTCTGCAGCTGGCGCAGCTGTAGTTGACAATTATCTATTTTGAATTCCAATGGCCCTGTTCTTCTCCAAATGCATTTCTCTTTCTACCCTTACTACAAAGAGACAGATGATAATAAATAAGATACTACATCACACTCCTCATGTATAAAATGTGGATATTAATGTTATCCTGTCTGCCATAAGTAGATGTTGGGGGAAATTAATCTGATGGACTGCACTACAGGGAAAGGAACAGGCTATATAAATTGTATTTGGCATATTTGTCACTTTACTCTGTGGCCTCGCCCACCACCATATATTGCCAACAAATTAGTTCACTGGGCAGTAAGCAAAGAAAGGAAATTTGATTTACTCTACTGCAGGGGCTATGGTACAGGGATTAGACAGGTAGAGTAGAGCTTTTTTGATATAGAATAGAGGGGCCACTACACTGATCATCGATTCATCATCTTTGACTTATTCAGTCACTGTACAAGTTGAAAGGGAAAAATCTGAACAGGTGTAAAATAAATCTGTTATAGGAAACCATGGAATATATTCTGGAATCACTTCACATGGTTACACAATGAAATGTGGCACATGCCAAAAATGGATTTTCCAATTTGGTAGGCTGAGACAGAAGAATTTAGGAAAAAATAAAGGAGCGAAGTACTAACACGTGACTAAGTGGGCAAAGGGAAAAAACACACCTTGTGTGTTTGGCTTGCAATGCATTGAAAACATTGCAAATCATGCAATAACAGAAGCAGAGCAGACGCACATTGCACAGCCAACACTGCAGTCAAGAATTGACCCATACTACACTTCAGTCATAGGTGGCAAAAAAATGCCATAGGCTGGGAAAAGGGGTGATGTACGATTGGTGGGATACAGCTGGCTCACTTAACAAACACAGCGAGTCAAGGAAGTAGAACAAAAAATAAAAATACCCCCACTTTGAACAATAGCTTTGATAAGTAAGCAAAGTAGATGAGCAGCATGCTCCTCATGAGAAGAGCTGCCTTGCTTAATCATCCAAACAATCCAAATATTCATTCATCCTTTCATTCTTCTAATTCACCCATAGCTGTCATGATTAAGCTTTACTTTCTCTCATCCAGACTTTCACCAAAGTTTCCAATCCATTTTCCATCCATTCAATTATCCACCCTTTCTTCTAACCATCCTATTGCCCATTCATCCATTTTTAGTTTTTCACTTATATACCATTTCCTTTCTTTTAACCTTCTGTTCTTTCACATTTCCCTAAAGCCATGGGCACTCATTATGTGAGCTTTTGGTGAGTTGCAGATAAAGAGGCCATTATCTCAACCGCCGCTGCATCTCGTAAAGCTGTGAGGGGATTGACGGTCACGTGTTGAGTTGATGATGCCCTGGTACTAGCTAGTGAGTATAGTAATTGCAAGAAAATATGTGACTTACTACTGCCCGTACCTGCTGCCACTTTTCTCCCTCCAACTAACTTGTCTGCATCTTCTCTTGCAGCGGCAGTAGAGCCGGCATCAACTGGTGTTCTGTGTGGCTAGAATAAAACATTATAAATATTTTAGATGCCAGATACACCATCACAAAAACAACTGCAATACAGCACTACAGTTCAGTTAGTACTGCAGTATCTTCTAACAAGAATATCACTCTGGGCATTTGATTGGTTGATAAAAGTTAGACAAGCCAGGGGTGGAATAATGGTCAATAAAAAACATATGGTGTCGGCTGGCAAATGCAATTGGAGTGAGACCTCATACTTTTTTCCAACCATACTACACTTTCATGGGAAACTGCTTGAATACTGTAACTATAAATGAACAACACAGCAGCACACTACATGAAAGGGAGTCCATGATGACGATGGCCACTCTCTTGTAAATTCAACTGTGTTAGAGCTTGAGCAGGAAAAAGAAAGCCTTCTGAACAAACATACATGGTGAATTCTATCTATAAAACTAGCTTACTTGGGCCTGCAATCTTCACGATAGACAGCACCAACATTCCAATACCCCAAGATTCTACCTTAAGGCCACAACAATCATAAAATCCAAAATTAGGGAAATAATAATAAAAAATAATAGGACTTACTGGGGTCAGCAGAGCCCTTGGCAGTGGCGCTGGTGGTAGGCGCCGGCTGACCAGCTACTCCCAGACCTATGTCCTAAACGTGCCTCTTCTTGCCCTTGGGTGCAGATGTAAGAAATGAAGAAGAAAAAAAATAGATTCGTGATTCAGTTAATAATCGTCACAATTATTTTAGGACAAGCAAGCACAGTCAGGTTGTACTTCTCTTTAACAGATCGCCTAGAGTACTACTAGTTTCGACTTGATTCTATCGACTATCGTTGAGTTATCCATACTAATCCTGAAATCCCTATTCCAAGTGTCCTTAACTAAAACTATATTTGGAACTGATGCATTGCAGTGAATGATCTTTGATTCTATTCCCATTTCTCAACCCCCTTGATGGGTCAACTAAGTCTCCCTTTTTTGCAATGCATAGATGCATACTACACATTGCTATAAAATAAATAACTTGGAACTGTATGAGCTACCTAAACAAAGTCACCACATGGTGCCGTTCGCACGAGATTTAGAATGCAAGAAAGCACTTGAGAACCGCGTGGTGCCATTCACGGGCGATTTGGAATGCGAGGACACACTCCACATTCCCCTCGCAATGCAAAGTGGTGCATCAGCAAACTCCACCGGCTAGCGAAACTCTGCGTAGCGCAGAGTTTTTTTGCGTCTTCGTGGACTTCCGCATAAGGAGCGCAACTCCGCAAACTCCGCCCAGGTCTAATATAGACCAAAAACAAAAAAGGTGCTACAATACACACATGTCTGACGCCTCTCAGTGACTTTATTTGAGATGATAATTCTCCTTGTGGACCATATCGGATTTAAACTTTAAGGTCATGGTGTAAGCGTTGAATTAGGGTGAGCAGATTTGGTTCCACCCCCACTTTCTGCATACCCTCCCATAATTTGTCCCTCTTATCTAAATCAAAAGTGCTTGACAGGTCGATGAACGCCATGTGAATGGCCTCCCCTTTTGCCCTCACGTACTTGCTGGTAATCAGATTTAAATGTAATGTTTGTTCAAAAGTCCCTATACCGGGCCTGAACCCATACGTGGTTAAATCCTTGTTCTCTTCTGCCCATGTCTCAAGTCAGGTAAGGATCACCCATCCCAGGATTTTTGCTGCTGTGTCAATTAACCCCTTGACCGCGATCGGAATTCCGCTCGTGTGCTGGACATTCCGATCGCGGGTGTGGTCGTGACGAGCTCAGCTCGTCATGCGCACAGCGCTACAGCGCAGCATGACGAGCTGAGCTCGTCACGCGCATCGAAGGGGTTAAGGAAATTTGACTATAACAAGCTGGGCATAGTTTGTCTCCCTTTCTGAAAATGGGGACAACGGTGGCCGATCTCCATGACACAGAGATTTCCCCCACCACGGTGCTTCTTAAGGCATTTGTTAGTACTGAACATCATAAATCAGTATTTGATTTAAAAATGTCAACGGGGACCCCATCCGGGCCTGGCGCTTCTCCAGTGGCAGATTTATGTATTCCGTAAAGTACCTCTGCAATCTCAATAGAGGTTTCAAGGGTTGCTGGGCCTGAATCTGACCAAAATAAGCAATTTAAATCCCCATTTTGAAGTGGCTCACTTTCAGTAGGTTGAAATACGCCCATGAAATGGGTCACCCACTGGGCCTTCCAGGATTGTAACTTTCAAGTTAGGTGTGTCGCGATCAGAGACGAAAGGATGATTTATAATGTCCAAGAACCTATCACTATCCCTTAATGATGAGTCCAGGGCCAACTCTTCCCATGCCTCATCCCTTGTTGCCCTCTCCCTTTCCCCACAGCAGTCTGGTACTCTTGCCTAGCCGTTTTGACATATGAGGGATTATGTGGTGAAATGTTAAGTACAGTCTTTAAACATCTATGAGCCAAAGAACAGGCGGCATTAAACCATTGATGTGTAACGACCTCAGAAAGGGGTCTATGAGTAACCAAACTGGCTGAAAGTGTGAGTGGAGTTTTCATCCAGGCATGCAGTAATACATTCCATTTTATCATGGACAATTTTCTGAGTGAAGCTGAGAGGATCTGCTTTTGCTCATTTAATCCACAGTCCTTTATTCTTATTGAGACCCATATTACACTCCTTGGCTGCAGGATTTTTATGGATTTTATCTCCAAGGTAAAGCATACAGGGTATGGTCAGTAAGGCAATTAACCAACATTTTATGATTCAAAACTAGGGGCACAGCAACCTCAGATCTTAGTATGAAATCTATAATGATCCCTGTCCTCTCCGCATAAATGTTGGAATCTGCTCAATGTTATTTAACTGGATCTCACTAAAAATTTTTTAGTCATGTTTCAAAACTAGCCTGTTCAGACTGTCCTCCAGCCTAGTGTATCTAAAATGTACACTGTCCTCACTTTCATCTTTCATCCGCTAAAACACTACATACACGATTATCTCCTATAGGACACAGGGCAATATTAAAATTCCCCAACCATATTAGGATTACATTTTTATTCAAGTGGGTGAAAAAACATCTAGGAATTCATCTAAATCACTAATTTCCTTATAGGCTTCATGATTAAGAAATTTATTGTAAAAACGTATCAACAAAATATCGTATTCTTTTATCAGCGAGATCATTGATACCAAAAACTGTGGTGAAGACCATTTTGGGACAACATGTACATGAGTGATTTACACAGAAACAAAAGTGGCAAGATCTCATCTCCTCAAGACCTTCCTGCTGGAAAAGCAAGTGCTGGTTGGAATGAGGAGGTAAAACCATCTATGTGAAAGGGGTCAAGCATCCAGGTTTCTTGGGCACAGAAGATGTTAAAGGACACAACCATCTTTTGCCAGTCTAGATTCATTAGCTTGTGACGAGTGCCTGCAATTTTCCAAGTAGCCACTGTCACCCCCTCCTGATAGGATTTAAAATTTCTCGTTGACTTGGCTTCCAATTCTGAGCTCCCCATACTATGAGCATGTGAGGCTTCACCCTTCGTGGCTTGTGAATCTGATGTTTGTGTAGGGTCATGTTGAACCAAGTGCTGGGAGAATGGACTTTTCTCAGATTGCTTGGTAACCCCTAGGTTTAAAGAATCTAAAAAGTATGGAGTAATCACACCAGGGCTTCCAGTCCTCAGAAGTAGCCCTGCAGTCAGCAGAACATGAGGTGTGATCATACTCACTTGGAAAATGTCAATGATTGTCTTCCAAACCAACAAAGGGCGAAAATCTGTTTCTCGTTGTGACTTGAAATATTTTTTTTTGTGGCCACTCATTTCCTCAATATGTAGGGGGTTGGTTGTAGGTTTCCTGTTGGATAGGTGGGATTAGGTGATTATAAAAGAATCACAGAGGCATGATTGTTAGTGGACTTGACATTTCCATGCCTGACCTAGCAAAAGTCAGGATTTCGCTCACTGTCTGTGGGTTTCTAAAATGTATTATAACGCAATCACCTGGGAATTGTTTTTCCTTAGGGCCTGTGAACCCCACCCATCTTACAAGAATGATTTCATTTATAAAGTCCCACCGAGTATTGACATTGTTTTTCAGCCAATGTGCCACCTTGTTTCTCAGGGTTTAAAAAGGTTCAGTTGTACCGCCTTGTAGGGGGGTACATTGCCCAGTACCACTACTTAGGGGCTGGTGGCTGTTGGAAGGTTAATCACCGGGAGAGATGCTAGACTACTTGAGCCACTATTGAGATTCTTCTTTGTTGGTAACAGGGCGGGGGAGGTTCACTATTTGCATTCAGCATGTTTGAAGCTGCCCTCACAGTTGGCCAATATGGAGGAGTGTTTATTTTACTGTTGCGTTCGTACTGCCCCTCCTCCCTAAACATGCCGAGAATAGCACCTGGATCTTTTTTTCTTTTCTGGTGCCAGTGATGCAGGCTACATCTTGAGAGAAGAAGGTTATAGACTCAATGTGCGCCTCATTGTGGCAGTCACTAAATGCTCCTGCCTTGGTGTCTCGACCTGACTCTGAGTCTTGTGCCAATGCGATGATGCAGATGTGGGCAATACTACTGTACTGGTGGCAAGAGGGCTGATTTGCAGAACGAAAATGTCACCCTCTTCTTCACCTTTACCTTCCACCTTGATCAGAGCATATTCAGATTCCCTGCTCTCACCACCTTCACCAACAACACTTGCAGTTTTTTTGCTAAGGTGCGTCTCCCAGCATATTGTGTGGTGTTTTCTCAAATGGGTTATTTGGCATCTGGTACCATAGTTTGTACCAAGCTCACCTTGACTAACACTTGCGTTGCAAAGGGAGCATGTGTCAATGTTCGCCTCCTGCTTGCTAACAGGAAAGAATTCCCAAACTGGGGATGTCCACTTTCTGACACTGGTGCCACTGCCAATGTCTGAAGAAGTGGCAGTAGGTGGGTGTTTCGACATTTGCCTCTGCAGTGTCTACTTCTACTGAGGTGGATGTGGATGCAGGTCGCAGGGGCCTTGCAAATATTGAAGCTGGAAGTGGATGGTATTTGTTCCACATCCTTCAGAGCAGGTTGAAATGGGGTAACATCGGTCTTCTCTGGGGCTTGGCTAACATCCATGATGACTGGGTTTATGTCATCTCCACTTCTTGATCCATAACTCTAAGGTTTTCAAGAACCTTCCTTTTCCCTTGCATCTCCTGGCGTGTCTCAGACTGAGACGGGATCCAAGTGGAGTCTTGATCATCAGAAGAGGGGCTTGGAGAAGAAAATGGTGGAGTCCCTTTTATTTTCTTGTTGGAGATCTTGAAGACAATGAATCTTCTGAAAGAGGGGCTTCATCTACATTCCCAGCATGAAGCTCAATCTCCTGAAGTGTTCCTACTTCGGGAGGACCTACTATTGCTGGCTGCTGCTGTTGTTGTCCACTTAGCTGAGCTTCTGGCAATAATTGGGTACTATTTTGTGAAAGAGATGACTCCAATTCAGCATCACTGCTCGTTGACATTGCCGTGATAACAGTGGCTGCCTCTGTGCCAGACATGGACTTGGGCCTAGGTTTGAGTGGAGCCACTGATTTGGGAGTGCTGCTCCCAGTTTGCTCGATGGAGGCCGATATGGCAGGCACACGATGTTGCCCAAAAAAGGTCTAGGGCGACATACCAGTGGTTGTAAGCTCCTTATCATTGCCCACTTTCTTGGTAGCACCGTTCTTTGGGGCTATCTTGATACTATCAGATGGCAGTGGCATTTGGTGTCACAAACTGAAGAGATGTGAGTACTGACATCACGTCCACATGCCTTCTGTCTGGCAGTATTGTGGGTGATGTCTCTTATCTTGTGCGCTTAAAAGTAAACAAACAAGAAAAATATTAGTGAAAAATGGCATTGTTGCAGTTTGCATTAGTAGTATAAACAATATAATTTAGTGTGGTTTCTTAGGTTATAAACAGTTAACAACAATACAGGGGCATATTCCCAAGGACTTATCGGCGAGTTAGCGGCACTTTATCGCAGCCAAAGTGGCGATATATTCATCGCCCTAGTCACAAGCTGGTGCTAACAGCCGATACCGCCAGTTTTCCCGCGACATCAGCCGCAAAAAACATCGCCACGGATGACACCGGCAACTAACGCTAATGAGATGCAGAGTAGGCGTTCCTGTGCAAAAAGCTGTGAAAACACCACTTCGCAACATTCACAACGACCAGCCAGATCGGCGATAAGATCACAAAACATGCGATAAGGCGCGTTAGCAGCAGGGAATTAACACCTGCTCTTTCCTGGTATTAAGTCGGACGCTAACCTGCACCAGAAATGGGAGCCCAGCCCACAGCCACACTAGAAGAACAACAGATGCCATGGAGCTACTGATCACGCAGCCGGACACCCAAGAGGGCCACAACACCCACCGCCCCCCCCCCCCATGACCCCCTCCCCGGGGCCCAACACCGGACAAAGATAATTTACATCAACTTTACGAAATCATGAACAAAACAATTCGCCTGATGTCGCACAAGTACAACAATCAATATTCATGTGTGGTCAGAAAAAGGAGAATCATTCATTCATCTTTGAATTTCCAAACAAATTATTTCATTCAAATGTAACTCAAAACAACTATTTGGAAGAGTCATGGCGGGTCTTCTCCGGAAAATCTGTAAGACACAGCCTGCAAGACAAAATACAAGACAAGAAGGTGTGTCATGCGCTCATCAAAGGACAGAGAGAGAGAGAAAGAGAGAGAGAGAGAAAGAAAGAGAGAGAGAGAGAGAGAGAGAGAGAGTGAAAGAGAGGGAGAGAGAGTGAGAGAGTGAAAGAGAGGGAGAGAGAGAAAGGGGGAGAGAGGGAGAAGGAGAGAGAGAGTAACAGAGGAAGAGAGAGAGACAGTGAAAGGAAGAGAGGGAGAGGGAGAGAGAGTGCTGCCCCTGCGCACCCAGGTCTCACTACTCACCTGCTGCCACCGGTGTGTCTCCAACCACGTGCCGGAATACACTGCAGTCCACCAGGTCCCTTATCTGAAACAGAGTCCATATTTATGAATGGCAGAGTTCATATCATTGCACACGCCATCATCGCTTGGCTGCCCCTGCGCACACAGGCTGCTGCACCCCAGCCCCTCCTGCCGCCCAGCGGTGTTTGCCCGCCCCTGCGCACCCAGGCCTCACTGCTCACCTTCCGCCACCAGCGTGTCTCCAAGAGGGCCCACCACGCGCCGGTGCAAGCTCCAAGCCCGGGGTCCGCGACCTTGGCAGCCTCCACATCATGCAGCCCCGCACCGCGGGCCACTAGGTCACACACGTGATTCTGGGTCTTGATTTCGCAATGGCAGAGATCATATCAGTGCACACGGCATCATCGCAGGCTGCACACCCGCTCAGCACTATAGGTGCCACTAACTCTGTGAACTGCAAGGCAATGCCACGTGGCGGTAGGCCCGCGCTGCCCACTGGCTCAGGCCCACACTGCGGTCCAGCAGGGCTCACACAAATCCTTGCCAGTCTGGACCGCCAGGACGGCGCATCATCGCAGGCTGCACACCTGCTCAGCACCTAAGGTGCCCCTACCTCCGTGCACCGAAAATCACCGTCCCATGGCGGTAGGCCCGTGCCGGCAGCAGTGTTTCCGGTGCCACCAACTCTGTGCAACGTAAGTCATGGACCCTTTCTGATTGAGTCTCATGATATGCCAAGCGGACGCAGCCATGTCACCTCCGGCAGTGGGGAAGAACTGGGACACGTAGCGTTGTCGTCCGAGTGGGCTGGCTCGGCGTACGCCAGGCCAGCGTAGGGGTGTGAACAATTATCCCTGGGCTCTGGGCGTGGTTCATTTCTGGGCTGGACAGGAAATCAACTGATGCGTGTGTCTCTGTTGCAGTGTCTGCGCCACACGGCCCGCAATCGACAATGTTGCAATGTTGCATGCACCCGGAGGGCGGCCGCGCACGAAGGGATTGTACAAGGAGCGCAAGGCCGCTCGGGCTCTTGGCTCATGCACGCCAACTGTTGTGTGTGTATCGCTATTGGTGCCCCATAAGCCTAAGGCCTAGCCTCAATTGCAGCGCGAAAGCCACATCACATTTCCAAAATGCAAGCAGTAGTCAGACTAACATTAGGGATGAAAGCTCCTTTGTCTCAATACATGAGGCGGAAGGACACCTGCACCTCCAACCTTGGTCTTGCATGCGGCAGGCACCCCCTGAGAGAGATACCATAGCAGATGATGACGACTCCCACACTACGCACAGCACTAATGAAAGACCAACGTATCCACACCCCACACACAGAAGTCCTTGCTCGAGGTACTCTTGCATGGAATGCCCTTGACACTTACGTACACAACAACCCATACGTCCAAACGTTGCACACACATACGGCTCATTTCCCCGAGCTGTGGCATATCATCCACATAACTGCCGCAGGTCAGAAGAGTGCCGGTTCTACGAGAGCCACCAACGCAATGGCAGAACATCCCGGGCACATGCACAACCCCTGTCACGTGGAACTGTACCGTGCACGTATGCTGCATTTGTTGGGGGCACTGCCACTGGCAGTGTTGCGCATCAGTTACCGTCTGAGCTTCCGTCTTGCTTACGTCACCTGCGCCCAGCCCTGGTTCCACTGTCGGTCATGCATATTCGAGTGGCCCATGGATGTCTGCCTATCCAACATAACGGTAGCTGAACTGGATTATGACTTGTGTGTGGGTCCCCTGTTGGCCCACGACCAGGAGTGTAACTGTGATGCCCATTCATGGGATGCCTTGATATTTGGTGTATGTGCTGGCAGTTGGGCATGGGAGATTGCACAAGTCCACGTTTGCAGTGACCACTTCGAAGTGCTCCCCTATTGGGCTGTGTTGCGGATTGGTGAAACAGCGTGGACGGAGCACATCTTCCGGACCAGTTAATGGATTGGCTCGCCCTCGTGCTCGTTAAAGCCAACAACGACGTACTCTTGGAACTGATTGGCCAGGAAGCTGCGCTCGCATTCATGGGGGAGTAACTACGTTCCTGCATCCTCAACTGCTTGTAACCCAGAGCACAGGCCCCAACACCTTGTTGCATCTTGGAGAAATAGTCACGTATCCCACCACAACAGTGGACATGGCTGCATTCGCCTGGACTCAGAATGCATGTGCGTGCACCTATGCGTGTTGACACACACCTGTGCAAGGTGAGGCAGTCCCATGGGCGGAGCTGCACAGTGTGGCTTGGCAAGGTTCCTAAATCTGACATACTGCTGGAGGGAGAGTACACACATGGCAATGTAGTACTACATGCGACCTTGTTGGACCCTTTCACCTGCTCACTGTCAGCAGAGCAGACATTCTGCGCAGTCCGGTGGTACAGCACTATGCAGATCCCATGGGCTGTGAGTCATGTCCCCTGACACGGGGCAATGAGCATACGCCAAATATCACATGACTCGTCCAGCAAGGCAAGGTGGGCTGAGACCGTTGCCATCCGTCATGATTGATGTTCATTTTTGCCTCCCCATTTCTTGCACCTCTACATGTTCCCATGCTGCCTGTTAGTGTCTGAAGCATTGGTCTGCATGTTGTGGCCCTTGTCTTGCCCGTACTGACACGCACATGCTAATGAAGTCTACGCCACTTCACTAGTGTTCAACTGTGATGAGTGTTGATTAGAATGACAAATCGTGTGCCTCAATGAGCATTGTCCGTACACAGGGAGGGACTGACTGACGCATTTCACTTAGGGGTGAGTCCCTATTGCCAGCTCTACCTCTGTGAGCCAGACATTGTGGTTGGGATAGTTGCTGGTGGACCTGTGCTCTTACGTGTCTTCAGCAATGCGAGTATGGTGTCCAACTTCTTACCATGTGGATCTATGTGATCCATCAAAACAGGCTGTGTCCACACAGTTGAGTGTGAGTAGGTATGCGAAGAGATGTCCTGTTGTCACATGTGATGGGGGACACTACTTTAGGCCTGCTACAGAATTAGACATTTTTACACACAGCCCCACTTAATATATGGACGTGGGGCTACGTTGGGGGGTTGAGAGATTGTTGTTCAGGAGCAATGAGGCCACAGCGAGTTCACACCTTCACAGTCATCTAATTGGCCATGTGGGTCAGGGTCAAACATGCGCATTGATGTCATTTCCCAGGGTGTACCTTTTTGTGCAATCATTGTCCCTACATTCATCCATACTTTTATACTTGGTTGGACATAGACATGACACATCTGTGTGATTTGGAATGTTTCATTCACATTCTGTGGAGTGTCAGAGCTGGAGCAGTACATGGCCATGCAAACCCCACATTACATGGTTGCCCAGTGGAGGGCCAACCAGAGTCCTTTGGGGAATGACAATTTAATCGGAAGAGGAAGAGTTCAGTCCGCAGCCTGATTGCTGTGTCATTGGTAACCAGAGCAGATATGGCAGTCCATGTCGGGGTCCAGGTGAATGTCGTAGAGTGTTTCGGGGGACAGTGGAAGGTGTTGTTCCCGGGCATGATGCAGAGGGCTGAACTAAGCAGGAACAGGCCATATGGCGGGGATGTATGCTACAACCTCCTTTCTCATACAGAGTCATTGCCATCCACATCTTAGTCCTCTGATATGTCTTCTGTGTCAGGTGTGTCAGGTGTGTGTGGTGGTGTTATGGCTGCATCACTGTGTGCCACTGACACATCAGGGGCAGAGGTGGTATGGCTGCATCACTGTGTGGCGGATGTGTGTGTCGAAGTTCCTGCAGCAGTCATATGGGACAGGCTCTGTGGCAGCAATGGCAAGATGAGGTTCTGCCGGGCATGGGAGATCCCAGCTACATCTCGCTGGTGTACAGCCGTGGCAGCCATCCTTCCAGCCTGCATCCGCTCCATGTTCTCCATTGTCCTCCACATCTGTGCCATCTCTGTGCTGTCATCGCTGGAGCCTGTCTGACTGGACAGTTCTTGTATCCGAGTAATGGCTCCAGCGAGGTCAGCCAAGGATTGTTGTAGAGCATGGAACTGACTGTGGGTGTCTGTTAGGGACTGTAAGTGGTCCCTGATGGGACTCACACACCCACGTATGGCATCAAGTTTGTCTGCCATGAGGTCAAAACCCACCCGCACCTGTTCAGCCAGCCCCCTCTGGCAGTCTAACAAACGGCATTGGAATGCCATGTGTCTTCACGTGAGGTGCTGGGAGCCAGCCGTGGTGGTGGGTGCTTCCTGCTGTGTGGGCTGTGCAGGGGGTGGGGTCACCTCGATGCAGCTGGGCTGCCCTGCTCCTGGAGGTGGGGTGCGGAGGCTGTCCACGAGCCATTTGAGGGTGTCGGAGCAGATGGCCAGGGGGTCCTCCTCCTCATCACTGAAGAGATGTCTGGTCTGCTCTGCAGGAGGTGTTGATTGTCCCTCTGCAATGTAAAGGGGAGATGCAGGTTAACAGTGTGTGCCATGTATGTTGACGCATTGTACATGTTTACATACAGACTGCATGACATTGTACATTGTGACTGTTTTGGCTGAGCTGGCTATTTGATGGGAGACAGTGGACATTTCGACTACATGACGGATGTGAGGTAGTACTCGTACATTATCATCTCACAGTTCCCTGCTATGCCAGATGTGATTGGCCAGTTTCTACGCACAAGGGCACCAGTTGTGTCCTCTGTTCTGTAGTGAAAGTGTTGCACTTTGTACCACATTGTCGTCAATGTGGTTGTGCTGTGATTGCTATGTGTGTGTGCTGCATTGTGGGAGAGTCGCCCCTGCAGCTCTGCTTTAGCGGCCCCTTATCCCTTTGAGGCGCTGTGCCTTTGACTTGTGTGCTTTTAAGGTGCTGAGATGTGGGCAACTTGGGTCATTTGTGCTCTTGGACGGGTTTTGTACTCTTGGGCATTGTTTTATCTGCAGATGTGTTGTTGACGTCAGGGGTTGTATGTGCATGTGGATGTGTCAGAGTGTGACCTGCTCCTTTAAGGATGTGACCTGCTCCATGACATGGTGTCGTGCACCATGTCATGTATTTTGACTGCAGCCATGCTATTGGTCATGCAGTGTCACTTGCATTGTCGGTGTGGCTCACAGAGCCACTGCTTTGCTGGATTCAGCACATGTGCATGGGTAGGTTGTGTGATTGGTGATAGGGAGGGGGGCCCCTTTGTGCACATGGTGGACGGGGGCCTACTTGGTGTTTCTATGTGTGCTGCAGTGTGCCAAGGGTATCAGGGACATGTTCCACAATCCATGTGGGTGTGCAGTGTGCTACACATAATTGTGCATCTGTGCCATTGTGCCCATCTCCCCCGTCCCCCCAGTCCCTGGTCGTTACTCACCCTGTTGCTGTTGGGTCAGGTCATATCGAGCTGTGTCCGGACCCCCGACTCCTTGCACCGTCTCCACAATGATGACTGTGGCCACCATTTCCTCCAGCTCATCCAGCTCCTCCTGTGGTGCAGGACTCCCACCTCCAGTCGCCGTTGCTGCCTTCCGGTTGCGAGTTTCTGCTTGGTTTGGCTATTCACATCATGCCAGCGCCTCTTGACCTCCTCCATTGACCTCCTCAACACTCCGACTGCATTCACGTTGTTCACGATCGACTGCCATATTTCCGTTTGTGTTGCCAATGACACAGTGGAGGTGACGAACAGTTGTTGGTAGTGTTCTATCACCTCCGTGACGATGATCCTGTTTTCATGCGGACTGAACCCCGTCTTCCTCTTCTCCTTGCCCTTCCCCGACCCCGGGGTTCCTTGCTGGTTGTCTGTGGGGCTTGTGGGGTTTGCATTGTCCTCTGAACTCGGTCTGGGTGCATCCATGGTGCTACGCAGTTTGAATTGTTTTGTTTCTGTTTTTCGGTGCTTTTATAGTGCAGTTTCCCACATGACTCGTGGGAATTGCAGGCCTGTCGCTGGTTATCGCTGATTTTTGTATCGCGATTTGGGGCATCGCAACTTTTTTCGCGTTCGTGTTTCGCATTTTTCCGGCGTTGTGTTAATTTTAACGCGGTCATTTGGCGCGTTATCGTGGGACTATCGCATGGTGCCGCCGGGTTGAGAATACAACGTTAACACGGTGTTATTTTCCCGCGATGGGCTGCGATGTGCAAAGTTGCGTTAAGCTAATTTTGCGATGATTATCACACATTCTTGAGAATATCCCCCACAGTGTATCCATTCAAAAGTAAAATCACACCAACATAAAGTTTCATTTACAATCAGGAAGGATAGGAAAGATCAACAACATACAGATGTAATTGTTTGTTTATGTGCATCAAGTTGAGATGTGGCACTCAGGGAGGTACGGGTGACAATAGAACAATCTTTACAAAATGAATGCTGTTACACCTATGGCAGACAGGGGATGAATGGATGTTGGTAAAATGTGAAAAAGAAAATTACAAAAACGTTTTTGACAATTTTTTTTACAACTATTATTTTTTTAATAAGAAAAAAGGAAAATAATTACAATTAAATAAAATAAATATGTGAAACAATTATCCAAAAAAAACAAATTAAAAAAATATAATTGCTTGTATACTAGGGGACTACCATGTGAAACCATTTGGGATTTGGGAGAGAAGGTGTGGTGCAAGTGAAAAAAATGCAAACATAATATATGATAATGTAAAACACTGTTCACACAGCACATTTGCTATGAGCATTGGACAGCAACTAGGCCTCAAGCATATTATTAAACTGATACCAGGGAAAAGTAAAAAAAAATAGCACAATCAAAAAGGCTTAGGCCTCTACACACAAAATGGCTTTGAAAACTGAAAAAAAGGATGGTTGCACAAAATAGCCACATGGTCAAACAACAAGCAAAGAGGCATGGAGAACAAAGAACACATGCAGGCAAATGGCAAAAAGCACACTGGCTGGCTACACAAAGTGGCCACCGGCCACATGGTCAAACAACAACAACCAGCAAAGAAGCATGGCTACAACAAAGAACACATGCAGGCCGCTTACTAAAATATCCAATATTTTTATATAATTAAAACAAGACCAAAAATGATAAAGAACCACAATACTATACTTAAAAGTTCACAATTCAAAAATACGCTGATTAAGAAGAGTTCCTTGTGTGGATAGCGCTGTCTGGGCTACCACGGCGTCGTGAACACACAAATCCAAAACAGTTCTGGCTGACCGCGGGGTTGCAGGCCAGCTACGGTGTCGGGAAGACCAGCAAACAGTACCTTTCAGAGATGCAGGGCGATGGGGCCCTCGAAGTCACACGTGTTGCAGGTCGATCTCCTCTCTGATGGAGTCAGGAGCGCTGGCATCGGCAGGCGTCGGGTGCTGCAGTGCGAAGTGCAGCGGTGCGGTGTGCGGTGCCCTCAGGTCGCGGTGCGAGCAGCGGCTCGGTGGCGGCATCAGATGGCGTCGTCGGTGAGACCAGGGTCGCGGTGCGAGATGAAGGCGGTGCTCGTCACGGTGCTGGCAGATCACGGTGCAAGCAGCGGCGTCGTCGTTGCTGAAGCGCTGTCGTCGGCTGATGAACTGGAGTCGATGGCGCCGGCGTCGGTAGGCCAAGGCTGCGGTGTGGGATGAGGGCGGTGCGTCGTGTAACTTACGAGCGGTGCCCCCGAACCATGGTGCAAGCAGCGGCGTCGATCTCGGCGGGAAGTGGCGGCGTCAGGCAGGCCAAGGCGTCCTCGTGAAGCCAGGCGGTGCGGAGTGCAGTGCCCACAGGTCACGGTGCGAGCAGCGGCTCGGTGGCGGCGTCAACAGGCGTCGTCGGTGAGACTAGGGTCGCGGTGCGGCATTGCGGCGGTGCCCTCTGCGTTGCCTTCAGGACACGGAGTCGGCAGTGGCGTCGTAGACGTCGTCGAGTTGGTGTTCTTTGGGTTGCAGCACAAAACACACAGTCCCCAGTGCTGCGGGTCGAAGAACTTGAAGTCTTTGCTGTTCCTGAGACTTCGTGAACAGGGGGCAAGCTCTACCTCAAGCCCCTAGAGAGACTCACAAATTTAGGTTGCAGAAAGTCCAGTCCAGGCCTTTCACTACCCAAGACAAAAGCAGCCACTGCAGGTCAGCCCAGCAAAGCACCCAGCAAAGCAGTCGTTCCTTTTTGCAGCTTCTCCGGCTCTTCTTCTTGGCAGTCTTCTTGTCCAGATGAGTTCTAAAGTTCAGGGGTCTGGGACCCAGCATTTATGTCCAAAAATCCTTTGATCTCTTAGGCAGAGAGGGCCTGTGCCCGGTCAGGACCAGTTCTGCCTTCTCTGGTGTGAATTCCTGGCAGGAGGTGGAGACGGCATTTTTCAGAGGCAGAGCAGGCCCTTTGAGGTGCAAGGAAATCTCCTCCCCCTTCCACCATCGTAACCCAGGTCTCTGCAGCCCTTTCCTGACCTAACTAGACCAACTGGCGCCCCTCCTGCTCCGATACAAAAGGGGATGATGGACGGAACGTTTGAGCCAATCAAACACTCACCCCCAGTCAACTGATCTGGGTTTAATCCATCATCATTCTTTAGCTCACTCCACCACCCCAGTTCAGACATGGCCATATGCAAATCAGTCTGACCCTGTGCCTCATGGGAACAGTCCAGCCCGAACTGCCAAGCCATGTCTTCCCTGGACCGGAAACAAGCATCCTAGGACCGGTTTCTGGCATTTCAGCCGTCATCAGCCAGGCTTGCTTGAATCCAGTGGCAAAGTGAGCAAGGGACCCACGTCTGGGCATACCCCCGCCAACTTAGGGCGACCAAAGCGATACAAAAGGGGATGATGGACGGAACGTTTGAGCCAATCAAACACTCACCCCCAGTCAACTGATCTGGGTTTAATCCATCATCATTCTTTAGCTCACTCCACCACCCCAGTTCAGACATGGCCATATGCAAATCAGTCTGACCCTGTGCCTCATGGGAACAGTCCAGCCCGAACTGCCAAGCCATGTCTTCCCTGGACCGGAAACAAGCATCCTAGGACCGGTTTCTGGCATTTCAGCCGTCATCAGCCAGGCTTGCTTGAACCCAGCCTTCTGTCATCCACAACCCAGACAGGCAATCCACATTCCAGCAGAGGCACATGGGATGACTGAGCAAGAAAATACCAACTTTCTAAAAGTGGTATTTTCAAACACAGAATGTAAAAATCACCTTCACTAAAAGATGCATCTTTAGATTCTGAGTTCAGGCATACTAAATTCTATTTTCTTACCGAATTCCCTGGGCCAGTTATGTTTATAAGATGTTATAAACAAACCTCCCATTCTATCCTATGGGGAACTGGTAGCCTTGCAATAGTGAAAAACTAAATTGGCTGTAATTCACTATCAGGACATGCCACACACACCAGGGCATGTCCCCCTTTCACTTACACTGCACCCTGCCCACAGGGGTACCTTGGGCCTACCTGAGGGGTGTCTGACATGCAAGAAAAGGGAAAGTTAGGGACCGGCCAGTGTGTGCACTGGCCAAGTCGACATGGCAGTTACAAACTGTGCGCAGACTCTGCAATGGCAGGTCTGAGGTACCTTTTCAGGGCTACTCACGTGGGTGGCACAATCAGTGCTGCAGGCCCACTAGTAGCATTCGATTTACAGGCCCTGGCACACTCAGTGCACTTTACTGGGGACTAACAAGTAAATCAAAGATCCAGTCATGGAAACACCAATGCATAACACATTTTACCACAGGAGCATTTGCACTTTACCACTGATCAGCAGTGAGAAAAGTGCGCAGAAACACGAAGCCAGCACATACAGAGTCAAAAATTGAGAGGTCAGAAAGCAAAAACTCAGGGAAGCACGCCAAAAGATGCCAAGTCTAACACATGTCCCCTCCAGCTGAAAGTAGGGAGAACTACCCAACCTCCTGGGAGTTCTCTTCACTAAGCGGAAGAACCTAGACAGACCATCTGCATTGGCGTGTTCTGTGCTCAGGCGGTGTTCCACCGTAAAGTCCATTCCCTGTAGGGAGATGGACCACCTCAGCAGTTTCGGATTCTCACCCCTCATTTGCATCAACCATCTGAGGGGCCTGTGGTCTGTCTGAACCCGGAAGTGAGTCCCAAACAGGTAGGGCCTCAGCTTCTTCAGCGCCCAGACCACAGCCAGCTTCCCTTTCTATGGCACTCCACCTCTGCTCCCTGGGGTGTAGTCTCCGGCTAAGGAAGACTACAGGCTGGTCTAGGCCCTCTTCGTTCAGTTGTGAGAGCACCGCCCCCACTCCATGCTCTGAAGCGTCAGTCTGCACAACGAATTCCTTGGAGAAGTCGGGTGCCTTGAGCACGGGGGCCGTGCACATGGCGGCCTTCAGGGCATCAAAAGCCTTCTGGCAGGACTCAGTCCAGATCACCTTCTTGGGCTGCTTCCTGGAAGTCAGTTCTGTTAAGGGGGCAACAATGGTGCCATACCCCTTCACAAACCTCCGGTAGTACCCGGTGAGTCCTAGGAAGGCCCTCACCTCTGTCTGGGTCTTGGGGGGATCCCAAGCCAGAATGGTGTCAATCTTGGGCTGTAGGGGCACCACCTGGCCGCTTCCTACCTGGTGTCCCAAGTACACCACCGAACCCTGCCCGATCTGGCACTTACTGGCCTTGATCGTGAGGCCTGCCCTCCGCAGCGCCTTCAACACTTCACCGAGGTGCTGCAAGTGTTCTTCCCAGCTGGAACTGAACACTGCGATGTCATCCAGGTAGGCGGCACTGAAATCCTCCAGCCCAGCCAACACCTGGTTGACCAACCTCTGGAAGGTGGCAGGGGCATTCTTCAACCCAAAGGGCATCACCCGGAACTGGTAATGTCCTTCTGGGGTTGAAAATGCTGACCTCTCCTTGGCCCCATCGGTTAAGGCGATCTGCCAGTACCCAGACGTTAAATCAAGCGTGCTGAGGAACTTGGCAGCTCCCAACCGATCAATGAGCTCATCAGCTCTGGGGATGGGGTGTGCGTCAGTCCTGGTGACGGCATTGAGCCCACGGTAGTCCACACAGAACCGTAGTTCTGGAGCGGCACCGGGTGCAGCAGCCTTTGGGACCAAGATCACTGGCCTGGCCCAAGGACTGTTGGAAGGCTCGATCACCCCTAACGCCAACATCTTAAAGACCTCCTCTTTAATGCTGGCCTTGACCCAGTCAGTCAACCTGTAAATCTTGTGTTTCACAGGAGGGCTGTCATCAGTGTCCACGTCATGGGTACACCAGTGAGAGACACCTGGGGTCAGGGAGAACAGGGGGGCAAACTGTCCCAACAACTGGTGACAATCGCTCTGCTGTTCTGGGCTCAGTGTAGGGGAGAGAATCACACCTTCCACTGACCCATCGTGCTCCTTGGTAGACAGGAGGTCAGGGAGAGGTTCACTTTCCTCTTCCGTTCCATCATCTGTCGCCAAGAGCATGCTCACTTCGGACCTCTTGAAGTGGGGTTTGAGGCGGTTCACGTGGAGGACCCTCAAAGGGTTCCTTGGAGCCTGCAAATCCACCAGGTAGGTGACGTCACTTTTGCGCTCCACCACCTCAAATGGCCCAGTCCACTTGTCCTGCAAGGCACAAGGTTCCACGGGGGCCATGACCCACACTTTCTGCCCAGGTTGAAATTCGACCAGAGTGGCATTCTGGTCATACCACTTCTTCATTTCTTCCTGGCTTGCTTCCAGGTTCGCCTGAGCGAGTTTCCTGAAGCGGGCAGTTTGGTTTCTGAAGGCCAGCATGTAACTAAACACATCCTGGGGAGTTTTCCTGGGAGCTGCCTCCCAGCCTTCCTTGACCAAACTCAGAGGTCCTCTCACAGGGTGACCATACAGGAGCTCAAAGGGACTGAACCCAAGAGACTTCTGTGGCACCTCCCTGTATGCAAAGAAAAGGCATGGCAGAGGAGCGTCCCACTTACGCCTCATGGGTTCTGTTAGACCCTTAATCATGCCCTTCAAGATCTGGTTGAATCTCTCCACCAGGCCGTTACCTTGTGGGTGGTAAGGGGTGGTGAACTTGTAGGTTACACCACACTCCTTCCACAGGGATGTCATATACTTGGATATGAAGTTGTTCCCTCTGTCAGAAATCACCTCTCTGGGGAACCCCACGCGGGAAAAGATCCCCATTAACGCCCGGCCCACCAATGGCGCCGTCGTTGTCCTGAGAGGGATTGCCTCCGGGTACCGGGTGGCATGGTCCACCAAGACCAGGATGTACCTGTTGCCCAGGGCTGTCTTGGGATCCAGTGGCCCCACAATGTCCATCCCTACCCTTTCAAAGGGTGTTCCAACAACTGGAAAAGGCTGGAAAGGAGCTTTGACCTTCCTCCCACTCTTACCACTTGCCTGGCAAGTTTGGCAAGACCTGCAATGTCCATCTGACTGCCTTCGCATTTGGGGCCAGAAGAAGTGGGTGACAAGCCTGTCAAAGGTCTTGTCCTGCCCCAAATGTCCTGCCAAAGGCACGTCATGAGCCAGACCCAGTAGGAAGGTCCGGAAGCGCTGGGGTACCACCAGCACACGGGCTGACCCAGGCTCAGCGACCTTAGGCTCACTGTACAGGAGACCATTCTCCCAGTAGATCCAATGTGATCCGGACTGATCACCTGCTGCCTGGTCTGCAGCCTGCCGCCGCAGACCCTCCAGAGAAGGGCACTCTTTCTGCTCCTTGCAGAATTCCTCCCTGGTGGGACCCCCTTCTTGCTGCCAATGGGTCAGCTCAGAGATGTCCCCCAGTTCAGCTACCTGTTCCCCGGTAGGCACCGGGGCGTCCCCCTCAAGGTCCGCCTCCTCCCGGTCCATGGGAACTTCAGGGGCCGGTTTCCCGCGCCCCTTGCCCTTTATCTTGGCAGGGACTTGGGCCACTGTTTCAGGCTCCAAGTCCTCTTGATCACCCTTTCTGGCTGCCATTGACCGAGTGGACACGCATGCCCACTCTGGCAACCCAAGCATCTCCAAGTGAGACCTGAGCTCAACATCCTTCCATAAGGACTGCTCCAGGTCGTTAACTAGCAGACAATCTACAGGCATGGAAGGGCTCACAACCACCCTCAAGGGACCTGAGACCCCCCCCACTCGAAGGGAACCTGCGCCACCAGACACTGGCGCTCTGAATTGTCTACAGCTAATACTTGGTGGAATGCCCCTGGGACTACCTGCTCCTCAGAGACCAGGTGACACCGGACTGAGGTCACACTGGCTCAGGAATCTCTGAGAGCCTCTACCCTTTTCCCATTGATGGTCACCGAGGTGCTGTATTTCTTTGTGTTAGGGGGCACCTGGTGTCCTGGGACCATGTCACTGTCCCCTAGTGAGACGAGGGTCATTTCTGCGGGATCCCCATCCTCCTGTGGGTACTCCTCCTCCCCAAGCGCTATACTAGCCAACACCTTGGACTGCCCACCGGTGGGTGGCTGAGCCCCCTTTGGACACTTGGGGTCCCCCTTCATGTGGCCCACCTGGTCACATGCAAAACACCTGCGGGGGGCGGTCCTAGCAGGCTTTCCTGATGAGACCCCTGGCTTCTTATCTCCGGGCGGATGGTAACCTTTACCCTGGGTGTTAATTTGGGGCCCTTTAAAGAACTCCTGTGTTTTACCTTTGTCCCCCCACTTTTCTGCTGGGGACCCTGCCCACCTTTGGCTGAGTCTCCCCCAAACGCTTTCTTGTGGACCCTGGTACTCACCCAGCGGTCCGCCTCCATAGCAAGCTTCCTGGGGTCAGTCAGCTTACTATCAACTAGGTGCTGGCGCAGATCTGCAAAACATAGACTAGACAAGTGCTCCCATGCAATCAAATTGTAGAGCCCCTGAAAATCTGTCACATTACTGCCCTTCACCCAGCCATCCAGTGACCGGCAAAACACATCCACACATTCCAACCAAGTGTTGGCATCAGACTTCTTACTGGACCTGAACTGGTCCCTGTACTTTTCAGGAGTAAGACCATACTTAGTGAGAAGGGCGTCCTTCATGTCTGGATAGGTGAGGTGATACCCCTTACCCAAAGCTATTAACGTATCCCTTGCTTCTTCTGGGAAGAGAGGCCACAATCCTGCTCCCCAATTCTCTTCGGGGACCCAATTCATGTGAATTGCTGCCTCGTACCCCTGAAACCACCTTTGTATGTCATCCCCCTTTTTGAATTCTTTGCCTACATTTTTAGGGATGTGCACAATTCTGTCTGCCTGTCTTGACGAGTTGCTGCCACCATCTGAACTGGCTCTATTCCTTAGCTCCAGTTCTTTAAGACTTCAGCTCATGATCTAAGATCATCTTCCTTTCCTCCATGGCTATTCTTTTATCCTCCCTTTCACTTTCCATCCTGAGTTTCTCCAACTCGAACTTCCTTGCTTCCCGCCTGTCCTCCAGCTCCTCTGGGGACAGGCCACTGCTACCTGGTCGGAAGGGTTCCCCCCTCCCAACAGCACATCCACCCTAGGACTAGGCTCCCCCGCCTCTCCACTAAGGTCACCAGATTGCCCACTTGCGTCTCTGGCTGCTACCCAGGCCCTCAGCGCCTTTTGTAGCTCGTCCTTCCTAGTGAGGCCTCTGACTTGGACTTTAGGTTTTTGCAAACGGACTTCAATTCTCTCACAGTGTAGAGCTCCAACCTATCCTCCTCAAAGGCAATGTCCATGGATGCAACGGATGATGCTATTGATTCCGGCATGGTGAAGTAGAAAGTTCACCTGGCAAGATCTCAAAAATCGGCCAAAAGAAAACGGGTTAGTATGTGGTACGTAATGGTCTGCGATATGGTAGTAGTGCACACCAATCACTGTAAGTCAAGTGCAAACGCAAGTCCTATCCTCACCGCTGACAACCAATGTTAGAAATGGGATTCTTGGTAGGCTAGGGCGCGGGCCAAAGCCAGGCAAAGACCACCACTCTAGTCAGGATAAGGGAGTTACATTTCTAAAATAACCCCTGCTCACCCCCTTGGTAGCTTGGCACGAGCAGCCAGGCCTATCTTAGAGGCAGTGTGTAAAGCGTTTGCACATAACCAACAGTAATACAGTGTACGCACTACAAAAGGACACCACACCAGTTTAGAAAAATATCCAATATTTTTATATAATTAAAACAAGACCAAAAACGATAAAGAACCACAATACTATACTTAAAAGTTCACAATTCAAAAATACGCTGATTAAAAAGAGTTCCTTGTGTGGATAGCGCTGTCCGGGCTACCACGGCGTCGTGAACACACAAATCCAAAACAGTTCTGGCTGACCGCGGGGTTGCAGGCCAGCTACGGTGTCGGGAAGACCAGCAAACAGTACCTTTCAGAGATGCAGGGCGATGGGGCCCTCGAAGTCACACGTGTTGCAGGTCGATCTCTTCTCTGATGGAGTCAGGAGCGCTGGCGTCGGCAGGCATCGGGTGCTGCGGTGCGAAGTGCAGCGGTGCGGGGTGCGGTGCCCTCAGGTCGCGGTGCGAGCAGCGGCTCGGTGGCGGCGTCAGATGGCGTCGTCGGTGAGACCAGGGTCGCGGTGCGAGATGAAGGCGGTGCTCGTCACGGTGCTGGCAGATCACGGTGCAAGCAGCGGCATCGTCGTTGCTGAAGCGCTGTCGTCGGCTGACGAACTGGAGTCGATGGCGCCGGCGTCAGTAGGCCAAGGCTGCGGTGTGGGATGAGGGCGGTGCGTCATGTAACTTACGAGCGGTGCCCCCGAACCACAGTGCAAGCAGCGGCGTCGATCTCGGCGGGAAGTGGCGGCGTCAGGCAGGCCAAGGCGTCCTCGTGGAGCCAGGCGGTGCGGAGTGCGGTGCGAGCAGCGGCTCGCTTGCGGCTTCAACAGGCGCCATCGGTGAGGCTAGGGTCATGGTGCGGCGTTGCTGCGGTGCCCTCTGCGGTGCCAAAGTGAGGCGGTGTGGAGTGCGGTGCCCACAGGTCGCGGTGCAAGCAGCGGCTCGGTGGCGGCGTCAACAGGCGTCGTCGGTGAGACCAGGGTTGCGGTGCGGCGTTACGGCAGTGCCCTCTGCGTTACCTTCAGGACACGGAGTCGGCAGTGGCATCGTAGACGTCGTCGAGTTGGTGTTCTTTGGGTTGCAGCACAAAACACACAGTCCCCAGTGCTGCGGGTCGAAGAACTTGAAGTCTTTGCTGTTCCTGAGACTTCATGAACAGGGGGCAAGCTCTACCTCAAGCCCTTGGAGAGACTCACAAATTTAGGTTGCAGAAAGTCCAGTCCAGGCCTTTCACTACCCAAGACAAAAGCAGCCACTGCAGGTCAGCCCAGCAAAGCACCCAGCAAAGCAGTCGTTCCTGTTTGCAGCTTCTCCGGCTCTTCTTCTTGGCAGTCTTCTTGTCCAGATGAGCTCTAAAGTTCAGGGGTCTGGGACCCAGCATTTTTGTCCAAAAATCCTTTGATCTCTTAGGCAGAGAGGGCCTGTGCCCGGTCAGGACCAGTTCTGCCTTCTCTGGTGTGAATTCCTGGCAGGAGGTGGAGACGGCATTTTTCAGAGGCAGAGCAGGCCCTTTGAGGTGCAAGGAAATCTCCTCCCCCTTCTACCATCGTAACCCAGGTCTCTGCAGCCCTTTCCTGACCTACCTAGACCATCTGGTGCCCCTCCTGCTCCCCCAGCCTTCTGTCATCCAAAACCCAGACAGGCAATCCACATTCCAGCAGAGGCACACAGGATGACTGGGCAAGAAAATACCTACTTTCTAAAAGTGGTATTTTCAAACACAGAATGTAAAAATCACCTTCACTAAAAGATGCATCTTTAGATTCTGAGTTCAGGCATACTAAATTCTATTTTCTTACCGAATTCCCTGGGCCAATTATGTTTATAAGATGTTAGAAACAAACCTCCCATTCTATCGTATGGGGAACTGGTAGCCTTGCAATAGTGAAAAACGAAATTGGCTGTAATTCACTATCAGGACATGCCACACACACCAGGGCATGTCCCCCCTTTCACTTACACTGCACCCTGCCCACAGGGGTACCTTGGGCCTACCTGAGGGGTGTCTGACATGCAAGAAAAGGGAAAGTTAGGGACCGGCCAGTGTGTGCACTGGCCAAGTCGATATGGCAGTTACAAACTGTGCGCAGACTCTGCAATGGCAGGTCTGAGGTACCTTTTCAGGGCTACTCACGTGGGTGGCACAATCAGTGCTGCAGGCCCACTAGTAGCATTCGATTTACAGGCCCTGGCACACTCAGTGCACTTTACTGGGGACTAACAAGTAAATCAAAGATCCAATCATGGAAACACCAATCCATAACACATTTTACCACAGGAGCACTTGCACTTTACCACTGATCAGCAGTGAGAAAAGTGCGCAGAAACACGAAGCCAGCACATACAGAGTCAAAAACTGAGAGGTCAGAAAGCAAAAAACTCAGGGGAAGCACGCCAAAAGATGCCAAGTCTAACAAAGGCCTATGGCAAAAGCACACTGACTGGCTACACAAAATGGTCACCAGCCACATGGTCAAACAACAACCGGTAAGGAGGCATGGCCAGAGCACAGAACGCATGCATGCCTATCGCAATAGCACACTGGCTGGCTATACAAAGTGACCACCAGCCACATGGTCAAACTACAACGATCAGCAAGGATGCATGGCCACAAAAATGAACACATGCAGGCCTATGGCAACAGCATACTGACTGGTAGGGGCTACACAAAATTGCAGCCAGCCACATGGTCAAACAACAAGCACTGAGGCATTGAAAACAAAGAACACTTGCAGGCCTATGGACACTGACTATGCAAAATGCCCCCTGGCCACTTGGCATGGGGAACAAAGACAAATGGTGGCCTATAACTAAACACACTCACACACCGGCCAAACAAAGGAGACATGGTAACACAGGAGAAAACAGCATTAATTTAGCAATGCCCAAAACTAAAATCAACTGGCCTATAAAACACACACCCTTCAAAGGCATCAAATATATTACCCCACCTATACACTGTTTGCAGAAAAAAACGTGAAAGGCCCCCCAAAAAACACATTTTGTAATTAAATCCAATGCGATCCATGGCCTAAATGATGCTTCAAATCAACAGACACCTCAGAAACAGTTGTTTCATGCTTTCATGACTAGTTGTGGACCTACTGGCTGGAAGGCCCATTGGCATACTAAGCCACATAGTGAATTAAATGAATATTGCAAATTTAGTTAAAAACATGGAGAAAATGTACTGAACTGTGCAAAATATTTTCTTTATAAAAGAAGAAAAATAAAACTAGCACCGCTGAGGGCTACCCTCCATGCTGCTGCACGGCTCATCACAGGCGTAAAGAAAAATGATCACATCACCCCAGCCCTCCACTCTCTGAACTGGCTACCTTATGAATATAGGATCCACCTAAAAATAGCATGCATGACATACAAAGCCATCCACCACAACACTCCTCGCTACCTGGCTCAGAAACTGGTGCTATCCGGAAGGAATAAAGCTTCTCGGAGTACATGCTCCCTACTGCTGAAACCCCCAAACAAAAAGCTATAAAAGATCTTTCTCTGGAATTGCCCCAAGAATTTGGAACTCTCTTCCCCCAGAGATCAGGACCATCCCTTCATTCGTTCTTTTCAAAAACGAAGTAAAAATGAGACTACTGAATAATCTCCTTCCTATCTTAGGCGACTATCCATGCCAATTTGATTTTTTGCTGTTGTTTTCACTATGTCTCTTTGTAATATCTTTTCATGCTGTAAATTCTATATTTTGCTCCTTGTATATTTGATGCTATTTATTAGGTTATACAGCGCTCTGACACCAACATTTTGGTCATGTTCAAGCTTTATAAAACGTAATAAATAAAATAAATAAAAAAATAAAGAAAGAAAAATGACATGCAAAAAAATAACTACGTCCCTACTGAAATTGCAGGCCACCCACTATAATACATTTTCAAAATTGAATAAAAGTACAAATAAATCCTGGTGCGTCCCCTCTGTCAAAGAAACAACACCCTTATTCAACAGTTTTTGAACTTGTGATAGCACAAAAACAAAGTCCTGAAATCCAATGGTATGTATACACAGCAGACAAACAGAGTGATCCTTCCAGCTACAAATCCAAATGAAAATTGACCAGGAAGTGAACAAAGCACTGGTAGGAGCCTGCTGGACAGGAACAGGAATTTTGAGTCTCTCGGGCACTTTCTCCTTGTTGGAAGAAAAAAGTAAAATAAAAAAGGGTTCCTCGCACAAAAAAAACCCAGCATGAACGGTCCATTTGAGAACTTTATAAACTCCAAATTGTCTTTGTTGAGATTCAGCTTCTCCAGCGACCAATATGAAAATAATGTATTGATGCTGTTGGTTTTCATATATAAAAATGCATTCATTTATCATTTTGTGTGTGATAGGAGTTGATATTGTAATGTATGCTCTCCCGTATTGATGGAAGCAATATTTTACTCCCTTCCTTAGAGCAGAGGAGGCTGTGATTGTTAAAAGAAAAGCTGGATAAGGTAATTAGTTTATCTTTATTCCCTTTTTTGGTGGTCTCTCTGATTGGATTATTGTTGCCTCCTACAACACAGCAGGTCTTCTTCATGGCAGAATGTCCTTAGCTCCAGCAGTGTTCTGAGTACATAGTGTCAGAGGTTGAGTCCTTTTACTTGACATAACCAGATTAGAAATGCTTGTCTTAAATTGTTCAAATCTACCAGAGACATATTAAATCTACCACAGTCTTAAGGCTACACAACAATTTTATCATTACTTACAATTTATAAACCCAGTGCGCTACATTGCCTTGTTTCGGGCAGGTGTCTGGAATTATTTCATCTCATCACTGCTTCAGTATGAGAAAAACTGTGCTTGTAGATGACTTATTTCATTTCCACCATCCAGTTCACATTATATTATGCATATGGAGTTGTTCCTGCAGTATTTGTCGGATCCAGTGCACTTGGCCCCTTTGACGCTCCCGGTATCAATATGAACTTCTCAGGAAACCAGTCTGAATAGGGAGATTATTAAGGATTGCTTATCCTATGAGTGAGGGCTGGGGCTACCCTGTTTTGCTTGCCTGAAGTACTCATTTAGTAAGATTGGCTTTCTGGAATTTTTCGACATGCCTGTGTCCTTATCCAAGGAAGATAAACTGATGGTCAAGCGGTGTGATTTGGAGCTCAGCAGGTCAGAGATGCTCAGTGGGGAAGTGCTTAAGAGCTCTGTTAAGTACTACATTCATATCATAGGATTAAGTGTTGAAGTGCTGTATTTAAATCTTCCCCTTACATGGTGGGAAAGATCCCTTCTTACCTGTTTTCGAGCTGGAACAGTTTGGCGCCTATTATGTTTCCCTCTCGGGTCGGGTGTGTACTGTTATGCTCTGTCGGCCGGTCCATGCGATGACACCTCCACCCAGTCTTTATTATGTTTTATGTTTTTCTGCAAATATTTCAGGTTGTTTTTCGATTTGAATTTAAAACCTTTTTTAAAGCATCTACCGTCCAGGCAGTGTAGAATATTGTTACTGTACCTGCTGCTTTTAGATAATTCTGATGAGTGTTTTATGTGTGTTCCTTCCTCAAAACAGCAGTAAGAGCTGCAAATCTATGGAAGGATAACTCGATATTAGCACTTTACATTTCTGTGTTTTAAATATGCTATTTAAGCATTTCTTTTTGCGTGTACCATTAGCTGGCTTGCCCATATGATCGCTTAGGGACTAATGTATTTTGCAACTGTACTTTTATGATTTTATTTAAAATTGAATAAAAGGTGTATGAACTGAACTGAAGGATGGTGTCTGGCAGAAATACCAAAAGCATATTTGCAATCTGAAAAAATAAAACTTAGTGGTTGGCTAGGCATATGAACAATACCTTCTATTTATAAATGGAACACCTTTTACTATTGTCACTGATCATCAAGCACTACTAGCTGTATATGTCAACTCGAAACCATGAATGCCACCAACAATTGAGAGGTGGGGAATATGGATCATGGATGGAGGAAAAATATAAATTGAAGGCCAACCTCATATTAAAGGACTAGCAATTATACATAAGTTCAGAATGAAATATAGACACATGGAGGCATGTAGAATTATGCAGACTGATTTGACGCCCGCTATGAAGTTTGCCATTTCCAGATTTTTATTGAGTATGTGGTATGCCAGGAAGAAATATGAAGTAGCTTCCAAGATTATGTAAATCAGTGCCCTGTTTATTAACTTCTGATAATGACTGATTTTAAAGCTTATTGTATTTACATTAGGTAACTGAGCATTCTGTTTTTAATTATTTCTTCTCTTTAATTAAATGAGGATTATAATGTCTCTTTTAAAAAAAAAAAAGGTTTCTGTAGTGCTTGATGCTTTATATTCTAACTTATTTGTTTGTCCCTTTTATGGTATTTTACCAAAATAAAGTGTTTTCTTAACCGAATATATAAATATATATGTATGTATATATATATATATATATATATATATATATATATGGAATTGATCCTTTCTGCAGCGGTCGGAGCGCCCTCGCACAGCATCCACTTCGCGCACAGAAGGAGACGGCACCACCAAAGAGGTAATTCCTCAAGATATTAGTTTATTAGGTATAACATCGCACCAAGGTGAAATGGCCATATATATACTGGTACACACTATATATACACTGAAAAAAACGAAGATTAAAGTAACATTATAGTTAGGTGAAGATGTAATGTCTTAAACACTAAAAACCACAGAAATTCACCAGTTCACCATAAGTATAAATCATGCTCCAAGGTAACTATAACTTGCACCCCGCCATGCACAGTTTACTCATCAATTATTTCACTGCAAATGTTGCAGTGATATTATCAATGATGTCATAGAAGATGTCATTAGAGATGTAATATGTGGGGTAATTAGCAGTACATGGCGAGGGCGCAAGTTATAGTTTCCTTAGAACACGAGTTATAGTTACTTGAGATAACTATAACAACGGGTGAATTTCTGTGGTTTTTAGAGTTTAAAACTTTACATTTTCAGCTAACTATAAAGTTACTTTAACGTTTGTTTTCCTCAGTGAACTTCTAGGTTTTTTTTAACAGAAAGTAATATATTATTACCATATGTAAAGCCAATTGTCCGTGGTGCACCCGGTGGACCCGTGAGCAGCGGGGGATTGGCCACAATGCCTGGCCTACAGCCAGGCCCTTTGGCCACCACCCCTTCTCTCCATCCAACACCCTATATAAAAGGCAGATCTATCACCTTTCTTCAAAATTTAGCAATCATTTTAAATAAATGTATATTTCAATAATGCACACAATACAATGTTTCTTATTGTCATTAATTGAAAAATATTTAAGAAGGTTTTATTAAACTGTGTGTCTGTGACTCTTTCTTTTTACATAGTTCTTATTATTACATTTTTGGGTGAAAAATTTGAAAATACGTAGTCAGAGATATGTTATTTTTTCCTTAAAGAAAAAAAACAATATCTTACTTTTACTTTTTAATATTTAACACCACAAAAAATGCTTTCATAAAAACAACCACATAAAGGCTTTGTAGTTTATGGAATACATTATACCACATAAACTGCAACCATCCAAGCAGCCCTAGATGGCACTGCAATCCCAGCTGTGGAGGTAAAGCTTCAACCTGGAAAAAGCTTTAAAATATATGGTAAGTTCTCCTGGGGTCATGGTTTCAATGACCCAGAAAACATAAGTTCTTTCTCCTACTGTTGCTGGGGGGCTGCAGAACTCCCTACAGCCCCCCCCCAACATAAAAAAACATTTAAGGTTGATGGTTGTCCCCGTTCAAAAGATATCACCAAAAACAGAATAAATCTCCTTGAGCCTGTTGGAGGCGGCAGACTTTCCCCCGACATCATCGCTCTGACTGTCAGTATTGTAATCCAGTGGGCGGACCGATGACCTAGATGTCGGGCGGAGCGCCACCGACTGTCGTGGCGGTCTGCCGGACATCAAAATGAGGGTCATGGTCACTGTTTGATGAATCTCCATGACTTTTCAAGCCTATTCCTTTTTCAACATTGGCTGATGTTGCAAAGTTTAGTGGTGATTAGTTAAGGGGGCACACAGAAAAAAAGGTGGGTCCTAAAACACGTTTTCCCAGTAATTCATTTTCTATAGTCTTTTCTACTCAGACGTTGTGACAAAATGGATGAATACGTTTACAAGAAATTTAGCAGGAATATAGATTATGGTGTGGGGAGGGTCCTTTTTGTTATTTGTTCTGAATTGGTTGAAATAGTTATGAAGTTTTAAGGGACACAAACTTAGTTTTAGTTTGGGCTGCAGTATAATGTGGTACCTTTGCAGTACACTGCAGTACATGGCAGTGAAAAAACAAAATGAGGGCCGATTCACAAAGGTAATCTGAGCCAAAAGTCTAACTTTACAAATTTTAGTATTCACGGAAATCACTTACGAATTTTGGTATTCACAAAAGTAATTTCCGACACGCATCTTTACGTCCGCACTCGGGACAGAATTTCATCACTCAGGGTGGAATTTCCGCATCCGGGCCAGAATTTTTGCACCCGGGTTGGATTTTCTGCACCTGGGCCGGAATCTCAACACTCAGACCGGAATCTCCGCATTTGGGCCGGATGATCATTGTCTTCAATACTAAACACCTGTGCAAGTGCTTACCATCCCCCACCATGCTCCAGCTGAAACCCTGCAGCCCAACAGCCAATCCCAGCCCTGCTGCACATATAAAATCAGAGCTGACATACACAAATCTCCGAAAATGTCGGTGAATGTGTTTGTTGCTCTGCCCCTTGCCATGCGGCCAGAAGACTTAAGGAGGAGGAGGAGGAGAGTAGAGAGGATATTCAGACAAAGGATTAACCTATTTGGGATGTCCAGCCAAGATGTCAGGGCAGATACCGTTTCCTTCCAGATGCCATCTTGGAGATGGTATGTGAGTGGGAGCAGAAACTTGACTCTGTGAACTGTCGCTCCCATGCCATCACAGCCTATCTCAAGATACTTTCTGCTCTCCATTTCTTCACTACGGGGTCATTCGAAAGGGTCTCCAGTGACCGTATTGGCATCTCTCAGGCAAGCCAGTCGCGGTGCTTGCATCAGGTACTGAGCTGCATCAATACAAGAGCCCACCTCCACATACGAATGCCCCATACACTGGACAGGAGACAAAGGGCATCTAGGGATTTCTATCTCATTCCTGGCTTCCCATGTGTGCTAGGTGCAATTGATTATACCCATTTGGCTCTGCAGCCTCCCCACTGCATTGCACACATCTTCTGCAATAGACACCAATGGCATTCCATCAATGTGCAGGCTGTCTGTGATGCCAGTGGTAGATTCATTGATGTGCAGGCAGTGTTTCCAGGCAGTACCCATGACAGCTTTGTATTCTGCCTGTCACCTCTTGTCCGGCGGATGGCTGTGGAAGAATTTGGCTACATGTGGCTACTGGGTAAGTACCAAGCACAAAACATGTGGGATATGTATAAATGAAATGTATGAATGCCATCTCACATTAACAACCATTTTACAATAAGAATCATCATGCCACATACACGGCATCAACAGACACTGCATGTACCAAAGTATAGATCATGTTCTGTACAAATTTAAGAGGGAAATGTAACCTATTGCCCTATCTTCCCTCCTCAGGTGATACTGGGTATGCACTCTCCCCTCAACTCCTCAAACCATACAGACGTGCAACCACTGTACCTCAGCGTAGGTACAATAGGGCACACATATGAATTTGAGCCCTCATAGAGCGCACTTTTGGTCTTCTGAAGTTGTGATTCAGATGTCTTGACCATACAGGGGGTGTGCTTATGTACTGCCCTCAAGTAGTGTGCAAGATCATATTAGCCTGTTGTGTTTTGCACAACATAACTTTAAGTCATGGCTTACACATACCTCTTGTACCTCAGCTAGCTCTGAATCCGGGCAACCGGGCCATTGCACATAACAGAGGTCAGGGTATGCAAGTCCATGATCAGCTGGTTGCCACTTTTTCACTTGAGCAACCTGTTGTGTTATGGACAAAATGTGGTTTGCAGTCTGTTGTCAATGATGAAAGTTGGATAATTACGACTCAGTCCAAGAATTCCACCCTGAGACTACTTTGCAAGCCAAACTAAATGTATGTAAACCACAGCTGTTGACAGGAATCAAAAGATTGGCCATGCATCAGGTCATGTGCAGATGTCATCAATCAGTGTTGTTGATGGCCCTAAGGAATCCATTGACTAAGAGAATTAGATATATGTGCATGTGAGAGACCTCCCAGGACCTTTTGAGAATGGGTGCCTGAATCACAAAGGGGCCTAACTATTGCATTGTGGAGTATTTGCCCCCAACAGATTTGACTCCCCCACAACAGAGGGGCCCCCAATGTGAGTGATGATGATCTTGGTGAATCAGGCCCTATGTGTCTGGGATACACAGCACAGCTTCCCCCGAATTTACAGTAACACAACATTCAACTCGAGTTGAGCTCAAATTATGGACTACATGTACCATAATGCAAAGGAGCAGACTCTCCTGGGATGTGATGTTGTGCCTGGCCACCCCGTTGTCCCAGGCCAAAAATTAGTTAATGGTCTGTTCTAGCTTTTGTTTCATGTCTCTGATGTTGTCTTAATGTGTCATTTTAGGGGTCTCCGCTACAGAACAACAGGATAGCAGAGGATCTGATCTGTGATGAAGGATGACTCAGAATAAATATAAAAAGGCTGTCAGCAACTTCCTATGATGTATTTCCTGCCTACCACTTCCTGTATGTCATTTCCTGTATGAAAAAATGGGTTGACTTGTGAGGAGATTTAGATTTTATTTACCTATATTCACGCTAGATGATATATTTGAGAAGTGATCAAGGGGGATCGTGCTTGCGACTTCACAAAGTTGGAGGTGAGGATCGCTGTGAGTGAGTATGTTTGGTTTGTTGCCGAGGTGCAGGTTGGTGTGGTGCATCTGCCTGTACAGGTGGAAGTACATGGACAGGGGATGATGGTGTCTGTACAGTTGGTGGGGGTGCGTGGACAGGGGGTGGGTATGCAGGTGGTGGTAGTGCCTTGACAGGGGGTGGTGGTAGATATGCAG
Organism: Calotriton arnoldi; assembly: GCA_963921515.1. Classification (NCBI taxonomy): domain Eukaryota; kingdom Metazoa; phylum Chordata; class Amphibia; order Caudata; family Salamandridae; genus Calotriton; species Calotriton arnoldi. The sequence goes on along the minus strand of CAWUFW010003746.1, from coordinate 365,928 downwards.
GTGGTGGTAGTGCCTGGACAGAGGGTGGTGGTGGATGTGCAGGTGGGGGAGTGCCTGGACAGGGGGTTGTGATAGATGTGCAGGTGGGGGGAGTGCCTGGACAGGGGGCAGTGGTGGGTGTGTACTCTTGCTGTGATCCTGTGCAGTTTGTGGTAAAGGTGTGTGGGTGTGATATGCTGCAGGCAGATGTGATGGCTCCCCTCCCTGCATTGACCTTGAAGGGAGACTTTGGATCAGTTTCAGCATGCCCTCCATCATCTTCATGGCCAAGGCATGGTGTCTTGCACTCTCTTCCCTTTGGATGGATATTATGTCTTTGATATTCTTGGACATGTCTTGCCAAGTTCTATCCATCCTGTCCAACACCTGGGTCAGTCTGTTCATCACCTGAGGGATTTGCTGCATGTCCTGCAGGGCCTCAGACATGTCTGACAGGGTAGCCCCTATGGCACAAATGTCCTGCCTCACATCTGCCTGCTGTTGGATGAAGTCCTTCTCCAACTGGCCACCATGGCCATCTGCTGGCCCTCTCTGAGGGGCGGCCATGGATGAGACTGCCAGGTCCACCAGCAAGAGGGAGGGTGGCAGGTGGTAGTCTGTGGACAGGATATTGGTACCCAGGGGATACCTGCACCACAACAGGGTTGGTACCTCCCTCAGATGGTGGAGAGAATGCCTGGGATGCACTGTATAGGGAGGAGTGTGCATGGGAACCACCACGTCTGTCCTGGATGTGAGGGCTGTGAGGGAGTGAAGTCTGTGTTGTGGTGTGTGTGAGCTGTGGCTGGTTAGCTCTATGCTGAGGACAGGAAATTGTGGGTTTTGGAGTCTGAGGCACTTTGCTGGGTGGAGGGTGTGTGGCCTTGCCAAATTTGGCCAATGTGATAAATGTTCTGGCCAGGGCATCTGAATCCTCATCCTCTGTGAGGAGGGCCAGATAGTCTCACTCATCCTCAAATTCAGCAGCCTCCTCAGGTACTTCCTCCTCCTCCTCTTGCTCAGTACTTGCACCCGGCATTGCTGCTTGCAAGAGCAGTAGATTCTCCCCTTCGATTGCCCGTCGCCCACCACTGGTGGACGGTCCATCTTCCTCATCGTCATCATTAACTGGAAGACAGAGGTTGCAACAGGATAAGTAATTGACCTAGTATAAGATGTGGTGCAACACAAGGGATGGTTTTACTGTACTTTGCATCAACAGATGAAGCACATGTGACCTGGTTTGGGTACACCTACATGTCACAGCTGACACCATAGCACTGAGGTATTGAATGGAGATGTACAATGCACAAGCAAACTTACCAGCTCCAGCCACAGCTTTGTGTCCCTTTGCGATCCCCTGATGTCTCCTCATAGGTGTAGCTGAGGAAGCGGTCCCCGATCCAGCAGCTGGAGCAGGAAGTGACACCATACTCAATGATCCGCATTACTAATTTACAAACAAGAACATGTGACACTCAAATTTATGAAATGGTATGTATGTAACTTTGTAAACACCAACTGCAGATGTTATGCAGAAGGGGATTTGGATCTTTGTACTGATTTTGGAATCCATGATAGGGAAACACTTAGGGGCCGATTCCGATCTCGGCCGGTAGGGCTCCGAATCGGATTCGGCTTTACCGGATCCGATTCGGAGCCCTGTTGCCCGACCGATTCGTACGCGGGTCCGGCCGAGCGAGTACGATGCAAGCGCCCGCGAAATCGCCGACCGACTCGTACGCGGCTTCAACACGCTCCGACCGACTCACACGGACCCGACTCGCACCGCGCAATGGAGACGTTCCCCGGCCGGGTAAGTACGATGCGCGCCGCGAGCAGTCCGACCGAGCCGCGCACTCCGGCTCGAAAGAGCAGTCGGAGCCGTACTTTGGGGGTCCGTGTCGGACCCCCTGTACGCGTAGCCGCACGAGTCGCACACAGGGGGGACCCATGGGTCCCCCCTACCTGTGCGTGTACGGCGCGAGTCGCTTCGCCGCGTACATGCTGTAGGGGGCGCCCTTGTCCGCCTCGCACCCATTGAGTCAATGGCAGCCCGCGTACGCGTTGTACGACAGGCTCCCATTGACTTCAATGGGAGTCCGACCGAATCGAGTCCGATGGCATACGTGCGCATCGTACTCGTTCGGTCGGGCTGCACGGGTCCGATTCGGTCGGAAATCTCTCCGGGTCCGGCTCGGTCGGAGAGATTTCCGGCCCGAATCGGAATCGGCCCCTTAATGGCACACTTTCCTGATGGACAGATGCGAGTGGGTTTCACTGCTGCAGCCAGGATGTCTTGCATACCCCGGGATGGTGTTGTCCACTGCACTGATGGCATCCTGTCAGCAGCTGTTATGAGATATACATGTCCATATTTAAGTACACAGGATGGTAGCTATGAGCTAACATGTATGTGTCATTCTCAATGACCATTGATATACTATTCCTAGCCAGGTGGCGGCATGTTTACCTCCTGGACTTTACTTGTGGGCCCCTGCTCACCAGCAGCAGTTGCCAGCTGGTACCTCCACACAGCATTGACATCAGCGATATGACACATCAACAGACCAACGTGTGTGAGAAGGTTACTGATATTTGAAGGGAGGGGATAAATATGCTGGATGCATCCGCCTTACTTGGATTACACCTTCATCGTTAGGACCATCATGCCTCATGAGTATAATGTTGTCTATTGACAAGTCTAAAGGAGTGTCCATCACCAGGCTGACCAGTTTCACATTTGTACATCAGATCATACATTGCATTGGAGATTCATATGTGAGATGTCCAATAGTCAGGTACATTTTGTGGCTCTTTTGTGCTTCCCTCCACATGAAGTCACAACGCTCATTTTGGACTGTGAGATCACACATTTGATATGTCCAATCTTTGTGTGTCCTCTGTTCCCATAATCCACTTACAACATCATGGTAGAACTTAGCTGACAATGGATGATATCTTGTACAGCACACATCCTAACCTCATATATTATCCTCTCACTTATATATGAGAATATGGTAGAAGAGGAGGCAAGCTGAACTGAACATTTGACTAGGATCCCACATTGTGGGAAAGTGTAGAAGCTTGGATGGTTTTCGCCGACACTGGATTTGCGTTGTGCTTTTCAGCCACCAGATATGAATATTTCACTTCCTCAACGTCCACCTTAGCAGCCCATACACCCCTTCCAAAAGAACACAACTGGAATCAGTGCGACCCTCATCCACACCAATTTCAATACATTTTGTCCATTGTGATTTTGCTAGAGAGTTGTCATATCATTGAATTGCAATCCAGTTGTGCCTAGTCCACTTCATATGACACAATATAGTATTTTATGTACATTCTGCACTCACTTGCCATACATTTAGTGTCATCCTTTCACTAGCCACCATGGTGTGATACGTGCTTAAATGCCGTGTGTAGGCATATTGTGATGAAGGACAACAGTGATGTAGAACACATACAACATACTGCGGACATTAAAGCCACATTTCAGGAGCATGAACAATCAGGTATATCATTCTTGGGTTTACTTACCAGGGTCCGGCATCTGCCCAGTGTGTAGTCCCTGACCAGATGTCACAGCCAACCTTGTAGCAGATATCACTGAGGGTACTGGAATCCCGGACGACAATGATAAGAGTGTTTGCCACTTAACATTCCAGCTGCCACATGTGATGCACTCAATTTCCGACACAAAAGATAAGCACAAGCAGTGGGGACCCTACCGTTGCAGAAGTGTATCGTACTAAATTTCATCAGTGATCCCACCCTCAACATTTAATGGCCCCACTGCCTAGAAGCACCGCTTCTCAAATTTACACCACAACAATTCCAAAAGTAAGGTCCACTATATTGTTTTGTTTATGGCCCAAAATCATGCCATCCAATGTTAAGCAATATAACCAGCTGGGTTGACTGGACAATTTCATGTATTGAAAAAACAATATAAGCTGGATACTGGATGCATTCTTAATACTCCTGACAATTGAATCTCACTTCTTGTTCATCATTGTTATATTTGTTAACATTTGATTTCCAGATTTTGGACCGGAAACAAAATAATATAGTGGACGCTCCTTTTGACTTGTTGTGGCACTCGATTCCAGAGTTGAGTTCACAGATCTGGAACTGTTGATGGAATACATGTAATGTGCCCGAATCACAAAGGTATACTGAGCCAAAATATCTTATTTTTCGACTTTAGGAATTCACAAAGAGCATTTCCTAAACATAAATGTCCTTTATGATTACCAAAAGTTGTAAAGTTAGACTTTCATCTCCGGTTACATTTGAGAATCAGGCCCTATATGTCCCTCTGTTTTCTGCTGACAATGTATGCATTTTGTCCCTCTCCTGACCAGTTTAACTTACCAGTTTGGGAGGGTGGTATGCCTTGCTCTGGATGATGTTGTTTCCTCCCAGCAGATGGAGGGACCTCTTCTACTGTGGTTGACTGTACTCTGGCTGAATATGTCAATAGGGGAGAGCAGAGATAAGGCACCAAATCAAAAATGTACAACTTGTCAGAAAATTCCTCAGAGTTTCTACATGCTAACAGTATTGCTAAGTGCAGCCGCGGCCAGTGCAGGTAGGAGCAGTGGGGCGTTGGGGGGGCATGGCGGGGCAGGGTGGTAAATAGACAGACGACGGAATAGGGAAAATAAATATCTTAAAATAAGGATTCACTCACCTTGTGCTCAGTGATGCGGCAAGCAGAATTTTGTTTTTTAATTTTGTTTTATTTTCCTTATTACATTGTCTGTCGATTTACCCCTGCACCACCCCACCCCCCCTGACGTTCTTGACTGCCCCGGCCGGCTAAATGAAAGGGGCACTTTGTCAATTGCTACTTAACAGTGTTAGGTATATACAGCAGCAGTACTGGGCCCATGTTTTCGATAGTGGGAATGGGATTTGCCATTTCTAACTCTAAGGATTCTGCGACTTGTGGTGCAACATACAGAAGGACACACATGAGGCTCTGACTCACTATACTTTTTATACATACTTTGGACAACTTCCTTAATCACAGTTAGGGTGCAACACAGACAGTCATTTTATATACTTGTTCTATTCATCACATTTACCTGGTACCACATTGCGGACATCACTCACAGGCAGCCCATGGAGCATGTGGGGGTGGACTGTATTGAGGACATCCTCCTCAAGTGTGGTGAGATGGAGGCAGGGGCGGATTGTACACCAGGGAGAATTTTGGCCACCTCAATCCTGGCGTACTTCTCCTTCACCCGCCTCTTTTCGTCCTGCCATTTCTTCTTGATGTCATAGACAGTGCGCACATCCTACCCCAAAGATGTGACTGCAGTGGCTAAATGCTGCCATAGAGCTGCCTTCTGTATGGCACTGGTGCAGTAAGGGGGGAAACCATGGAGCCGTTTGTGGTGCCTCACAATGAACTCCAAGATCATGGTGGTCTCCTCATCTGTGTAATTTTTCTTCCTCCTCTGGTGGTGCATTTTCCTGAAGTGATGTGCAGAGCAGGCAAGCAGGAACTCTCTGTGGACAAATCTGTTCCTTGTTTGTGTGCTGCTTTTATATGGTTTGTGGTGCAGGTCTTGCAGTTGGTGTTAATTGACTTCATCTGACCCAAGCAGGGGGGATGGCAAGCACTTGCACCGGTGTTTAGCATTGGAGACAATGATCATCTGGCCCGAGCACGGAGATTCCGGCCCGGGTGTGGGAATTCCGGCCAGGGTGTGGAAATTCCACCCAAGTGCGCTTGTTTCAGCCGAGTGCGGACGTAAAGATATGAGTAAGAAATGACTTTTGTGAATACCAAAAGTCGTAAGTGACTTCTGTGAATACCAAGAGTCGTAAAGTTATACTTTTGTCTCAGATTACCTTTGTGAATTGGCCCCAATATTATTATTGAATCAAAGCTCTTCAAAAATTAAAAAGCAGCCTTATTTAGACCCCCCAGGATATTGGGGCATAGATTTGCTAATTTTGTGGCACAAAAATGGAAATTGTGTGGCACAAAAATGAACATTTTACAGCATTACCCGGCACTTTATTTGACTCGTAATCATTCTTTTTCAGTCTTAAGTTAATGGAAAATGGCTTAGCAGAGTATTCCATTTCGACATAGGCATGTTTAAAGTGTCTGAGAATGTTTGTTTACTATATTCGCCGCTGCGGTAAAGGGTTGCTAGTCATCCTGTTTTTTGTGGCATTGTGCTGACTTGGGGCTAGCGGTTCCAAGCCACAGAACCATCTGCGGTAGGACACCACTTTTTCATATTCCCACTATGTGCAAAATCCAAACTCAGGATTTTCCAGCAGCTGCTCTGCCATTACTCTAGATTACCCTTCCACTTCGTCTTCACCTGGCCACTTACTTGTTAGATTTCACAAATAGACCCATTCCTTTATTTGACATGTAGTATGCCAAGGACCTGGGGCTCAGAGGACAGTTATGTGATTTTATCTGTGTTTTAAATTTATATCTTCACTGTATTGTGGGTGTTTTATTTATTGTATAAAAATTGTTATTTATCTCTCCATGAGATTTTCGGCAGGGGTCACACAAAATTAAATATAATAAAATATAATAAAAACACCAGAAAAGGTGAAATTGCAACAGGGTATCTAAAGTGCACCCCAGGAGCTGCTCCAGGGACAGGATAACTGGCATGGGACCACCATTGTGTAATGTACGAAAGAACCTTGAAGAACATAAAAGGCATTCATCACCCAGTTACCATGAACAACAGACATGGACCCAAACAAACAACACATAAAGATGCTACATAAAGGAACCCATTTACGAGGACCTTAGCAGACTTTCGGAGGCTGTAGACTTTTTTCTCACTAGGGGTACAGGAAAAATGGTTTGTGCTCCTAAACTATTAAGTTAAGCTTGGCTGAATATCCATTAAGGTTGGACTGGCCTATAGGGCAATCAAGCAGTGCCCGAGGGGCTGGTCTGATAAGATAGTGTGTGGGTCGGGTTTTTGTAGGTTCGTGAGCATGTTTTATGGTCTAGTGGGCAGGTTTTTACTGTTGATTTTACTGATAATACCCCAATCATTGCTTGAGCAAACACAAATGCATGCATATGTTACAAAACACGTATAGTGTCACCAAAAGTTTTAAACTGCCCCATTTGCCGATGTGGGCCACTTTTTTAGCTACCTGATGCACTAATAGGGGCACTTTTATTTTGGTGCCCTAGCCTATTTTCTGTCAAAGTCCGACCCTGGTCTCCATATAATGTGATTGGAGAGTGCAGTTGTCACCCTCGTCTGTGGGTGCTGGCTCAGTTGGACCCACCTCTTTGCAAGCAGAGCCTGTTGCTCTGATGGGAAATGTGTGTCAAGGAAAACATGAAGCACTCTCAGTGGACTCGCAGATGGTCAAAATACATGGCGGACCACAAAAAATTGAAAAGTGCCATGATGGAGGGTGGAGCCTAAATTACGCTGCTCCAATGATATCCCGCCTGATTCCTAGACTAGTTCTGGAGTCCGCCATCAGTCCCTTTCTGATGATGTGGCAAAGACAGGATGTTTTCAACAGTTGGAGGTTTAATAGTCCTTCACTAAATGTATTTCTATTTAGGTCGAGCAGTTAGATACATTTTCTTAAGCGCCAGGAATGTTTTAGAGTATCTAGTCAGGTAGGTTCATCTTCTACAGGTACGACTCACCTTCTGCAACTGAGGGGTCTTTTAGTTGTAGTTTGTTGCTGTGTGACCTCAGAAAACCTAGATAATATTAAAGGACTATGCGAGTCACAGCAGAGGTTTGCTGCCTGCATTTTTATCCAAATTGTTGACTGTGATTTGGAGAACAAATACAGGTTGTTTCTCCATTGTGTGCCAAGTTCATCACTTGCTTTTGCTACAGGCTTTACATTATAAACAAATATTGAAACAGAAGGGTGCAATAAACAACAGCTCCATCTAATTGCAGATTTTTAACTTTGTACCGCTCTGCGGAGTCAGTGCTCCCAGGACGCGAGATGACAGACATGCACACAGAGTGGTTAAAACACAGAGCATGTGTCTCGGGAAGGTGGTGTTTCACCTATGTATTTTTGGGGCAGACTGTGGTAGGTGTATGAAAATAACTCTTAAATGAGCCCCCGCAATGTCCACAAGTACCCTAAAGACTGCTTGGCACTGCCAAAACCAAGCCTTCATCTTCCTGTGATACTAGTCCCTTGGAGCTCAGATTTGTCAATTTGTCACTGGGGCCGCTGACAGCTCTCTCACTCTCTCTCTCTCTTTCTCTGTCCCCTCATTCTGTCTCTATCTCACTCCTCCTCACCTGCTGAAAACCATGACTTTAAGAATCAGGTCTTACCCTCTTTATCCTCTCCTTTCCTTCATTTGCTCCCGTGTGAAACGGATTCAAAAGAGAAAAAAAAACTCCATTGCTGAAAATTTAGTTTTCGGATATTTTTTCCTTCCAAAGTGCAGTAACGGGGCATATAAAAAAAGGAATACTTTATTTTTTCCAAATTCCATCAACATAAATAAAACAAGCTGGAGTGGCCAGATTGGTTTTAGTCACACTCAAGCACATTAGCACTACTCTGCAAAGTTTGCCTATGAAGTGCTACTTTCATTTTTTATTCTTTCCTTCTACAGCATTGCTTTCCCCTTCCTTCTGTGTGGCACGCGCAGCTCTGGATCCACAACCCAGAGAATGCAAGCTGTGAATGTGATTTTCCCGGCGATGTGTGGCAGAAAAGATAAATATTATGGTCATCTTGCATCTCATCTGATTTTGCAATAATATCGCGGATTACAAAAGCGCAAAATGCTGGGAGGTCTGCTTATTGTTTAGACAACACTTTGGCCCTCATTATGATGTCTGGCGAAATGCCACCGACAGGCCATCGGTGGCGGTCCACCCGACATCTAGAGCAATGGTCTGACTACCGGATTACGATACCGGTGGTCGGAGCGCAGCAGGTGGAGGGAAAGGCTACTGACTCCAACAGGCTCAAGGAGCCTGTCGGGGCAGCGGCTTGACTGCAATCCATACACTAGGGGCAGTGCCTGCGCAGGCACCGCCATAGGGATTACGATGTTAATTTCCCACAGCCTTTTCATGGAGGTCCCACCTCCATGGAAAGGCTGTCGGAAAGGGACTTTGGGGGCCCCTAGCAGGGCCCCCACCCCGTGGGCCTCCACTAGGTGGCCTGGGGGTCACATGTGGTGCCCCCAAACATCCATGCACCGTGTGCCAGGCATCACATGGTGCCTGGCATACGGTGCATGGATGTTTAAAAACATCCCTTTTTCTATTGCAGCTTGTGCTGCGGCCCTTTTCCGGGCCACAGCACAAGCCACAGTAGAAAAAGGGATGTTTGCTTCATTGTCTGGCGGACCTCCGACTGCTTGTCAGGCAGTCCAAATCACGCTGCGAGCATCCGACCGCCATCGTAATGAGGCTCTTTGTGTTTGTGCTGTGATTTTATGTGAAGTAAAGCTTATTAATGTTTTTATAATCTATAGGATGTCACAAGGCAGTTGAGCAAACTCTGTACAGTTAGTAAAAAGCATTTGCATTGATTTATATGTTTTTAAAAACGTTTTTGACGTACCATGGTACTTTCGCGCAATTATCAAGAAAGTACCACACCACGTTACCTATTGAATTTAAAACAAGTATAGACATACCAGGCAATCCTCTCTACACCAACCAATTCTACAACTCTGTACTCCATTCTATGGACCTCCATTCTAAGCCACTCTACTCCATTCTACTACACTCTACAACATGCTACTCCACTTCACACTTTGGCACGCCAGTCCACTGTGTAACATGCCACTGTACTCTACGACACGCCACTCCACTCTATGACAAAACACTCTATGCCATGACACTCTACGAGATAATACTCCCCTCTATGGCATACCACTCAACTTTATGACATGCCACTCCACTCTATACAACTCCACTCACTGCCCCTCCACTCTACAACACTCTTTGGCACACTACTCTACCCTAATCTACTCTACACCACCTCTATACCACCCCACTTCACAAAACTCTATGCCACTCCGCTCTACCACATTCTACCCCACACTACTTTATTCCATTCAACTCCACTCCATGCTATAACACTCTAGTCCACTCAATGCCACTTCACTCTTCTCCACTCTGCCACACTCTACAACACTCGAATCTATAACACTCCGTTGTACGACACTCCACACTATGACACTCTTCTCCGCTCTACTCTAGAACACTCAACTCAATGCTACTCCACGATACTCCACACCACTCCTGTCTATGCCAAGCCTCTCCACTCTGTCATAATATATTTTCAAAAAACCCATTCTAAAAAAAAAAATCAACATGTCTTTGAGTGGTTTTTTAAAATCATTTTTCATGTTACAAAATGCAACTATAGAACCCACCACAAGGAATCCCTGCACTCTAACTGAAGAGCATACAGCTCCAGCTTGAAGTGCTTTAAAAAAATGTTTAGTTGAAGGTTGGGTAATCTGTTTAAAAGGAGAAATGTTAAAGTGTGGTTAGACATTGTTTAGTAATCATTGATTTTACAAGTTAAAATTATTTAACTTTGTATTTTAAATAGAATTGCTACTTACTTGGAGTTGGAGTTGTATAGTTGTATATTTTGCAGGAAAAAACCGACAGAGTTTCCTCTTCTTCAAATGTTTGTCATTTTTTGAGATAATTTTGCTGTTTTTACTCTGGCTTTTATATTGTTTGTTTAATTGGTTAAGCTATTTTATTGGTCATAATTGTGTATAGTTTTATATTATTGGTTGTTTTACCTTGATTTTCTATTCAGTTAAGTCATTATTTGGAAGACCCTAAGTAATGTTTTTTTATGGTCATATTTTAGATAAGTTAATTTATTTAATAATATATTTAATTATTTTAAGGAAAGAAATAATATTGTTTAAGATAAATATTTTTTGTATATAAATGGAATGTAAATATGTGTAATCAATAAGATAAAGGTGTATTCTGTTGATGTAGTTTAAATTCAAATTTTTGGTTAAGTAAAATATTATTTATTTATATGTTGTAGTGTCAAGAAGTACAGAGGCAGATGGTACTTTGGATGAACTTCTTTATTCAAGCTTCAAGTACAGCAACGTCCTACCCACAGGACACCCCACAGCAACTGACTCTAGGCACTTAGCAACAAGACTAAGCACACTCTACATTCTAAGCCAGATGAAGAGAATGTTCCACATGAAGTCAATGGCTAACACAGAGCTGCACAAGGGAAACTACCACACACCTTCCCCCCAAACATAACAGAGGAGTAATGATACATAGGTAAGCTACAAAGAACATAACAATGTGAGTTGCGAGAACTAGAAAGCAAAATTAATTCAAAACATAGTTACGTAGGTTCTCTGGAGCCTTACGTGTGCGAGTGCTCCTGCGCAGAGGAGAAACTACCTTTGTCGGGACAAGTTGATCATGTCGACCCGAGGAAACAAAGGGACGTAAGGGAGCAATCCTTCCTAAATTCCAAATACGCCCATCGTCGAGTTTCACGGCATTGTGAAACAATTTGGTCACCTTAAAAGGATGAGAGAACTTAGTACCAGAAGATTTTTGGAGACAACGTACTCTCACACGATCACCCACACGAACCATCGTGCGAGAGACCGCATGTCTGGTATCAAAGTTGGCCTTTCTCTTGGCTGACTTGAGATCCTGTAGTGCCCACCATTCAGCATCCTCACGAAGCTCAATGTCAGCACCTTTCCCTCTCATCCAAGTCTGGAACATGTAAGTGTTGGGGGTGCGACCCCTAAACAACTCAAAGGGAACCTTCTCAGTGGTGGTGTGAGGAGTCAAGCGGTAAACCATAACTCTCTCAAGGATCACAGACCTCCAGTCTTTCCCTTGTTCTTTGGCCAGTTGGATTGACTCCTTCAATACACGGTTGAACCTCTCTACCATTCCGTTGCATTCGGGGTGATAGAGAGAACAACGTTTGTGTTCAATCCCTTTCCTGGCCAAAAACTCATCCATCTCTCTTGACACAAGCTGAACCCCATTATCAGTCAGAATGGATTCAGGGAGGCCCTGCAGAAAATGTCCTCCAAATATTTTGTAACATCTCTGGTCTCTATACTCTGTGTTACCTTGACCTCTGGCCATCTTGAGTACATGTCAATCAGGACAAGAACATAGAATTGACCCGCCTTGGTGGAGACAGGGCCCAAGAGATCCAAGGCGACATGTGCCCAACACCGTGTGGGAGCTTGTCGTATTACCATGGGCTGAACCCTAGTCTTGCAAACTTTATCACAGACATTGCACTCAGTGCAGTCTCTCACCATGCGTTCCACAAGAATGTTGATGCCCGGCCACCAGAAGTACAGGCGAACCCTCTCCTTTGTTTTGGAGATGCCCTGGTGTCCCTGGTGAGCCAGGTGAACAATTTTCTCTCTAAGAGGTGATGGAGGGACAAGTCGTGTGCCCCTCCAAAGTAAGTCTCTTCCCACCGAAAGTTCACTCCGCACATTCCAGAACTTCCGGACGCCTTCACTCAAGGCCTTGATGCCCATCCAACCTTCGGACACCAATGTGCAGAGTTCAAGCATGTCAACATCACTCCTCATGGCATCTCTCCATTCTGTCTCTGAAACGACACCTTCAACAATCTCACATACCTTGAAGTCATCAATTTCCCAAGAATCTTCGTGGTCAAGTGGGGCTTCCCCACACTGTTTGGGCACTAAGCGAGAGAGACAGTCAGCGACCTTCTTATCTACCCCAGGAATGTATTTTACAACAAAGTCGAAATCTTGCAGGGCGATCACCCATTTACATATTCGAGAGGAGACAGCGTCTAGAGCCTTTTTACAGAAGACGTCCTTTAGGGGTTTATGGTCTGAATGGACAACAAATGAGCTACCCCAGAGGAACTTTTAAAGTTTCTTGATGGCCCAGAAGATGCACAGTGCTTCCTTTTCTAAAAAAAAAAAAAATCTAAATCCGTATTTGTAAAGCGCGAACTACTCACCCTTACGGGTCTCATGGCGATGGGGGCCGTCGTGGAAATTAAGTGAGCTATTGCCCAGAGTCACATGGTGCTGAGCTGCCGCCGGAGCCGGGGATCGAACCGTGAGCCCTGTGCTCCGAAGTCAGCTGCCCTGGCCGCTGCACCACACCTCTCCACCTTTTTGATCACGGAATACTGGCGTTCTGGACCTACAAGGGCCCTTGAGAGAAACATGATGGTCTCTTCTTTGCCGTCTCTTGCTTGCTTAAGGACAGCGCCCAAACCCTTAGAACTGGCATCAGTGATCAAAATAGAGCTCGAAGAAGTGTTGAAGCTCTGAAGAGAGGGAGCTGAACTAAGGGCCTTCTTGACGTCCTCAAATTCCAGCTGACACTGGGGAGACCAAGAGAACTTCACACCCTTCTTTAAGAGGGATCTCAACGTGAAGGTGCGGCAAGCGAACCGTGGACCAAATTTATTATAGTAGTCCGCCATCCCATCCTCGTCGCCAGTGTGAAGAAGCAAAAAGAACAATTGATGGACAGAATGCAGATCAATGTCATACATTCACCCCAGTACAGAGATCTGGGCCTAAATCCATAGTTTTTTTGCTCACCATGCCATTCCAGTTTGGACCCAGCCATATGCAAATCAGTCTTGACCCTGCGCCCAATGGGAACAGTCCAGCCCGAACTGCCAGGCCTGGTCCTCCCTGGACTGGAAACAAGCATCCTAGGACCGGTTTCGGGCTTTCAGCCCTCATCAGCCAGGATAGCTTGACTCCAGTGGCATGGAGAGCACGGGACCCACGTCTGGGCATACCCGTCCCACTCGGGGTGACAAATGCAAAAAGAACAATTGATGGACAGAATGCAGATCTATGTCATACATTCACCCCAGTACAGATATCTGGGCCTAAATCCATCATTTTTTTGCTCACCATACCATTCCAGTTTGGACCCAGCTATATGCAAATCAGTCTTGACCCTGCGCCCAATGGGAACAGTCCAGCCCGAACTGCCAGGCCTGGTCCTCCCTGGACTGGAAACAAGCATCCTAGGACCGGTTTCGGGCTTTCAGCCCTCATCAGCCAGGATAGCTTGACTCCAGTGGAATGGAGAGCACGGGACCCACGTCTGGGCATACCCGTCCCACTCGGGGTGACAAATGCAAAAAGAACAATTGATGGACAGAATGCAGATCAATGTCATACATTCACCCCAGTACAGGGATCTGGGCCTAAATCCATCGTTTTTTTGCTCACCATGCCATTCCAGTTTGGACCCAGCCATATGCAAATCAGTCTTGACCCTGCGCCCAATGGGAACAGTCCAGCCCGAACTGCCAGGCCTGGTCCTCCCTGGACTGAAACAAACATCCTAGGACCGGTTTCGGGCTTTCAGCCCTCATCAGCCAGGATAGCTTGACTCCAGTGGCATGGAGAGCACGGGACCCACGTCTGGGCATACCCGTCCCACTCGGGGTGACAAATGCAAAAAGAACAATTGATGGACAGAATGCAGATCAATGTCATACATTCACCCCAGTACAGAGATCTGGGCCTAAATCCATCGTTTTTTTGCTCACCATGCCATTCCAGTCTGGACCCAGCCATATGCAAATCAGTCTTGACCCTGCGCCCAATGGGAACAGTCCAGCCCGAACTGCCAGGCCTGGTCCTCCCTGGACTGGAAACAAGCATCCTAGGACTGGTTTCGGGCTTTCAGCCCTCATCAGCCAGGATAGCTTGACTCCAGTGGCATGGAAAGCACTGGACCCACGTCTGGGCATACCCGTCCCACTCGGGGTGACAAATGCAAAAAGAACAATTGATGGACAGAATGCAGATCGATGTCATACATTCACCCCAGTACAGAGATCTGGGCCTAAATCCATCGTTTTTTTGCTCACCATGCCATTCCAGTTTGGACCCAGCCATATGCAAATCAGTCTTGACCCTGCGCCCAATGGGAACAGTCCAGCCCGAACTGCCAGGCCTGGTCCTCCCTGGATTGGAAACAAGCATCCTAGGACCGGTTTCGGGCTTTCAGCCCTCATCAGCCAGGATAGCTTGACTCCAGTGGCATGGAGAGCACGGGACCCACGTCTGGGCATACCCGTCCCACTCGGGGTGACAAATGCAAAAAGAACAATTGATGGACAGAATGCAGATCAATGTCATACATTCACCCCAGTACAGAGATCTGGGTCTAAATCCATAGTTTTTTTGCTCACCATGCCATTCCAGTTTGGACCCAGCCATATGCAAATCAGTCTTGACCCTGCGCCCAATGGGAACAGTCCAGCCCGAACTGCCAGGCCTGGTCCTCCCTGGACTGGAAGCAAGCATCCTAGGACCGGTTTCGGGCTTTCAGCCCTCATCAGCCAGGATAGCTTGACTCCAGTGGCATGGAGAGCACGGGACCCACGTCTGGGCATACCCGTCCCACTCGGGGTAACAAATGCAAAAAGAACAATTGATAGACAGAATGGAGATCAATGTCATACATTCACCCCAGTACAGAGATCTGGGCCTAAATCCATCGTTTTTTTGCTCACCATGCCATTCCAGTTTGGACCCAGCCATATGCAAATCATTCTTGACCCTGCGCCCAATGGGAACAGTCCAGCCCGAACTGCCAGGCCTGGTCCTCCCTGGACTGGAAACAAGCATCCGAGGACCGGTTCCGGGCTTTCAGCCCTCATCAGCCAGGATAGCTTGACTCCAGTGGCATGGAGAGCACGGGACCCACGTCTGGGCATACCCGTCCCACTCGGGGTGACAAATGCAAAAAGAACAATTGATGGACAGAATGCAGATCTATGTCATACATTCACCCCAGTACAGAGATCTGGGCCTAAATCCATCGTTTTTTTGCTCACCATGCCATTCCAGTTTGGACCCAGCCATATGCAAATCAGTCTTGACCCTGCGCCCAATGGGAACAGTCCAGCCCGAACTGCCAGGCCTGGTCCTCCCTGGACTGGAAACAAGCATCCTAGGACCGGTTTCGGGCTTTCAGCCCTCATCAGCCAGGATAGCTTGACTCCAGTGGCATGGACAGCACGGGACCCACGTCTGGGCATACCCGTCCCACTCGGGGTGACAAATGCAAAAAGAACAATTGATGGACAGAATGCAGATCAATGTCATACATTCACCCCAGTACAGAGATCTGGGCCTAAATCCATCGTTTTTTTGCTCACCATGCCATTCCAGTTTGGACCCAGCCATATGCAAATCAGTCTTGACCCTGCGCCCAATGGGAACAGTCCAGCCCGAACTGCCAGGCCTGGTCCTCCCTGGACTGGAAACAAGCATCCTAGGACCGGTTTCGGGCTTTCAGCCCTTATCAGCCAGGATAGCTTGACTCCAGTGGCATGGAGAGCACGGGACCCACGTCTGGGCATACCCGTCCCGCTCGGGGTGACAAATGCAAAAAGAACAATTGATGGACAGAATGCAGATCAATGTCATACATTCACCCCAGTACAGAGATCTGGGCCTAAATCCATAGTTTTTTGGCTCACCATGCCATTCCAGTTTGGACCCAGCCATATGCAAATCAGTCTTGACCCTGCGCCCAATGGGAACAGTCCAGCCCGAACTGCCAGGCCTGGTCCTCCCTGGACTGGAAACAAGCATCCTAGGACTGGTTTCGGGCTTTCAGCCCTCATCAGCCAGGATAGCTTGACTCCAGTGGCATGGAGAGCATGGGACCCACGTCTGGGCATACCCGTCCCAATCGGGGTGACAAATGCAAAAAGTACAATTGATGGACAGAATGCAGATCAATGTCATACATTCACCCCAGTACAGAGATCTGGGCCTAAATCCAACGTTTTTTTGCTCACCATGCCATTCCAGTTTGGACCCAGCCATATGCAAATCAGTCTTGACCCTGCGCCCAATGGGAACAGTCCAGCCCGAACTGCCAGGCCTGGTCCTCCCTGGACTGGAAACAAGCAACCTAGGACCGGTTTCGGGCTTTCAGCCCTCATCAGCCAGGATAGCTTGACTCCAGTGGCATGGACAGCACGGGACCCACGTCTGGGCATACCCGTCCCACTCGGGGTGACAAATGCAAAAAGAACAATTGATGGACAGAATGCAGATCAATGTCATACATTCACCCCAGTACAGAGATCTGGGCCTAAATCCATCGTTTTTTTGCTCACCATGCCATTCCAGTTTGGACCCAGCCATATGGAAATCAGTCTTGACCCTGCGCCCAATGGGAACAGTCCAGCCCGAACTGCCAGGCCTGGTCCTCCCTGGACTGGAAACAAGCATCCTAGGACCGGTTTCGGGCTTTCAGCCCTCATCAGCCAGGATAGCTTGACTCCAGTGGCATGGAGAGCACAGGACCCACGTCTGGGCATACCCGTCCCACTCGGGTGACAAATGCAAAGAACAATTGATGGACAGAATGCAGATCAATGTCATACATTCACCCCAGTACAGAGATCTGGGCCTAAATCCATAGTTTTTTTGCTCACCATGCCATTCCAGTTTGGACCCAGCCATATGCAAACCAGTCTTGACCCTGCGCCCAATGGGAACAGTCCAGCCCGAACTGCCAGGCCTGGTCCTCCCTGGACTGGAAACAAGCATCCTAGGACCGGTTTCGGGCTTTCAGCCCTCATCAGCCAGGATAGCTTGACTCCAGTGGCATGGAGAGCACGGGACTGGACTGTTCCCACAAGGAACAGGGTCAAGACTGATTTGCATATGGCTGGGTCCAAACTGGGGTGGTGTGGTGAGCAAAAGAATGATGGATTTAACCCAGATCCTTGTGACTGGGGGTGAATGTTTGCATTGTCCAGCATTCCGTCCATCAATTGTTTCTTTTGCATTTGTCGCCCTAAGTGGGAAGGGTATGCCCAGACGTGGGTCCCGTGCTCACTGCACCACTGGATTCAAGCTAGCCTGGCTGAAGAAGGGTGATGCCCTTAAACCGGTCCTAGGATGCTTGTTTCCGGTCCAGGGAGGACCTGGCTTGGCAGTTCGGGCTGGACTGTTCCCACAAGGAACAGGGTCAAGACTGATTTGCATATGGCTGGGTCCAAACTGGGGTGGTGTGGTGAGCAAAAGAATGATGGATTTAACCCAGATCCTTGTGACTGGGGGTGAATGTTTGCATTGTCCAGCATTCCGTCCATCAATTGTTTCTTTTGCATTTGTCGCCCTAAGTGGGGAGGGTATGCCCAGACGTGGGTCCCGTGCTCACTACACCACTGGATTCAAGCTAGCCTGGCTGAAGAAGGGTGATGCCCTGAAACCGGTCCTAGGATGCTTGTTTCCGGTCCAGGGAGGACCTGGCTTGGCAGTTCGGGCTGGACTGTTCCCACAAGGAACAGGGTCAAGACTGATTTGCATATGGCTGGGTCCAAACTGGGGTGGTGTGGTGAGCAAAAGAATGATGGATTTAACCCAGATCCTTGTGACTGGGGGTGAATGTTTGCATTGTCCAGCATTCCGTCCATCAATTGTTTCTTTGCATTTGTCGCCCTAAGTGGGAAGGGTATGCCCAGACGTGGGTCCGGTGCTCACTACACCACTGGATTCAAGCTAGCCTGGCCGAAGAAGGCGTGATGCCCTGAAACCGGTCCTAGGATGCTTGTTTCCGGTCCAGGGAGGACCTGGCTTGGCAGTTTGGGCTGGACTGTTCCCACAAGGAACAGGGTCAAGACTGATTTGCATATGGCTGGGTCCAAACTGGGGTGGTGTGGTGAGCAAAAGAATGATGGATTTAACCCAGATCCTTGTGACTGGGGGTGAATGTTGCATTGTCCAGCATTCCGTCCATCAATTGTTTCTTTTGCATTTGTCGCCCTAAGTGGGAAGGGTATGCCCAGACGTGGGTCCCGTGCTCACTACACCACTGGATTCAAGCTAGCCTGGCTGAAGAAGGGTGATGCCCTGAAACCGGTCCTAGGATGCTTGTTTCCGGTCCAGGGAGGCCCTGGCTTGGCAGTTCGGGCTGGACTGTTCCCACAAGGAACAGGGTCAAGACTGATTTGCATATGGCTGGGTCCAAACTGGGGTGGTGTGGTGAGCAAAAGAATGATGGATTTAACCCACATCCTTGTGACTGGAGGTGAATGTTTGCATTGTCCAGCATTCCGTCCATCAATTGTTTCTTTTGCATTTGTCGCCCTAAGTGGGAAGGGTATGCCCAGACGTGGGTCCCGTGCTCACTACACCACTGGATTCAAGCTAGCCTGGCTGAAGAAGGGTGATGCCCTGAAACCGGTCCTAGGATGCTTGTTTCCGGTCCAGGGAGGACCTGGCTTGGCAGTTCGGGCTGGACTGTTCCCACAAGGAACAGGGTCAAGACTGATTTGCATATGGCTGGGTCCAAACTGGGGTGGTGTGGTGAGCAAAAGAATGATGGATTTAACCCAGATCCTTGTGACTGGGGGTGAATGTTTGCATTGTCCAGCATTCCGTCCATCAATTGTTTCTTTTGCCAGTGTGAAGAAGTACAGAGGCAGATGGTACTTTGGATGAACTTCTTTATTCAAGCTTCAAGTACAGCAACGTCCTAACCACAGGACACCCCACAGCAACTGACTCTAAGCACTTAACAACAAGACTAAGCACACTCTACATTCTAAGCCAGATGAAGGGAATGTTCCACATGAAGTCAATGGCTAACACAGAGCTGCACAAGGGAAACTACCACATGTAGGTATTACTGTAGGATATACTTTTTGCAGTTTGTTTATTTAAATATTGTGTTTTTCATCATTTTTGTTGGTGTTTACTACTTGTTTTAGTGCTATTTATGTCATTGATATTGTTGATTTTGATATTTTTGGCATAATCTATAGTTATTTATAAGTGGCGATATTTTGGATTTGATATTTTTGTATTTGATATCTATGTAAAATATGTCAGGGATATTTATGTGTACACTAGAAGTGATTTTTTTATTAGGTATAGGGAACTCAATATTACTGTAAACGATATTACATTTTCGATAATTATGTGAGTCAATATTTATTGGTTCAATATTATGTCATTGATCTCCTAAAGTGTATGCGAATTGGCTATATCAAATTGGAAATGTCTAAAATACCTGTAAGTCCCAAGTAAATGGTACCCTGGTACCTGGCGCATATGAGATAGAGGGGTATCACTGGGCTTGCAGCACTTATTGTGCCACCTTAGAGGTTCCCCAAGAAAAACAAGTCCCCCAGTCCACCATTGCAGACTGGCAGAGAAGTTGTGCGCTGCTAGCTCAATTTTTTGTCATTGAAAACAATGGCAGATCCCCTGTGCATGTGTGCAAAACATCACTCTGGCCGGCATACTGAGCCCTAAAGATAGGGAGCCATATATGACCCAGGCAGGACATGTACTTTAGAGGTCTTGACAGTAAAACACCCAGAACAACAGTTTTTACTGTGGAAAGACTTGGTAGTCCAAATGGTAAGCACAGGGTTTCACTCTGACTCCTCAGCTGTGCTAATTTCTGAATGGTGCGCCCACAGTGGCCAAGGTATCGAACAACTCATTACATTAAGCCTGGCTTGTTTGTTAAGTCAAAATTAATGTAACTTGTTGCAGTGTGCAGCTTTAGCAAAGCTATCACTTTCCTGCCTTTAAAACTCCGGTACCTTCCCGGGCACACATGGAGCCTGCTCCACGAGACAGTTTTCTGCTCTACTGGAGAGCTGTAATAAAGACTCTCTGGAAGGAGAACAATGAGGGATTCCAGGCCAGAGAGGTGTCACCTCCCTCCTGCAGGAAGCCACTTGGATGTTAACCCCAAAAGGCAGGCTTCAAAGGTGAAGCTACCTTTCAAGGCCAGATGTGTAGCACAGGAGGGAGGGCTGCCCCATTGTTGAGGTAGACAAGCTGGCACAGGAGGCAGATAGGGGAGACCAGTTGCCAAACTGGTTTATCCCAGGGCGTGTAGCCCTGAGGTAGCCACACCTGGGGGTGGGGTCTGTACACCAGGAAAGGAGTCTTGTCATCTTGAGAGTGGGCAGAATGGTGCATCCTGGGATAGTCAGATGCCACACTCCATAGGAAGCAGTCACCATGTGGGAAGAGACCTGGTAGCCCATTGGCTACCAACTGCATTCTGCCCTGATGCCAATTTCCGAGTGTACAGGAGGCATTCCTGGCACCCAGACCATAGATCTCAACCGAGATGGAAGAAAGAATGAAGAAGGACTGCCCTGCTGCACCAAGAAAACAGCAAAGAGAGGCTGCACCATCGAAGACTGCACCTGCTGCACCTGGTGGCTAAAGAAGGAAAAAACTGTGCCTGCTTTCTCCTTTTCAAAGAGAAGTGGTTCCCAGAGCCCAGGCAAGCCAAGAGAACTCCAAGGGCCGGCTGACCGGCCCCCTGTTCACAGCAGACAGACACAACTGCTGAAGAAGCCTGCTGGGGCAATTTGGTAGCCCAAAGTCTTCCAGCCACTACCACCAACATCATGCAGCTCTGAGGAACAAGACCTTATGCATAGAGTTGCACCCAAGTTTGCTGAGCCCGGGAGTGCTGTCAGAGAGTTGCTGGGGCCCTCAGAAGAAAAGTGATCAAACCAGGAAAGATTGGCCTGTGACAACGGGTGACTGGTAGTTCAGTGGTGACTGGACTTCGGCCAGAATGGAGAAGACTTTGTGGGACATTGACCATGCAACCAGGACCCCTCACCATCTTTGTGGACTGAGAAATCCCTGCAGGAAGACCCCCATCGACATCATTGCATCTACAGCATCCTTAGAGCATCTTCAGCATCTTACATCCCTTGCATCTGGACCACTCCATAGGAATTCATTGCAACACAGGATAAAGTGCCTGGAACTATTGAAGGACTGCTTTTCCTGTGAAGGTAACTGTTGTTGAGGACTTTTCTGGTCCCTCAGACTTCCTCCCTAATGGAGTTGGTTGCCCCAAGTACCTTTAACCAACCGCATTGACACTTACCTAAGTTTTCTTTGGAGAAGTTTCTAAGTGTCCAACTCATTGACTTTGCCAAGGCTTGTTTGTGATTAAGGGAAATTGCTCTGATTTAATATAACTTGTAAAATCTATATATCCTGAACCATCCAGCAGATTTTTCTTGTTCTGAAGTCTAAAAACTTATAAAAATACAATCTATTTTTTATAAATTGATGTTTGATTCCTTGAGTGTTGCGTCAATTGCTTCTTCAATTGTTTTAGTGCTGTTTAAATTCTTAACACTTGTTCCTCTTTGCAAGCCTTGCAGCTCAGTGCCACAGCTTGAACTGTGTGTCGAGCTGAGGGGAGGGTTGAGCTGAAGGTTTAAGAGACGAACTCTACTGGACCTAAAAGGGCTGGTAAGTGTATTACATGGAGAGGTCATGCAACCACACCATATAATACACCCCATTTCCTCACACATACTAATTCTAGGAATTGTGGTGTTTGATAAGGTGATTTTAAATAGAGAAAAATGCAGACCCTCTGCTGGTATTTGATGAACAATTTTTGAGAGAAAACTGTTTTGTCTCATGATTTTCTCATAGAGGTTACTGAAGGTGCTCCAGAAGCTAGCATGGAAACACTAACATTCTGTATTAATGATAGAAGTGTGGCACACCTAAATGCCATCCTGAAGGAATCAAATCTGTACTCCTGAAACATTTTCTTTAGAAATGAACAAAATTGTACAGTTTTTTTGTCAAAGAAATTAAGGTTTAATGCGCTACAAAAATAAAACGAGGACACATTTTGTCCAACTATTCTCAAATATCATCCTCATCAATGTCAGAAAAAAATGTGGGTATGCTGAGTGAAATATATGCTTCCAACACCAGCAGCAGCCTGTCAGTTGCTTCCCCATTGATCTACTGCAGCTTCACCACAGTGGTCTAATGAACAACTAGAGCCCTAACAGTCTGTATTTATGTCAAATGTGTGGCACACCTGAACGTCCTCTTGATGGAAATGCAGCTTTAAAACTGAAAGCATTTCTTACAGAAGATACTGCAGAAAATTATGAAATTTGGGGCCATCTTGAAGCTGGCAGTTGACACAAGCGGAAGAGGTTTGAGGACTTACTTGACTGTCTGGCAGTACTGTGGGTGATGTCTCTTGTGCACCTAAAAGCAAACAAGCAAGAAAAACATTTAGTGAAACGTGGCATTGTTGCAGTTTGAATTAGTTCAGACAATATAATTTAGTGTAGTTACTTAAGTTATCATTATTATCCTAAATAATTAACAACAACAGTATATTTCAAAGTCAAACCACACCACCAGAACATAATATTTAATTTCCAATCAGGATAGCAACATATAGATGTAACTGTTTGTTTTGTGTGCATCTAAGGGAGACATCTGTGGCAGTCAGAGAGGCGCAGGGGAAAATGAATGCTGGTGTGCGTCTATGGCCAGCAGGGGGGTCCAGAGGGAAATGGAATAATCCTTAAAAAATGAATGATGGTGTTTGTTGTGCACCTATGGCAGACAGGGGGTTTAGGGGAAAATTTAATAGTCCTTAAAAAATGAATGTTGGTATATGTTGTGCACTTTATGCTGGCAGGGCGTCCAGGAGAAAATGGAAGGCAGGCCACAACAAAGAACATATGCAGGCCCACGGCAAAAGCACACTGACTGGCTACACAAAATGGCCACCAACCACATGGTCAAGCAGCAAGCAAAGTGGCATGGCCACAACAATGAACACATGCAGTCCCCTGGCAAAAGCACAATAGCTGGCTACACAAAATGAACACTGACAATATGGTCAAACAACAATAGCAAGCAAGGAGGCATGGCCAGAACAAAGAACACATGCAGGCCTATGGCAAAAGCACACTTGCTGGCCACACAAAATGGTCGCCAACTACATGGTCAAACAACAACAGCAAGCAAGTATGCAGGCCCCAACAAAGAACACATGTAGGCCTATGGCAAAAGCACACTGGCTGGCTACACAGAATAGTCGCCGGCTACGTGCTCAAACAACAACTAGCAAGGAGCCATGGAAAACAAAGAATACATGCTGGCCAATGGAGACTGACTTCACAAAATGGCCCCTGGCCACATGGCATAGAGAACAAAGACAAGTGGTGGCCTATGGGAAACACACACACACACACACACACTGGCCATACAAAGGAGGCATTGGTAACACTGAATAAAACACTACAATTAAATCAGCAATGCCAAAATTAAAAATTAACTGAGCTATAAAAATGTACAAGAAGTCTTCACCTCACATCCTCCCAAGACATCAAATATTACCCCACATATACACTTTTGTACACACAAAAAACATGAAATACAAAAAAAATATTTAATTCAATGCTATCCCAGCTCAAATTGATATTTTAAAACAACATATACCACAGAAACAGTTGTTTCATGCACCCATGGCCAGTACTGACTTTGGCCTTCTGGCTGGATGGCCCGTTGGCAGACTAGGCCACATAGTAAAATAAACAAATATTGAAATTTTAACAAACATGGAGAAAATGTTCTGTACTGTACAACATTGTTCCTTTGCAAAAGAAGAAAACTTAAATCCAAAAATATAACTAGGCCCCTACTGAAACCACAGGCCACCCACCTCAATAATATGTTAAAAATAAACTAAAAGTTACAATAAATACTGGTGTATGCCCTCTATCAAACAAACAACACCATTATACAAGAGTTGTGAACCTACTTGTGAAATCTCAAAAACAACGTCCTTAAATCCAATGGTATATATGCAGCAGACAAAGAGAGTGATCCTTCCAGCTTCAAATCCGAATTAAAAATGACCAGGAGATGGACAAAGTACTGGGAGGAGCATGCTGGACAGCAACAGGAAGTTGGAGTCTCTGGAGCACTTCCTTTTTTTTGGAAAAAAAAGTAAAATAAAAAAAGGCTTCTCGTACTAAAAAAAACCCCTAAACAGTCTGTTGGAGGAGAATAGTAACTCAAATATGCCTTTTTTAATGGATTTAGCTCCTTCTTGAGTAGAGAATCTGCTCAAGGTACAGCCGCGGTCGCTCGCCAATGTCATGAAAAAGCGTCAGAAACTGTGCTAGCGGCCGCCAAGACTCTTGGGTAGTCGCTAGTATCCAGCAATTCTTGTTGCGCTTACAAGTGCGCGCCAAAAAAAGTCTTGTGCACACCAGCAGAAAAAAAAACTCTGCTATGTGGCAAAAGGCAAAATTTAGTGGGAATTCCACGTTCCAAGCAGAACGCAAAGTTCAAGAATCCCGCAAACTCTGTGAGCGGAGTGAATTTCTCTACCCAGGCCTAGTCATACTTCGTTTCATCTGCAAAAAAATAAAATCATCCACCTGATAAGGTTGTTGACTACTTTTGAAGTAAGGAATACCAAGCAAGAGGTGCACCACATGTTCACATGTTATTGTGGGTAAAAGGTATGCCACAGTTTGGAGATGACAATGATGAAGGAGTTTTGCCATTTATTGAATGTTACGTTACGTCTGAGATTTCAAATGATGAATAGAACCATTAAAACCATTAAACAACAACAGCTGTGACTTCAGTCACACAAATATGAAAGTACTGTTGTTACAGATACATAGAGAAAAGGAAATACTATACACAGTGTTGCTTTGATTTCCCTAGGCCTCACATTTCTAAATGAAGATTAAACTGCAAACATACTGTCACTGACAAATTAACAAAAACACATATAACATTAAGAGAAGTGAGGCGTCCAAACTTATCAATGACTACAACTCTGTCATTTTGTCTATGTAGAATGCAAATATGGACATTCAACTTGCTGCAGGCAATTCCATTACTGTGGCACAATAACTCACTACCTACATACCAAAGTCTGAAAAGATAGAAATGAAATATGTGTTTCACGAGACCTCAGCAGGGAAGTCTTTATCTACGAAATTGTATAGCTTGAGATCGAAGAAGCTGTCACACAGAGAGAGATAGATTCCTATGAAAATTGTGTTAGGATTAGTTTTTCCATCTTATATAATAACAGTAAGAACATTCTTTGGCTCAGTTTCAGTCCTACAGCTGCATGAAAAAGAATGTCGAAGTGCTTTGCAGAGATACAGTATCTCTGTCATGCAGAACCAGATAATACTGGCATAGATAAAACAACATGCTGGACACTTATTACCCCAAGTGAAGTGTTCATTTAGAAAAAGTATGTCTGTATGAAGTAGTTCAGTTCTACACATATAGAAACAATAATGAACAGATTTTAGAAACAGTTTTCTTTGCAGTTTCAGGCTTCAATGGTTGTTTAGTGAAACACAACAGGCCAGGTCTCATCATCGTAAACTGGTTTGTCAGACTGCAGAAAATAATAATTTTTTGTCTGGCCTTTCTGCACCTATTTAAACCTTAGTGTAGTTACAAAGACATTTTAGGTCTGTAGGACTGTTTTGAAAGTTTCAATTCAGTGAAAAACAACATCCAGTGTCCAGTCTTTCCTGTTTATATGAAAAAGTTGGATGATTAAATTCAACAGAGGAAGCAATTGTAGCTGCAGTTATCACATAGAGCTCTCATGGGAGTCAGAGTTAAGGGACAGTTATTCAAGTTTGTGCGGTCAACCTATTGTAGAAAATGAGGCAGTCATACCTATGAATGCTGTTGAAAATGCTATGGATTAGGTTAGAAGTAAGTCCACTGATTTAGACAGCCTTATAACACAGCTTAATGAAGAGCATTTTAAGATTATCAGGGATATTTCGGCATCCAATGACTTTGGAATTCTGCGTTAGAAATCTGAATTGCATCCAGCACATTCAAACCTACACTTCTCACGTTAGTGCTGATTGGGCACTGGGAAAGGATTCCTCAGACAAGTGCTTACAGTTTTACATACAGAAAAAAACAGATTGCAACCTTTCATCCATTGTACCAGCACCCACTGGTCTGCCTGCACACAACATTAAAGCTATAACTTTGCATCATCTGCTGATGTTGCCAGAGGAACATGGCAACACCCTGCTGTACCTCAAGTTATCTCTTGTTGTTTGTCATAAAATTCACAGGTTCTTAAACAAATTAAGGTCCGACTTATAGATTGGATTAGTGTGCTTTTAAATTTTATACTAGTCATCATTCAACTAAAATGCTATCAGACCAAAGTATGACATACTATTCAGAGGAAAATATGTCTAAGTATTTGACAACCTTTCTCAACTTTCCCCAGTGAATGGGCAACCAGCCTTTAAGTAGCTACTGCATGAAAAAGGACAAAACACCTTAGAGAGCATTGGACATGTTAATATATGGCTAACTTTCCAGTATGCTGAATTGACTAGTAAAATGAGGCAGGCTGCAGATGAGATGTATGGCACTATGCTAAAAGACACTATCATAGGTGTAGTAAGTGAAGAAGCTAAAAAGGTACTAAAAAGTCATACATTAGTTCTCCTGTTTTCAGACAGAAATTCACCTGCAACTTTAATGGTGGAGCTCCAGGAAACTCACTAACAACTTCTGTGACTCATGCCAACGCGGGATGAATGTGTACAGATTAACACAGAAATGTCACACTTGCAGAAGCAGGATGTTATTTAGCTTAACTCAATAGACAAGATGTAACATCAAGGATTAAACTTAAAAGTTTGTCAAAACGTGATTAAGAAGCCTGATGAACTAGAAAAGTCAGTTTTGTGTACAGCTGGTTTAGAAAAAAAACGAATCCTATTTTATGCCGTAATTTGAACCTAGAGCGGGGTCTAGTAAATGGAGCTGTAGGAAATGTGGTAGTCTTTATCACACAATCCAAAAGAACTGACTTTGAGTCATTTTGGTCAGGTTTGACCATATAGAGGAACTTAAACAAATTGGGGGATGCAGTGCCCAGTTTCTATTAGTGGGCAGGGAACAATTTTCATAATTTCCCCGGTGTTTAAATTATGCTATGACTGTACACAAATCTCAAGGATTAAGACTGGATGCAGCAATTGTAAATATAGGTCAAAAAGTATTTAACGAAGGATGTCTTATGTGGCACTGTCACATATTAGGTCACTTTCTGGACTGTACCTTCTCCTCGTTTTTGATTAGAGAACGGTAAATGCAGACCTCTCATGTGCTAGAGAAACAATCAATTGAGAAGTTTGTATGGTCCTCATCTGGATTAATATCCAGTGCCTCAAAAGTGTGCACTCTTCACCAAATGAAAGTTTGAAAAAAGGAGGGTAGATAAAAAATTCACAAAATCTACACAGGCAGAGTACAGTCAAGCAGAAAAAAACCAACATTCTATGAAGTCAAGGATATGGTAGGATCCTCATTTTTCCAAAAGAACTGGAGCAAACTATTAATCTAATGGATTAGTTAATATTGTATTTAAAATGTACTCCACTTGTTCAGAAAATCAAGGAGAATACTTATAAGCCACAATGTAGAGCATTATCAACTCTACAGAGGACAGTGTAAGCAAACAAACATGCATCTTACCCAGTGACTGGTGTTCGAGATAGGCTTGATTTCTGTACAGGACGAACACAGCATAAACTAAACTCACAAAAGAATGTCAGGAATTTCTAATGTTAATTCTAAACATTTTAGATAGTGAAAGGCTTCTAAGTGATGAATTCTTTGGAATCAGCTATGCTTGGGAACATGATGTAATTGTCATAATTTCTTCAGAACGGACATTGGCTCAGATTTACAAATCAGTATCATTTGAAAGTGTATTGAAAAAAACGTGCAAAACAATTCATGTCCAAACTGTAAAGCAGAAATACTTTACCCTCAGTCATTAGGGATGGTAGAAAATATGTCATAATGATGGTACAAAGATGCTGAGTAGATGCCATTAAGGTAAACACTAAACTTTCTAATTTCAAATATGGTCAGGTGTCTATGTAGTAAGTACATTATTGTTGGCATAATGTTTCATGAAGGACATCAGGTAATTTATACAGTATATCTGAAGAATAGGACAGGTTGGACTGAATGTAACAACACTTGTTTTACATTCAAAGACAGATTGCACATGAATTTAGAAAATTGATATCTAATATTTCTGGAACCAAAGGTCTAGAAAATATTGGACATAGTACATTAGAGCCATCTTCAGAGATATAAATGTTGTTCATCTGCTGAATATATGTTGTCATTCAACCTGAGAGGGGTAATGACCAGTATAGGCTTAAAAACATATTTTCACAAAGATGTGAATAAGTTATTTAGTTCTAGTTTAGAGCAATAGATTCATGTGTTTAGGTCTTATTCCCCTTTCTCTAATTAGAAGCTGGGGAAAGTACTGAAAATGAAGTCTACCATGTAGTGAGTTATAAAACCTGTTGTTTACATTTGACATATTAACATATACAGCTTTCATAGGGTTATTTTCAATCTAAAGGATTTGCCCCATAGTTCCATGAGCACATACATTTCTTTGAAGTGTTTGGAGTGCTGGAGACTTAGGTGTACTCACAAATAGTGAAGAAGTCCACAAGAAGAAGTGGCCCTCACTCAGAATAAAAAACACCTTTTTTTAATGTTTCAATCAAGAAATGTATGGAGTTATACTAACTTATAAATGTCTTTCGGAAAGTCCATGATACTTTAACAAGCTTTCCATATTAATTAAATTGGCTCCCATGTCAGAAATAATGATATATATATTTGAAATGTTTAAAAACAAAATTGTGTACACCTGTTTAAAATACATTTTTTACAGAGTAGGCAATCAGAAATAGTAACAACGTGTACCACACAGCGAGCAATATGAAGTTATTTTATAAGCACTAAAATCAGTGATCCTAAAGTATAAGGTGAGCATAGTTTATGCAAATGATTTCTTTTAAGTAGTTCAAGAATGAAACAAAGCTCAAAGAAGAAGAAAAACATCTATACATTTTTTGCAAAGAGATGGCTTTCAGATGATCTGGAACTCAAGGATAGCAAAGGTGTCGTTAAAGACAAAATTACATTTAATATTGCAACAGGATGCCATAAATAGTGTGTATCTTATGAAGCTATGATATGGTTACAGGTGACAAGATTATATCACCAAGAGTCTAGACAGTGAGCCCATAGTTGCATACTGCATATAACTAATGGCAAAAATAATCTTTTCGTATAGTTCCCTACTTTTTTGATGAAATCTACTACTACTTTTTTTTTCTTTTTTTTAATCTTCAAAAACCTTTATTGAACATTAAGGCATGGTACATGTTATAAAGCCCAACAAAAAGCATGGCATCCATTACAGGCACGTATATATAGACACTGCTAGAGGTATAATGACCAATATGCACCACAGCCCATCACAACAAAAGGGGGAAATAGAGCCGATTTGACAATGTTGTGTGCAGGTAATCATTCAGGCGTTAAGGGTCAGTCTTGTTGAGGCCGTCCTCCGTAGTCTGGGGGTCAGTGACAGGGAGCTGCCAATGGGTTCATCAGGTTTAGCCAAATGGTGGAGGTAGGAAATGAGAGGGCCCCATATATCTGGAGGTCTGTTCGCCGCAGGCATCAGGTCCCAGAATTCACCCAAGAGCGTCTGGCAATGGGCAGCGTCGGCTATCCAATGTTTGACCTGCGGCACCGGCTTGCGGCCCCAGTAAATTGCCACCCGGCGCCTAGCGAACACAAGTAGCATATCAGTTAGTTTGCGATTGGAGTCTGAAATGTCTTTGACATGCCCCAGAAGGCACAGGAGGGGATCAGGGGCTATGCGCTCCAGGGTGATGTCGCTAATTACAGTGCACACCTCCAACCAAAAGTTGAAAACCTTGGGGCACGACCAAGCCAGATGTACCAAACCAGCACCAGGGGATGAGCAGGGTGCACATCTGCCACTGTCCAGCAGCCCCATCTTGTGTAGCGTGACGGGGGTGCGGTAAAGTCGGTGTAGATATTTGAAATGTATGAGTCGTAGTCGATAATTGGGGGAGAGGCGCTTAGTTTGGTTGCAGCAATATTGCCACTGCGCGAGAGAGAGACCACCAACTAGATCCGCGCCCCAAGCAGTGCGAGCGCACTCCGTGTCTCTGGGGGAGGCTGCCAGTGTGAGAGCGTATAGCCTTGTGACCAGTTTGCGCAGGGAAGTGGAGGAGTGGATGTATTCGAGCGCAGCATTAGGCTGAGGAGCGAGTGGAAAGGCAGGATTAATGCTTTTACATGTGGCCCTGATCTTATAATAGAGCAATTTGTCGAGTGGTGCAGTGTCATCGGGCATGGTGAGAAAGTTGTTATTGGGGTAGAGGTCAGCTTTGGTGCGGATACCTAAGTCTGTGGCACGGCGAGCCATGCCGACAGTCTGCAGCAGAGGGAATGAGGGGTTACTGGCAAGCTGCATTGAAGGTGCAAAAAGGTCTTTGGAGCAAGTGTACCTGCAAAGTCCATCCCAGGACCAGCGCACGCATTCCACCGTGTCGACCTCGACACGGGGGTTCCTGTGTGGTAAAAACAGCGCAGAATGCAATGGCCAGGGGGAGGCCAGATCTGTTTCAACCACCACGTGTGGCTGAAAGGGGGTTGGATGGATCCAAAAATGAAGAAAGCTGGCTTGGGCACACAGTGTGCAGAGCATGAGATCGGGGGCTCCCATTCCGCCGCAGATCAGTGGCAGTGTCAAAACATCATAGGCAATGCGGGGCTGGCGTCCTGCCCAGATCAGTGTAATAATGTTTGAATGTAGTCGTTTAAAAAATTGTGATTAAAGTGGAATAGGAGCATTTAAAAATAAGTATAAAAATTTCGGGAGCACGATCATCTTATCGATTGGGATGTGGCCGGCTATTGAGAGGGGGAGTTTTTGCCAAGTGTGTATTTTGGTTTCGAGCCAGTCCATTGCATTGCCGAAATTGGACCTCCACAACTCGTCCATATCTCTGCTCAGCCAAATGCCCAGGTATCTGGTGGGACCTGTCGCCCAAATGAACGGATAGTCGGTTGGAAACGGCTTGGTAGCATCTGTGAGGGGGAAGAGGACGGATTTGTTCCAGTTGACTTGTACCCCGGAGAGGCAGCCGAAGTGGATCACCTCCCTTGTCCTGGGAGCCAGGTTCACCTGTGGCTCCCGGACGTATATCATGAAATCGTCTGCGTACATCGAGGTCACTAGGGCGTGAGCCGAAAAGCCGATGCCCCGATTGGTGTGGTGCTGGCGTAGGCGCGCCGCCAAAGGTTCCATAGCAATGGCGAATAACATAGGGGACAGGGGGCATCCCTGCCTGGTGTCCCTCATGATAGCTATGGGGTTGGTAACCTGCACGTTAATCCTGATGCGCGCCGTTGGGAGTGTGAAAAGAAGTTGAATCTTTTGAACAAAGCTCGGACTGAAGCCCAGTCGGGGCGTCCAGGAGGGCGGCCACTGCAGACAAGGCGGGATTCATTCGGTGAATAACAGAGAAAATGGTGCACAAATTATGTGAAGTGGCACGACCAGGGATAAACCCCGATTGGTCGGGACGAGCTATTAATGGCATGAGGGAGAGGAGGCGATTGGCTAACAGTTTTGGGTAAATGTTATTGTCCATATTAATTAGTGATAGGGGGCGATATGAGTCGCAGCTCTCGGGGATTTGTCAGGCTTAAGGAGGAGGGAGATCATGGCCTCGTCAAGAGAAGGGGGAAATCTGCCCACGGCAAGAGAATCATTGTACATCTCAGCCAGGTGTGGAACGAGAAGAGACACATACTCTTTGTAAAATGCGGGGGTGAACCCATCTGAGCCGGGGGTTTTGTCACCCAGGAGACCTGCTATGACCTTGGTAATTTCTTCGGGGGTGAATGGTTCATCCAGGTATTCACGGTGCCCATTGCTGAGCCATAAAAGTTTGATCGAATCGAAGTATTGATCCAGGGCTTCCCAGGGCACGGGCTCACCCACAGTATATAGTTGGGCGTAAAAAGTGGAAATCCTGGCGATAATGTCGCCCGGGGAGGTAGTCCAACCGGCGGCCTCATCGCTAAGGGCTGTGATATAAGAGGATGCGTGTGGCTGTCTGAGTAGGTGTGCAAGGGTCCTGCAGGGGCGATCGCCCTCTCCGTAGCAGCGGGCACGCGCCTCTTTGCCGAGGAATGCAACCTCTCTATCCGCCTCCTCGTGGAACTCAGTGAGTTTAGTTCTAATGGAGGTAAGGATGGCGGGGCTGGGGTCCTGAGATTGTTGAAGATCTAGTGCTTTAATGTCTTTCTCCAGGCGTTTGAGGGTTCCTCTGATGGACTTTAACACCGCTGCCTGTTTGGCAATGCATTCCCCCCGAATCACGGGCTTGAAGGCCTCCCAAAGTGTCGAGAGCGACTCAACAGAGCCGGTGTTGCGCTCAAAGTAGTCTATGATGGCGCCCCGAATTTACTCGCGGAAAGCAGCGTCACGAAGTGAGTTGGGGGGCAGGCGCCATGTAAACATGCGACGAAGAGTAAGCCGGAATCGCAGACACAGGCACACCGGGGCGTGATCTGAAAATGTGCATGCCAGGTGATCCACAGAGGTGGACCAAGAGGCGGCGTCACGGGTGATAAGCCATAAATCGATGCGGGACCAAGAGCCGCGCGAGCTGGATGCGCAAGATCCTTTGCGTGCATCAGGGTGTGCGTGGTGTCAGGCATCTACTAGAGAGTTGTATTCTATACTTGAGTGTAGTGTGGCTGTGGCCTGTGGGTGCTGGATGCGGTCCCCCGAGCAATCAAGTGCCAGCGAGGGCGCAATATTAAAATCACTGCCCCATATCAGAGAGTGGGGTCCCAGAGAGGATATGATATGCCAGACTTGGGTGAAAAAGGTAAGGTCATCAGCATTGGGGCCATAGAGTGCCACTAGTATCAATGGCTGGTTATAGAGGGTGCCGGCTAGGATTACGTAGCGACCCTCGGTGTCAATGAAGGAGTGGGTGCCATGCCAGGGGAGGCCCCTCCTAAAGAGGATAGTGACTCCGCGTGCATAATTGGAGTAGAATGCAGTGTAGGATTCCCCCCAGTGATGGGAACGTAATCTGGGTAAGGTGGCGGGGAGAAGGTGAGTCTCTTGGAGAAAACAAACATCCACATTATGTCTGATGAGATATGCGTGCATGAGGCATGCTTTTCGACAGTCATTCAGGCCCCTTATGTTCCATGTCAAGAAGGTAGTGTCAGTCATGCAGCAGCCAGAGGGAGATAGAGATGTGACGTTTGTGGTTGGTGGGCCAGTAGAAAAAAACAGTGTCGTAAGATGTGGAGCATTGTGGGATGTGTGTAGACGGTAACATGCCAGAAACAGTACAAAGATAACGACAAAACAAACCCCCAGCAATAGGGTGCCCAAGGCGGAACCCTGAACTTAAAACCCAAATCCTCCCTCCACCCACTCCAACCCCCCAAATAGGTTGAGCATCTAAACCACCCCCGCCCAGGGAGCCCAAACTTGGAGAGATTATTGCAGATGTGGGAATTATCCCTTCGGGGTGCGAGGGCTCAGTCAATTACCCCTTGACATGCAGGCAGGGTGGCCGGGTGTGTAGGCCTCAGAGGGAGGCGAATTCGGGGCAATACGTACAACCATGCGCAGACATCATAACAATGAGTGGGATGAACAGTGTATAAGTAGAGTGTCTCACAGTCCTGCAACATGAGATTGGGCATGCAAGATTAAACAATAATTGGAAGCTTCAGAGGAAAGCAACAGCAAGAAATAACATATAGCAATATGCATAAATCATTGCAGCAAACAGGTTGCACGGGGTGTGTGCCGAGTGACACATATTACTGTGAGGCGAGGCAAGGTGTGCATAGATCAATCATTGACACTCATTCGACTGTCTCCAGAAAGAGTGCAGCAAGTCCGCGGGGGGACTTTTGCAGCTGCTTAGCAAAGGTGAGGGCAGCCTTCGAATCAGTGAAAAATCTCAGCTTCTCCCCTGAGTCGATGCAAAGTTTTGAGGGGTACAACATGGCATAGGTAATGCGGAGCTGCTGTAAGATACGCTTGGCTGGAAGAAAGTCTCTGCGGGCCGCCTGGACGGACAGGGTGAAGTCCGGGTAGAAGGATAGGATGGTGCCCTGATGGTTGATCTCGCCCAACTCCCGGGCCCTGCGGAGAATGGAGTCGGGGTCGTGGTAATTCAGCAAGCGAGCGATGATGGGCCTTGCAGGGGCCCCAGGGGGGTTTGGGGGCCAAGAGACCTGTGAGCCCGCTCGAAGATAAAGTGTTCGGACAGGACGGAGCCAAAGAGGTCGCAAAGTAAAGATTCAAGGTAATCTTCCATTCTTCCGGTCGCGGTGGACTCCGGCAGGCCAACGACTCAAATATTATTCCTTTGGGAGCGCGCCTCTAAGTCCTCGTTCTTGGCGCATATGACTTCGAGGATTTTGTCCATTTTGAGGAGCTTCTGCGCACCTTCGGCTCCAGCGTCCTCCACGTCTGAGATCCTTGATTCGAGCTGGACAATATGGGCATCGTGGGAATCCACCCTCTGCTTGACCTGATCCAAGCGTGATGTAAGGCGGTCTATTTTTGCATCGATTGATTTTAAACTTGATTTTACCTCCAGAAGAATGATTCGGAGGCTGTCGTCCTGCTCGCTGGGTGGGTCAGTCTGGGTGGATTGTTCGCCGGCATTGGGAGGCATCCCGCTGCCCCTGCCCGCCCCCCACCCCATGAAGGTGATCTTGGGTTGTCTTGTGTCCGTCTTCCCCATGTTGAGTTTGTGGTGAAATGGGGAAGGTGGGTAGTAAGGGGTGCCTGCCAGTGATCAGGACGGCCCACGTTTGCAAGGCAGAGCAGGCCGGGCGTGTCTCCAGGAGATATGGAATGGCAGCTCCCAAAAAGGCTAATGCAAGGCGTAGTTGGGCCGCAGGGAGGGCGGGGAGGAGGACAGAGGCCAGCGGTCGTAGCGTGAGGGATGCCAGCGGGGGCCCACAAAACAACGGGGGCGTGGGGGGTTGCAGGACAGGTCAGGCTGCAGTGGGTGTTTGTGCGATAATGCGCAGCAGGCCGAAGTCGGTGCCCCCCACGAGGTAGAGTGGGGTGGGCCACGTCCAGACCGGCAGAGTGTCCAGCAGACTGATGGTGGGCAGACGTGCAGCGTGGGGCAGGCTGAAAAAAGGGGGGACAACCCCCAGGATGAGCCCTCACAGCCCGCAAGCAGACGCTGGAGAGAGCCGGAGCGGCAGCTGGGAGTGCAGCGAGGTCGGCGCGCCAAGAGCCAGAGTTGCCGCCGTGAGGAGCGAGAGGGCCGATAGCTCAGGTAGCCCGCAGCCCCTCAGCCCCCCGCCCAGGACACCGACCAGGGGGAGCAGGCCGCCGGGGCAGGATGGAGAGTGGGCCAGGCGGTCGGCAGAGATGGCATCAGGGTCACGCTATGGCCTTAATTGTGGTGTCCTTGGGCTAAGGGCCCAGCGCCGCCGCTACACCGCAATCTGGGCCGTCGTCTGCAGACACCCCCCTCGCAGTTGCAGACTGAGTTGGGTCCGGGCGTGAGGCAAGGCCAGGCCCCGGTGAAGTCAGGGAGTCCGCTCCGTTCCGAGGCTGCGGCACCCGTGCCACCAGCAGGCCGGGGTCACCGAGCGGGAGCCGCCGTAGCCGCAAATGCGAGATGGCCCCCGGGGGGGTTCCCGCACCAGGCAAGGCACGGTGTGTCGGCTGGGAAACGCCCCCAGTAGCAGCAGCAGGAGAGGCCCCACGGAGCGGGCCCGATTGGCACAGGCGTCTGGACTCTGGCGAGAATGCGGGTGGCCAGCCAGGCCCCCGTGCAGAAACACCCCAGCCACAGTTCCTTTAGAGCCCCCGGGAGCCGCAGTGGGGGTATTCGATGCCAGCTATCAAGGTTAGAGGCCAGATTCCTCCCTCTGATGGCGGATGATTGTGGATTTCCCAGGCTCGGCCGGCAGAGCTCGCTCAGCGCACAGCCATCTTGCAGCTGGCAAGACCACGCCCCCCAAATCTGCTACTACTTGAAGATCAATTACTCCTTGATAAAATACTGTACATCGAAAGTACTGATATTTTTATAATTTATATGGACATATTATTTTGTAGTACTTTACCATTCATGAAGTATGAAAAGTATGCTAAATATTACAAAGACATATTTGCACTGCATTATAAAGTTGTGTGCATAATAGTGTGAACCCTCATTAAGTACCTGAAAAACAGAACAGAGAAGGAAATATATATCATAGTGTACATGGTCTTCAATTCTCAATAATATTTGTGAGAAGCAGCACACTATACCAACTAAGGTTGATCTATTGTTTTGTGTCACAAGTTAAGTCATATATGTCAAGGTATGCCAATAGGTAACAATAAATACAGACACAATTAAAAAGAAAGCATGCAACAGACCACAGGAAGGAAACTTACTGTGCTGCCTTACTTGAAACGGACAGACCAGGAGATCAACATATGTACTAAGATATGTCACTGCACTACTTCTAATCCTAATCCTATGCCAATAACACCCAAATAGTGATTAAAATCACCAAAGATCCTTTGGCTGTTGCAGAAAAATCCCAGGACTGTAAGACAGCAGTAGATAGCTGAATGGGGACAAACTGTAAACGTAAGTGGAGAGAAGACAGAGGTCCTGTTATTTGGTCCCACACCAAATATCTGGTCAAACCTGTACTAGCCCTTTGAACTGATATCTTTGCTCCTACCAGTGGACTCTGCTTTAAACATAGGAGTAGTGTTTGATTAAAAAAACTCTGTTTTACTGTACATATCAATTAAGTGATAACAACATACTGCTTCTACAATGTTAAATTGCTGTGCAAATGTTTTCATGATACCCCCCTTTCCTTGCCCAAAATGGTCATCCAAGCATTAAAGCATTGATAGCTTCTCGATTGAATTACACCAATTTGCTGTTTTTGGGAATCAGTCAGTGGCTGTGCTCAAAATTGCAGGCAGCACAAAATCCTGCAGCTCGACTGATTTTAGGGATATTTAGGTACCAGTTAATTCAAAGGGGGGAGAAAGTTTACACTGGCTACTAGTCTGTCAGTGATCCATGTTTAAGGCACTTTGAATGGTGCACAGGGCCCTACATAACATTAGGCTGGCATCTAATAAAGCTAAGTTTAGATGGCATGTCCCCAGGAGGAAGTTTAGTTAAACAAAGCTGATGAGAGGTAGATCCTACTTACTGTGGAACTCTGGATCTCAATCATTAATAAAATAAAAACTACTGACAATACTCTCTAGTTCAGGAAACGTATTGAAACCTGGCCCCTTTCCTTATTTTCAGTTGAAACACACATGTCTATCAAAATGGAACTGTCTTGCGATATGGTGCAACAGATTCTGCATTAGTGCATGGCAGCTAATAGTCCAGCAGTCCTACTGAAGAAAATAAGACAGCATCCTATGTTGGTAGTAATTGTGTTTTCTCTTTTCAGTTTGACACAACACTGTGCAGCATGAGACAGATTTACTCATTTCTCATGCAGAATAGTGTACCAATCAAACTTGTTGCAACACGCAGCAAGAAAAGAACAGAGCAGAGCAGTACCACATCTACTAACATATGCCCCTGTTTGGCTCTCTTCCTGTGATGACACATTTTACGCTGTCTTATATCATACAGCAAGGTTGTGTGAGTTCTATCAAGTATATGATTTGTACTGTAAGGCGAGGCTTCCAGTACAAAAACTACGCTTTAATGTTTTTCCACATTCTTGGTGTATTGTAGAATTTGTCAGAACACAATAATGGGGGACTGGGAGCACGTCTAGGTACAGCATACAAGCTCCCTTAATGTAAATGTATACAAGTGGAGTGTACAGTTCCTAAAAAAAATCAGAAAATTAAACAGAAAAGGCAGTAGGTCGGGAGAGGTATGAGCAAGCAGATTCGGGATCTGATTGCTCAGAAGCAAGAGCCCTCATACACCCAGATGGGTGTTATGCTTCTTCATCGGGAAGCTCCTCATTTCCTCACTGGGCCAGGGTTGCTATGCCGAAAGGGCCCCATGAAGGGGCTCTTTGCTGAAGGTCTTTCAAAATAAGACACCGTGATGAAGTGTAAGTGGAGGTGCATTGTGTGTAGATTGGTGGAAGTGTGGTATAAAAATAAATAAGAGAGACCCTAAAGGTATTGATACATGGGCCTCTTGTTATAAATAAAAACAAAGGGTGGATGTGTTGGAAACAATGATCCAGTACAGCTCCCAGGAAAGTGAGAATGTCTGTCAACATATTTTGTGCCATGTAAAGTCCCTGCAGATCTGGGCACTTCGTCAGGACCATGTAATCTAATCTACCAATGATTGGGGTTATAGCAGTGGTAATTAGCAACAATACCCAATCTCAAAAGTCACCCTCAAAGTGTAGGGTATACCTTATGACATCTACATTCTGACCTGATCCACACTCATTTATGTGGATGATGGGGCTTATATCAGTATGTTCGTTATATGCCACATGTGTATCACCTGCTTGTTAACTTATCTGTTTGTTTTTTCTTATATGTATTTGAACACTCACTGACAGGTGTGATTCCACCTACAGCATGGATTCTTTCTATAGTTGCCTAATGCACTGCTATGTGGCAATGGGATATGACCTACTGAATGCCTTCCTTGTTTTTAATTCTCACTCTCTATATGTCTCTTTTCCATTGCAGGTCAGATCTACATACACAACACCACCACTTACACTTCATCACGGCGTCTAATTTTAAAAGACCTCCAGCAAAGAGCCCCCTCGAAGGGCTCATTGGGTATTGCAGCGCCGGCCCAACAAGGAGCTGCCCGATGATGAAGCATGACACCTATCTGGGTGTGTAAGGGCTCTTACTTCTGAGCAATAAAATCCCCCAATCTGCTTGCTCAGACCCCCTCCCAATCTACTGCCTTTTTATTTTCCTTTTCTGATTCTTTTAGGGACTGCATGCTCCACTTGTCTACATGTACATTTAGTGAGCTTGTAGGCTGGATCTAGACGAGCTCCCAGTCCACCCATTATTGTGTTCTGACTCATGTATGCCGTACCAGCCGAGGGACATTGTCTATATACTCTCTATCCTGTGTGAGACAGATTGCCTACAGAGGGATCTTCAGCTTTCTTCCTCCTTCCTACGGATCACACCTAATCCCACAGGCAGGTTTTTATGCACCCCATCCACACTATCCTGACCATGGATGACAACCAGGGCAGTGACATCATAGCTGAAATTCTTAGAACACCACCACTATTGGGAGTCAATGTAACTACCCCAATAGGCAGACATAATGAGGACTGGAACTCTATTGCTGCTCTCAAAAAACAACAGGGCTTATTTACAAGAAACTGATGCATCATTATAGATTATAGCAGTTTCTATGCGCTTATTGGTGAACCGCGCCTATGTCCTAATACCAAAACGACCCTCGAAGTACAGTCTTTGCCATCTGCCCCAACCCTTCCATTGCTGACTGACTCGCAACTTTGTCTAGGAAAAACTCTTGCAGAGCTCGAACTCTGACAAATTCGCAGCCTATTATGAGCCGTGAACTTTAGCCATCCAAGACAGCATTCTGAAAGTAACAAAAATCTTCTTGAAGACACGAGTGCATTGGGTCTATCAAGTGCATTATGGTGTCATTGCAATATGCCACTGCAAAATCTATTTCCCGATCAACTGCATGAGATTGGCAGATACATTCCCCTTCGTTTTTTGCTACTACTAAAAACGTCATGAAACCCTTTTCCAAGGCAACAAAAAGACGTGCCAGAATGGACTAGGCATCAGCTCCCGAGAGGACAAACAGCCTTACTGCTGACGATAAAACCCCATACTACTTACTCGAAATACCAGGCACTGGCCCCAACAGCCACGAAAACCATCCCAGACCCCCCCCCATCTAAACTCCACAGCCCTCAGGCGACCCCCGGAGCGCCATCGAGTGACCTCGGGTCGGGGGACAAAACCAGGAAAACAAGGTATACAACAACGTGCAGCTCCCGGGGGGGCACCACTCATGGGAAATTTGAGGGCTGTGACTGCAGAGTAGCATCCGCGGAGCGCACCATTCCTGAAGGCATGCAGACTGAGGTCCGAAAAACAGGATCACTCCGGCTGAGATCACGATGTCCAAAAGAAAAAACAGGATCACTACGTCGCGTAGACGGCTTTGTGTCAAATCAGCTGTGGAGCGGCGAAAAAAGAGACCGTCCTGCCGCTCATCAGCCCCTTTTATCACCCCAAATTGTGACCGGCAATATCCGGCATAAACTTACCCCCCCATGCCCCAGAAGCACTTGAGTGCTTCCGGGGCAGGCCTATAGCCAGCCAATCAGTATGACGGTCGGGGTGGGTGTCAGCTGCGTCACGTGCGCACGTCACCCGCCCTGCCCATGGCGTCAGGGACCTGCACAAACTGCCAGAAGTACGGCGTGCTCGAGTCCCGGTTGGCACCTTAGCATATGTGTAAATATATGTGTGTACATTTTTAATGCGAAATTGAAATTCACAAATTTTGTCAGGGATATATGGAAATGTGAATGCTGCAGGTGTTCATTTGTAACTTCGTAAACCTATTGAATTCCATAAATTAGTAAATCTACGCCGATGAAGGTCTGGTAGCAACATAAGTGTATGTCCCATACCGCTAGAGCTTCCATAGATTGGACTCAGTGGATTGTATCAAGTGATATAACCTGCTGTAGTTTAAGTGGGCGTATACAGTGAGCACTGTTAACTGTGGTCCTTCAGCTGTAACAGAGCAGTAACTTGAATTTAGTAACATGAGGCTGTAAGGGGGATATTCTCAAGAACGTGCGATAATCATCGCCAAAATAGGTTAACGCAATTTTACATATCGCCGTGTCAACGTCGTATTCCCAACACGGCGATAGTATCCCGATAACGCGCCAAATGTCCGCGATAAAATCACCGGGACGGTGATAAAAATCCAAAGGCGAACGTGAAAAAAGTTGCGATGGACCAACCGCGATAAAAAAATCAGCGACAAGCTGCGCCAGGCCTGAAATTCACACAAGTCAGGCGGGAAAAATCACTATAAAAGCCGAAAAAACCCCACAAACAAAACTAAAAAAACTGCGAAACACAATGGAGGGAGCCGGAGCAAGTACAGAGGACAACCAGAACCCCACAAGCCCCACGGAGGACCAGCCTGGGACCTCGGGGTCAGGGAAGGGCAAGGAGAAGAAGAGGAAGACGCGGTTCAGTCCGCAGGAAAATAGGATCCTGATAACGGAGGTGATAGAACACCATCAACAACTGTTTGTCACCTCCACTGTGCC
Organism: Calotriton arnoldi; assembly: GCA_963921515.1. NCBI lineage: Eukaryota > Metazoa > Chordata > Amphibia > Caudata > Salamandridae > Calotriton > Calotriton arnoldi. The sequence continues at coordinate 323,843 of CAWUFW010003746.1, read as the reverse complement.
ATTGGCAACAAAAAATGGAATATGGCAGTCCATCGTGGACAAGGTGAATGCAGTCGGAGTGCTGAGGAGGACAATGGAAGAGGTCAAGAGGCGCTGGAATGATGTGAAGCGCAAAACCAAGCAGAAACTCGGCAACAACCAGAAGGCAGCAATGCAGACTGTAGGTGGGAGTCCAGCGCCACAGGAGGAGCTGGATGAGATGGAGGAAATGGTGTCCACAGTCATCAGTGTGGAGACGGTGGCAGGAGTTGGGGGACCGGACACTGCTCAACATGACCTGACACAACAGCAACAGGGTGAGTAACGACCAGGGACTTGGGGGACGGGTGGAGATGGGCACAATGGCACACATGCACAATTAAGTATAGCACAGTGCACACCCACAATGACTCTGTATCATGTCCCTGAACCCCTTGGCACACTGGAGCACACCTAGAAACAGCAAGTAGGCCCCCGTCGACTATGTGCCCAGAGGGGGCCCTTCCCACACATCACCAATCTCACAACCAACCCATGCACATGTGCCAAACGCAGCAAAGCGGCGTGTCTGTGAGCCACACTGACAATGCAAGTGACACTGCATGACGGATAGCATGGCTGCAGTCAATATATCATGACATGTTGCACGCCACGACACTGAGGAGGCTGAGTGTGGACCACATCCATAAAGGAGCAGGCCACACTCTGACACATCCACATGCACAATCAACCCCTGACGTCAACAACACATCTGCGGACAAACCATGCCCCAGAGTCCCAAATCCCACCAAGAGCCCAATTTACCCAAGTATACAACATCTCAGCACTGTATAAGCACAGAAGTCAAAGGCACACCGCCTGGAAAGGATAAGGGCAGCAAAATCAGAGCTGCAGGGGCGACACACCCAAAATGCAGCACACACACATAACAATCAGATCACATCAACTGTGACAACAATGTGGTACAAACTGCAACACGTTCACAACAGTTTGAGGACACAACTGGTGCCGCTTGTGTGTAGAAACTGGCCAATCACATTTAGCATAGCAGGGAAATGTGAGATGAAAATGTACAAGTACAAACACACATCCGTGATGTTGTCCATATGTCCACTGTCCCGCATCAAATAGGCAGCTCCTCCCAAACAGTCACAATGTACATTGTCATGCAGTCTGTATGTAAACCTGTACAATGCGTCAACATACATGTGAACACAATGTTAAACTGCATCTCCCCTTCACATTGCAGAGGGAGAATCAACACCTCCTGCAGAGCAGACCGAACATCTCTACACTGATGACGAGGAGGACCTCCCCACCTTTGACACCGACGCCCTCCAAGAGCTCATGGACAGCTTCGGCACCCCACCTCCAGGAGCAGGGCAGCCCAGCTGCATCGAGGAGACCCCACCCCCTGCACAGACCACACAGCAGGAAGCACCCACCACCCCGGCTGTCTCCCAGGACCCCCACAAACAACACATGGCCTTCCAACGCCGTGTGTTAGCCAGGACAAGATGGCTGAACAGGTGCAGGTGGGGTTCGACCTCATGGCAGCCAAACTAGATGCCATACGTGGGTGTCTAAGTCCCATCAGGGACCACTTACAGTCCCTAACGGACACCCACAGTCCGCTCCATGCTCTCCAACAATCCATGGCTGACATCGCTGGAGTCCTGACTCAGAGACAAGAACAACTGTCTAGTCAGAGTGGCTCCAGCGATGTCAGCCGGGAGTTGGAACACATGCGGAGGATCATGGAGAACAGGGAGCGGATGCAGGCGGAAAGAATGGCTGCCACGGCTGCACACCAGCGAGATGTAGCTGGGATCTACCATGCCCTGCAGACCCTCATCATGGCATTGCTGTCACAAGGCCTGGTGCCGATGAATGCTGCTGCTGCCTCCCCCTACATTCACATCTCCGCCCCCTGATGTGTCAGTGCCTCACAGTGCGGCAGACAATCCACCTCCGGCCCCTGATGTGTCACTGCCACACAGTGCGGCAGAGATTCCACCTCCGTCCCCTGATGTGTCAGTGCCACACAGCGATGCAGGCAAAACACCACCACCCACATGTGAGGCACATGAAACATCAGAGGATGAAGATGCGGATGATTCTGCCATAGTGGTAAGGAGGAAGCGGTAGCAGTCATCTCCGCCATATTGCCTGTTTCTGCTTGGTTCTGCCCTCTGCATCATCACCTTCCACTGTCCCCCGATACACTCTACGACACTCACCTTGGACCTCGACATGGACTGCCATATTCTGTTTGGGTACCAATGACACAGCAATGAGACTGCGGACTGAACTCTTCCTCTTCCGATTATCTTGTCATTCCCTGAAGGACTCTGGCTGGCCCTCCACGGGGCAACAATGTAAAGTGGGGTTTGCATGGCCCTGTACTGCTCCAGCTTCAACACTCCACTGAATGTGAAAAAAACATTCAAATTCACACAGATGTGTCATGTCCATGATCATTCAAGTATGAAAGTATGGATGAATGTAGGGTCAGTGATTCCCCCTTATGTCCATGTTGCTCATATCGTGGGACTCGAGTCACAGGGTGCAACATTGCCGATTGCGGTCCGGGTGGCGCCGACACCACGACAGAGACACACGCATTGGTTAATTTCTTGTCCAGCCCAGAACTGAACCACGCCCAGAGCCCCGGGCTCATCGTTCACACCCCTACGCTGGACCGGCATACGCCATCCCAGCCCACTCCGCTTACGCTTACAGGGGGGGACGGCAAAGCTACATGTCCCAGGTCTTCCCTGTAGTGATCTGCTGATCACTGGTCTAGTTGTTAGCATGCCACAGCCACTCCCTGAGGGCTGGTTTACACCCACACCACACCCATCCAGCACAGGCGTCACAGGACATGCGACCCTGCCAATAAAAGGGGCCTACCACATCACATTCCCCACTGCCGGAGGTGACATGATGGCATCCGCACCACGAGACACAATCATGAAGGGGCCATGACTTGCATTGCACAGAGTTGGTGGCACCTGAGGCACTGCGGCCGGCACGAGGCCTACCGCCACGAGACGATGACTTGCGCTGCACTGAGGTAGGGGCACCTGAAAAGCTGAGCGGGTGTGCAGCCTGCGATGATGCCTAGACCTCGATACGCCGTCCTGCCAATCAAGATTCTATTTGGATTGGGAGCCCTGCTGGACCGCAGTGTATGCCGAAGGCAGCAGGCAGCACACACATGACTCCGCGGTGCGGTACCGCAGGGTGCGCTGGGGGCCTGTGGCGCGGAAACCAGCGACCGGCTGAGGAGGCTGCACCAGCATGTGGTGGGCCCTCTTGGAGACACGCCGGTGGCGGCAGGTGAGCATTGAGGCCTGGGTGCGCAGGGGCAGCCAGTCATCGCAGGGCGGCAGACCGGTCTGGGGACCAGGGCTGGGGTGCAGCAGGCGTACAGGATCGTGCAGGCACCACCGGTCACGGCGGCGGCCTCGTGGTTGGGTGGGGGTTGCCGCCCTGGCAGACACGACCCTGCATGCAATGACGAGGTGTGCGCGGGTTGGCTTGGGACGTAGCCACCTTGTCTCCAGGGTCAATCTGGCCGTTGGAGGTGGTCGGCCACGTGTGTGTAGGCCTATGGACAGGATATGTCGGACACAGAGACACATACAGTAGTCACTTTGGTGGCCATCCCGGAACTGAACCACGCCCAGAGCCCCGGGCTATTTGTTCACGACATACGCCGGCCAAGGCCACTCCGCCCACGCTTACAGGGGGGGACGACAAAGCTACATGTCCAGGGTCTTCCACACTGCCTGGGAAGTTTGAGACGACATTCGTGAACAGGCCCGGGTGGTCCACTTTTGCCTGCACAATGATGGAATGCATGTGGTTTCTGTTGCGGTTGTTGTGTGCATTGTCGGCAGGGGGCACAAGTAGTACATGTGTGCAGTCAATTGCCCCCAACACGTGCGGGAAGCCAGCTATGGCGTAGTTCCCTTGCTTGGTCTCCAGCTGTTCTTGCGCAGTGTGGGGGAAGTGAAGGTGCAGGAGTATCAAGCTGTTTCAAACCGTGATGCTTACAGGTACGATTACTCCTGCATGATGAGACCGTGACAGAAGTTCGTGTGGTCGTAACCTTCCTTTTCTTTCCTATGAAGGTTACGACCACACGGACTTCTGTTACGGTGTTTTTGTGCAGGATTTATCATGCCTGTCAGCATTCCGGTTTGTCCAAGTGCAATACACTGTGCCAGATTACGTTTGTGGGTATACGGACGCTTGACCATTGTCACCATTTATCCAACAGGTTTCGGAATGCTGACTTTCGGAATATGGAATTGTATTGGGGAGTTCCCGCAGCTTTTGCAGTTTATTGAATTCACACGTTGCCCTGATGAAGTTCCCCGTTGGGAATGGAGCGCGTTGGTAAGCTTTTCGTATTGTTGATTTATGTATTTGTATTAAAGAACTGTTTTTACACTACTGTTGACTACTGGACTTCATGACCTGGCGCACCCCCATTTCAGTGTCTACAATCTTGGTTCTGGAGCACAGAGGCGTCAGGCAACGGCTGGCGTTGGGGTTGGTTGCGCAGGTACACTAGGAATTGGAACTAGCGTGTGGTGTGGATACAGGGGCCCGCCGTTGCTTTTGTGGACATGGATCCAAGACAGGTGTGGGGAACTTTGATAGGACTGGCTGTGAGACTCCTCCGACTCTGGCAGTCGTCGGTTGGAAGGTACCAGGGGCCAACAGGTGCAGCACAGCCAGCAGCTTTGTCTGCGGAGGGATGTTGGTTCTCCGCTGTGTTGGTACTGTCAGCCTGTGGGCAATGTGGGTCAGGATGCGGGGGATGGTTGTCCTGTTGAGCCTGTGGTGGGCAATGGCATCCTCTGGTGTTGAGTGTCTGCGGCTGGTGCGTTTTAGGAACGTCCGCTGTCTTCTTCTGCGCTGCCTAGGTGGTAGTCGGGGGGGTGGTCCGGAGGAGGTCCTGGGGGTGGTGGCGGTGGGTGTTGTGGCCCTCTTGGGTCTCCATGCAGCATGATCATTGACTCCATGGCATCTGTTGGTGTTCAGATGTGGCTCTGGGCTGGGCTCCCTTTCTGCTGCAGGTAGTCGTCTTACTTAGCACCAGTACTAGGCAGGTGTTAGATCCCTGCTGCTAACGTGACTTATCACCTGTTTTTGGATCGCTTCGCCGATCTGGCTGGTCGTTGAGAATATCGCGAAGTGGTGTTTTCGTGTGTTTTTGCACGGGTACGCCTACTCTGCATATTATTAGCGTTAGTTGTCGCTCTCATCCGTGGCGATGTTTTTTGCGGCAGCTATCGCTGGGAAACTGGTGATTTTGGCAGTTTGCACCAGCTTGAGAATAGGGCAACAAATCTATTGCAACTTTTGCGGCGCTAAAGTGCCGATAAGTCGGCGATGAGTCCTTGAGAATATGCCCCTAAATGTGATGGATGTGAACACCTGTTTGCTATCATATTTAGAATTCTTATTTAATTTTGCAAATGAAGTTCAAGCAATAAATCTTCATACTATTTGCAGAACATATAAAGCTTGGGCAACAGTCGTAACATTTACAGAACAAATCTTTGAGCATACCTGTCTGACGACAAGGATGTTTAATCCGCATTTGCTGATTGATAATATGTCTTGAGTTTTGAGGTAACAGTGGGTTTTCTCACATATACACAAGCATTCTGCATGATCATGTTATTAATTGACAAATACATACTTTATTATTCAATATCTTGGGGTCTCGTGTGCTTTTTGTATGAACTATGTTTTTTTGCTTTTAAAGTGCCTTTTGTTTTTTCCAAGATTTGAAGTGATATTTTCACAAGAAACAAATAAGTTATTCTAATTATTTTGCCCCATACATGTGCTTACCAAATGTTATACAATACAAGGTTTTTATTTTTCTTCTTTTTCACATTTCATTATTTTGTCTAGTGTGTGTTTTTGAAATTGCACTCAATTTGGAAGGCTCTGTGGGCATTTCCAAGTTTAACTTCTTGATCTGAGTCACCCATCAATCACTTCAGCACAATCAGCCAAACTTCATATTTCTGCTAGAAAGAAAACTGGTGTCATCCTTTGTCCATTAGACTTCCTGCTAAGGATCCGAGTTAAAGGGCACAGTTCTTAAAAAGGATTCAGTGGGAGCCAATTAAGAAAGACACAGTATGCTCATGTGGTGACAGAATGTACAACTCAGGTGATACACAAACTTTAACATCTGCCTAATCCATTGTTGGTTTATAGTGTCAAATGTTAATGGAGATATTTTTAAATCACACAGAATATATGAAGTTTGTCCAATGTATTGTGGCAGTTTAACGAAGCGTATTCACGCCACTGATTGTCCCGTTGCCTACTCGTGGTTTTTTTCTCCGCTTAGATGCGTAACAGAGGAAATTGTCCTAGCTATGTGTGTGAAAAAATAGAAGACTCAAGGGAAGGACCTCCTTCCTATAAGTGACCCTCTTTCAAGGCAATGACACAGTGACAATGACAGGGTGCAATTGGAAGTAAGACAGGAGAGCAGATTTGACCAATATTTGAAAGCTGCTTGCAAACCTCTGTCCATTAAAACAAGCAGAGAGGGAAGACAAGCAGGCCATAGGTTCAGGTAGGTTCCAAGATGGGTTACGGAGGTGTGCACTGTGTCTCAGCACTCCTTCCGGGGGAGGAAGATCATGGGGATATGATTTGATTTTAAGTTTACATAGCGCGTGAATGCCCTGGGACATCTTGGCGAATGCTGCAGCCATGAGAAGAAAACGGTGCAGAGAGGTGCTGTGCTAGTGACTAAAGAGCCAGGTCTTAATAGATTTCCTGAAGATTAAGAGGTTTGGACAGTTAATTAGGTTAATGGGGAGAGAGTTCCATAATTTTGCCATCCCCAGAAAGAAACTCCTACCTCCCCATAATGCTTGTTTTGCCCTAGACAGCACTAGTTGCTTGGCTTCTGAGGATCTGAGTTTCCTGGATAGGGTGCATCAGAGAAATACTTCCTGAAGATAGCCCGGTCCGATGTTATGTCGTGCCTTAAAAGCTATACAGAGAGTCTTAAATTCTATTCTCTTTGCCACTGGAGATCAGTGTGGTTTAATCAAGGCCTGAGACACAGACTGATATTTTGGGATTCCCAACAGGAGCCAAGCAGGTGCATTCCTTAGCATCTGAAGTTTATGCAGGAGTCTTTTTTGGATGCCAATAAATAGGACATGCCGTAATCCAGTTTGGCTAGGGCAAGAGTAGTAACCAATGGTTTTTGGAGGTCTGAGAGCATGAAGGGACACATTTTCCTGATAATTCTTAAAGTAGAAAATACTGATGATACCAATGCATTAACCTGATCTTCATTTTGAGATTATTGTTAAAGACAATCTCCAGGTTCTTCACTATCCACACTGGTTAAGGAAGTGCCCCATGCCCTGAGGCCACCAAGTTGGCGATCAAGATGAGTTGTCTTTGCCTGAGAAAAGAACCTCAGTTTTCCTAGAATTAAGCTTTCAGCTGTCATTTTCGTTAGGCTAGTTGTAGTAACTTGGTCCAGACAGATTGTAGTGTTTCAAGAGTATTTATTGTAGTAGTTACAACTCCAGTAGTTCAGTCCAGGACTAGCCCCACCAGGAGCAGCCAGCATGCTGCTCAGCCCTTCTCCAACTGTAGTCTCTGGCCCCCAACATTCCATATTACATCATTCTAGGAAGAACTCACTGGCAGAGCATGAAAACATTGAAACCAGGATACAACATATACTCCTTTCTTCCAAAAGGAAAACAGAAAAGAACACCATAGTGGAAATAGGAAGAAAGCAGGAACTAAATGAGCGGAAGAGAGTAAAGAGAGCCAGGGAGAGACAAGAAGAGCAGTGGGAAAATGGAAGGAAACAATGAAAGGAAGTCAACTTGTCGCCATAAAATTGTAGTAACTTGGTCCAGACAGATTGTAGTGTTTCAAGAGTATTTATTGTAGTAGTTACAATTCCAGTAGTTCAGTCCAGGACTAGCCCCACCAGGAGCAGCCAGCATGCTGCTCAGCCCTTCTCCAACTGTAGTCTCTGACCCCCAACATTCCATATTACATCATTCTAGGAAGAACTCACTGGCAGAGCATGAACACATTGAAACCAGGATACAACACTAGTCCTGTCATGTATGCCCCTTTTTACATACATTGACCCATCCACACGACAATAACGGTTCTGAGGGGTGACCTTTTACCTAGTAGTTAGCTCTGTCTCTTCGTGAACAGACTCTTAGTATATTATCAAAATAACGCTGTACCTGACATACATAAACATGTCCCGAGGCACAGCATAATTATTCTGTATGAGTCACCACTTTTTTCATCCTTGGCCAACATGCCCGCTGTACATGACCGCATTGCTTTGAAAAACATTTATGATTGTTTGCAAAACATTTATGATTGTTTTCAAAACATATTGATTCTAGAAGAAACCCTAGAGTGACCAGTCTAGTATATAAGACCCTTATTCCCCCCTGCAAATTAGAGGAGAATTCCTTCCATGCTGACACAGGGTCCTGCATGCTGAATCTTCGACACGCAGCAGTCTAACATCCCTTGCGGGGTGTCATCCTCGGAGCAGAGATGGGGTCCTTCATTCTCATAAACAAACAATAAGAGGAGTATAACCTGGAGACACAGTGAAGTCTCCAAAGTATTGGGATAAAGGGCACAAGAGAGGAAATATCCTTTCTTAAGAAGACCCCTCACTCACCAACCTAGTTGGTGACATGCTTCATCATCGGGGTCCCACCCGAATGGCCGAATGCCATCCGGGTGTGCTCGACACCTGATTACAGTGGAGCAGGTTTATTTTCTGTGTAGGTGAATGAAATAGTGATTTAAAATTGGCCAAATATTACTCAAAATTAGTATTTTTAATAATAGAGCACCTGGACAATATTAAAAGAATTATAAGACACCCTTTTTGGTTAAATTGACCAACTGGTATCTTTAGGTAAAAAGTGCAAAAAGTGCGAAAAGAAGGTCTACATGTTTCAACCTAATGTCGATATTACTAGGTTTTCGTCAGGACCAGAGTACGTGACCCGGGTGGTCTACACACGCTAAGGTGTATCCTGCCCTTGATCACTGCTACCTAACTCTGTACTCACAGTTAGGAGACCTTTCATCCTAGTAGTTGAAAGGAAAGAATTATGTAACGCATGATTGCGTTGCCTCATGGGAAAGGGGTCATGGTGCTGGCTCAGTCGCGTGATAGCGAGTCACCAGTCACCGGCTGCTATGCCTATACTAAGACCTGCCACCGCTCCCGGGGAGCGGTGGCAGGTCTTAGTATAGGCATAGCAGCCGGTGACTGGTGACTCGATCATGCGACTGAGCCAGCACCATGACCCCTTTCCCATGAGGCACGCAATCATGCGTTACATAATTCTTTCCTTTCAACTACTAGGATGAAAGGTCTCCTAACTGTGAGTACAGAGTTAGGTAGCAGTGATCAAGGGCAGGATACACCTAGTGTGTGACACCCGGTCACACTCTTGGTCCTGACGAAAACCTAGTAATATCGACATTAGGCTGAAACATGTAGACCTTCTTTTCGCACTTTTGCACTTTTACCTAAAGATACCAGTTGGTCAATTTAACCAAAAGGGTGTCTTATAATTCTTTTTAATATTGTCCAGGTGCTCTATTATTAAAAATACTAATTTTGAGTAATATTTGGCCAATTTTAAATCACTATTTCATTCACTGCACAGAAAATAAACCTGCTCCACTGTAATCAGGTGTCGAAGCACACCCGGATGGCATTCGCCATTCGAGTGGGACTCGATGATGAAGCATGTCACCAACTAGGTTGGTGAGTGAGGTCTTCGTAAGAAAGGATATTTCCTCTCTTGTGCCCTTTATCCCAATACTTTGGAGACTTCACTGTGTCTCCAGGTTATACCTCTTATTGTTTGTTTACGTAATTTAAAGGGGATCAGGAGTATACCCCTCCACTTTTTGTGGTTATCCCTTTCTCTCTCTTGTGTTTTTGAATGTCCTTCATTCTCAACCATCAGGTGAGGGGGTTGGAGCTTCCCTAGTGGATTCTTGGATATATACATACATATATGCACATATACATGCTACTACATACCGAGGCTAGGTACATTTAGGGAAATTATGTAGGGTGCGCATTATATGAGTATGCAAGTGCTACTGTCTTATCTGAACTATATATGTTCATCTTCTTAGCACTATGGTAGAAAAGTATCTACTGTTTACTATATTAGTACTTGCAATTTATTTCGTATGCTTCTGTCTCCTAATTGCCGCAGCAAATATGTTTTACACAAGACTGACGCTGGACCAATAAATACTTATTGAAAATGTCCTTATCGCCATCCTGTGTATTTTTCTGAGCGTAAGCAAGCACGAGTATCTGAGTGAAAAGTACTGTACTGTTTTCCACGATCCCTGAGAAATCAGGGTTGTCATGTTTAGTGGTTTCCAGAAACTATCTACACCACTGTAGGATACAGGGGGGTGGTAGTGGCATTGTAGAGCTAGCTGGTCTAACGGCTTATATAACCTGTGGGGGTGTCTAGAGTCGGTCTGGACACCAAGCCCTCAGTTTAGGTCATCCAAACCACGCAGGCCCTGGGGATTCCTAGGAACTACACAACATGGCACCGCCAACGTTGGTTAGATTTTTATATTAACAGTTAAAATCTGAGTAGTTCAGCCGTGCTTTCTCAGAAAGCCTTACTCACACTTTTCAAAGATGTCTGAAATGGGAAGGGAGATCCGCCTCAGCTGAGCAGATATACCCTCTGTATTGGCTGAAGGTTTAAACAAGCTTGTAAGGATAAAAGTTCCCACATTGTGCAAAAACCCCAGATCTTCACCTTTTTCTCTTTTCCTTGTAAAAATGACTGACCCTGCGAGTAGCAGTGGAGATTCAGAGAAAGACGAATTTGCAAATGCTCTTAATTTTACAGAAAACTGCAGACATGCAGTAACTATAAAACTGTTAGAACACGGGGTACACGCAACAGGTGGCTGTGTTACCATCGCGATTGTGGCACACGAGGTGTTTGGATCAGAGGTATTCTATTCTTGGGTTCAGTTCCCGCCTGCATATCAGGTGACTAATTTGTTTCACGCATACATTGTAGTTGAACCACCGGAAGAATACATTCCATATAAAGAAATGAAGACCCGTTAACTTACCAGCAACACAGAAACTGGTTTAAAGGCGCCCTCCCACACACAACATCTGTTGTGAGACTCGGTCCACTCAGCATAGAAGGAGCGACCTGGCCGGTGTTAGCGACATACACTCCACATCCTGAGATAGATACACTACCAATGGATGAAGTCCGTACAATATACAAAGACATAGGCTATACAGACACATTGTCCAGTTCGTTATGCGAACATTAACAGTCCAACCTGCGAGACATGCTCCAGTCGGTCCACGTCAGACCACACCTGCAATTAACCCACAGACACAAAAATCAGTGATGAGGACAATCCCCTCCAAACGGGAGCAAATTCCATTTTGGATAGAACAAAAAATTGCACAGCTGGAAGCAGCATTTCCGCATACGGGTCCGCAGGAAAAACATAGAATGCTAACCATTTGCTTGCCAATGGGAATGGTTCCCTCGATTGAGGACTGTACCACTTGGGTACAATCTTTGCTACCGTATACATCAGAATACACGGTACCCCTTCCAAAGCAGTCGTTCCAGAGGTATTGAAACAGATACAGAATGAGTACGGGGCAGGACCTGCCCTGGACATGGGAATGAAATTGATGGGTAATTTTGCCCAAGTCTCTGCAATTTTGCTGAGCAACATAAAAGGGGAGGCAGCAGCAGTGGCCATACACCACCGCTTAAGGGAGATAGCTCCTGTAAATAATGAGCGAGAGTTACCGAAAAATATCGAAGAAACCTATGCCACATTAAGTAGAGATAGTTTGGGAGCCAAACCAGGGAAACTACAAATGGCGGGTGGTTCCAACAAGGACAACTGGAAGCAAGCACCATCTTCTTCTAAAAAGAAATGGGATAACAAACAATCTAAAAATAACAATACTGAAAAGAATTCACGATCAACGGGTGGGTCTCTCCAACGGGAGTCCTTTAAAAAGAGGTATAACCTTAGGAATCGTGATAACATTAGGAAACCTGACAGGTATCAGGACTCTGATACACATTCCTTTCATTCCTTTCATGGTTCATCAAAAAACTCGGAGAGGGACTGGCGATCAGAGCGAAAGACTGAAGATCGACCAAAGACAAAAAGGGAAACACATCGTAATTCAGATTACAGTATCAAGCAGGACAACCTAAAACAAAAACTCAATTCAAAAACAAGAAAGTAGGTGGCTTGAAAATTAGAAATGCCCAGGTTACTGAGGACTCAGCTTCTGAGCGGGGAATGGGCTCTGATGATGCTAAACAGCGCGGCAGAAGTAACAATTGCTCGCCAGAACCTGAAGGTTTTTCTGGTGACAGCAGTATTGAATGAACACATCACAGTGGAAATACCGGATACAAGAGTTAGTGTCCCTCATCGACTATACGAAATTACACTCCAAATAGAGGGGGACATCTCAAGAAAAGTTAAAGGTCTCTTTTGGGAGAACTTAACATTTGGATATGACATACTGTTAGCAGAAATATATTGGCTGCCAGAATCTGTGATGGATTGCCCAAAAGAGGAAATCGTCATTTTGCCTGCTTTCTCCGACCTCGTTCCAGAATCTTTAAAACATTCATACGCGCAGGAGTGGGCGCTAGAGCTAGCTCCGGCATTATACCGCAACCATGTAGGGTGGGACGTGGAGTCTACTCACCACGAAATCTCATTAAAAACTACTCCAAATCCACAGAGACAGTACCCTATTAAAAACAATGCAAAAAGACAGGTCAAAGAAATCTCAGACCAACTTGAATACCAAGGTGTTATTGACACTTGCACCCACCCAATGAACAATCCTTTGTTTCCCGTTATGAAACCTGACAATTCATATTGTCCAGTCTTGGATTACCGACATTTAACATGCACACTAACATTTGCAGTTCAAAACGCACATACTGCTGCATTAATGAGTAACATTGTGCGGAAGAAATACAAAACGACATTAGATTTCTCTAATGGATTATTCTGCCAAAATATAGCTCCAGAAAGCAGATATTTGACAGCATTCTCTGCCCTCGGCACTCAGAGTCTATTTTGTCATTTGCCCCAAGGGTATAAGAACAGCCTGGGGCTATTCTCAGCAAGAGTGTCAGAATTATTACAAACATGCAACGAGGAGGTGGTGTCCTGTGTAGATGATATCTATCTGATGGACGATTAATTACTTGAACACTTGTGCAGGGTGAACAACATAATTGTGGGATTTGCCAATTTGGGCTACAAATTTAATTTCAAGAAATCAAAAAATGCCCATCTCAATGTCCTATTGTTGGGATATGGGCTATCAAGTGAAGGCAAGAGCCTGGCAGCCACATTTTTAGAAAAGTGTGCGCTGCTTCAACCTCCAAAGACTCTGAAGGGTTTGCAATCCATTTTAGGATTTCTAAATTTCGGCAGAACATACATTCTGGATTACGCAGAGAGAGTAAAACCTTTCTACGACTTAATCAGACCTGATTTCACAGCACATCAGTGGACACAGGAACATACAGATACTCTCCGTTCCGTTCAGGCTGACATGATAGCATCAAATCATTTGCACACACGTGTGAATTCTACCAACTTGGTGATCCGGGTGGTCCCGGGTTTAACAGGGTATACATACATCACTTTCAATGAAGGTGAGACAGTCCCAATTGCATACAAATCACATTTATACACAAATGCTGAAATGCGATTTGCGCCCACAGAAAAAATACTAACAGCAGTACAGACTGCTGTAGTGAGAGAAAAAGCACTAGCACAGGAGAAGCGCTTAATCGTTGTAACCCCGGTACCAACTTTAGAAGCTGTTATCAAAGCCAGTATTCCAAATTCAAAAGCACTGCATCCGCGATGGATACAATGGGCAGATGTAGATTACAAATATGATCCTACACTGAAAACACAAGCATTCCTGCATTACGAACAAGAATACCCTCTCCCGAATAAAATCTTTCCTCTAGAAAAATATGAACACATCATTTACACTGATGGTTCTGTTCAGCCTGCCATTGGAAGTAAACAACAGTATAGCGCAGCATGTGCTATAGTGAAGGGACGTATACGGGACGGTAAATTCTATCCCAGCAATACGACTACACAATCTCTAGGAAATTACACAGCACAGCTGACAGAACTAAAAGCCCTGATACTAGCACTACAATATACGGATCGGGATTTCCCCACACTGATAGTGTGCGATAGTTTGCGATTCGTTCTACTGTGTACAGTCTTATAATGAATATCTTCATTACTGGGGCCAGAATGGGTTTAGAGATTCCAAGGGTTGCACAATAAAACATAAATTGTTATGGGAACAAGTGGCAAAGCTGAAAGAATGCCTGCCATGGGCTCAAGTTATTCACACCTTGAGTCATTAGCGTGTTCGCGTACACGTTGAAGGGAATTCACTGGCTGATGAAGCCGCTAAGGGGACAGTGCGAACTGCTGCCATTGCCTCAATCACTCATTCTAGCACGAGGATAGACGGAGACATACTGATAGCTGTCAACACCTCGAAAAACAACTCTGCCATGCCAGAGGGCTTTCCACTCAAATACTCCTATAAATTAGATGCGCAAAATACACTGTATGCTCAAATTCCAGGAGTGGGGGATAGAGTTATACCAAACATGGATCGCAGATTACGTTTAATCCTAGCTGCACACGAGGGTCTTGGTTCTGCACACGCAGGAGTCACTGCTACAATTTCGTTACCGAAGCGGCGATATTGGTGGCCAGGTTTGTCTAAACAGACCAAGGGTTATGTCCTAAAGTGCGACATCTGTCAGCAGATGAAAGGTTCGACCATCGCACGGCCACCGCCAACACCACTACTCATTTCATACAGACCTCTCGCATTTGTCTATTTGGACCACTGAGGCCCCCTGAATTCAGATGGGGCCTACAAGTACATCTTGGTGGCAGTGGATTCATACTCTAGATTCCTATGGGTTTGGCCTCAGCGTTCGGCTGACGCCCGAACTGTAATAATGGATTTGCCTGTCTTCATCGGGACATACGCAATTGGCACGTTACATTCCGACCGTGGCCCTGCATTTAGCGCACTGGCTTACAAGGAAGCCATGGGAAGTATGAGCATGGCCTTGTGGTACTTACCAATATGCCAAGAAAATCCTTGAGAGGACGTACTGTTATATTCCTCTTAGGGTGTCCATAAACGGGCTTTCCAGTATCATGTCCTTATATAGGCATAATTCGCCCTGCCCTTATATAGGCATAAAATCCCAGCCCTTATTTAGGCATTAACTGTGCACTCCAAATACAGGCATGGTCTCCGACATCCGCCCACCCTAACGTCACAACGAGTTCGTGAAGAAGAGACCCTTAGGCTGCGGGACTTTCCCTAGCCCAGGACTAATGATTTCTTCAAGGACTCATATATTATGCATGAACCATTATTCCTTAGGGGTTCATTCATGATGTCTTCCGCTGTCCGACTCACGTCAATGCTAACATTCTGAGGTAATTCTCAGGTATAAATATACCTTCCCCAGCCCCTGTAAATCAGAGGAGACCTCGACTTCAGAGGAGCCCGTTTCCCGGCCTGACGCACTGAGAAGACGCTGTCATCCCTGCACGCAGAGAGTCCAGCTTCCAGTGATCTAACTTCCCTTGCGGCGTGTTGGAGTTCGAGTCTGGCAAAGAGATTCCTACCTCTCTCATTCTTCAGGTATGGAGCAGACTAGAACCTAGAGGGACTCTTGGCATACTAGGCATACTGGGGTTAGCGTACTCTTAGTATACCATAGTAAGGAATACTTCTCCTACTTCATACCTCGTCCTATACCTAGGTTAGGTTAGGTACATTGGGGTAGAACTAAATTAGAAACGCATCGTATGAGTACTCGCATTTTTAGTCTGTGTTATTTATGTAACAGCATATGTACTAAAAGATAATGCTCTCGCAGTATTATTTATTTCTACTGCTCACCCTGTACATATTTATCTCGCATACTGTCTTGTGATCGTAACAGCACATTTTACTTACACCAGAAACAAGACTGTTCAATAAATCTTTTATTGAAACGCCCGTCTATTTCTTTCTGTGTAACTTGGAGAAAACTAAGCATGCACGACTGAGCTGAGTGAAATAGTTATCTATTGTTTCCACGACTCTGGGACACATTCTGATTCTAAAGGGAAACACAGTGGTCATGTTTTGCGGCTGCCAGAAACTAATCCCTTCTTGTTGCCAAGGAGTTTCTAGTGGCCTCTGAGCTAGCTGGCACAAGTAATTAAGTTTAATATACTCGATAGGGACATACTGACCTTAGTCCTATGTCAAACCTATAGGATATATTATTCCAATGCGCAGAGCCTATTAGGGAAATAGGAGCTACACTACATGGCGCCCAACGGTTTGGTAAGGCAGTAATTCAACGTTAGATACTGAGTAACTCAGCCGTGCTTTTTCTCTCAAGACCCCTACCCATATACTCCAAAAGACGTCTGGAGTGGGCAGGGTTTAGTATCCACCAAGGCTACATAGGGCAGTACCCTATATATTAGCTGTTTGGTTTGCTCAACGTTGAAGGATACAGTGTTCCAAAATATTGTGCACCTTATCTTTGTTTCCTTGAAACTTGTTCTACATTTTTCAAAAAACAAAATGTCCTTAAACGGGGACAATGCCGCCGGAAACGGTGGAGCTGCGGCTGATCTAGCCCAAGTTGCAGCATTTTTTAATAATACCGGTTTAAATGAAACCGAGGAGGGTGTCATTGACATCGCTCCAAACTTAAGAAGAGCCATTACTCTAAAACTTATAAAACATGGCCTACCACCAAGAGGAGGTAGAGCAGTTTTCGTGATAGAGGCACACGAATCCTTTCAGACAGAGGTATTCTATTCATGGGTAATATTTCCTGAATCCAATTCAGTAACACACATGTTTCACTTCTACAAAGAAGATGAACCACCAGAGGAATACATTCCTTTCGAAGATATAGAAATTCCATTAACATACCAGGAGCATCAGCTCTGGTTTAAAGGCGCCCTAAAACATCACAGAAACATTACCAGGCTCGGTCCACTAGGTAGACCAGGAGCAACATGGCCGATTCTAGCCGGCTACACACCTCATCCTGACATTGAAGAAATGTCAAACGATGAACTACTTACTCAAATCACAGAGTTAATAAAAATTTACAGACAATTGGTCCAATATGTCATGAGGACTTTCACAGTCCAACCACCATTAACAATTCCAAATCAAACCCCTCACCAGGGGAACACTCTAAAAATTACACCACAGACTCTATACACAGTCATGGGTAAAATGCCCACAAAACGTGAGCAAATTCCTTTCTGGATAGCTCAAAAAATTACTCAAATCGAAGCAGTATTTCCAAATACTAGCCCGCATGAGAAACACAGAATACTGACAATCAGTTTACCGATGGGGATCACACCACAACTGAAGACTGCACCACTTGGGGCTCAGTCTTTGCTGCCATCTACACTAAAACACACGGCATTCCATCAATTGCGGTAATACCTGATGTCCTGAAACAAATTCAAAACGAATACGGGGCAGAGCCTGCTCTAAAATTAGGTATGAAATTACTGAAAAATTTCGACCAGGTCTCAACAATAATATTATCTAATATTAAAGGGGAGGCAGCAGCAGTGGCGATCCGCCAAAAATTAAGGGAATTTGATGTTACCGAACATCAAACAGAGCTACCCAGAATTATAGAACAATCTTATGCAGAATTAGGCAGAGATAGTTTGGGTGGAAGACCAGTGAAACCAAAACTATCAGAAAGTCCTGAGAAGGACTCAATTAAACAAACTCCTACATCTTCTAAAAGAAGTGGGAGACTAATAAACAAAATTCGAATGAGAAACGTTCTCAATCCCGAGGTAGGTCTCCTCAAAAGGAGCCCTCTGAAAGGAGGTATAACCTCAGGAATAGGGATAATTTGAGAAAGCCTGACAGGTATCAAGATACTGATACACGTTCCTCTCGTCCCTTTCAGATCTCATCACAGACTTCGGAAAGAAGAGGACGATCAGAACATAGAGAAGAACGCGTGAAATCGAAAGACGACAAACACGCTCCAAAAACTAAAGCAAAACCTCAATTCTCCAAAAAGAAAGTAGCAGGTCTAAAGATCAGACATGCCGAGAATACTGAGAAAACAACTCAAGAACGGAGAATGGGCTCAGACAATGCTGGACAGTGCAGCAGAAGTCACAATAGCTCGCCAGAACCTGAAGGAACTTCTGGAGATAGTGGACTTGAATGAATACATCACGGTTGAGACTGTAGACACCAGGGTTAGTACTCCACAAAAGTTATATGACATAACACTCCGGATGGAGGGAGACAAACCAAGACAGGTGAAAGCACTTTTTTGGGAAAGACTATCAAAGGGCTATGACATACTTCTAGCAGAAAGGGACTGGCCACCACAATTTGTCAGGGAGTGCCCACATGGCGAGGACATAATCATGCCTGCCTTCTCCAACCATATACTAATGCATCTAAGATATACATATGCCAGGAAATGAGCAGTGGCCCAGGCCCCAGCATTATATAAAAATCATGTAAGATGGGATGAGGATTCACCTCACCATAAAATACATCTGAAACATGAACCAACTGCACAATGGCAGTACCCAGTAAAGCAAGAAGCTAAAAAACAGGTCAGGGAGATCTTAGATCAACTTGAATATCAAGGGGTGATTGAAACATGCACCTCCTCAATGAACAATCCTTTGTTTCCTGTCTCCAAACCAGACAATACATATCGTCTAGTTTTGGACTACAGACACTTAAACACTTGTTCTAAAACTTTTGCAGTGCAAAATGCACATAGTACAGCATTAATGAATAACATTGTGCGTAAAAAATATAAAACAACATTAGACATCTCAAATGGTTTCTTTTGTCAAAACATAGCACCTAAAAGCAGGTACTTAACAGCATTTTCCATAATGGGGACCCAGCATCACTTTTGTCGACTCCCACGAGGGTTCAAGAACAGCCCAGGTTTATTCTCAGCGAGGGTAACGGAGTTACTACAAATTTATGACAACGAGGCATTGTCCTATGTCGATGACATCTATCTGACAGACGACAACCTGGAAAAACACTTGAACAGGGTGAGCACCATTATACTGGGTTTCGCCTCTGAGGGCTACAAGTTCAACTTTAAGAAGTCCCGAATTTCCCATCTCAATATCCTATTTCTAGGATATGAGCTTTCAAGTGAAGGCAAGAGCTTGGCAGCTGCTCCAACCTCCAAAAACGCTAAAAAACTTACAATCCATCCTGGGTTTCCTAAACTTTGGAAGAACATACATTCTAAATTACGCGGAAAGAGTTAAACCTCTCTACGCATTAATCAAACCTGATTTTTCAATCAAAAACTGGACACAGGAACACACAGAAATCTTGCGTTCACTACAGGCTAACATGTTAGCAACAAATCACTTACAAACACGCGTAAGTCAACGCAATTTGGTGATCCGAATAATTTCGGGTCAATGTGGATTCACCTACTTAACCTTCAATGAGGGTGAGAAAATACCAATCGCATACAAATCCCATTTGTACACACAAGCGGAAATGCGCTTCAGTTCAACTGAAAAATTCTAACAGCAGTTCAAACCGCTGTAGCAAAAGAAAGAGCCTTAGCCCAAGGGAAACGCATTATTGTCGTAACCCCGGTACCAGCTTTAGAAGCGGTCACAAAAGCGAGCATTCCAAATGCCAAAGCATTACATCCAAGATGGATACAATGGGTTAATTCTCTTGCTGCAACAGATGTTGAATATGTTTTTGATCCAGATTTAAAAACACAAGCATTCCTGCAATATGAACAAGAATGTCCTCTGCCTACTGAAATTCTGCCTCTCGATCAGTACGAATTCATAATTTACACTGACGGATCCGCACAACCCGCAACAGGGAGTAAGCAAGCTACAGTGCAGCGTGTGCAATCGTTAAAGGTCGCATGCGAAATGGCATCTTCAGACCCATGGTCACAAAAACTGAATCTCTAGGAGATTGCACAGCTCAGCGAGCTGAACTACAAGCATTCAAACTGGCACTTGAAAGTACAGATCGAGAATTCCCTACACTAATAGTGTGCGATTCCTTTTACTGTGTTCAGTCGTATAATGACTATATACAAAACTGGCTTGAAAATGGTTTCAAAGATGCGAAAGGTGGCACAATAAAGCACAAAATGCTTTGGGAACAAGTAGTTCAGTTGAAAAACGAACTACCAAAGGCTCACGTGATCCACACACTGAGTCATCAATGTGATGGCGTTCACGTTGCAGGGAATTCATTGGCTGACGAATCCGCAAAGGGGGCTGTTCAGACGGCTTCCGTAGCTGCGATCACTCGTTCAAAAACAAAAATAGACGGTGAGATAATGTTGGCTGTCAATGCATCAAGCAAAGGCAGCAGTGCAGCGTTACCAAAAAAGTTTCCACTCAAGTACTCTTATGTAATTGATGCAAACAATGTTCCTTTTGCTCGAATCCCTGGAGTGGGGGATAGGGTAATTCCAAACATGGAACGTAGAGCAGCCTTGATTTATGAAACACATTTGGGGGAGGGTCTGTCACATCAAGGGATCTCTAAAACAATTTTGACGTTAAAAGAGATGTACTGGTGGCCTGGAATGAATACAGAAATTCACATATTCATCAACAACTGCTTAGACTGTAAATTACAGCGAGAGAGCCACCAGACACCATGCTGCGAATGCGGCAGCCCAGTACAGACACCATTATTAGACAGCCTTAGACTATCTACACGCCTGCGTCCTACTGGACAAAGGCATTCCCACAAATACTGAATCTAGGTTCCTATGGTTATGGCCTCAGCGCTCGGCTGACGCTCGAACTGTTATAAAAGATTTGCGAGTCTTTATCGGCATATACGCAATAGGCACGCTACATTCTGACCAGGGTCCTGCGTTTAGCTCTAGGGCTTACAAAGAAGCCATGGCCAGTCTGGGCGTTGCATTGCGGTACTCCTCTCCATTCCATCCTGAGGGAAATTCGGTTGTGGAAAGGAAAAACCGGGACATAAAGCAGTCTATAACAGCTAGGGTATTAGGTTCGGGTGATGGGTGGGTCAAACACCTTAGTGGGGTTCAACGCTCAATGAACAATCTGCCAAGAAGTTCTCTAGGGGGGGTCACTCCGTATGAGGTCCTATTTGGGACAAGAATGTGGGTACCAGACCTTGAACACGTAGGCACAGTGGTGGAAAATAAACCGTTTGATATCAAAGATCGTTTGGCTGTTTTACAGGAACTAAACAAGTTAAGAACGAAACAAAGCAACATATTCCTACAGCCCACCACCACTGGGGATCAACCGGCTGTCCCAGCAAGGCCTGTCTGGATTCCAAAAGTTGGGGGTCTAGTCAGAGAAAAGATTGCGGACAAGAAGGAATTTGGACCTTCTTACAGACAACCAGTACCTGTCCTAGCAGTTCAAGGAACAAGAACAGTACTTCTGCCGCCCCTTGCTGGAAGAAAGGAGAAAAGATTTGTGTCCATCGACCTCATCAAACCACAGTATGTGGCCAATACTAAATAGTAGGCCTCGTGGACTCCGACCTAGTAGCAGACGCACTCCTCTCGCTACTATCCAAGAGGTTCAGACTGAAAGACTGATAACAATCGAGAACTCAGCTGTAACTGATGGAGGACTATGCAACCAAGCTATGGAACTCATCCCTCTTGAACACCAAGTAACAGTTCGTCCAAATACACCTGTCTACACCAACGTGGCAGGTGATGAACTGGTTCCAGTGATTTCTACAAATCCTGATGCAATTCCAACAATTGATAGAACTGCTTCTGGCTATTTCATTGACTTTGATACGTTCTCAGAAGATCCGAGTGAACCTGAAACGACGCCAGCATCATTGAAATTCAAGCAGCAAGTACAAGACTTTCTTCACTTTCTGAAAAAGACTTATTTGGTTTCTCCATGGATTGAACTCTGGATTACATCTGGACTTTTTGTTTTCCTGCTCTGGCTAGCTTTGGTAACAACTGTGAGCGTGCTTATGAGTGGCAGATACATCCATGTGAACACTGAAGGAAAAGACGTGAACGTACTTTTGAAACCTCATAAATCTTCCCATCGTGAAGCAAGAGACTTGTCATCGGTGAACATCACAGCTGTTCCTATACAGGATGGTATAGTGTGGGACAAAACAGATTATGATATTTTCGGCCCGACGGAACAATTGAACATTCCACATTTGTTTAAAATTTCACTAACTGATCTAATTACGTCCAGTACCTATTCGGATGATTGGGACTTTGAGACTGTCAATGATATAATGTTTGACCTAGAAAAATCTGCTGCATTTTCTAAACATGAATATTTAGAGGGTTCATCAGACTATGAACAAATGTATTGTTTTAACCACTATGGTCATCATTATTTGCATAAATCTGCATATCCAAGAAATGTGTTTATGTTTAACCAATGGGAACATTGTCCTACACCACCATACGGTAGTTCAAAAACATTTGTTAACAAATTTCCATATTTTTCAGGTTACAATACATCTGATCTAGAAATGTTTTACTATAAAAATGTAAACCAGACAGGACTGAAAATTATGTTGACAAATACAAAACAGATTTACTCTGCATTATTTAATGCCCAACTGTCTAGACAGGGTTTCGACTTTTGGAAAGACACAATAGACACAAAAACTGTGTGGGGTACTAAAGATTGGCAAGTACAGGGTATAGAAGCTTTGTTTTAGAGCCTGTATCATCCCTGAACAAATAATCTTTTTGAATGAAACCATCCAACAAACATCTTGTCTTGGATTAGCCAAGATCAAAGAGATGAACACACCTTCTGTGCCAACACCTGCCAGTGATAATGATACAAAGGCAGTGGTGACAGTTGACAATATACTACAACTCAACAGATCTAATCCTGATTGGAAAAAATGGTTGATCTGGCCCACGGACACGAATAACTGTCAGGAAAGATTCCTGAATAAAACTCAGGGCTTTACTATTAATAGGCCAGACCCAAGATACGTCCAAAGACAACATCCGGGGGTAGTAACAACATACAGTGTAGGAAAATTATGCCTCGATTGGCTGCATAAGTCTACACTACAGGATGTGAAACAACACTTAACCTTACTTAAAAAGGACGCAGACCTTAGGGAATTCTTGCTTGGACCAAGAAAACCGCGTCAAAAACGTTTCATATATGCCGGCATTTATGCTGCCTATAATGAAGCATGGAAAGTGTCACAGATGGAGGCTGCAGAACGAATACGTGAACTTGATCGTATTAATTTAGAGAAACACTCTCTGTGGTCGACAATGGGTTAACAACTTTGTCCTCCAGAATATATTCATTGGATGGCATTGTATCCTCTGCTATCGACATACTAGAACAAGATTTGGCGATGTTACAGCAAGGTTAGTCTCAATTACGCTCTATTATGTTATTAAGCTGGACGCTGCAATCTTTGCGAGCGGGCTATGTGCCTTGGCGTTTCATCAACACAACGGCTCTGTTTGCAGAATACAATCTACTTGATAAACAGATCGAACTGGCACAAAGAGGAGCAAGGTATACAGTGCTGAGCATTGAAAAACTGGAAAAATTACCATTCACAGTGGCAGAAAAACTAGCTACAGAATGGCTAATTCATGGCAAAATAACATTACCTGTGAGTACTTTTCAGTTTCAGTATTGCCTCAGACAAATGCAAGCAGGCAAATATGAAAGGTTGGGTAAGGAATACATTAAGACATCTTGGGATTTACCGTATACATATAGATGTTGGAGTGGGGATCGTGAAGTGTTTTTGAGCGGTACAAACTGTAAACTTGCACTAAGCGGTTCGCTTATATGTCAGGACATTTCTTTACACGGGGCTTGTAATGGTTCTGTGGCAAATTTGTCTTGCCATCAGCAGGGTACACCAGCTGCTGTGATTAATCCAACGTTTGGACAACTTTCTAATGGGAGTTACCTCATGTTGAATGATCAGAGTTGCTGCGGCATGTTGCCAGGCATCCCATATCTAGTAACGGTCAACTCCAGGGTCACTTGCTGTATGCAAGTATTGTTTCCCCCAAGAGAAACAGTCAGGGAGTCGCCTCTATGGCCTTCGCTGAACGTCTCTTTTATAAGATTTGATACTTTGAGCAGAATGAAAGCCATGCTTTACAGCAAACAGTGCCTTTGACCTCGGCCAAAAAAAACTATGATCTATAAGTTGCAAGGACTTCGGCTGAGATACAGACTTTAATACGTACAAACTGCCCTATACATTTCGTAGAAATGATATCACGTATCTTCAACATGTCTGATACAACTGGCATTATACATGTATTTAAGAGCATCTGCTCCGGTCTGTTAGCACCTTTCCAGGCAATACTCGGAATAATCCCGAACTTTGCACATTCGGTGTTTGGTGGCATACCATTAATTCTAGCACTTGTTGCTGGAATTCTATTTCTCTTCCTGCTATTGCGCTATGGCCAGCCTATTCGCAGACATCACTCCGAGCGAACTGGAGAAAGCTCTCCTTGAACGAAAGTGCCGTGAGCGAATAGGACAGCTATTGGGCATGACTCGTCTACGGGACCTTAATACAACTTGGTTCCTGTCATTCAGACCAGTCTGGCAAGATTGCATTTTACCTGTTCTACGATGCCTGCTATGCGGTGAAGAATGCGTGTTGGACACCTGTCTAACATTTCCATCAGCTACGCCAACGGATGTCGATACTTTGCTGGTCCCGATAACGGCCCATGCTCTGTGTTGTCCCCAGAGGCTACCGATCCTGATGTTGGCATTCATTGAGATCTCACAGACGCTTCCGGCTGCTGCTGAGGTACGAGAAAGATCTACAGGCACACAGGTAACATCGGACGCGAACATTGCTGCGACGACCTATGCTGAAAGCGATGCTTCCCATCTCTGTGCAATTAATCTGCTACACGAGGTGTTCCAACTGACGCCAACTACAGTGGACGATGTTTTGTCTATAGAAATAGATGATCTCATGTTTACACCAGACCCGTAAACTGACTCTGATTCAGCATACTGTGTTCCAGAGATGCAGTAACAATTTTGGCCTTCATTTTCAAAAAACTTGGAACTCTACCAAATTTGAACTTTTGTCCCATTTTTTCAAACGAAAATGGCACTTCAATCTGCTTAAAGTAGAACTAGCCTTATAGTACAGACTTCGCGGTACTTCCACGGACACTTAGTCATCTTATGTGTCTAAACCAGTTCATTTATTTTCGTGGCATGGAATGACTTTGACTTTTGAACAACTTATCGATCATTTTCTGTCACATGTAAATATTACTGCTTCTTTTCATTCATGTTGCATTTTATTTTTATATGCCTGGAGTGAAAGGCTATGCTTAATATGTACAGTACCTTTTGCATTCTAATTGGTTTTTTAAATGCCTTTTTTAAATGGTTTTATGAAATATTTTAGAAATATGCGGTACTCCATTTTAATGTTTGGCATTTTAAATGTTTAGCATTTTAGTATTATCGTACACACGAAAGTGGAGTGGGTGTTGTATTCCTCTTAGGGTGTCCATAAACGGGCTTTCCAGTATCATGTCCTTATATAGGCATAATTCGCCATGCCCTTATATAGGCATAAAATCCCAGCCCTTATTTAGGCATTAACCGTGCACTCCAAATACAGGCATGGTCTCCGACATCCGCCCACCCTAACGTCACAATGAGTTCGTGAAGAACAGACCCTTAGGCTGCGGGACTTTCCCTAGCCCAGGACTATTGATTTCTTCAAGGACTCATATATTATGCATGAACCATTATTCCTTAGGGGTTCATTCATGACGTCTTCCGCTGTCCGACTCACGTCAATGCTAACATTCTGAGGTAATTCTCAGGTATAAATATACCTTCCCCAGCCCCTGTAAATCAGAGGAGACCTCGACTTCAGAGGAGCCCGTTTCCCGGCCTGACGCTTTGAGAAGGCGCTGTCATCCCTGCACGCAGAGAGTCCAGCTTCAAGTGATCTAACTTCCCTTGCGGGGTGTTGGAGTTCGAGTCTGGCAAAGAGATTCCTACCTCTCTCATTCTTCAGGTATGGAGCAGACTAGAACCTAGAGGGACTCTTGGCATACTAGGCATACTGGGGTTAGCGTACTCTTAGTATACCATAGTAAGGAATACTTCACCTACTTCATACCTCGTCCTATACCTAGGTTAGGTTAGGTACATTGGGGTAGAACTAGAATAGAAACGCATCGTATGAGTACTCGCATTTTTAGTCTGTGTTATTTATGTAACAGCATATGTACTAAAAGATAATGCTCTCGCAGTATTATTTATTTCTACTGCTCACCCTGTACATTATTTATCTCGCATACTGTCTTGTGATCGTAACAGCACATTTTACTTACACCAGAAACAAGACTGTTCAATAAATCTTTTATTGAAACGCCCGTCTATTTCTTTCTGTGTAACTTGGAGAAAACTAAGCATGCACGACTGAGCTGAGTGAAATAGTTATCTATTGTTTCCACGACTCTGGGACACGTTCTGATTCTAAAGGGAAACACAGTGGTCATGTTTTGCGGCTGCCAGAAACTTCTTGTTGTCAAGGAGTTTCTAGTGGCCTCTGAGCTAGCTGGCACAAGTAATTAAGTTTAATATACTCGATAGGGACATACTGACCTTAGTCCTATGTCAAACCTATAGGATATATTATTCCAATGCGCAGAGCCTATTAGGGAAATAGGAGCTACACTACAGTACCCCCTATGAGATCCTGTTTGGGACAAGAATGTGGGTACCTGACCTTGATTGTGCCAGCACAGTGGCTGATGCAAAACCATTTGAATTGAATGATCGTTTGGCTGTTTTACAGGAACTCAATGAATTCCGGGCATTGCAAAGCAACTTCCAAGTTAAACGCACCAACATTGGGGAAGTGAAACTGGTTCAGGCAAGACCTGCCTGGGTCCTGAAGATTGGGGACCTGGTCAGAGAAAAGATCGTGGACAAGAAGGAATTCAGACCATCTTAGAGAGCACCTGTACCTGTCCTGGCTGTCAAAGGAAAAGAACAGTACTTCTTCCGCCTCTTGCCAGCCAAAAGGAAAGAAGATTCGTCTCCATTGATCTAATCAAACCACACTATGTTGCCGATTCTCAACAGTAGGCCATGTGGGATCCTGAGTAGCCGCAGATCTCCTCTTGCTACTGTACAGGAATTTCAGATGGAAAGACTAATAACGTTTCAAGATTCCCCTGCGCAAAGTGCAGGAGTATCAAATAAAAGAGTGCGAATGACACCAGCTGAAATTGAACAACATCCAAATGTAACTGAAATGCAAATTGCAATTTGGTCCAACAATGACATTTACATCAATGTGCCTCCACAAGAGACACCTGCCAGTTCTATGAATGCTGCAGAGCTACCAAAGATAGATTGAACTGTGTCTGGCTACTTCATCAACTTCAATGACTTTTCTTCAGATCCAAGTGAACCTAAGCAAACGCCACCCATTTCCAAAAAGAAAGACTTCGACAATTCTATCTCTGGCTGAAAAAGACTTACCTTGTGTCCCCTTGGTTGTATCTTTGGTTTGCATTAGGGATCCTGTTCCTGTTGATTTGGATTGGCATAGTAACTGTCTTTTTCCTAATACTGAATGGACATTACCTCCCACACCGCTCTGCAGTACAATGTGTGAACTTGGTCCTGAAACCACATACAGCATCCCACCGTACACAGAGAGACCTGTCCCTTGTGAACATTACAGGAGTTCCAGTACCTGATGGTATAGTTAGGGATAGGGTCTCATATGATGTATTTGGTCCTACTGAACATTTGAAAGTTCCACCTGTATTTAAAATGTCATTGAATGATTTCATTACCCTGAGTACACTCTCTGATGATTGGGACATTGAAACTGTACATACTATGCTCTCAGATCTAGAACAATCTGCTGCATTTTCTTACAGGGAATTGTATGAGGATACACCTGATTTTGATACCATGTATTATTACCATCATTATGGTCATCACTTTTTGCACATAGCAAGCGTTCCACGCACAGTAAACACTTACCATCAATGAGAACATTGCCTGACACCACCGAAAGGTAGTTTTGCCACATTTGCAGAGAATTTTGCATACTTTTCAGGGTTCAATACATCAGACCCAATGTCATACTACTATAAGCTAAACGAAGAATTGATGGACAGAATGCAGAACAATGTCATACATTCACTCCAGTACAGAGATCTGGGCCTAAATCCATCATTTTTTTGCTCACCATGCCACTCCAGTTTGGACCCAGCCATATGCAAATCAGTCTTGACCCTGCACCCAATGGGCACAGTCCTGCCCGAACTGCCAGGCCAGGTCCTCCCTGGACTGGAAACAAGCATCCTAGGACCGGTTTCGCTCTTTCAGCCCTCATCAGCCAGGATAGCTTGACTCCAGTGACATGGAGAGCACGGGACCCACGTCTGAAATTACCCGTCCCATTCGGGTTGACAAATGCAAAAAGCAGAATTGATGGACAGAATGCAGAACAATGTCATACTTTCACCCCAGTACAGAGATCTGGGCCTAAATCCATCGTTTTTTTGCTCACCATGCCATTCCAGTTTGGACCCAGCCATATGCAAATCAGTCTTGACCCTGCACCCAATGGGAACAGTCCAGCCCGAAGTGCCAGGCCAGGTCCTCCCTGGACTGGAAACAAGCATCCTAGGACCATTTTCGGGCTTTCAGCCCTCATCAGCCAGGATAGCTTGACTCCAGTGGCATGGAGAGCACGGGACCCACGTCTGGGAATACCCGTCCAACTCGGAGTGACAAAGGCAAAAAGATGAATTGATGGATAGAATGCAGAACAATGTCATACATTCACCCCAGTACAGAGATCTGGGCCTAAATCCATCGTTTTTTTGCTCACCATGCCATTCCAGTTTGGACCCAGCCATATGCAAATCAGTCTTGACCCTGCACCCAATGGGAACAGTGCAGCCCGAACTGCCAGGCCAGGTACTCCCTGGACTGGAAACAAGCATCCTAGGACCGGTTTCGGGCTTTCAGCCCTCATCAGTCAGGATAGCTTGACTCCAGTGGCATAGAGAGCACGGGACTCACGTCTGGGCATTCCCGTCCCACTCGGGGTGACAAATGCAAAAAGAAGAATTGATGGACAGAATGCAGAACAATGTCATACATTCACCCCAGTACAGAGATCTGGGTCTAAATCCATTGTTTTTTTGCTCACCATGCCATTCCAGTTTGGACCCAGCCATATGCAAATCAGTCTTAACCCTGCACCCAATGGGAACAGTCCATCCCCAACTGCCAGGCCCTCCCTGGACTGGAAACAAGCATCCTAGGACCGGTTTCGGGCTTTCAGCCCTCATCAGCCAGGATAGCTTGACTCCAGTGGCATGGAGAGCACGGGACCCATGTCTGGGCATACCCGTCCCACTCGGGGTGACAAATGCAAAAAGAAGGTCCCAGGAGGCTTGTTTCCGGTCCAGGGAGGACCTGGCTTGGTAGTTCGGGCTGGACTGTTCCCACAAGGAACAGGGTCAAGACTGATTTGCATATGGCTGGGTCCAAACTGGGGTGGTGTGGTGTGTAAAAGAATGATGGATTAAACCCAGATCTTTTTGACTGGGGGTGAATGATTGCATTGTCCAGCATTCCGTCCATCAATTGTTTCTTTTGCATATGTCGCCCTAAGTGGGAAGGGTATACCCAGACGTGGGTCCCGTGCTCACTACACCACTGGATTCAAGCTAGCCTGGCTGATGAAGGGTGATACCCTGAAACCGGTCCCAGGATGCTTGTTTCCAGTCCAGGGAGGACCTGGCTTGGCAGTTCAGGCTGTACTGTTCCCACAAGGAACATGGTCAAGGCTGAATTGCATATGGCTGGGTCCAAACTGGGGTGGTGTGGTGAGCAAAAGAATGATGGATTAAACCCAGATCTTTGTGACTGGAGGTGAATATTTCCATTGTCCAGCATTCCGTCCATCAATTGTTTCTTTTGCATATGTCGCCCTAAGTGGGAAGGGTATGCCCAGACTTGGGTCCTGTGCTCACTACACCACTGGATTCAAGCTAGCCTGGCTGATGAAGGGTGATACCCTGAAACCGGTCCCAGGATGCTTGTTTCCAGTCCAGGGAGGACCTGGCTTGGCAGTTCGGGCTGGACTGTTCCCACAAGGAACAGGGTCAAGACTGATTTGCATATGGCTGGGTCCAAACTGGGGTGGGGTGGGGTGGTGTGGTGAGCAAAAGAATGATGGATTAAACCCAGATCTTTGTGACTGGAGGTGAATGTTTGCATTGTCCAGCATTCCGTCCATCAATTGTTTCTTTTGCATACCCTAAGTGGGAAGGGTATGCCCAGACGTGGGTCCCGTGCTCACTACACCACTAGATTCAAGCTAGCCTGGCTGATGAAGGGTGATGCCCTGAAACCGGTCCCAGGATGCTTGTTTCCGGTCCAGGGAGGACCTGGCTTGGCAGTTCGGGCTGGACTGTTCCCACAAGGAACAGGGTCAAGACTGATTTGCATATGGCTGGGTCCAAACTGGGGTGGTGTGGTGAGCAAAAGAATGATGGATTAAACCCAGATCTTTGTGACTGGGGCTGAATGTTTGCATTGTCCAGCATTCCGTCCATCAATTGTTTCTTTTGCATACTACTATAAGCTTGCAGAAAAGAATGCAACTGCGAAAAACATTATGCTGACAAACACCAAACTGATATATTCAGCACCTTTCATCTCCCAACTGTCTATACAGGGTGTCGACTATTGGAGGGACACGATAGACACAAAATCCATCTGGGGGACAAAAGAATGGCAGGTTCAGGGAACTGAGGCTTTATTTAGAGCTTGCCTCATACCATTACAGATAATTTTCCTGAACAGAACAGTGCAACAGATTACCTGCTATGGGTTTGCAAAAGTAAAAGACCTGAAAACACCACGCATCCCGTTGCCCACACCTATTGAAGGTATATCAAATGATACACTGACAAGTGAGGAGGTACTGGGTACAATGATACAGAATGGTACATAGAAATGATCAGCTCCCAATTGGAAGGGATGGTTGGTTTGGCCTATTGACACAAATAGGTGTCAGCCAAGATTCAAGGGTACCACCGGAGGGTTTAGTATCATTAGGTCTGACCCACGCTATGTACACACAGACGACTCAGGGGTAGTGACTTCTTATAGTGTTGGGAAGCTATGCCTAGAATGGCTAAAGACCTCAAAACTCTTACAGGTGAAACACCACGTGTCCCTTCTGTCTGATAACATGGATATTAGGGATTTCTTGTTAGGTCCCAAGAAACTGTGTAAAAACTCTTCTTATCTGCCATCTACAATGTAAATGTCCAGTATTTGTAAAGCGCGAACAATTCCCCGAAGGTGTCAAGGCGCTGGGGGCCGTCGGGAAGATTAAGTGAGCTATTGCCCAGAGTCACATGGTGCTGGGCTGATCTACCGCCGGCACGGGGGATCGAACTGTGAGCCCCCGGGTTCCGGAGTCAGTCGCCCTAGCCGCTGCGCCACACCTCTTCCACGAACAATGAACTATGGAAAGTCTCCCAACAGGAAGCTGCTGAGAGATTATGTGAGATTGATAGAATTAACCTAGAAAAAGCATTAGCTGTGATGGGCAATGGAATGAACACATCTTTCTTCACGTATTTATTCACTGGGCAACATTGTATCCTCAGCAATTGACATGATGGAACAAGATTAGTCTATTCTACAACATGGGTAATCTCAATTGCGCTCCATTCTGCTTTTAGGCTGGACGCTACAATCACTGCGTTCTGGCCACGTGCCATGGCGGTACATTAACGGCACATGTCTGTTTTCGGCTTATAATCTGACCGACAGACAATTGACCATGGCACGCAGAGATGTGAAGTGCGCCATGCTGCGCAGTGAAAAATTTGAGAAATTACCTTTTACAGTAGCAGAGTCACCGTCTATGGAATGGTTAATTCATGGCTATATCACACTCAGTCACAGCATTCCAGTTCCAATACTGCCTTAAACACCACCAGGTAGGCAGGTATGAAGCACTGGGAGAAGGGTACATCCAGGAAATCTGGGAGTTGCCGTACAGATATAGTTGTAGAAATAAGGACACTGAAGTTTTCTTAAGCGGTACAGACTGTGAGAGGGCTTTAAGTGGTTCTTTGGTGTGCAAGGAGGTCTCGCTTCACAGAGCGTGTAATGCTTCAATAGCGAACTTATCTTGCTACTTGAAAGGCTCCCCAGCTGCTGTGATTCATCCAGTTTTTGAGTTGCTCTCGAATGGGAGTTATTTAATGCTGAATGATCAAGGCTGTTGCGGGATGGCGACAGGCATCCCGTATCTAGTCACAGTAAACTCCAGGGTTGTTTGTTGTAAGCAAGTATTGTTTCCCCCAGCTCGCACAGTTAGGGAGGCACCACTGTGGCCTTCATTGAATGTTTCTAGTATAAGGTTTGATTCGCCTGTCAGACTGAAAGCCATGTTCTTTCAACAAAATGTGGCCTTAACTTCAGCCCGAGAGACTTTTGATCTCCAGGTTGCAAGGTCTTCGACAGAGATACAGGCCCTGGTCTGGACGAACTTCCCGCTCCATTTCGGAGAAATGGTTCATTGTATCTTTAACATGTCTGATACGAGGGGGATCGTACACTTATTTAAGCATATTGGATTAGGTCTGTTAACCACCTTTCAGACCATTTTCGGAGTAATTCCAGCTTTTATACACTCCATACTTGGAAGCGTTTTTGGAGGGCGTCCTCTGGTCCTGCTATCAGTGGCGGGCATCCTGATTTTAATCCTATTGATTCGCAATGGACGTCCCAATCCCTCAAGACATGGAGAGAACACTTCTGGAACGACATTGTCTTGAGTGTATGGTGTTCTACCTGGGTATACCTCGGCTTCGAGAGCTGAGTGAGCATTGGTTCCTGTCTTTTAGACCGGGTCTGGATAGACTGTTTCGTGCCTGTGTTCCGTTGCCTCTTCTGCGGATTCGGCTCCGTGTTGGACCTATGTCTGACACTTCCATTGGTTGCGCCGCCGGACATCAACGTGCTCCTTGAGCCTTTGCAGGCCCATGTGTACAGTTGTCCACAGCATATTCTCATGTTGATGACAGCATTTTTGGAGCCTCCAATGGATGCTTCCACTCCTGTTGGAAGGGAATTTGGTTCTGCTCCAGAGGTACAGGCATCGGTTCCGTGCGTGAAGGCATCTAATTCTTCCCCGGCGGCTGCTGTGGGAACCAGAGATGACCATCTTTGCTCACTCCACATGATATTAGAAGTGCTGGAGGGATCGCCACCTGCGGACGCTATGTTTAGCGATGTTGAGTCTTCAGCACAGGTTTCATAAACAATCTGGCCTTTCCTGTGCTGGGAACTATTCAGCAACATTTTTAAACATTTTCGAAATTGAAGGTCGAACCTGACTTTGTTTTATTTTTTCCTTCTCTGCTTTAACTGGGCCTAATGGCTTTCAAGGTGCTCAGTGTAATAATAACCACATATACAAGATTAGATGACCTTTGAACACTTTTAGGCAAAAGGCCTTTTTCAACTTTGAATTTATGTTTCTTTTATGGACATTTTAACAAGCTTTTAAAGTGCATTTAGTATTTTAATTATAAATGATTTTATGCTTTTTTATGGGCTTAGCTTTATTTACTAGCTAACCCTGTTGACCTTTAGATGAGGAGTGGGTGTCATGCCGTTAGGCTAGTCCTGTCACGTATGCCCCTTTTTACATACATTGTCCCATCCACACGACAATAACGGTTCTGAGGGGTGACCTTTTACCTAGTAGTTAGCTCTGTCTCTCCATGAACAGGCTCTTAGTATATTAACAAAATAACGCTGTACTTGACATACGTAAACATGTCCCCAGGCACGGCATAATTATTCTGTATAAGGGTCATCACTTTTTTCATCCTTGGCCAACAGGCCCGCTGTACATGATGGCATTGTTTTGAAGAACATTTCTGATTGTTTGCAAAACATTTATGATTGTTTTCAAAACATCGATTCTAGAAGAAATCCTGGAGTGACCACTCTGGTATATAAGACCCTTATTCCTCCCTGCAAATTAGAGGAGAATTCCTTCCACGCTGACACGGGGTCCTGCATGCTGAATCTTCAACACGCAGCGGTCTGACATCCTTTGCAGGGTGTCACCCTCGGAGCAGAGACAGGGTCCTTCATTCTCTACCATCAGGTGAGGGGGTTAGAGCTTCCCTAGGGGATTCTTGGCTATATACATACATATATGCACATATACATGCTACACCTACATAGCTAGGCTAGGTAGGGTGCGCATTATAGGAGTATGCAAGTGCTACTGTCTTATCTGAACTATATATGTTCATCTTCTTAGCACTATGGTAGAAATGTATCTCCTGTTTACTATATTAGTACTTGCAATTTCTTTCGTATGCTTCTGTCTCCTAATTGTCGCAGCAAATATGTTTTACACAAGACTGACGCGGGACCAATAAATACTTATTGAAAACGTCCTAATCGCCATCCTGTGTATTTTTCTGAGAGTAAGCAAGCACGAGTGTCTGAGCGAAAAGTACTGTACTGTTTGATACGATCCCTGAGGAATCAGGGTTGTCATGTTCAGTGGTTGCCAGAAACTACCTACACCACTGTAGGATACAGGGGGGGGGGGGGGTAGTGGCACTGTAGAACTAGCTGGTCTAATGGCTGACATAATCTGTGGGGTGTCTGGAGTCGGTCTAGACACCAAGTCCTCAGTTTAGGTATCCAAAACGCGCAGGTCCTGGGGATTCCTAGGAACTACACAACACAACAGTTTAGAGACATACTGGAGCTAAATCTTAAAGCAGTGTCTTCTGGATTGATGCATACCAATACCACTATTTGGGTATCGTTGGCATATGACACCACCAAGAATCTGAATGATTTGATAAGTCTTGCCAGTGGGGTGACATAAAGATTGAAAAGAGTAGGACTCAGCTGTTAGTGTCTTTGAATGACATAAGTTCCGTGTTCAAAGCCTTCTCCAATACTTTAGCTGGAAAAGGTAGCCTAGAAATAGGCCTGTATCTAATAGGCTCTTGGGGATCCAGATTGTTTTTTTTTTAGTAAAGGTAGAAAGGAAGCCTTCTTCCACTCAAAGGGGAAGTAATCGGTGTTAATTATTTAATCGAAAATCATGGTCAATTGAGCGATTTCTGTGAGAAGATGAACGATTTGTGGAGGACGTGGGTCTAATGGGGATCCAGATTTGGCACATTTAATTAGGTTAAAGACCTGCTCTATACTGAGCAAAGAAAACTTATTAAAGACAGCATGTGAAGGTCGCACTCTGCTGTCTGCCGGGGGAAGGAGCAATGTTTGATTGTTAGTTAGAAAGGCATCAAAAACTTCCTTTACTTTTATCTGAAACAAGTTGACAAGGGTATTATAAAGCTTTTGGCTGCAACTATTATTGCTGGGTGCAGGCATCTTCGCTAGGCTTTTTACAGTGTTGAAAAGCTCTTTTGCAGAGTTCTCAAAATACAGAATCTTGTTGGAGAAATATTTAGTTTTTTCTTCTAATATTAGCTTTTTATACTCTGCAATAGATTGCTTATAGATCTTTCTGTCCTGAGGATCATAATTAGATCTCCAGATTCACTCCTTCCTTCTACAGAGTTGTTCTTGAACTTTCAAACTCTTGGAGAACCTTGGTTCTGAGGGAGTTATTCAGTGATTAGTAAAGATTTTTTTCTGTTTTAAGAGTGTCAATCGCTCTTCCTATCCAGACCTTAAAAGTTATGTATGGTTACATAAAGATCTGTTGTAGAACTGGGCTTAACTTCTAACAAGGTTTCTGATAGGGCAGAGATTAGGGCAGATGAGTTGATGTCCTGCCAAGCCCTGCCCTTCGTGCCCTAGGGGTGTATTCCCCTCCTGGGTAGGGACCGAGGTGAGGGAATAATAACCATCACAGCATTATGATCTGACGACAATAATGGTAGAGAGTCTATTACCTGGAGGTATGCAGTGGCGTCATTAGGGAGTGCGGGGGTGCGGACCGCACCGGGTGACACCATCACATGGGGTGACACCGTGAGCCTCTGCTTTAAGCAGAGGCTCACGGTGTCACCCCATGTGATGGTGTCACCCGCCCCGGTGCGGTCCGCACCCCCCGCACCCCCGGACTCGGGAGTTACCGCCCTGGGTGACACCAACCCTAGTGACGCCACTGGAGGTATGGATTACTGTAAAAGACCCAATCCAACGTATGTCCTGCCGAGTGTGTAGGAAATTTGACTAGCTGATGTAGCCCTAAGCTGGTCATTGTATCAATCTCTAGATTGAAATTAGAGTCCCCCAACACTAAGAAATCCGCAGATTTAACACTAGATTCTAGCAATGGGCTTAGAATTGGTACAAAAGGTGCTCTAGGTCCAGGGGGGCAGTATGTCAGTAAACCTCTGAAGGTGTAGTGCTTCGTAAGTTCTGTTTGGAAGGAAAAAATGTCACAAGTCAGAATACTTAAATCTGGGGAGCAGCATATAGGAAGGTAGTCGCGAGTGACAATAGCCAGCCCATCCCCTCTCTTACTTAATCTGTCAACTTTGACAATCGTGTAACCAGTCGGAATTGCCTGAACCAAGTCAGGATCTGATATGTTATCCGCCCAGGTTTCAGTGATAGAGATTATGTCTAGTTTATGTGTTTTCAAATATCCTGCAAAGTCGAATTTATGTTCAATTAGCGACCTCGCATTAATTATGGTGAATGCAGAGTGCAGATGTAATATTTAATTAAATCGCCTTGACAGTGGAGATCTGGGTGAAAGTCAAATTGCAATTGAGGCAATGTACCAGGTCTGGACCAAGATATGGTTTGAGGATGGTGCAGAGCACATTCATACCTTCCGCAATGAGAGCCAAAAGTTCTTCCCTGCAATACCGCGGGGCAAGAGAGCTTTTCTGGAGCAAAAGGGATAGGGGTTCTGACAGTAGCGGCCTGTGGTGGGAGTGGTGCCGGGTGGTGATGCGGGGAGGGTCAGGGTGGGGGGTAGTAAACTACGGAATACGGCCGCACAGAGGTAAGTAAACAAATAAATAAAAGCGAATTTCGTTGCGCGCGCTGCATCAAAATAACAGCATTAAAATGTCCAAGTCTCATTCCCACATCAAGCAACAGCACTGGGTGATCGCATCAGCCTGTTCATTTATAGTCCCCTCCCAACACAAAAGACTGATGCAGCAACAGAGATGGCGGTCTAGCTCTAACAGGCGGGTACCGTCAGAATTGTACAAATAATGCAAATGATCAGCAAGATATTTTTAAGAAGGTAAGATCTTTAAAACATTAATAAAACACAATTAAAATGTCCACGTAGCGTTCCCAATTCCTTACTAGTAATTTTCATTAGTTCCAGTCCCAGACTTCCTCATCACAGTCCTTGCTATGAGGTATCTGCCTAAAGAAACCAAATAAAAACTTTAAAGTACAGTACACTTCCTGTGAGAAAGACAGGAAGCAACTGTTTTGTCGAGATGTGGCCTTCACATGCTTCTCAAACAGAAACCAGCTAAACACACATGTTCGGTCACTCACAGAGCATGCAATGCACTACGAAGGCATGTGTTCTTTATTTATAGTGTACTTGATGACACAGGGACTGACCCACTGGTGCCAGCAACGTGAGGGAGTTTTAGCTCTGATCCACTTCGACCGTCTTTACAGCAGCCTACCATGTGGACCCTAAAAAAGGAAGAGAAGGCCAATTACCTTCCTGCTTATTACTAGGCATACATCTATTAATTTCTAATTTTTGGATATAGGAGAGACACTATAAAAATCTCTGGGATGGGTGGAATTCAGGAATGGGACAAGGAAGACTATGATTTGAAATAATGAATATCACTGGTAAGAAACCTGGTCATTACTTCCACCTTTGTCTACCTCATACTAGTCCTTGCCCTATAATATGTGCAAGCCGCAGGTTGACTCGGTAAATCAAGTCATTGACGCATTGATGCATTATCAGGGAGGAGCGGCCTTTGGTGGCTGAGTCAATGCTGCTCGGGAGAAGCAGAGAGGAGTGAGGTGTGAGGGTTGAGCTGAGTGAAGGCGGCATTTACGAGCCCATTCACCTGGTGATCGGAGTGACGGAGCGTAGTGATCGGTGGGCACCTGAGACGGGCAGCAGCAGATGGCATGAGAGCTCAAGAATTGATCTATGGGTAGGTGAGCGCTGGGGAGCATTGTTCACAGTTTCCACTTTTTGTTTTCCCTTGGCCATTTTTCCATCTGCCTCTCCACCTGCCCAGCCCCTTGATCAGCAAACCACCCACTCTGCAGCTTGGCTGCGCGTTCGTGTCGCCACTCCCCGCGCTTGTCTCCTCGTTGCTTTTCTCTCTTCTTGCTCCTACTGAATAACAGACGTTCACTAGAAACAGAATCTGTTCTACTAAGGCTTAACTAGACATATAAGTGACACCTCCCTCTCTCGAGTACTCGCATCTGGGAACTTGCATTCCTCGTCCCTGCGTACTGCTTCTGTGGTTGTTCCCACCAGTCGATGGTCAGCTCAGCGAATACAGCCCACTCTGCCTTGACTGCTGAGTCCTCAATTGCGGCTACCTCGAGGTTGCTGATTATGTTGCTGAATATGTGGAGCCCCATCAACCTTAACAGTTTGGAGACACGTCCTAGTGGCGGCATTGACTGGTCCTCCAAGTTGGTCTGGTTATCCCACCACTGTGTTTGTTCACCTCGAGAAGCCAGAGTGAGGCCGACAAGTGACAGGGCGGGGGTTGGTCTATCTGGAGAATTATGCTGAATGTGCTCAGCAGGTAAAGGATCATATTTGATGGTGGTGACAGCAGCAGCAGATCATGACTATAAGTGGTGCCATTGCAAGTGTAGTAGAGGAGGTTACATATTATTTTGCATAGCACGTTTTCCCCATTTTATCACAACAACCCAAAATGTAGTTATATTTTGGCTATTTTCTCCGCTCCCCCAGGGAAATCTACAAAGTCTGGGCGCCTTTAGAATAACTAAGATGTTGGAAAAAAAGGACACAAATTTGGCATGGACACTTTATGTGGAAATACCTTACAAAAGATTTAGAGCAAAGTCACCCAAGTAGAAAAAAGGGCCTAGCACTGGGATGGAAAAGCCTTTTCAGCTAAGAGGTTATTACATTGAACATATTAAAAAAATTAGCTACATGCCCCTCTGCTACCTACCAGAATTGCTGTTCTTTAACCTGCTCTTTAACATCACTGTGAGTCTACCATGTGCCTTTTAAGGTCTGATGTGTCCCCCTTAGCCCCACTACAAAAACAAGCGCCAGAGGCAGAGAAACAAAATTGGATTAAAGTGCATAATACAAGCGTCCTAGAAGGAGGGTGGAGAGATTGCAATGGTGGCCAGAAAAGTGTGCTCCCAAACCTCGCCTGAACAATATCATGACTTTTCCCATGTCGGTAGGCATGGTATGAAATGGGCTAACACTCCCCATTGGGTTTCACCCTTCTTCCCTCTGTCATGCAGAATTACTGCCATGCATGTGCTGTGTGGCAGGCTCACAATGTTGGAAAATGGATTAAGACCGCATTAACTGTCCATCCTCGTCCTTGGGGACTGTTTCACTATTTCCATATAGACTTTATTCAAACTGAATGTGGGCCTTAATCATACGTGCTTCTGATTGTTTGTATGTTATCCGGTTGAATGGAGGCTTATCTTTAACATTATAGTTACCAAGAAGTTGTTGCAAGGCTTCTTTTTCTATTTTTGAGTCAATCTGTGACTGTTCAATGACTGGGCCCTACACTTCATTTCCTCCCTACTTCAGGGGGTCTGAAAAGCCTTAGGAATAAGCCACCACTTTCACTGTGCATATTATTCCAAACCTGCAAGTAATTAAAAACACAACACCACCCTAAAAAAATACCATTGGCCCATTGAAAAAATCGATAAAGGAGTCCAGTTGAAATAATCATGGGCCAACCGAGTGATTTGCTGTCTCAGGTTTGAGCTGCCCTTCCAGAATGCCCACCCTTTCCTTGCCACAACTTGTAGACCAGTAACTGGGTGTATATGAAGGTACATCAATCGAACATTTCTCTGCAGCCACATTTGAAGGGTCCCCACTAAGTTCTGATGATCACCTACACTGCCAAAAAGCCTGCCAGACACCACTCCAACTGCTCCAGAACCTGCTCCTATTTCTGGGCCTGATCCTGGCCCAGCACTTTGATTGAATCATCCTAATTTCTTCCAGCAGATGGTGGGAAGGTTATGCAGGGGCATGTGTTATAAGTAATGCCTACGTGTCAACAAAAATGAGTAGAGGTAAAATTTGCCTACACCGTTGCAATCTCACAAAATTTCATATTTCTTGTTTTAGGGAACATTCATGAAATTAAGCTATTATGCCACATCATGCAATTATATGTCACGTGTGGTGAAATTATAGCGTGCCCACATGGAAACAACAAACAAAACAACAAAACATGAGCAGCTGTTGTTTGAGGTCTATTTGTTTTTTAGCTCTATTGTTTTAGAGCGAAATGCATCCATTCACCCAAAATGGATGCGAGGGTACGTTTTGCACTAAAATATAGCATGAAGTGCAAGTTTTGCATTTCATGTAATTGCTTACAGTTTCACATAACTTTTCTGAAATTTCACATAGTTATACAAAAGGAAATTGCTTAAATTTCACCCACTCCTAGTCTTGAGTGCATACTTAAATCTTTCACATCTGATCTTTCTCCAACTAAGGGCCCAATTTTGATGTCGGACGGACCTGAGTCCGTCCGGCATCGATTCGGTACTGGGACCGACCGACCTCCTGTCGGCGGTCCCAACCCAGCAATTAGGATGCAACCGAATACTGTTCGGTCACACGCCTATCCTTTACAATGGGAGCATGCATTCCAACCGGAATGCATGCTCTCATTGTAAAGAGAAGAGGTGCAGTTCATTCCTGCACCTCGTGGCAGGCACCTCAAGGTGCCTGCCACGGGTGCAGGGATCAATAGGGGGGCTCAATACACACAGAGCCCTCGAGTCTGATGCAACAATGGAACGTCAAAAAAGGGGGGCTGACTCCGGGGGGGGTTTCCCTTATAAGGACGGTTTCCGTCACACACCAATGCTGTCATGCTTCATCATGGGGAATCCTCCTCGCACCATGAAGCCTAGTCATGATGCGGGCTACAACCCCCTCGCTGCGAGGGGCGAGCTCAGGGATGTTTTTAGGTTGGAGGGGTTATTACTGAAACCCAATGTGAGCTGATGGGGTGATGGGAGAGGTGCAGTGCAAGTGCGTGAGTGAATAAAACTAACTACAAGGTTAGCCTATTGAGCTTTATTCTTGCTACCTTGTGTGAAGGAAGTGACCCTAATCGGGTCACCCGGGTCACTCGCGACCTCCTCTTAGCCTTCCAAGAGTCAGTGACGCAGTAGAGAATACAAACCAAGTTATTTTATTGTAAATGCGCTGCAGCGGAGTCCAGTAAGCCTAGCCTCCTTAGATGCTACCGAGGGGATAGGCTTCAGAACACTTGGTAACACATAATAAGCTTTCCAACACCTCCCAAGTCCCGCCCCTGGTGGAAAAATACAGCTTGAGCAGAGGCTGAACAAAAGAGGCACAGAAGGATGAGCTACCACCTGCAGAATGGGTGCACGTTATCAGACTCCCAAGGTCATCTTGTTCAGTCTCAACTCTCTCTAGTGTGGGAGCATAGCTACGACCAGGGATAGGCATGCAAAAGCAGAATAAGCTATTCATTAGTACATCAGGGTTCCAGCCTTGAATACGATAAGGGGGAATAACTGAACAGCAGCTTTCTGCTGAGGCAAGGATAGAGGGTAAGAGAGGCTTGGTTTCGATCACAGTGCAATATGGGGGCTAAATGGCAAAAATGGCGTCACAGATGCTAACTTTAACTTGCACAAAGTTAGAAGGGACTGGTCACACGCATATACAGTAGTGGTCAATACAAAAATAGCTACATGAATGCTAACATAACACAGTATAAAGCATGAGTGATGGGGCAATAACATATTCAATTCTAACATGTGCTAGGGTTAAAAACAGAAAACAAAGAGTACGACTGCAGACATTAGATTTAGTCGTACTGGATAGTGATCAACATGTTTCAGCTTAAGACCTAGATAGTATCGTGGCTTTCATCAGGAACTCTATGATAGCTACTGTTGTGTAAAAGTGAATAATAAAAAAGAAAAATAACAACGCATCGCCACAACTTTCATTCAACAGGTTGGAGTATTGTGTGCACTTTAGGCAATCTGCCAAGGACAGATTGGTCATTTCACCTGACTTCTGCAGGTGAGTGACGTCAATAATAGATAACCTGCTACAAGGACATAATATGTCTTACAACTACACACATCCTTTGTGAAATGATAGACCTTTTATTGTTTCCTTTTTAAGTGATGTTGATGTATTAAATATTGTGATTCTGCACACTTTGAAATGTCAAATATGGGACAATGTACAGCACATTTTCTAACTGATTTAACTGCGCTGTATGTTGTTTATGTCTCACCCACAGGTCCTACCGATGAATCCGTTCCTTTGAACTGCTTGGATCACTGGTTTAGTATCCACATCCAACACGCCGATGCGTTGTTATTTTTCTTGTTTATTATTCACTTTTACACAGCAGTACCCATCACAGAGATCCTGATGAAAGCCACAACACTATCTAGGTCTTAGGCTGAAACATGTCGATCACTATCCAGTACGACTAAATCTAATGTCTGCAGTCGTACTCTTCGTTTTCTGTTTTTAACCCTAGCACAAGGTAGCAAGAATAAAGATCAATAGGCTAACCTTGTAGTTAGTTTTATTCACTCACATACTTGGACTGCACCTCTCCCATCACCCCATCAGCTCACATTGGGTTTTAGTAATAACCCCTCCAACCTAAAAACATCCCTGAGCTCCCCCCTCGCAGCGAGGGGGTCGTAGCCCGCATCATGACTAGGCTTCATGGTGCGAGGAGGATTCCCCATGATGAAGCATGACACCATTGGTGTGTGAGGGAAGCCGTCCTTAAAAGGGAAACCCCCCCTGGAGTCAGCCCCCCTTTTTTGACGTTCCATTGTTGCTTCAAACCAGAGGGCTCTGTGTGCATTGAGCTTTTCAATTGGGGAGTTTGCCCTCGCTGGTCTTTCAAATCTCCTCAGGCCCCCCTTGTGTAAATATATCAACGTGCCCCCTCGGCCTCCAACCGGAGGGCGTGCACCCATGTGGGCCCTGCTGGGGGTCCCCAAAGTCAACTTCCAACAGCCTTTCTGTGTCGGAAAGGCCGGCACAAAAAGGCTGTCGGAATCCGACATTGTAATCCCTTAGGCAGAAAGAGCCGCCATTGGAATTACTGGAGGCTTTCCGAATGGCAGACGGGCTCTCCGAGCCCGTCAGAAGCCATTCGGAAATCCAGTTCAGATTCCTTTTCTACAGACTCCATCCAAATGGGTCAGTTAGAAAAGAATCCGAACAGCTGATTACAATGCCGTAGGAACCGATCCGACCGAGGGTCTGAGCTGTTTACAACGGCATCGTAATCGGCCCCCAAGTCATTTTTTAGGTCATTGGAGAGTTGGACATAGTTATTCATCAGTTAAACACATCTTATAAACTCTATTTGATGCGATCCCTCCGAATAGTCTCATTGATGCACATCACAGAGGGATCAACGAAGTTTTGCGTGCAGGCGTCACACGCTGCTGTTCGCCGCTGCTGGTCTGGCCGTTCCTGCGGCTCCGGCTCGAGAGCAGAGGATCCCGTCTTCCTGTACTGGATTGGAAATCGACCCCGGAGGGATCGACCCCGGTGGGCAGAAGGCGGCCGTGGAGGCTGCGGGTGCTGTGGGTGCTTGTGCCGGGTGCCGAGGGTGCCGAGGAGCCAAGGAGCTTGGATTTGAAAGCGCAGTCTGGAGTCGGTGAGCCGAGCTGCAGGGAGGTCGCACAGAGGAGGGGCCGCGGAGGAGCAGGTCCCGCACTGGCTCTGAGCCGCAGGCGTTCTACCTCCGTGCCGCAGACTTTCCATCTCTGTGCCCCGCATCTCTCTGCAGCACCTGTGAGCGACGAGCTCCAGGTGGGTCCAGTGCAGGCCCAGCGTCCCGACCGCAGGCAGGTGGGTGGCGGTAGGGGGGTTGCCCTCGTTTGCGTACTTGGCCTGTTGGAGGGAGCAATCCAGGGCATACTGCCCAGCGAGTGTGGCTGCCGTCAGACGGTGGCCGCCATGAGCGTGCCTCAGTTGGTCGCGGAGGCGGCCCTGTTAGTTCTGGGTGCAGCCTGTGTCCGCCTGTAAGGCCCCACTCGCACTGGCCCGAGCACTGCTGCTGTCATAAGCCAGTTTTTGCTGTTTCTGCTGGATTAACCACCCCTACCAATCTCTTCATCTGCAACCGCTCTATGGGTGTCAGGAGACTTCCCCAAGGCCTGCTGAAGCTTCATCATGCCAGGTGCCAGGAGGGTAGCAGAGGCAATTTGCTTCACAGCTTTG
Source organism: Calotriton arnoldi (assembly GCA_963921515.1). NCBI lineage: Eukaryota > Metazoa > Chordata > Amphibia > Caudata > Salamandridae > Calotriton > Calotriton arnoldi. Next base: position 279,088 of record CAWUFW010003746.1, on the reverse strand, counting down.
GCCCTTCCCTTTGCCCGGCTATTCATTTAAGGGGTGCCATGTGTATGCCTGGGAGGTCCAGGACAGTGACTTTAGGGCGCCAAGACTCGGGACTTGGGTCCCAGGGTTCAGGACAAGTTCTGCTAGGCCACAGGAGGCCGGAGGTTGGAGGTAGGAGAACTACTTATACGGAGTCGTTACTGCAAAAAAACTACATTCAAGAAAATTGGTTTACATAAGATCTTGTTAAAAAACCAAAGCTAACCCTTTAAGGAATAAATCAATACAGATAAATACCCTGAAAGGATTTAATGCCATCTCTACCTTCTTCTCAAAAAAAGAGACAAGCCTAAATTAAGCGGTGATGATGGAGTTTAAGCCTGAATCTCTTCCTGGAGAGGCTGAAGCAGAACCTGAAAAATCGCTTTCAACAAATTTTACCAACCTTTCACTCAGAATCAGAGCGACTCGGCCCGGGGAAGAATTCAGTCTTGAACCTAGAGTGGAAGACTCTCTGCTGTTAAATCTTACAGTCCACTCTCTTGGAAACAGAGTCACTCAGTCTGAGGTTGGAATTTGCCCTAAACCTAGAGTTGAAGGCCCTACGATGGAAGATTTTACTATCCCAGACATTAACCTTAATTTGAATCCTATCCAAAAGGATCCTCCGTCTCCCAAGCCTCCTAAGCCTTACACTACTGATATTTCACCTCTCCCAAACTCTCGGGACTTACCCAGGGTCCTTTCATTAAGTTGCAGTTGTTTAGTAGCACACCCAGTGAAACAAGTATATTAAACACAAGGGCGTCTGTCACTACTGACTTGTCCTCGAGTTTTCATCCATTAAATAATGATCCAGAGGAAAAAATACTGATGTCTGAATCTTTGCTTTTCTGGAAAGAGTTCTGTCTTGCATTCTAGCCCTAATGGAGAAATACATAAGTAATTCTGATCATATCTTGGATTCACTTCTGTCTTTGACCAAATTTATAATTTCTGACCGAAGATCCCCGAATGTTAAAGCTACCCTATCTCCCTCTCATAAGTCCAATTCTTGTAAGGGGATCTTTTCTTTACCTCCCTTGGGCCAGAACTCTGATCAGTCCAAATCTACCCAAACGTGTTCTGTTTCCCATTCTAATTGTTGGGAGTTTGGCACTCAGGCTGGTATACCATGTGATGGTAGAAAACATAATGGCAAAGAAAATGCAGACATATTTGATGAAATTCAACCTCCCTCACTACAGCAGTTCTTTGAATCTGAGGACCCTGTTCCTACACCTACATCTTTGCCTTTTCAGCGCTCAGAGAAGGAAAAAACAAATACCGAATTAAAAATGTTCCCCATTTTCTTAAAAAGAGGGGCTAAAAACAATTTGAGCATTCTGTAACGGAGGAGTTAAAAGCTGAACATTCGACATCAGAGGAAAAGGAAATTAAAAGTAAAAGTTAAATTGGCGACAGGAAGAAGAAGGACCCTAATTTAATTCTAAATTTGTCTCTAAATCCTGACTCAAATGTTACAAAGAGGGAAGAAGGACAAGCTGAAACTATCTCAAGAGGTCCTCAATCACCATTATTGAATTCCAGTGCCTCAATCCCAAATTCACAAGTAGTTAGCACTCCAGGTTTAAGCTCTAAATCAGTGGCATAGTGTAATCTGAATTCTAATGCTGCACTATTTGCCTCCTCTTCAGGCAGTAATGTTATCTACAATCCTACTGAAATGTTGCCTGAGAGAGTTTGGCAAGTTCTCCATTTTCCTTTTGTACCTTTTTCTTTAGATTTTTATTTTATTTTTGATCATGAGCTGTATATGAATAAATCTTTTCTATTGGGCTGTTTTGCTTAAATTCCTGACCTCCAAATTATCCAGAGTCGTGCTCTTGCCCTGGTTCAAGTTAAAAAATATATCAATTATGGGGGCACTAGAGTGACGTTTGGTTCTAAGGTGATTTCCAATCTAATATTGTCAAATAGTGATAAATTACGATGCTGTGGTATCGATGTTCTTGTTCCTAAAGAGGAGATAGCTTCTAAAAAAGTGATTTATAATCGACAGCCCATCGCCCATTCAGATCTCCCCCCATGGGATTTGCCTCATCTGGAGAGAGAAAGTACATTGCAGGTCTCCCTCGGCAAGGGTGGAAGGAGAGTTTCCCTCCATGCGGAGAAAAATAATAATCAAGCATTATCTGCAGATGAGGAAAATAAGAAATGGAGTTGGGTAGTGGGAGCTCTTAACACAAATGGATCTTTAGGTCTAAGACACAGGAACTCTTTTAGCAAGGGTCTTAAATTGATCTCTTGGAAGGCAGCCAGCTTAAGCACAAATAAAAACAAATTGTTATTCTTGAAAGAACAGAATGCTGATATAATATGCATACAAGAGTCTTGGGTCGTAAAGAACTGGTCCATTGAAGATTATATTGTGCTGAGCCGTCCTGTGCTTCCAGTGAACAGAGGACATGCGAAAGGAGGTATTGCTATATTGCTCAGAACAAGTTTTAGATGGATATATAAAGTAATCCCCCATGCCTCTAACTTAATTCAGGTGATTAAGTCAGATCTTAAGGAAGAACATGATAGCCTAGATACCTTGCTGATTGTAAATGCGCATATACCTCCTGACGCAGCTAATACTCCTTTATTAAAAGAACTGTTTGTTTTTATCTCCACTATTATGGAAAGTGAAGATTGTAGGCATTTAATGTTGGTTGGTGATCTGAATGCCAAAGTCTCCACACACAGTATAAGGTTATTTGCTAATGCCTCAAAAAATGAAGCTCTAAACATTCCCCTGTTCAGTTCCCGAATAATAGTCGGACTGATAAAAGAGGCACACTATTACTTGAAGGCCTGAGAAATTTAGACCTATTAATTGCTAATGGGAGATTAGGAAATTATATACCAGCAAGAATTACACATAAGGCGCCTACTGGGGGAACTATTGTTGATTACTTAATAATTTCAGCGGATTTTTCCAGTAAGCTCTCCAGTATGGAAGTCTTGGAAAATGTGCTTAGCGATCACAGGGTGATCTGCTCTAAATTCGAGATGTCCTGTGCCAAGGTAGGTTCCTGGAATTTTAAGGATAATTCAGTAGGATTTAATATAACAAATGGCAAAATCTATTGGAATACTTTAGCTGTTTCGAAACTTAAAGAGACCTTAACAGTTTTAATAGGAGACCAGCAGCATAAAGTTGTGGTAGATCTTCATTCTCCCCAAATCGATCTGTTCGAAGCCTTTGGTCGCAATATAAGTACCTTGGTTTCGTCATGTAAATGTATACATTCACCAGCTAAATGGAGACTCCCTTTTAACCCATTGCTTCATATAAATAAGGGAAATAAATAAATTAGTGAGGAGCAAGTTTCTGAATTTTTCCCTCGAACGAAGTAAATTAACAAATCTATTAAAGAGGAAAAGACAGAGGAAAAAACGCTCTCTAACACAAAAAAGGAAGATCATGAATGGGTCCAGTTAAAAGACGCGGCTTCAAAAAAACAATGCTAAAAGGTATTGGGAAATAATCGTGAATTGTTGCAGCACAAGGGTAAAATCCCTCCCAATTCCTATAAAAGAAGAAGAACGGAAATTACATCTGGTAGAACTCTACTCTGCAAATCCTAATTCTTCTTGTTCTGCATCCATTTTAACTTATCCCCCTAAAATCCTTGAATCCAGCTATGCGCCCTCAAAGGGTGAAGTTGTAGGACTTATTAAAAAAATGTAAGCTTCAGGAGCAATGGGTCCTGACGAAATCCCTATGACAGTTGTTAAAAAAGAGCCTCTGCTGTGGGCTACGTACCTCACACCACTGTTTGATTATTGATACCTGCAGGGGAAGACACCCCCATCATGGTCCGGTAGTATCCTAATCCCATTATATAAAAAGGGCCATAGACATCACCCAGGTAACTACCGGCAAATAGCTCTATTAGACCCGGTGGGGAAAGTATTTGCTCGCAGTATTCTTCTTTTTTTTTGTCCTCATTCACCTCAGGCATTGATGACTCTTGCCTTTGCCAAACCTCTATGACTGGGAAAGACCACGGACCCCCCACTGGGATTGGGGGGAAAAAAGAGAGGAAGGGGCGCAGGTCTAAGAAAACACCATCCTCCTGTTGGTATATCTCTCTCAGACAGCGTCCGGTTTCCCGGCGGCTGCATAAAGTGTACTGCGAGGGCCCTTAGCAGCTGAGTCAGAGAGTTCCATTGGTGTAATCATTGGACAGGGGATTCCTCTTGTTACCCTTCAATACTATGCATCAAGCCACTCCCTGGCTTCGGTTACCCCCTGCCCAACTTTGTAAAATCTCCCAGAATTTTTTTCTCTTTTTGGACCCATTACCCAGCAAATCCATTCTTGACATATAGCACATAGACTCTAGCCATTTTGCGTGCTGCGGCGGTGTTTCACTTATCCAATTGCGACAGATCTCCCTTCTAGCTAGCAACAGTGCATAAAACAACAAATTCCTGGGTGCTCCTGTCACACCCTCCTTAACCCCAAAGATAATTTGTTCAAGGCTTACCTTCATGTGTATTCCCTAAATACCTGTAAGTGTTGATTCAACCTCGTGCCAGAAACTTTGAATACACATGCATTGGAAAAACATGTGTACATCTGTTGCTTTTTCTAAACCGCACTTTGCACAGCCCACCGGCTTTCCTTTCCCCATTTTGGACAGCTTCTCAGGAGTTAAGTATGCCCTATGGAGTGAGAAGAAATTATTCCTTTTAAAAAAAGCAGGCTTGACAATAGAATAAAGTGTACGCATCGATACTTGCCAGATATGTTGTAAATTGCAGCTCGGCAAGCATCTGCCCCATATATCTTCTACCAAGGTTAATTCTCCGTCGATGTTATCCTGCAGACCCCAATACCATAGGGAAACTTCTTTCACGCCTGGAGGTTTACTGGCCAGCTGCTCCTCCAGTTCCTTGGCTACCCCCAATGGTGTTTTTCGTGCCTGCGCCCAGCTCTTAAGTTGTATATATTTGAAAAAGGATATTTTGTCCTTCATAAGATCCTTCATCTCACTCCGCTCGCAGTATTCTTGACCATCTTACTGACTGGGTGGTGGAGGAGAAAATTCTCCCCATAGAACAAGCAGGATTTAGGAAAAATCACTCCACCCTGGATAACATCAGTATGCCGAAATTAATAGAGGAGAAGTACACGATTTTTTGCAGGTCAAATGTATATGTGGCCTTGATAGACTTCTCAACAGCCTTTGATAAGGTAGGCCGGCCCTTACTGTGGGAAAAATTGCATAAAATGGGAGTGCCTACCCCCCTATGCCCTGCACTCATGAACATGGTGTCAGGTGCTAATAGGGGGAAATCAAGGCCTATCAACAGTAATACCCACAGAAAATGGCCTGAAGCAAGACTGCCTATTAGCCCTGCTGGAGGCAGCGGTTAACCTGGCAAGCTCAGCGGCTAATCTCACTCTGCTCGGAGATTTCAATCTTCATTTTGACGATCCACGAGCGATAAATGCAATTGAACTGGCCAGGGATCTCACGGCCTTCCAACTGCCTCAAAAAATCCTGCAGCCCACGCACGTTAAAGGACACCTTCTTGACTCGGTGTTCTCTAGTCTAGAGGACCTTAAAGGGGAAGAGCCTACTCCTCTTCCATGGTCAGACCACTTTTTGGACTCCCTCTCCTGGTTTCCACAGGTTACTGAACCTCCCACTCAATCTATATCGACCCAAGTCTGCCCCTGGCCCAAACTCCCCCTGGAGAAATGGACTCGAGAACTGGAAAGGACCCGACCCATATCTGATCCATGTCCAGTTATAGCTAATGATGACTTTTCTAGCTGGATAAAGGAATCATTGGATGTGGTCCTTCCAAAAACTAGGATAAAAAAGACCAAGGGCCCTTATAAGTCCCCCTGGTTCTCTTCTGAGCTGCATATTTTAAATCAGCGCTGTAAGGTCAAGGAAAGACACTGGAGGAAAGATTTTTCATCCAGCAAGAAATTGGAATACAAGGCAGCTATTAGTGCTTACAAAGCAGAAATAAAAAAAGCCCAAGCTACCTTTTATGAGGGTAAGATCTTATCAGCCGCCAACTCTCCCAGAGAAACTTTTAGTATTATTAAAAAACTACTTAAAGCCCCTGTCCCACGAATAGTACCTGACATCTCTGATCTACGTTGTAATAAATTGGCAGAATATTTCACCACTAAGGTTCAGAACATCCTTAAATCCCTGCCGCATAAGTCTGACACAGCTGAGATTTCCTATAACCAGATGGACCCCGACTCACGTCTTTCAGAACACACATTAGAGGTGTTCCCCCCCTTTCGCAAGATTCTCTCCTCACTCTGCTTTCCACGGTAAAGAGCGGATCACCCAAGGATCCCGCTCCGATTAACATCTTGAAACAGGTAGCTCCGATAATAGCCCCTAATCTGACTGACCTGATTAACGCGTCTTTTCGACAGGAATTGTGCCTACCTCCTGGAAAGGGGCCATGGTGAAAGCCCTGTTGAAGAAACCAAATTTGGTCACGGCAGATCTGGGCAATTACCGCCCCATATCTCTCTTGCCAGGAATAGGTAAGATGGCAGAGAAACATGTAAATCAAAATCTCTCAGGCTTTCTCGAAACCCACAACCTGCTTCATTCCTCGCAAACAGGCTTCCGCCCGCGTCAGAGTACCGAGACGGCCCTGCTAGCCGTGGTGGAGGAAAGTAGGAAAATTTTAGATTCAGGAGGTTCGACTGCCATTATACTCCTTGACCTGAGCGCAGCATTTGATACGGTGAACCATAGGATCTTGGCTCATCGTCTCAGGAATATAGGAGTAACAGGCATGGCGCTTCAATGGCTGTGTTATTTTCTGGAGGGAAGATCCTTTCAGGTATTTGAGGAGAACTTTGCATCCAAATCTACCCCACTACTGAGCGGAGTTCCTCAGGGTTCCTCGCTTAGCCCAACCCTTTTTAATGTATATATGGCCCCACTGGCATCTGTCGTAGCCCCCTATGGAATTCGCATGGTGACCTACGCCGATGATACACAATTGGTGGTGGCGTGAAACCAAGCGGATCAAAGTACTAACAGCCTTTACCCCTGCCTAGAGGACATCTCGAGTTGGATGGACGCGTCCCAGCTCAAGCTTAATGGTGGGAAAACTGAGCTCATGATACTAGGCAACCCCCTCAATTACAAATCCAGCTCTATGTGGCCAGTCGGCATGGGCCCACCCCCCCGGTCCCCAAATCAGAAATCAAGAGTCTGGGCATCTGGCTGGACCAGGACCTGAGCTTTAGAGTACAGGCTAGGAAGACGGCAGCCACTTGCTATGGCTTGCTCAGAATGGCCCATAAAGTTCTCCCGCTCCTTCCCTTCCAAGCCAAAAAAGTATTGGTTCAATCACTTATACTCTCCAGACTGGACTATGGCAATGCACTGTACCTGGGTGCCCCCACAACAGTATTCTCTAAACTTCAGTCTGTGCAAAACAGCGCTGCCAGGCTTCTAATGGGAGTCCGCAATCGACAATCGGCGAAACCGGCAATTGTCTCTCTTCACTGGCTCCCAGTCCAGGAACGCATTAGATTCAAGGCACTATGCCTAGTACAGAAATATATGCAGGAGATCGGCCCCCCCATCAACTCAGCCATGATCCGCCCCTACAAAGCCAATAGGAAACTTCGATCAGATGATCTTCATCTAGCCGAGGTCCCAAAGATTAAGAAGGCTAGGAGTGGCGGACGCCTTTTCTCTTATAACGCCACTAAACTCTGGAATTCTCTTCCACTTTATCTTCGTATAGTGCCCAATCATGTTGACTTACGCAAACAATTGAAAACTTTTCTGTTTCCTTAGCTCTTCACGGTCCCTCCGCCTTCCTCCCGTGTTCAGTCCTAGCGCTGGGATGCTTCCGGGTAGCCATGCGCTTTATAAATGTGTTTTCATTCAATTCATTCATTCATTGTATGTAGCAGATTTACTCATATGCTTTTCTCCCTTAGAAGGAGATGCACCAAAGATAGGCGGCCGTCCTTTTGCATGTCTTATGTATGCAGATGATATTGCAATTATGGACCTGACCCTAATGAATTGAATAAAAAGTTGACATCATTGCAGAAATATACGATGGCACAGTTTTTGAAGATAAATGTTTCTAAAAGTAAAGTCCTGATCATGAAATGTAGCATAAGCAGAAAATTGGGTAATTTTAATTGGTATTGGTGAATCGGTCCTGAAAAGCTGGAGATGGTAGATTCTTTTCTCTATCTACGGAAAGTAATAACGGGTAACACAAAGAATAAGCCACTATCAAACATAGTTCTTGTAAAGCGATAACACATGCAAATGGCTTACGCATATTTTATAGTGCAATGGGTAGAAGACACTTTTTACATTTGCTTACAGTTTATAAAGCAAAAATCCCTCCCACTTTGCCATATGCTATTGAATCTATCCCTGTAAAGTACTGGAGTTTCCTAGATAAGATTGAAGTCCAGATTTTACGTAAATTATGTAATTTTAATTCTTTGGTCCCAATATCTGCTATTAGATTGGAATTCGGTTTCATAAGTTCATTTATTCAAGGCTTAGCCAGGATATTACGTTGGGGATACCAGTTAAAGTATAGTGAGTTATACACATTAAGGGGTTTCTTGTGTCAAGACATTTTTAGATGAATCACAGACAAATATTCATTTTCCTGTGACTTCTCCTTGGCACTGACTACTTCAGCACAAAGGAGGAGTCAGTGATTTCCCTCCCGCTTTTAGAATTTAAATCCTTTTTAAAAATCACAAGTTGTATGGTTAGTTAACAGAGAGATGTCAAGTATTGCTGATCAAAAGAAAGGCTGAAGATAATAGCCATGTCAAATACACCAAGAGTTCCCCAGAGATACCTATCTTGGAATTTAGATCATGGTATTCGACATTGGCTTATATTATGCTGCATGAATCTTTGGCCATTAAATGGTCTAACAGTAAATTGACCCCCTCTACGAAAATTGGAAAAATAATTAATTTATGTAATCTGTAATTTTGTTTGTTTCCCCAGCTTTCTCTTCGTTTCGCCATCGATGGCTTATGACCAATGTTTTTACAAAACTGCATCAAAAATGTAACATCAGCACGTGAATTTCTTTTTTATCCAAAAAATGAAATAGTGTGTACAAAATTATTTAATTTTTCTAAGGAGTTTATGAATATATTTTAGTCTTCATTATATCTTACTTAAGCTGGTCCCTTCCCTAGTTGCTGTTTTTAACCATTGTTGCTAAGGGAAAATGAATTTTTAGTTATAAATGTGTTAGTCTCTTCCTTAGAATTCCCTGCTGCTACACGATGCACTTTATCTAAAAAACAGACTCCTTATGAAGCTGCTATTGCATATTATTCTAATATTTGCATATGTTACTGCAGCTACTTAAATGCTCTTTGCACAAAAATCAGGATATATTTCGCTTTTATTCATTGTTGCTAAGGGAAAAGTAGTTGTTAGTTACGTTTTTCCTTTAGAATTTGTTTCTGTTTATAACCCTTTACTGCTAGGTGATACACTTCATTTAAAATTGGATCCATTATGAAGCTGCTATTGCAGAGTATCTCAATATTTACAAATTGCATATGTATTTAGAATCGTCCTACTCGTTGTGGTAAAAGACTTAGGGGCCGATTCCGATCTCGGTCGGAGGCGCACCCAACACCATTCGGTCGGGAAAAAAGCCATGCGAAAGCCTGTTTCCCGACCGATCCGTACAGCACACCGAACGAGTAAGTACGATGCGCACAACAGCAAAGAATCCGGCCGAGCCGTACTCACCCAAACCAGGTCCTGTTCCCCGACCGAGGCGAATCCGGAAACGCTGAATCGAGTCGCACGGAAGCCAAAATGCAGCTCCGTCCGGCCGAGCGAGTACGATGCGCTTTCCGTACGCGCCGAACCCGTCGCTACGCACGGCACGTCAAAGCATCCGGGAGAGGCGCACATAAGCTCCGATTCGCGCCACAACACGATCCACGGCTCCGAGACGAACACGGCAGCGACGAGGACGACGCGAGCGACGAGGACGAGGCGAAACGACGAGGACGACGCGAAGCAACGAGAAGGACGAACGACACGAACTAACCATGAATCCCTTCGTCCCGATCATACCGATATTCTACATTTACTACCGGAACAGGCACGGACGCGTACGGCGCAGAAGGTAAGCCAGACACCAACCACAAAACACATACAACACGTACACGACACATCACACACACACAGAGGGATGCAGAATATACTTACACCAGCAACAGCAGCACCATAGGGGCGGGATGCCCATCACCAATGCCACATATGCACACAGGGGCCTGAATGCGCACCACCACCCCTACCCAGGGGGCTGGATGCCTACCACTACTACCACCATTAGCCAGGGGGGCTGGATGCCTACCACAACTACCACCCTCACCCAGGGGGGCTGGATGCCTACCACTACTACCACCCTCACCCAGGGGGGCTGGATGCCTACCACAACTACCACCCTCACCCAGGGGGGCTGGATGCCTACCACTATTACCACCCTCACCCAGGGGGGGCTGGATGCCTACCACTACTACCACCCTCAGCCAGGGGGGGCAGGATGCCTACCACTACTACCACCCTTAGCCAGGGGGGCAGGATGCCTACCACTACTACCACCCTCACCCAGGGGGCTGGATGCCTACCACTACTACCACCCTTAGCCAGGGGGGCAGGATGCCTACCACTACTACCACCCTTAGCCAGGGGGCTGGATGCCTACCACAACTACCACCCTCACCCAGGGGGGCTGGATGCCTACCACTACTACCACCCTCACCCAGGGGGGCTGGATGCCTACCACTACTACCACCCTTAGCCAGGGGGGCAGGATGCCTACCACTACTACCACCCTCACCCAGGGGGCTGGATGCCTACCACTACTACCACCCTTAGCCAGGGGGGCAGGATGCCTACCACTACTACCACCCTCACCCAGGGGGCTGGATGCCTACCACTACTACCACCCTTAGCCAGGGGGCTGGATGCCCACCACTACTACCACCCTCACCCAGGGGGGCTGGATGCCTACCACTACTACCACCCTTAGCCAGGGGGCTGGATGCCTACCACAACTACCACCCTCACCCAGGGGGGGCTGGATGCCTACCACTACTACCACCCTCACCCAGGGGGGGCTGGATGCCTACCACAACTACCACCATCACCCAGGGGGGCTGGATGCCTACCACTACTACCACCCTCACCCAGGGGGGCTGGATGCCTACCACTACTACCACCCTTAGCCAGGGGGGCTGGATGCCTACCACAACTACCACCCTCACCCAGGGGGGCTGGATGCCTACCACTACTACCACCCTCACCCAGGGGGCTGGATGCCTACCACAACTACCACCCTCACCCAGGGGGGCTGGATGCCTACCACTACTACCACCCTCACCCAGGGGGGCTGGATGCCTACCACTACTACCACCCTCACCCAGGGGGGCTGGATGCCTACCACTACTACCATCCTTAGCCAGGGGGGCAGGATGCCTACCACTACTACCACCCTCACCCAGGGGGCTGGATGCCTACCACTACTACCACCCTTAGCCAGGGGGGCAGGATGCCTACCACTACTACCACCCTCACCCAGGGGGGCTGGATGCCTACCACTACTACCACCCTTAGCCAGGGGGCAGGATGCCTACCACTACTACCACCCTTAGCCAGGGGGGGCTGGATGCCTACCACAACTACCACCCTCACCCATGGAGGGCTGGATGCCTACCACTACTACCACCCTCACCCAGGGGGGCTGGATGTCTACCACTACTACCAGCCTTAGCCAGGGGGGGCAGGATGCCTACCACTACTACCACCCTCACCCAGGGGGGGGCAGGATGCCTACCACTACTACCACCCTCACCCAGGGGGGGCTGGATGCCTACCACTACTACCACCCTTAGCCAGGGGGGCAGGATGCCTACCACTACTACCACCCTCACCCAGGGGGGCTGGATGCCTACCACTACTACCACCCTTAGCCAGGGGGGCAGGATGCCTACCACTACTACCACCCTCACCCAGGGGGCTGGATGCCTACCACTACTACCACCCTTAGCCAGGGGGGCAGGATGCCTACCACTACTACCACCCTTAGCCAGGGGGGCTGGATGCCTACCACAACTACCACCCTCACCCAGGGGGGCTGGATGCCTACCACTACTACCACCCTCACCCAGGGGGGCTGGATGCCTACCACTACTACCACCCTTAGCCAGGGGGGGCAGGATGCCTACCACTACTACCACCCTCACCCAGGGGGGGCAGGATGCCTACCACTACTACCACCCTCACCCAGGGGGGGCTGGATGACTACCACTACTACCACCCCCACTCATAGGATGGACAATACATGACACAACGAGCACACCACAACCTAGGGAATGCAAGAAGAAGACATCCCCCAACACCATGACAAGCGTGTGTAGACTGTGTCAAATGCCTACAACACCGAACATGACTTTGAACATACAATGTGACCCCCTAGCACATGTGCCACACATATATGTGTGTGGCACCCACAATGCAAGCAGGCCATGACCATTGTGGCAATGGGGTCCAAACCCCCATCATCACAGTGACCAAAATGTAAGTGTGGGGTCCATAGCTGAAGCACACTTTGAACAATGTGGCAATGGGGTCCAAACCCCCATCATCACAGTGACCAAAATGTAAGTGTGGGGTCCATAGCTGAAGCACACTTTGAACATTGTGGCAATGGGGTCCAAACCCCCATCATCACAGTGACCAAAAGGTAAGTGTTGACAAAGAAAGAGGTGCAACTGCCAAACTGCATGGATGATTCCTGGTCACAGAACAACAAACACATCAGTGGCAAAGTAGTGTATGTGTCCCATTGCAACATAAATTGGGGGAGCCAAATCCTGCAGTGCAAATAAGACATAACTTTGGCCATGTGCAGACAAACAACACCCATGGGGGCTGACACCGTCAACAATCATCAATGACACAACGACAGAAGTGACCATCAGAATGCAGACCCACATATTTGCACCAATGGGCACACACATGCAGATACCCTGTGGAGACTGCAGATGTGAGGTGAACAGATACCATACCATGGCAGCAATGGGACACACAAACCATGATCATTGTGCTGACCGATGACCTAGGAGTCCCAGGGACAGCAGGGGAAACCCACCAAACTACATACAGCCTATGGCACACCCAAGATATGCCAATGCAGTGGTGCAGATGCACAAACACAAACAGGCAGACCCACACTGCACATCATACACAACAGGTGAGGGGGGTGCCAGTGTCCCCAGGCAACCACACAACACATGAGGAGACCTGAATACCAATCATACAGATGTGCATACAGTGCCACACAAAGGTAACTCATGGATCCAAATCCCCTATGTGGGCAAGCAGGCATTGTCAGATGAGAGGGAGCACAAATCACACATGTCACACAGGCACGTAGGGACAGCAACTGACACAGCAAGACACAGACACACCACAGCACCACCCCGGGGCCCCCACAATGTGGTGACCCTGGGCTGCATTACAATCCCACTGTGATGACAAAGCCAAATGTGGTTCACACTGTGAACCACAGTCATGTGTACTGAGCAACTAACTACCATCACACCTACACAAGCACAAATCAAACAGCATGGCCAGTAAGCCAAGGCCAACATGGAGGCAGGGGCCTAGCCGGGCAACAACTCTCATCTGCACACACTCAACACCACACCCCTCGACCTCCAACAATGTGCAGCAGTGAAGCACACATGCACTGGTGACATTGCACATGCACCCATGACTATTCCAGGGTGGTGGGTGGGAACCAAGGTGCAGAAACACATCACACATGGACACTCAACAAGACTCCTGAATGTCTGACACACTGCACACTACATGGACATGACGGCAATACCACACCCACCAATGGGATCACAGCCACAGTCACACACCAATGAAGAAGCCAAGGTCACCCACAAAGAACACACATAGACAACAACCAACATTGCAGCCCAGACCCTGAGAAGTGCCAGCAGTCACACACACAACGTGTCACAATCACTGAAAGATAACACAAACTGGAAATCACATGACAGGGGCAAACAACAAGTGCCAAGGGGAAACCTGACTGTGACCCATCTGCGTCTGCACACAAACTCAGCCCTGACAGCAAGCACACCTATGGGTGACACCCTGATGACCAGTAATGTGCCATGCACCCACATCACAGAGAACCCAGGGAGAAGACTTTGGGGGAACATAGCTCAACTCAGCTAGCATCACAAACAGGTACAACACTAGGGATCACAGCATGCACAGCTAAACGGAAGTGAACACACAGACATGCACATACAACACACACCTTGGGCGCAGGCAATGTCACAGGAGTACACACTGCCATGAGGGGACTCCACTCCTGTGTGAGGAAAGCTGTGCCATATGTTGCCTCAGTAGGGCCCCACCATGTCAACTGAGCACTTGGTCACACAATCAACAATTAGCACCAAATGAGGGCTCCCGTCACATCAGCCTGGTCATGGAAGTGCCAACGGAATCATCAGCACAGATCCAACACACTTGTATTGCAATGTTGCACTGACAACACAGATGAGTCCTTCCCCATTGATGCCCAAACCTGCATGTCCAGTGGTGATGGCCACACGGTCAGGGAAGTAGACGAATTGAACAATGGCAGGCACAACAGATGTGCAGGGGTGGAAGCCACAGATGTGAAATAGCCAATCTAAGTAGGAAATCCCATTGCCAAATACTGAACACATGACACCCTCAGATGCTGCTATGGATGACATGGATACACCACAGGATAGGACATATTCCCCCTGGACCACATGGGTTCCTGCACAGTAACACTTCATTATCATGAGACCAAATATCACCATCACTGCAGCAAGGGCATGGTTAGCATCATCAACATCATGTACATCAGAAGCAAAAGCACTAGAGATCAGAAAGTTGCTTTATTCAGCATATGTGGCATTAAAAGTAGAAGTCCGGTAGAACATAAACAAAGGCCAATGGCCAGTCCATCAACAAAGTCACAAGTGGGTGACAGTGGCAGATGCCACCCTACACATGCCTGCACAAAACCAGGGACAATCCACTAGGAAGGGCAACCGGGGGTAGGCCAGGCACCGCAGGGACAGGATCAGGGCTCACCAGGAGGAAGCAGGGGAGGGGTGGTGGGTGCTGGAGAGCCACTGACAACTGCAGTGGAGGTGTCTGACATGGTGTGTGCCGGCACAACTGGGGGGCATGGCTCAGATGTTGTGGGTGCCGGCACGACTGGAGTGGACCCTGCAGATGGAGTGGACAGGTCCGCCACTGCAGTGCCCAAGTCAGACAGGGTGGTAGTGGACTCCACTGCAGTGCCTACGGAACAGGCAAGGTGGGCTGGACAGAGGGGGAGGACACCTTCACCACATCAGTGGCACAGACAAGCGCAGCGGGGGGTGTGGTGCCGGGAGAGCAAGTGGCAGGGGGAGAAGGCCGGAGCCTCTTGGGGATGGTATATCTGTGGGTGGGGGAACCTGGGGCAGGGTGTGGTGGGGGCACCTGTGGAGTGGGGGCCTGAGGGATGGAGGAAGGAGACCTGGTGCTTGAGCTGCAGGGCGGCGGCGGGGTCTTGCTCTTAGCACTCCGGGGGACTTGCGGGTGGGGGCCTCAGTCTGTCTGTGCCTGGGGGAGGGTGTCCGGGGGCGAGGGGCACTCTGCTCCGAGTGGGGGGGCTTCCTCTTCACCCTGGATGCTGGGGCAGCTGGTTCGGAGGGGAAGAGGCCGAGGTCACTGAGGAAGAGGCGCTGGGTCTTTGGAGTTGCAGGTGAGGCAAGGAAGGGTGCTTTGGAGGGAGAGGCAAATGAGGACTGCGCAGTGCCCATGGATGTGCGTGTGTGTGTACCAGGGCCCCATCCCCTGTGAGTCTGGTTTCAGTCCCCTGACTGTGCGTGCGTGTGCATTTTGTTTGTGGCGTGTGTGTCTGTGTGCTGGACTTGTGTGTGCTGGTGTGTGCCTGTGCCGGTGTGTGAGTGCTTGGGACGGGTAAGGTGCTGGGGAGTGTGGATGGAGCAGAGGCAGGAGGGGTGAGGGACTGTCTGAGGAGGGACACTGCTGCCATCAGGGAGGAGTCCATGGACCTGTTGCCCCTCTGTAGGTCAGACATGCCCAATGAGATGCCCTCCATGAACGACACCAGCTGAGTCAACAGTGCGGTGTGCGCATGGAGGACACTCAGCATGGCTGTCTGCCCTACATGGAGCTGGCGAAGGAGGTACACAGACTCCTCACTCAGGGCAGCAGGGGACACAGGGGCAGGGGGTGCGGTGCCTGGGCCAAAGGAGACACGCTCCCGAACATGGGAGCCTCCACGGACCTGGGGAATGGGAGCCGATGGGAGGGCGGTGGTGGTGCTGGTGGTGGTGGGGACAGCAACACTAGCTGGGGTGTGGTGGCTGCTGACACCCGCCTCCACAAGGGAGTCATCCTCCGAGTTGCTCTGGTCCTCAGCTGAGGTGGATGGTGCTGAGGACTCCTCGGTGTGGCTCCCTCGCCCTCCGTGCCACTGGGTCCCTCCGACCACTCCTCGGCTGCTGACCCAGTCTGGCTCTCTGGCTCCTCCTGGTCCGTGGAGCTGTCCCCTTCCGTGGCCGTGGATGTATCTGCAAACAATGGGGAAACAGACAGACATCAGTCACCTGCACCAAAAGCACAAACCACTGTGAGCACAGCACATTACAGAGCAAGCCCTGGCATAATTAGTTGTACATTGCTAAAAGTGCCCTAACTGAACAGGAGAAGCCAATTGTCAGTCTGATGCCAAGCATGGCACTCACATCCCACATGGCCTTGCACCCATCTGTCTGGTGTCTGTTGGATTGCAACACCCCAGTGTGGACACATGCACCAAGTACACAGTAGTTGGACAGTGCAGAGGACACAGTGTGGCATGTGGACATGCACACATCACAGCTCTTGCCACTGAGTCAGTACAGGTTTCCGGATGAAAGGGATGCCCAGAGTCAAATAGGAAATGCATGTGATGCATACCAGCGACAGACACCATGATGCACCCATGTCCTGATAGCCATCGCCACAATGGTGTGCATGTAGCACATGTCACTCCCCTGCAGGACCACCAATAAGTTGACACATGCCATGGCAGAGGCATGACTGCTAAGTCATACATCACTGTCTCAGTGATGTATGACTTGGCAGCCAGACAACAACACTATGCACTGTGTCACAATAGTAGGTCATGGGGAATGCAAGTCCTGGAGCTGCACAAGTGCACATGTACATCCCCCACACAACACATCATCTTAACCCTCATCTGTCCAGGTCATACCTATTGGACATATGGGAGACCTGTGACACTACCCTCTGAACCTGAGCCCCTCACAATTTGCTGTGAATGGGGAACAGCTGCCTGAACTTCAAATTCGCATACCCCAGTCTGCACGCGCAGCTGATCAAACACCTATGTGACACACAAGTAACGTCTCCTATGGTCACATCTCCAGGGGCATGCTGAGCCCCTACCAAGAAACACCCCAGCAGTCCTGGCAACTAATCCACAGCACACTGACACAGAGGCAGACACCTGAGGGTTCAAATCACTGCGCACAATGTGTCAGCTGATACACGGGAGTGGGAGTACAGAGTGCATTGCATGGCCTGGAGTAGGCATGACTGTCCTGCTCCACATGAATGAGGGATGTGCCCTGGACAGTGGATAGCTGGCTATGTATGTGTGACACACGTAATCTGCACACTCCTGGGGCCCAAACATTGTTCCCACCCGCTGCATGGGCGTGTGCCACATACCCCAGGCACATGTGGTGGCTCAGCTCAGCAAGTGGACCGCATATCAAAGCAACACGCAGATCACATGTCCAAACACAGGCGTTGTGTGAACAATGGACCCACCCATGATGCCCACAACAGAGTTAGGGAAACAGATGCTGTCCCCCACCTTTAGTGAAGCAAACTGCAAGGACACAGTCCCAAGTGACACAATTCCCTGAATGTAAGGGCCACACCTGGGTATCAGATGAGCAGTGGGCAGTGCACAATAGAGGGACATGGCTCCTGGACAACATGACTGCTGCACTGTGGCAGTTGAACCAGGCCAGAGGAGGGCACAAAGCATGTAATATAGAGTTCACAGTGCAGTCTTTGACTCACCCCCTCCTTGCTGCTGTCTGGCCTTCAGCTGCCCATCCAGGTCTGGAAACACCACCACCAGGATCTGGAGCATGTGGGGGTCAGGGTCCGTGTTCCGCCCCTCCTGCGAGGAGGCGACAGCTTCAGCTGGACCCGTGCAATCCTCCGGGTCCAGCCCCGAAGGTCCTGCCACCTCTTCTGGCAGTTGCGGATCCGGCGCTTGTAGACCCCCACGGCCCGGACGGCCCGGACGATGTCCTTCCAGATCTCCTGCTTCCGATGGGCATTAACCTGTCAGGATGACAAAGTGAAAAGGCCATTACCACACATGCAACATATCCGTGCATGACACAGTTGTATATACATGTCTCAATCACAGGGGCACATGATGTACACAGGCAGTGCAAAGCTGACCATGGACAGTTTGCCAGACGTCACTACATGGTATCATTGCATGGGAAGTAAAACCATGTTCAAATGCACTGTCACTGCACCATACCTGTCCAGTGCAAGTCACTACACACTATGGGGGTGACAACTACTCAGTGAGCCTGCTAGCCAGTGGCGTGCAGACTTCCAGCCTTGCTAGTCAGACAAAATGCACATTCAGAAAGGCAGTGCACAGAACACTCACCTGCTCCCCTGGTGTCCCATACAGCTTGCTGTACTGTGGAAGTAGGCTGTCCAGCAAGGCCTGGTTCTCTTCAAGGCTGAAGGCTGGGGCTCTCTCCACAGTACGTGCCATTGCAGGGTCCAGAGGGGCAGAGACAGCAGCAGTGCAGTGGCAGATGTCTTCCTGGAGCATATAGTGCAGGCAAGTGAGCTCTCAGGGGAACAGCCAGCAATATATATGTGCTGGAGAGGCAGATACTGTCCCTTGTGTCCAAAGTGATAGGTCCAAGTTGTTTGCATCTTCTGAATCTGGCCAATCCATGGAATAGCAGCACCAAAACACGCCCACAGCATCCTTCAAATCTTCAACTTCATGACATACATGATTTTGCAACATTGTTGTGGGTGACCAACTGATTTTCCAGCAACCGACTCGTTCGAAATTCGAAAACGCGTCCGTTGCCAGGCAAGCCCATTGTCAATGGGTGCGCACCGATCGGTCCATTGCGGTACAACGCGTACAGGGGTACAACGCGTACCGCGCACATTGAATGCAATGGGCCGGCCGGAGGCACCGATCGGTCCATTGCAGTACAACGCGCACAGGGGTACAACGCGTACCCGCACACATTGAATGCAATGGGCCGGCCGGAGGCACCGATCGGTCCATTGCAGTACAACGCGCACAGGGGTACAACGCGTACCCGCACACATTGAATGCAATGGGCCGGCCAGAGGCACCGATCGGTCCATTGCAGTACAACGCGCACAGGGGTACAACGCGTACCCGCACACATTGAATGCAATGGGCCGGCCGGAGGCACCGATCGGTCCATTGCAGTACAACGCGCACAGGGGTACAACGCGTACCCGCACACATTGCATGCGATGGGCCGGCCGGAGGCACCGATCGGTCCATTGCAGTACAACGCATCACTGTACATGTGACTGGCATATGTCAGCATGCCTGTCTCAGATGGACATATGCCAGCCACAGATAGCTCCCAGGCAGTGAGGGGCACACCTACATCACGACAGCCTGTCCAAACTTTATCATAAGGCATGTAAGGCTGCATTTCCTATTGTGTGTATGTTGGTGTACATGTTGTCCTGTGGGTGTCACCTGTGGGCAGCCACCCCCAGGCTGTGCACGTGTTCATGGGGACAGGATCCTGGGTGTTACGTGTGCATGACCACTGTGATGTGCAACTGTTCATATCTGTGCATGTGCCATGGTCACATTTCACGGTGGTGTATGTGTATGTCATGTCACATACCCCGTGAGTCCCATGTGGGACGGTATGTTTGAGCCAGGGTGTCCCAGTGGCACAATAGTGATGGTCCTCCACAGTCTTTGTGCATGTAGTGTTTACAATGTCTCTGATTTCATGTTCACAATGGGAGACAGTCTCCACATCCAGGTTGTGTGTGCATGGACTTTGATGTTGTGCGTGTGTGTGTCACAGACGTCCATGTCTGTCCTGCCGTGGCAAGTGGGGCCACTACCTGTGGGGGTCATGGTTGTTTTGCTGTGGTGTATACATGATACTCCATGTAATGCCAGTGTCCATGTGGCAATACAGGGTCCCTGGGAATGTACCTGTCGTTGAGCTGTGGTGCCTGGGGCACATCTGTCCTCACATGTCACTGTGGGGGTTATTGTGACACGGCAGCAGGTGATGGGAACTGTGACACGGCCTCATGATATCCAATGGGCCAACCTGGGACTAATTGATGCCACCTGTTGGACCGTGTTGACAGATGTTGGCCATGTATGTACCATACATGTCCTTCCGGAACTGCACACTTCATGTAGTTGTGCCTCATAATGATGTATGTTGGGATCTTGAGTGTGTTCAATGCCGCATATGTGGGGTGACTGACAATCTTGCTTACTTCTCCTCTGCACTGCAGGGCTCCTGCTGTCCATCGACCATTCCCAGACCTGGCAACGATGGTGGAACGGGACAGCATCCGACGGTACCGCTTCACCAGGCAGCTGATTGAGGATTTGGCAGTGCAGTTGTCCCCACATTTGCAGCCTGGCCGGCCGTATCCTACAGCGCTGCCCCCCAAGGTGAAGGTGATGGCAGCCCTACACTTCTTTGCCACCGGTACCTTCCAACATACTGTGGCGACTGCTGGTGGGATGTCAGAGACCATGTTGAGCCGTGTGCTCCGCGATGTTTTGGCGGCAATGCTGCTATTCCTGAACTGGTACATCTATTTCCCTAGACTGCGACGACTCACTGACATGAAGAGTGACTTTTATGCCCTGGGGAGGATGCCGAATGTCATTGGCTCCATTGATGGGACACATGTGGCATTGGTACTACCACAGGCCCAGGAGCAGGCCTACAGGAACCGCAAGCACTACCACTCGGTCAATGCACTGGTGGTGTGTCTTGCAGACATGACCATCACACACGTGTGTGCCCGTTTCCCTGGTTCAGCACACGATGCCTTTGTGATGAGGAGTAGTCGCATCCCCAGGATGATGGCACAGATGCAGAACCAGCGTGCCTGGCTTGTCGGTGTGTACTGACTTTGTGCCATTGTGTGTGATCTGATCTGTAGTATTCCGCCCACTTATCCAAGTCAGCTAATGTGCACTTGTCTGTCCGTAGGTGACTCGGGATACCCCAACATGCCGTGGTTGCTGACACCCCTCAGGAACCCTGTGACACCAGTCCAGATGCGCTACAATGAGGCACATGGTCGGACCAGGAGAGTGATTGAGCGGACATTTGGTCTCCTGAAGAGCCGCTTCCGCTGCCTCGACAAGACCGGAGGGTCCCTCCCATATGCCCCTGCGAAAGTGTGCAAGATTATCATCGTCTGCTGCATGCTCCACAACCTGGCAGTGCGAAAGGAGTTGCCTCTCATCCAGGATGACAATGACCAACATCCGCCACCTGTGGAGGATCCTGGCCTGGACCACGATGCCAGTGACAACGATGATGATGATGGTGATGTCCGCACACAGCTCATCACCAACTTCTTTAGCTGAATGTGAGTATCCTGAGGTGTCATGTCAATGATGTGAGTTGGCATGATGTGTAGGTGGTGCTCTGGTGCTGTTGCAGTGTGTCCATGGGCTACTTGACTGGATGTGTGTTGCGATGTGTGCTAACAGGTGGGCTGTACTCCCCAACAGTGTTGACATGCTAACTTGGTTCTGGGTGGGTATCTTGTAACATGTATTGTGCATGAGTTTTGCTGTTCTGTCCTGTACTCCATTGCTTTTGACTGTGTGTCATTTCTGTCCTTCACAGGGTACTTTCAGATTCGTTTGGTCAACTGTGTCCAACGACGACGTGATTGCACATCCAGGGTGGTAGCTGTTGTGTCCCTACAGGTGATGTGCGCCACACCCATGGACTTCCTTCCGTCTTGAGTTGTTGACTGTGTGCCCGCTGCCAGGTGGGATTACCTTGCATCTGTAGTGGTTACGACATGTTGTAAACGTGTAATAAACCTGTGCTTCACTTTGTGATGTGCATTGTCTGTGGTCACACATTTGAGTGCCATTTGCTTACTGCACCTGTGGGCTACTTGACTACAACTGGGAATGGGTGTGGTGTCTGTGCATTGCACCGTCTTCCCTGGCAACATCAGTGTAGGCAATGAGTCAGATGGCCTAGGTGTGTATGTGTTGTGTAGCCCTGGTGGTGTGTCTCCCTCATATGTGTCACGTTGCCTTTACTCACATGCCTGTGTTGTCCTTGCTGTTGCAGTTCGCATACACAGTGTAATTTTGCAGTTCATCATCCCCATAACAGCACCCACGTTGGAATCACGACAGAGGCAAGTATGGTGTATTAGTGTGTTTATTGTGATACATTTGTGTTAATAGTGCATAGGATGGGTAGTGCTGTACATAAATCTTGCAATCCGAAGTTCCTAGGTGAATTGAAAGTCCTGGTGGACAGGATCCCCAGTATCGGGGCCACAGTTGTCTGACACATTGGTCCAACTTGTACTCCCCATGCAATGTGTGGGAGTAGTGTTGCCGTCAACAGGGTGAACAGTCTGTGCACAAAGGCGAACATCCAGAACAGGTTCAGGCTTCCTGGGAGTTGCGCTTGGCCATTGGCCTCTCACTTTTCCCTCCTCGGACGACCCCTCTTCTTGGGGGGGCCCTCAAGTACAGGCTGCTGCGGTGCAGGGGACTCTCCGCCAGAGTCCTCCTCCCTCCCTGTGTCAGTTGCAGTTTGTTCGGCACCAGATGTTGTTGGCACACAGGGAGGTGTGGACTCGTTGCTGTTCATCTGGCGGAGGCATTGTAAAATGTCCCTGTGCACCGCCGTCATCTCATGCAGTGCATCCCACTTGGACTCCACGTGGGACATGTGGGAGTCCAAGCGGGCATGATGGGCAGCCTGCTGCTGTTTCATGTCTCTGAGGAGGCCCACTACCTGGCTGAGGTCTCCGGTGCTGGACTGGTACGCATCAGCTATGCGTACCAGTTGTGGGTCATCATGCACACCAGCAACGTCTGCAAGCAGCGACCTCTGTCTCCCACCCCTCCCACCACCCCTGCTGACATGTGCAGTGTGTGCAGTGGCACGCACAGATAACCTTGGTCCACCTTGGGAGTTGGTGGTGGTGGTGGTGTCCATGGCCCCAGGTTGGTCCAGGGTCCCTGTGCTAGAGTTGCTCCTTGTTCTGACCATGTCGGCAGGGATGGTATTTGTGGTGACAGTCGTTGGAGGGGTGGGTGCAGGGGTGCAGCTGGTGGTCCTGCTGGTGCTGCAGCTGGTGGTCCTGCTGGTGCTGCAGCTGGTGGTCCTGCTGGTGCTGCATGTTGACTTGCACCGGATGTGCCAGGTTGGTCTTCATCGTCTGAGGAGGACAGAGGCTGTACGACGCCAGTGAGCTCCGCATCCTCTTGAGCCTGGGACTGGGACTCCTCAGCGTCTGCTGCTGTGTCCCCATCATCACCTGTTTTTGGGAGACACAAACAATGTATGTTATGTTTCTGCAGGCATCAATGGTTGACACACATGGCAGTTGTGACTGTGCCTCTGGGTGCGGGCCTGTACATTGCATTGTCCCAAGTCGTCACAGTCAGGGGTTGATATTGGTGTGGCACATTGCCCTGCATTATTTGGGCATTTCTATGTATTTTCTGGGGTGTGAACATGGTCTGCATTGGTTGTGTTTGGTTGACAGCCGGCCCTCCTTCACACCCACCCAGCCAGTCAGTTATCCCACCATGGAACGTGCTTGCGTTGCAGGGAGTGTAAGTTGTCTCTCAGGATGTCAGGCAGTGGTGTTGTGCTGTTTGTTGGTGCACAGTTGCCAGCAGGGCCTTGTGCTCCCCACAGCAGTAGCCAGTGTCAGCCATCTTGTGAGTCCTTCTCCACTTCCTGTGATGTGAGCATGGTTCAGGGTGGTGTTGATGGGACAGTTGTGGGGGTGACCAATATCAGTGCCTACGACTCCCATCATGCTATTGCCTCCACCCCCCTTCCCAGCATGCCCATGCTTCCTTCCTTTTGACTCTGCTTCCCTGTGGGGTGGGCTGGCTGTGCTGACAGGATGGCTGGGTGTGTTGTCCTGGCAGTTGTTTGGCTAACAGTCCCAAGAGTGTCCCTGTGCTTCACACAACATAACCCAGGGTGGTGGTTCTTTGTGGGATCTTGTGTTAGGATGGGGGCATTGCATTCTACCAGGTGGGTTCTGTGGAGTTTGTGTTGGGGTGTGTGTGAGGGGAGGTGCTTGTGACTATGGTCAGTGCTGCAAGTCCCCCTTCCCACCCAGCTAGCCAGATATCCCACCATGGAACGTGCTTGCATTGCAGGGAGTGTAAGTTGTCTCTCAGGATGTCAGTCAGTGGTGTCCTGCTGTTTGTTGGTGCACAGTTGGCAGCAGGGCCTTGTGCTCCCCACAGCAGTTGCCAGTGTCAGCCATCTTGTGAGTCCTTCTCCACTCCCTGTGATGTGAGCATGGTTCAGGGTGGTGTTGATGGGACAGTTGTGGGGGGCAATATGTGTGACTGCGACTCCCATGATGCTATTGGCTACACTGACTTGGCCAGCATACACAGAATTCCTTCCTTTGAGTGGTCTTCACTGTGTGTTGGTGTTGTTGTGGTGGCTACATGTGTGGATGTGTTTGTTAGTTCTATTTGTGCCACTGCCTAGCTGTAGTTGTAGTTGTGTTTGTACATGTGTTGGCACAGTTGGATGTGACTTTTTGATGGCATGTGTTGTGTTTATCTGACTGACATACACATTTTGGGATGATTCTGTTCTGGTTGCTGTGTAATTGCTATGAGTGCATGGTTTGACTCT
The DNA here is from genome assembly GCA_963921515.1 of Calotriton arnoldi. Classification (NCBI taxonomy): domain Eukaryota; kingdom Metazoa; phylum Chordata; class Amphibia; order Caudata; family Salamandridae; genus Calotriton; species Calotriton arnoldi. The sequence continues at coordinate 253,962 of CAWUFW010003746.1, read as the reverse complement.
CCCTTGACAGTGATGTGTGTGTTTTGTGGCAGTATATTGTGTACATTTGTTGTGTACTCACCAGGCTCTGGGATGTCCTCTAGTCCATATACGCTCACTGGCGGAAGGATGGCCCGCACCTTCTCCTCCCAGGGCCTGAGGTATATTGGCATGGCAGGAGGGCCACTGCCGGTGTATTGGCTGTTGATGTAGTCTTTCTTCAGCATGTCCCGTACCCTCCTGCGCACGTCATACCACCTGTTCTGGATGTCGGTCTTTGTGCGCCGACATGGTGATTGTGCGTTCACCCTGTTGATGATCCTCTCCCACATCTTGGTTTTCTGGGAGATGGGGGTCTGTTGGACCAGTGTGCCAAACAGCTGTGGCTCCACCCTGAGGATCTCGTCTACCATGACTTCCAATTCACTATCTAGGAACTTGGGATTCTTCTTGGGGGGCATGGTGATGGGTGGTGATGGTGAGTGATGTGTGTGTTGGTGTGCAGGTGAGGGTGTGTGAGTGTGTGTTTTGCTGGGTGTATGTGAGGTAGGTATTTGTTGGTGTGCTGATGGTGTGTGGCTTGTGTGAGGGATGAGCTGTGGGTGTGTGGTTGCTTTCTCTTGGGTGCTGGCAGTGGAATGGCATTTGCAAAGGCTCATGGTTGTGATTTGTGTCCTTTATATAGGTGGAGTTGTGGGTGTGTCTTTGTTCTCTGTCCCCACCCCCCAGTATTTATTGGCTTGGTAATTGCTTGTTTGGCCTTTTTTGGGTGATTTTTTCCTTTGTGCTGTTTGTGTATGTTGGAAACATTCTTGTGACCGAGTCGGACCCTGCATTTGTCTCGTACGGTGTTCTCCGTTTCGTTCGCGCTGTGTTTGTGCAATTTTTTATGCTGCGTACGCGTCGGTCGCGGTGTTTTGTGTTGCTTCGGCTCGGTTTTGTATGCGTGTCGGTCGTACGGCTTGTCCTCCGTCCGACTCGCTCGTGGTTTTCGCGCCTTGCATCGTACTTTGCGGTTTGGAGTTCGCGTGTACGTTTCGGTCGGATTTGTTCCGGGTGCGTGTCGGTCGGTTGGATTTGCGTGTTTTTCCGGCCGGATTGCTGTTTTCTGTGCGGCTCGGTCGGTCGACTTGGTTTCGGTACGTGTCGGTCGGATTTTTCACGCCTTGCATCGTACTTGGCGTGTCGGGCGCCACGGGTACGTGTCGGTCGGTATTATTTCCGGATCCGAGTCGGTCGGTGCTTTTTCCGGCCCGAATCGGAATCGACCCCTAAATTATGGTACTGTAATTTGTTCTTCTGTCTTGCATTTATTTGCTTGTGGACATTTTATTTTGCTGTGTCAGGGAGAACTCAGAACCAACTATGAAGGGTCATGATACCTTTATGATGGACTAACCTGAATTTAAAACTGCTGTTGTTATATAGTTATAAATTCTGTTTTTCAGTGATTTGAAGTGATTTCACTGGAATTTTAATTTGTTTTAATATTCTATTCTATCTACGGTGGAAATGAACTGAGTTTGTATTTTAATGTGCTTATTATGTAATAATTGTGTGTATATTTTATGTGGACCTCATTGGAGATCCAAATTCCTAATAAATATATTGAATTGAATTGAATGAGATCCCTTGATTTTGTCGTGTAATGTCAGGTGTAATGTTTAGTATGTGAATTTTTGGGGGGCAACTGTTAGTGTGATTTCTGAGATGTCAATAATTAAGATATATTAAGATATAATTAGCCATACAAATATTACATTTGGGCTTTACTTAAAGCTTGGTGAATGGAATATTCAGTCACACAAACATGGTGAGTTTCTCATCAATGACATTAACATTACATTATAGCTTATGCCACTTGTAACACATCGCATGGGATATTTATTGTATTTTATTTCCTGAATGCCACATAATTAAACAGTGCACTTAGATGGTGAATTAGGTCAGCTGTTTCTGTTTGCACCACGTGGAGGGTTTATAACCCCCCTTCAGTACTCAACCTAGGGGTTGTTTGTCTCATGTTGTGCCCTATATTCTTCTAACCTTCCATGGACTACATAGGTATCTCTGTAAACACAGCTAGATGTTAGGCACCTCCAGGATCTGATTTGCAAATCTCTCTGCTAGTTCTTCCTTTTCAGAGAGAAGCTGGCTGACTTCAGTTTCACTACTGAGGCAGCTTGTGCTGTCCCTGTCGCAAAGGAGCTCTTTAAAATTATAAAGAGAAGGAGATGTTCTGAGAGGACCAGTCCCTTCTGGCCTTGTCCCCAGTGCCTAATTTGAGCTGGTGGTTTCCGGTGCTCGGCACCAGCATTTAATAGCCAGCACAGGCTCTTGTGAAAGTCCACCACATGGTGGCGCTGTCTGTCTAATTTTGGTATGAGCACAACAAGTGTGTTTAATAAGTCAATACACATTAAAAATAGTCTGCATTGTCACACTTGTTTGGGTGCCATGGCTAGTAATTGTGTTAGTACTGTCTCTGGCAGCGCTGGCAGGAGAAATGGGAGGTGCAGGCTTTAGTGACCTCCTGAAAAGGGCCATGGCACTTTTTTTGCAAATAAATTACTACTGGCCGGACTCCAATTCCCAACACATGGTATCTTGGACATTTAGATGTCAGGGCCCTCTGCGCCAGTCTTTCTGCAAGGCTGAGTTTCTCCAGTAGATGTCGAGCGCTTCTGCCACACTGGTGATCCAGCCAGATACGCCTCAAGATGATTCAGCAATGGGTCACCGTGGTTTTCCTTAGGAATGATTTATCTATACTGCTTCTGGTTTATTTGCCTTTCTAGCTCTGAGTGCTGGTACTGTGTTTCTTCATTCACAGGTTCTGCTAGCCTCTAGTTTATATGTCAGAGAGAGAACCAAAAATCTATGGATTTTAATGTATTAGCCCAATGTATTCTTAGCATGGAGCACCAACTGGCTAACAAATATTAAAAGAAAGCCACCCAATTCACATCAGTAACTTCCCTGATTAACTCCACAATGGGAAGTCACACTGGAAGTAGATTAAGTCAGGTGCTGCCTGGCCACACCCAGGTGTTTTGTAGTGGGTGTACCTCTGGTTGCCACCCAAGTCTTTCCAGCCTCCCTATAACTTCCTAGACACTGATGAGTAGTCTTTTTCGGGCAAGTGAGTTGAGTGAGATGAGCGTGTTTTGTATTTTATGTATAATATAACCTAACAACGGGAGCGTTGGAGTGTTTTAAATAGAATTGATTATCACTAATACAACGGACGGGTGTGTGGTGCGGCGCGGCCTAGGGTATTTTGGCCTAGCGCAGCGCAGAAATAATTACACGCCACTCTGGTTACTGCATGTGGCTGGAAGACCACGAGCGGTCTTCCGGCGTTTATTTAACTCCTCGGGACGAGCCCGCCCCAAGGAGTGCGTGTAGTGCAACATTGTAGAGAAGAGCCCCGACGGCTCTCTACATCCCTCCTTTTCTTTAGTGTATGTCCATCACAGCCGGTATTCTCAGGGGGACGTACACACAAAGTCCTTGAACTTCTGACTCGGCACAGGGTTCGGCCAGAGACCATACTTCTGGCTCCGAGAGTTGGAACAAGTCTCTGTTTGAGCCGGAATGCCCGGTGACGATGCGTTGGTGATGCCTTGACTGGGTTTCTCAGGGACAGGGACCGCCAGCCCGCTGCCCTCTCTCGGCACTTCCGGTGGAGTGACTGGGGGAGTTGGTGAGCCCACCTCTTCTTGGTCCTGGTCCCCACCGGGCTCAGCGCACTCTGCAGCGTCTGCGGTACGCCCGCAACTTTCTTGAAGCAAACAACGTTCCGCGTAACCACCTGGTTGCCCCTCTGGGCGGACACCATGGTACCTTGAACTCGGACCACGGTCCACACCTCCAGCTCGTAGGGTGTCCGGAACTTCCACCCGGGGTATCTGTCCTTGACCACTATGCGGTCTCCTACGACTACTTGCGGCGCCTTGGCTCCTCCGGACACACTGGCCTTTTGATTGGTCTCCGTCCGTCTTGCTTGTATGGCCATGTCGTCTCTCTCTGGAGGCTTCCAATTTGGATCCGTCGGGATGCTGTCTCGCGGTGCCCTTTTGAACATCAGATGAGACGGAGCACAGCGGGTTGTACTGTGTGGAGTTTGTCTGTAAGCGTCCAGAAACTGGTTCAGTGCTGAATCTACATCTTCTCCTTGATCCACGGCAATCCGCAAGGCTCGGTTGAGGGTCCGCATAAAACGTTCTACTTCACCGTTCGCCTGCGGCCATAATGGGGTGATCCTCCGATGCCGGATCGCCCTCTTCTCCAGATACTCCTGAAACTCCCGGCCTTGAAATGGGGGCCCGTTGTCTGATCGGATCTCATCCGGTAGGCCCATGAGTGCAAAGACCTTATCCAGGGCTCTTTTCACATGTGTGAACTCCGTTGATGCAACTACTTCTACAATTGGAAATTTTGAGAATGAATCCATCAGCACCAGGGTGTCGCGTCCATTCGGGAAGCTCCCAAAATCGATGCTAATCTTGGACCACGGAGGCTCACTCGGCTCTTCAGTGATGACGGGTGCCGGCTCGGGATCACTGCCAGTGATTGTGCAAGAGTGGCACTGTCGTACCTTGTCTCCACCATGGTGTCCATGGCTGGGAACCATACTTTGCTCCGCAGACGTGCTTTGGTTTTCGCCATCCCTTGATGTCCAACTTGTGCCAACATCACTATCCTCTCTTGCAGTGCTCTTGGGATGACAATGATGTGTCCTCGTAAAACAACCCCATCTTCACCTTCGCTCAGCTCACTGCGTACCCTCCAGAGTTGTTGTCGGGCGTGGCTATCTTCAGCATTGAGCGACTGGGCTCCATCCAGAAAACGTGTCCAACCATTGCACATTAGGGCACTCTTGACCCTGATCAGCCTTTCATCGGTGGCCGTGGCCTGCCTGATCTCCTCCAGCGTCATCGCTTTGGGGCATGCCTCATAGGTGACCATCTTGACAAATGCTTCAGAGTATGCAACATTGGCGGCCGTGTGGTGGATGGCCGACGGCTCTGGGTGTCTGGACAGATAGTCCGCAGGATTGTGTGCACCTGGGCGGTAGACGACCTTGAAGTTGTACGCCTGCAGCTGCACCGCCCACCTCTCTATCCTCGGGGGTGCCAGTCGTGACGACCCCGCAAACAATGGGAGCAGCGGCTTGTGATCCGTTACGACATGGAACTCTTGTCCGTACAGGTACAAGTGGAAATGTTGGCATGCCCACTTTATTGCGAGAGCCTCCCGTTCTATCTGGGCATACCTTGTTTTGGTGTCCGATAACGCCCGGCTGGCATAGGAGACCGGCACCCATGTTTCACCCTTATGCTCTTGGACAAGGACGGCCCCAAACCGACCGGACTGGCATCCACGACCAGTTTGGTGCATCGTCCTGGGTGAAAATACGCCATCACTGCTTTGTCCATCAGGGCTGCCTTGATGGTGTTGAAGGCCTTGTTGGCCGCCGTAGTCCACTCCCACGGTTGATCACTCCGAGTGAGGGCCCAAAGGGGCTCAGAGAGGGAGGCTAGGTTCGGTATGAACCAGCCACAGTATGTGGCCATACCCAGGAAACTGCGGACCTCTGTGGGTGTCTTCGGTGTGCTGGCAGCACGGATGGCCATTGCCTTCTTGGTGTCTACTCTCAGCGCGTCGCGGGTGAATATGTATCCGAAAAAGTCTATGGACTCCTGATAAAAGGAACACTTTTCCTTGTGGAGGGTTAAACCGCAATCTTCCAGTCGCTGAAGTGTGGCCCGGAGGTGAACATGGTGATCTTCCAGGGTGTTCGAGAACACGAGGATGTCGTCACTCAGATTGATTACGCCTTGCAGGCCGGATAGGGCTTCCCTGATGGCATTTTGGAAGACCTCCGCCGACGACGACACCCCAAAGCTCAGTATCTTGTACCTCCGGAGGCCCACGTGTGTAGAGAATGTGGTGATGTACCTACTCTCCGGCTCTAGCTCCAGCTGATGGTATCCAGCGTTCAAGTCCAGTTTTGAAAACCACATGGCGCCATTCAGGTCCGCCACTATGTCATCCATGGTGGGCCTGAGGTGGCGCTCCCTCTTGACCGCTTGGTTGGACAGTCTCATGTCCACACATAGTCGAATGGCTCCCGGCTGTTTTGGTTTCGGGGCCACGACCAGCGGAGATACCCACGGGGTGGGGCTGGACACTTTCTTTAGGACGTCGAGATCCTCGAGTTTCTTTAGTTCCGCCTCCACTTGAGGGCGGAGATTGAATGGCACCCTGCGATGTCTTAGGGCGGTTGGTCTGACCGTGTTGTCGATGTGGAGTTTGACTCGCTTCCCCTTCAGGTTACCAAGACCTGTGAATAGTCTGGGAAAGTCTTGCATGATGGCCGCGGCATGAGAGTCCCGTATCTGATTGGCGAAGAAGACTAGGCCCAAATCCTCCGCCATGTGACAGCTGATGAGGGTGCCCTTGTTACCTTCCGTGATGTGAAAACATGCCGTCGCTGAGTGTTTCCCCTTCTTGATGGTGGCCTCGATGACTCTTCTGAGGGGAAGCGGACCCGTCCCTCCATATGTGTATATCCTCGCTCTCGTGGGTGCGAGTGGGGTGAGGCAGTCCACTTTGTTTTTCCTTATTACTTCCTTTTTGTTTTTCCAGGTGTGGCTCTTGCAACAGCTCTAACCCTCCAGCTCCAGGGCTCAGCCAGCACAGGGGAGAGGCAGGGACAGCAGGGTCTTCCCGGGCCGATGGATTCCCTTAAACACTCACCCTCAGCCGCCAGCCACAGTCACCGCAGGAGATCGGCAGTGGCTTCAGGGAGTGCGTCTCCAGTCAGGTCAGGGCGCAGGGAGCTCACCAGGCGTCGCGGCCGCTGGGGGCATGGCCGGGCAGCAACTCTCCTCACATGCGCCGGCTCCAGCACACGAGTGGCAGCGCTCCGACCACTGCAGCAGCGGGGTGCAGCCCAGAGGGCCCGGCGTCAGGGCCGATGAAGGGCAACCACAGGGCCGTCGCGGTGGGCACGCGAGCAGGTACCACACCTCACTAGGCAGCAGAGCAGTGAGGTTGAGGAGGCACCGGAGTTCGACCGGCCTCGTCGTCAATGTGGCGCGGCCTAGCGCAGCGCAGAAATAATTACACGCCACTCTGGTTACTGCGTGTGGCTGGAAGACCACGAGCGGTCTTCCGGCGTTTATTTAACTCCTCGGGATGAGCCCGCCCCAAGGAGTGCATGTAGTGCAACATTGTAGAGAAGAGCCCGGACGGCTCTCTACAGGGTGGTCATTGGGGGTACCCAGGGTACTGATGTGAGATGTGAACTGTGGTTATGTGGCTGTTAACTGTGTCTCACCTACAGGGATGAAATGTAAAAACTCATGTCATTAGTCAAATATTTTAATAATATTCTTTCTCCAGAGACATTAGAAAATTGGTAAGAGGTGTGATATATTCAAACAGTAATGACAGAGCTCATGCATGTTTTTACATGGAACAGAACAAGTTGTACAAAGTGCAATGTGAAATTCAGAATGGGAACCTTCTCTCAGCTATGTTTGTGCAGTTATTTAATATTTTATCTCAAATAAATTACTAACTAAAATAAATCCAAAGTCTTCTTGATTACATTCTCTGTTCTACGTGGGACATGACCAAGGTTGATGAATTTCAATTCGAGAAGGATTTCTCGACAAACACCCTAAGGGGCATATTACCAAGGAAGTGGCGGAGAGGCGTTAGCCGTCTTGGCTTAACGCCTCTCTCCGCCACTTCGGAAACGCCAGGCTGCACCATATTAACAAGGATATGGTGCAGCCTGGCGTTTCCCCCTGCGATGGCGCTAAGTTACCCAACTTAGCGCCAGCGCAGGCACCCTTGCACCAGAGTGCAAGGGTGTCTGCGAGCAGGAAGGTTTATTTATGTGTAGGAAGGAGTTCCTTCCTGCACATAAACAAACCTAAAATGCCATTTTGTAACTTTCATGTGTGCTGCTTCGTGCAGCACACATGGAAGTTACAAAATGGCATTTTGAAAACGGTTTGTTCATGTACAGGAAGGGACACCTTCCTGTACATGAACAAACCATGGCATTTCTTTTTCCATGTGTGCTGCACAAGGCAGCACACATGGAAAAGCAAAACGAGGAGAAATAAAGCATTTCTCCTCGTTTCGCCACCTTAAGACCAGGATTTTTCTGGTCTTAAGTTCGGCGCTGCCACCTATTATCGCCAAACTTGATAATAGGTGGCAGCGTCGACTTCAATGGGTGTTGCGGTGGAACGCCCACCGCAACACCCACTGCACGCCCCTTTCACGCTAAGCTTAGCGTGAAAGGGGCCCTATTATCAAGGCAGCGTTAAGCCACTTAACGTGGCTTTAAGCCACGTTAAGTGGCTTAACGCTGCCTTGATAATAGGGCGCTGACCCTATCGCCTCCACAACGTCACAAAAAGTGACGTGGTGGCGATAGGGGCTTGATAATATGCCCCTATATGTTTTAATTAATGAATAGTAAAGCTATAGTTATAACAAATTAACGAGCTGACGACTTGCGTCCCACAGACATGGGGCCTTATTCACAAAGGTAAACTTACACTTTTGGTGTAAGATTACTATTTTTTAGCTATTCACAAACTACAAGAGTAGTTTTACGAGTACTATTTTTATGACTGCAGAGACTGTCCTACCTTTTAATGTGTGGAGTTCTCCACAGTTGTAAGATACTACAGGTAAACTACACACATAGGGGCATATTTACAATAGAAGTGACGGAGCGCAGCGTTAGCCTCCTTGACTTAACCCAGTGCTCCGCCACTTTTGAAATGCAGGGCTGCACCATATTTACAACAATATGGTTAAGCCCTGCGTTTCCCCCCTGCACTGGCGCTAAATTTAGCTGCCTAGCGCCAACGCAGGGACCCTTGCACCATGGTGCAAGGGTGTCTGCGTTGCAGGGGAAGATTGTTTATGTGCAGGAATGTGTCACTTCCTGCACATAAACAATCTTTAAATGGGGTTTTGTAACTTCTATGTGTGCTGCTTAATGCAGCACACATAGAAATTGCAAAACATAAATTTTTTAATGATTGTTTATGTGCAGAAAGGCACACCTTCCTGCACTAAAAACAAGTAATGGTGTTTTGCTGTTTCCATGTGTGCTGCACAACGCAGCACACATGGAAACAGCAAAAACGAGGAGAAATTGAACATTTCTCCTCGTTGCGCCAGGATAAGACCAGGTTTTCCCTGGTCTTAATTTTGACGCTGCCCCGTATTTAAGCCAGCCTTGTAAATATGGAGCAGCGTCAAAATCAATGGGTGTTGCGGTGGAACTGTTCTTGTATTTCCTAACAAATGAGAAATTTAAAGGTTTTTTTCTTAAAGAAATCCCGGATAAGAATGCTTTAAAATAGGTCATTGTAGCCTGTCATCCATTGCTTCCCTAACCTCAAGAGGAAACCTATGTGGGCTGATTACAATCAAGGTTGGACTGGCCTTACCGAGCATAGCATGTTTCCCCAGGGGGGTGGAAGGGTAGGGTTTGGTGTTGTTCCTGGAGGCCAGTTTAGTTACTGGGGGTATGTTTATCGCTGACCTGGGAGGCACTGGGTTTTGCCAATTGTTTCATGTTTCAAAGTTTCCTCTGCAGAGTCCCTTTTAAATCAAGCTGTTTTCAGGCAGCAGTAAAAATGTCGAGATAACTCTGGTGATTAATGTTCCTGCTGGAAATGGATCAGAGTTTTGGCTAGTGGCAGTTTTGACTCATCTAAAGTAGCTTAGAGGTTTAACATGCTTGCTGCAAAGAACATGTACCATGCAGATCACAGAATTTCTTTTATATAGCTAGCTCAGTGGGTCTCTGCTTTTGTCATAGAGATACTTTTATTACTTGCAGTTCATAAGTTACAATCATAATATAGCACATTGAGCTGTGAACTGCCCTCAAAGAGCTGCAAGCAAATTGCATGATACAGGTTTAAAAGCTATGCTTTTTTCCAAGTCTGTCATTTAGTAATGTTGCTAAAAACAGTTTGTTTGAGTAGAAATAAATTATTAGTAGTAAATCCAACCCTAACCACTGTGTTTTATTTCGAATCCTGTGTCTGTGCTTCTCCAGGCCAAGCTCTCATAAAAATGCCTATCAGTATGGATGACATTTGAATCCTACATCTTATAGTCACCTTTGTCATATGTAAAATTTTCTATACACTGATCTACACAAGTATGTTTCATTGTCCCTGTATGCATGTTTGATGTAAAGTGCTCTGACACCCTACACTGGTATGAGAGGTCATATAAAGCAAATGAAATACATGTGAGAGAGGGGCTTTGGAGAGATGAGGAGCACTGTTGAAGAGATGATAGTGAAGGAATCTATGGAGGATGAGGGCATTGGAGTGGGGCACACAAAAATATTGTTGCACTGGGCACAACCAGCGCTAAAGCCGGCCCAGCCATGACGTTTATTGGGGTAGAGGATGCTAATATCCGTCGAAATAGTCTTTGATTGTATTCTCAGCTTCTTGGCTGTGTATAACAGTGAATGTGTGTATTTATGTTATATTCAAATTCTTGTTTCATGCTTGACATTTCATTTTTGCCATTTTTCCCAACATTTTCTTGAGGGGAACCCCCAAAACCTGCCTTGTAGTGGTCAGGATCGCTCGTTGTGCTCACTCCCTACTCACAGTACAAGGGCTGCTCTGAAAATTTTTCCAGGGCTGCTTTGAGTTCCCAGTCTGGCCCTCATTACAATTCAGAAAGAGTGAAAGTAATGCATAAAATTCCACTGATTATATGGATAGGTTTTTCCACAACTGGTTTTCAGTGCTTATTCTCTCGTCAGGAGGCCACTACAACTTGCACCACACATTGCCCCTGCTATGCTGCCAATGATGGTAACAACACAACAACTAACCATCGCACTACTACAAGTGTCAGAATCCAGACTATTTCAGGCCCCCAAAGTTGGGATCATATCAAAATTAGTTAGACATTGCCACCTTGTGGCAGACTGTCACAAGCACTGGTATTGACAATTTAGTGCAGGTGCCGAGCACAGGAAACTACCGGCTCAAATTAAGCACTGGTGGTTTTCCAGGTGTGGGGGAACCATACAAATTTTGTCTGGCTAGTTAATTGAGCTGGGAAAATTGGATGAGACCATGGCTGCAACAGCAGTCAAGCCTCAATCCTTGTTTGTTTCTTACAGGCAAAGCATATAATGCTCACCCTCCTAGAAATTAGCTTATCCCTCCCTTTCCTACTCACTCACTACCCTTCTTAATCTTCCACCCTTCCCAGAGGCCCATACATACATTTACCACCTGTTCAGGATATGCGTTATACCCCACGGACTTGACAATTCCGAAGGGTTTGCAATGGAAAAGTCTGTCCTTCACAGAAATTCCTCATGGGTGGGGGGGGGGGTTTAACTCATAAGTGGATAACACTGGCGTGCATTTACTATATGATAACGGTAAATTTGATTGAGAATTTACCATTACCCATGTACCGTCAAACTCATAATCAGGGCCATGGTGGAGAAGGAGAACAAAGTTGAACAAGTTCCCCAGAACAAGAAAAAGTTAAGGGGAAAAAGGATTTGGGGCGAAAGTGGGTGGACACATGTCAATGTGGTGTGTGAAGATGTCAATTAAGGAGGACGAATACTTTTTAAAAATACACAGCACTTTATGAGGCATCGGAGGGAAAGAAAGGAAGGAGGGAGGCAGACTTATTATTTGTAAATTATATATATAGGAGAGAGGGGGTAAAAGAGAGGGAGTGTGGAAAAAATAAATGGAAGTGCTTTACATAGAAGAGGCAGATGGCATTGTCCCAACCATAACACAGATGTTGAGAGAGGGTGCCCATGCTATACATGGGAAAAATAAGACAGATCGAAAATTAGTGGAGTCAAACCTTCAGATAAGGGTGGTGGACTTCCCCTTAAAAAGGAAAAATGCTTTTATCGTGAAAGACTTGGCAAATATGACCTGAAAATACAAAACACCATCTTCGTCATCTTCCTTCCATTAGGTTGAATTCAAGCGGGAAAACAAGTGTCAGACCAACGAAAACCAGCATACTTTCCAGTCCAGTTTTTCCTCCGCAGGCTAGGCGAACTATCCTCAACCTAGCACCACCCTTTGTTTGCGAAGTTAGGCCTATTTCTTCTCTTTTCTCAGTGTACTCTGATGTCTCCAAGGTACATAGCTTACATTTTGGTTCTTTATATTAATCTACCCACACAGCAATTCTCTTTCCTTTTCTAACAATGAACAGGGTTTGAAAAGCTACATCGTGTGTCAGTATAGCTTACAAGTACACAATGCCCTTTTATGAGTGCAAAACCATTTTCCTGATTCTCTTAGTTACACAAATATTTTTTCAGTGAGTAACTCTACCAGAAGTGCAGAGTGGGTGGGGAGTTGGCTGTTCCAGGACTGGAATGCTCTTGGGTCTTGTGCCCAACGCCAAACTTACATGTTTGTGGATCTTCCCAAGACGAGGACATGCGTATATTATTTTCCAGGTTGGAAAGGGAACAGCTCCTAAATTCCTATAGAAGAAAGGGATTCTTCATGCCTAAAAAGCTTTTACTGTATAGAGAAATAGTAGTGCATTTGTGCTGCAGCTATTCACATATATGTGTAAATATATGTGTGTATATTTTTAATGCGAAATTGAATTTCACCAATTTTTGCCGAGGATATATGGAAATGGAAATGTTGCAGGTGTTTGTTCATGTGTAACCTGGTAAACCTATTGGATTCCATAAATTAGTAAATCTACGCTGTTGAAGGTCTGGTGGCAACATAAGTGTATGCCCCATACTCTGGTAAACCCCTAGAGCTTTCATAGACTGGACTCAGTGGATTGTATCAAGTGATATAACCTGTTTTGGTTTAAGTGGTCATATGCAATGAACACTGTTAACTGTGGTCCTTCAGCTGTAATAGAGGAATATGACTCATTACATCGCATATTAATACAACGCGTGCCATTACAACGTGGGTATAACTACGCGATGTCAATGACAGAGTAGTAACTTGAATTTAGTAACATGAGGCTGTAAATGTGATGGATGTGAACACCTTTTTGCATTCAAATTTTGAAGTCTTACTTAATTGTGCAAATGAAGTTTACGCAATAAATCTTCATACTATTTACATCACTGATAAATCTTGGCCAATAGTCATAACATTTACAGAACAAATCTTTGAGAATACCTGTCTGATCACAAGGATGTTACCACTTTCTGTGCCAAGGACGTAATGGTGACGTCCTCGCCACGGTGGCCGTGTGCGGAGGATGTAACCGTAACGTACTCTGCACACATCCAGGAAATCCCTCCGCTGTTTACAGCACTGGGATTTCATTTTCTTTTTTTAAAAATTTTTCAGCCTCAGGAGCAAGGGAAAAGCTTCCCCTGTCATTTGTATAAGGAGACCTGGGGGAATGCTGGGTGATTCTGCAGATTCCAGAACTTCCCATCACAGAAATGTGAGGAAAATGTGTTTTTTTTTATTGTCAAAGTATGAGGTTTGCAAGGGATTCTGGGTAATAAAACGTGGTGAGAACGACGCAAGTCAGCCCACCCTGGATACCCATAGGTTGGCTAGATTTCCCTGGGTGCTGGCTGAACTAGGGTCCAAAATCTAAAGCAACAAAAATCAAAAATGGTAGAACAAGTGTTATTCTTCTTTTTCCAACCTGCATGGTTGGGTCCAGGAGCTACGACCGGGGCCAAGGGCATAGCCACGCCCGGACTGGCCCCTCTCACCCCAGGCTCAATCCTCTGGCCTGCCGCCCCTTCTAGGTTTCCCCTGCTTGGCCTGGTTCAGAAGCTCTAACCGGGCCCCCCATCCTGGGCTCTGTCTTCCGGCCCTCAGCATGGCCAAGCCCCAGGGCCAGGCTCCCGTGGGCCCATGGAGGCCTTTCTCCGGATTACTAGGGACAGGGTACTCTGGACCCCATTGAGGTCTGGCGGTTCTCAGCCAGCGACCAGATGGCCCAGGACCGGCCCACCTCTGCCTTGCGCTCTGTCCTCGGGCCTGCCATGTGCCACAGCACCCGGGACAGGGTTCCACGGGTCCGGGGAGGCCTCCCCTGTGCATCCAGGTCCAGGAGCTCTAACTGTGATCCGGGGCGGGTGCTCCCGCCATAGGCTCTGTCCTCCAGCTTGCTGCACTGCCAAGGGTCCAGGACGGAGGTCTGTCGGGCCCGGGTAGTCTTCCCCTGCTTGGCCAGGTCCAGGAGCTCCGACCGGGATCCAGGTGGGCCCCCCATCCTGGGCTCTGTCTTCCTGTCCACCGCATGGTAACATGCGCGGGACGGGGTCACACGGGACCATGAGGCCTTCCCTGCATGTCTGGGTCCAGGAGCCCTGACTGGGCCCAGGGGCCCTGCAGCGCCCAGGGCAGGGGCTCCCACCCTGGGCTCTGGGGTGGGTGATCCCGCCCTGGGCTCTGTCCTCCAGCCTGCCCTGTGTCAAATGTCCCGTATCAGGGGTCAACTGGGCCCTGGGAGGCCTCCCCCTACTTCACCTGTGTGTTAAGGTGCCTGCAGGCCCCGGGTCAGAGGCCCGGCAGGGCCCTTGCTCACAACCCCATACCTGAGGCCCAAGTGGGACTCTGAGCCCCCAGGCCACAAAGCCCCCATCCCCTCCAAGGACAAGTGAAATCCCTGGTCGTTAATTAAGGCACAGCACGACCAGATGGCTGCCCTTCGAGCCCAGCCATCTGGTCACGCACAATGCTTTCTAGTGGTGCGACCAGATGGCCAAGCCACCCTGGAAGCCCGATGGGGGCTCATTTGCTTCCCCATGCCCAGCCAGGGCTCCAGGAGGCCGGGGTCATTCATGCCTTTAGTCCCCTCTCTCACTCGGTGTGCATGGATTGCAAGAAGTGGGGTAGTCTTCCTCCGAATTACTAGGGACAGGGTACTCCAGACACCCTTGGGGTGTGGCGGTTCTCAGCCAGGGACCAGATGGCCCAGGATCAGCCCACCTCCATCCTGGGCTCCGTCCTCAAGCCCACCGTGTGCCAGAGCACCCAGGATAGGGTTATGCGGGCCCATGAAGGCCTCCCCTTTGCGGCCGGGTCCAGGGCACTGGGGTGGGTGCCCCCCATCTTGGGCTCCGTCACTGGCCTCTGGCCCACCGTGTGAGTGAGTGGTTCTATGAATCAGTGAATGGGTGTGTGAGTACTTGTATGGGTCTGTGAATGGCTTTGTGAGTGGTTGTGTGGAAGTGGAGTGGAGTGGATGTATGTGAGGTTGTATAGGGGCGTGAGTGGTGTGTGAGAGGTTCGGTGGATGATGTCATCAGTGATGTCATTTGAGATGCCATCAGTGATGTCACTGACCATGTCATGAGTGATGTAATATGTGAGGTCATAAGCACTGCATTGCGGGGGCTAAGGGAACTATAACTGCTGTATTTCTATGGTTTTGTACGAGTGAAAAATGTCCTTGTAACCTTTGGGTTTTTCAGTGAATTTCTAAGATTTTTTAATTCTATTTCCTAACTATGATGACCCTGTAACCTTTATTTTTCTCAGTGAATTTCTATGTTTTTTGTAATTCTATTTCCTTACTATAACATCCCTGTAACCTATGGTTTAAGTAAATTTCTAATGTTTTTTAATTTTATTTCCTAAGTGTAACCTGTAACCTTTGAGAGTGAGTGTGTGCGTGACTGCATGATTGTCTCAGTATGTGTGTGAGTTAGTGTGTCCCCTTAGATGCTGAGGGCCCTTGCGGGCAAAGAATCACTATTGTTGCCACCAGTAAGTCCCCACCAGCGGGACTGCTAAGACCTCGTCAGAGGCCACGCCCCCTTTCTCAACCACTCTGCAAAAGGGCCTCCTTGCGCACTATTGGTTGGGGGAATGAAGTCCCCTTGGATGCTGAGGGTCGTTGGGGGCCAAGAACCCCTATTGTTGCCACAAGTAAGTCCCCAACAGTGGGATTGCTGAGACGTCGTCAGATGCCCCTCCCCTTTCTCAACGACTCTGCAAAGGGGCCTCCTGGCGCACTACTGGTAGGTGTATGGAGTCCCCTTGGCAGCTGAGGGTTGTTGGGGGCCAAGAACCTCTGTTGTTGCCACAAGTAAGTCCCCCACAGCGGGATTGTTCAGACCTCGTCGGAGGCCCAGTCCCCTTTCCCAATCACTCTGCAAAGAGGCCTCCTGGCGCAAAACTGGTTGGGGTAGTAAGTCCCCCTGGCTGCTGAGGGTCGTTGCGGTCCAAGAATCCCTATTGTTGACACAAGTAAGTCCCTAACATCAGGATTTGTCAGACCTCATCAGAGGCCCCTCCCCTTTCTCAACCACTCTGCAAAGGGCCCTCCTGGTGCACTAATGGTTGGGGGATGAAGTCCCCTTGGCTGCTGAGGGTCGTTGGGGGCCAAGAACCCCTATTGTTGCCACAAGTAAGTCCCCAATGGCAGGATTGCTGAGACCTCATCAGAGGCTCCGCCCCATTTTCAACCACTCTGGAAAGGGTCCTCCTGGTGCACTACTGGTTGGGGGAGTAAGTCCCCCTGGCTGCTGAGGGTCGTTGCGGTCCAAGAATCCCTATTGTTGACACAAGTAAGTCCCCCCAGCAGGATTTCTCAGACCTCATCGGAGGCCCCGCCCCCTTTCTCAACCACGCTGCAAAGGGGTCTCGGGTGCACTATTGTTTGGGGGAATGACATCCCCTTGTCTGCTGATGGTCATTGGGGGCCAAGAACCTCTATTGTTGCCACAAGTAAGTCCCCCATAGGAGGATTGCTGAGACCTCATCGGAGTCCTCGCCCCCTTTCTCACCACTCTGCAAAGGGGCCTCCTGGTGCACTACTGGTTTGGGCATGAAGTCCCCTTGGCTGCTGAGGCCCTTTGGGGCCAAGAACCCCTATTGTTGCCAAAAGTAAGTCCCCCACAGTGAGATTGTTCAGACCTCACTGGAGGCCCAACCCCCTTTCTCACCACTCTGCAAAGGGGCCTCCTGGCACAAAACTGGTTGGCGAATGAATTCCCCTTTAGCAACTGAGGGTCGTTGGGAGCCAAGAATCCCTAGCATCAGGATTGGTCAGACCTCATCGGAGGCCCCTCCCCCTTTCTCAGCCACTCTGCAAAGGGACCTCCTGGTGCATTAGTGGTTGGGGTATGAAGTCCCCTTGGTTGCTGAGGGTCGTTGGGGGCCAAGAACCCCTATTGTTGCCACAAGTAAGTCTCCCATGGTGGGATTGCAGAGACCTTGTCAAAGGCCCCACCCCCTTTCTCAACCACACTGCAAAGGGGCCGCCGGGCGCACTACCTGTTGGGGGTATTAAGTCCCCATGGCTGCTGAGGGTCATTGGGGGCCAAGAACCCCAATTGTTGCCACAAGTAAGTCCTCCACATCAGGATTGCTGAGACCTTGTTGGAGGTCCCACCCCCTTTCCAACCACTCTGCAAAGGGGCCTCCTGGTGCACCACTGGATGGGGGATGATCTCTAGGGGTCAGTACTCCTTTTTATTATTCCTCATGCCCCAGGACCTGGTCCACCTGGGGGCTCATTTCAAAACAGGCACGTGAGACCGAGCTTGGATTTTTTCAATTTTGCCCGAATCCAAGGATCCACCCATGAATTTGCAGCAAAATTGGAAAAATCATTTTTTAATCCCTAGCGGTGTCCTTCTGGAACCCCACCACCACATCTCATCCATGGGGTCAGGGTATTCCTACCCTGCCCCCTTTTTTATATTTTAAACGTTTTTTGTGGGACTTGGCTCAAGCTGAGTCCCAAGAGGGCTGCCAACTCTTCCTGGTTGAAGTGCTGGCAGCCAATCAGATTATACCATAGGGACTGTCTGAACCACGGAGTATCCGCATCCCTATATAGACACATTTAGATTTTGGTTAATATCTCTAAAACTACTGAATGGATTTACACCAAATCACTAAAAGCATGATCTGCGAAACAAAACCTACATTTCTGTCAAATTTAGTGTAATGCCATAAAGCGGGCTGTAGTCATGTTCAAAACTTCTATGGGAATTAACTTGGGGAAAGTGCTTTTTGGGACCCCCCCTTTTTTCCCAAACCTTTCCAAACACAAGCTGAAGTATGTGTCTAATTTTTGGGGAAAATTTCTTGAAGATTCTTCACCCGGCACCAAAGATCTATGCAACTAAAAAATGGATTTTTAATAGAAATTAAGTCCTAACTATAACTCCCTACTGGCGGTCGGTAGATAGGACCTTGTTACCATAGGAAAACCTTTTTTTGACCTGCCTATATCTCTGGCGCCGGTTGAACGTATCTTCACAAAATTTTCCCCAAAAAAGTGTGCCAGTGGGTCTTATTGTGCATGGAATGTTTTGGGGTGATCCGTCACGCGGGGGCCATAAAAAAGGAGTTGTCAAATAAAGGGCGTTCCCCATGTTAATTCCCATACGAATTTTGAACACGACTACAGCACGAACTGCAGGATGAAATTACACCAAATTTGGCAAAAACCTAGCTCCTGGACCAGAAAGAGCGTTTTGTTATTTGGTGTAAATCCATTCAGTAGTTTTAGAGTTATGAAACGAAAAACAAATTTGCATACATAGGGACGCAACCCCTCCGCGAATAAACCCGATCTTGTGCAGGGATCTGATTGGCTACCAACACTTTAACCAGGAAGTGTTCGCAGCCATCTTGGGACTCGGACTAAGCTGACTCCCAAACAAAAACCTTAAAAAAAAGAGAAGGGGGCAGGGTAGGAATACCCTGACACCCCTAGGCATGGTGCTGGGGATCCACACGGACCCTGCCAGGGCCAAGATGCATTTTTTGAAAAAGAATTATTGATAGTATTTATCATTTGTAATTTGAAGTCAATTATTATTTTCCTATGCCTTTTGTTTGTTCTTTTGGTTTTTATAACTGATAAAAGTTCAGTATATGTTGTGGAATGTTTGTCAAGTAGTAAGC
This sequence comes from Calotriton arnoldi, assembly GCA_963921515.1. Lineage (NCBI taxonomy): Eukaryota > Metazoa > Chordata > Amphibia > Caudata > Salamandridae > Calotriton > Calotriton arnoldi. The sequence continues at coordinate 235,039 of CAWUFW010003746.1, read as the reverse complement.
TATAAATTAGAGGGATGGTAGTTTTATTTATATTTGCTTGAATAATATGAATTAGGGTGAATGGATAGGGTGTTGATTTAAAAGTTCCACCCATCATCCAAATTTCACTATTCTCAAGCGCAACTGTATTATGAACAATACTGAAAATTAGTGTGTTTTTGTGAAGGGTTTTCATTATTGTATAGTAGGAAAGGTTCTTGGTTGAAGGTTTTAGTATGTTCAGGAGGAATGTTAATAATATCTGTATATGTCCTGGTGTTACTCGTATGGGATGGCTCTGGGCATACTATTCGCAACATTCTGGGATATCGCCCTCAAAGCTGACAACTAGGTTCATTGGACAGACCCCCCAGGATATTGTGGCATAGATTTGAAAAAGTTTGCTGCGCAAAAAATAAATGCTTGAGTCATTATTGCGGCACTTTATTTTGTGCCAATTTGCTTCACAAAATCTAATTTTTCTCCCACTTCTCTTGGCTGCCTGCTGCGATTGCTTCCTCCTTGGCACTGCACTTGTCCTCCTCTCCACCACCTACTCTTCTTCGATGATCTAAATAACAACCCAATAGAAAAACATACAGTACCAAGTATTAGGGAGTTTCTTCAGTGTGTTGGTCATGTTTTGTAAACACCTCAAGGATGTATTTTTTTTCTTGATTTGATTCAGAGCATTAGCCAACTGTATGTCTCCTAATCTGCAGCCTCCACGTCATCACCTGCACAAGATCACAGTGTGCATCATTGCTCAGATGGGTGCTTGCTTCCTTGAATATTAATAACCCAAGCTGCCCAGTGGAATTCCGCCAGGCAGCCTACTGAGATTCTGTCAGAAAGTCCAACGATATTGCCCCAGGCAGCTCAGCAAAATCCACCAAAAAGCAGGCAGATACCACCAGCCAGCCAATGGGAAACTACCAGAAGAAAGTGAATGTCATCAGGAAGCATGTGATCCATAAGACAGCCAGTGTCTGAAAGCCCCAAAACAGCCAGTGACTAGAATCCCTATTGGCAAAACGCTTTCACCAGCTTACACACAAAATTCATCAAGCAGCCAGTAGCCCCAGGAAGCCTGGAGGATGGCCAGAAATCAGGCAGATGCCTCCAGTCAGCCTATTGGGACCTTCCAGGCAGCAGAAGTCACCCTGTAGCACAGCACACAGAGTCTTGTGCCACAAGGAGCATGAAAAAGTACACAGTATTGCACAGATGGGGGCCAGGGATATCAAGCTGCTCTCTACCGCCCGTGAGGTTCCAATACAGCAGGTTACCTCCGCCGCCTCTCCTTGCCAATCCTACTTACTGCAGGCTCCCTGCGATGCAACCTGCAGCTTAATTTGCTGAGTGCACACTCACACATGAAGCTCACACTCGCTGCTGTAGGTGTTGCCATCAGTACCACACTGGCTGTGCGAAGGGTGCACACTCTGTGGGTCACACACACCTCCCTGTCTCCACCTCACAGATGGCACCAACGTGGCATTTTCCACAGCGGTCTGAAACTTACGCCTCTGACCTCCACACAGTAAAGCGTCAGGAAGATGCAGGCAGTTATTATAATAAAATGTCACCAATGTTTTTTGTTGTCTGCTGGAGACCTTTTTTTGAGGCTAAAATGATAAATATCATGCTCATTGCGCTAGTCAATTGATTTTGCGCTTATTTCGCGAATCGTGAAATGCTGGAGGGTCTGTGTATATACATAGAGTGCATTTTATATATGTATATATATATATATATCCAGGTTCTCTGCTTTTCCCAATCAGCTGTTCACCAACCAAAGTAAGTGCTCTTAAATATTTATTTTCGTGTCGGCCATAACGCGTTTAGGTCCAGCCAAACCTTGATCACATGACAACGCCTACAATTTTTTACACCGCTTTTAAAGTGACTTGTGCTCATTTTCATTGGAGGTTAAAGATAGACATAGAGAACATACTAAATCATGTGTTATACAATATAGTGCATCTGGATGTTACAATCTTGTTCATACCCCCAATTCTAAAATCACTTTGTTGGGAGTAGTAGAATACTTTGTAAAATATATTGTTTATCTATATGTTAATACAGACTAAAATTTAATTCATTACATGCGAGATGTTACAACGGTGTAAAATACCATAAATATATATACATCTCGTTTTATGAACAATGCTTTGATTGATTTAAATAAATAAATAATTAAATAAATATTCATTTAAAATTTCTTATAAAAAAAAGCCAAACAAGATTTGTAAAAACCACTTATGTGTTTGCTGGTTAAAATCCTTGCGTAAATGCGCATTATACACTGTATAGTAATTCCAGAGGTCCATTTCACATGACAAAGTCCTATTCCGAGCTCCCTCAGAATACGCCTATACTTACTCTAAAACCAATTAAATGAATGTGCAAGAAAGTGTATGTGCTATCTTAACATAAAAAATATATATACTTCTACCATCACCTAGATTATTAATTTTTGGAGTATATATTAAAAAACCACTATTCATGTGGTTACGGTCGGTCTGGCGGCCCTTGTTTCATTAGAGTTTAATACTGTGGTTATTGATACTCCATCCTACCAATTAAGAGCTTTTGCCCCATATCACACCTGATTTTCATTTCATCTTTTCATGGGGATGTCACCTAGCCAGATTAAATTTATTTTGTAATGGGAAGTCTCAGTTGTTTGAGAGGGGCTTGTTACTCGGAAAGTTCAGGGTTTTTTTTTTTTTTTACTAACTGGTGGTATTACTACAGGTAAAGGTCCTCGGTCGTGTTGAGACCTCCTGGGGTTTTACTGTCGAAGTTGAGAATGTATCTAGTTTCTAACTTCCTAAATTGCCCTTCCCTATCCCCTCCTCTTTTGTTGATCGGGATGGTGTCAATTAGGAAGTATGAGAAGTCCTTTAAGTTACTCTGGTGTACCTCCCTAAAGTGTCTTGCAACTGGATATGTTTGATCATTGTTATTTATTGCCCTGATATGTTGCAGAATTCTTTTATGTGCGGGGAGCTTAGTGCTTCCCACATATTTAAGGTTGCAGGAGCAGATCAGAACATATACAGTATACTCGGTTTTGCAGTTGAGTGGCTTGTTGATTTTGAACTCTTTGTCACTGAATGCCAGTTTGTATGTTTTCATATTGATACCATACTGGCACGCCTTGCAACTTTTACACTTAGTATCCTGTACCAACCACTTTCTTTGTTCTCTGGTCTCTGGGTTGGTACTTACTAAGCTGTTGTGCATGGAAGGGGCTCTTCTATAAGTGACTCCCAAGTTTGCCGGTAGTAAATCCCCTATTACCGGGTCACTCCTCACAATGGGCCAATTTTGTTGCATAATCTTTTTGATCTCCTTTTGTTGGGCACTATAGGCTAGGATTAGTCTCATTTTTAGTGGCTGATCATTCTCAATGTTGTTCTTCTCTTTATTGGTTAATAAAAGATCTAATCTGTCTTTGGTATGGACTTTTTTTTGGATGGCTGCATCTATTGTTTTATTGGAGTATCCCCGTGCTATAAATCTTTTTTTGCTTTCTTCTTGTGCCACAATCAGATCTACGGGGTTGCTGCAGACTCGTTTGAGCCTCAACATTTCCCCATAGGGGATACTTTCAACTAGGTGTCTGGGGTGGAAACTCGAAGAGTGTAACACCGAATTTCCTGCTGTTTCCTTCCTATAAATTCTGGTTTCAGATTTATAACTCTTAATTTACAGCTCCACATCCAAAAAGTGAATAATTCTGTCACTGATAGTAGAGGTGAATTTTAAGTTGATATTATTTTCGTTTATAGCTGCAACAAATTCAATCGCTTCCTTCTCAGTCCCTTCCCACACCATAAAAAGGTCATCAATAAATCGATATAGTACCTTCACATTGTTTTCCATGAATTTTCTGTGTGTGACATTGAGGACCAGCCTCTCCCACCAGCCCATAAACAAACAGGCATAGCTAGGGGAGAAGCTGGCCCCCATTGCCACTCCACGCATCTGCTGATAGTACATTTTATCAAACAGGAATACATTATTGTGTAGGCAAAAACTGATCATATTGATCAACATTGTGCTGTGCTGAGACATAGTAGTTCCATTAGTTCCTAGGAAAAATTCAAGAGCACGTAAACCATCTTTGTGGTTGATACAAGTGTATAAAGACACGACATCCAAAGTCATCAATAAGTAGTTTTCTTTACAACGGAAATTTTTCAATTTCAGGATAAAATCACTAGTATCCCTTATGTAGGTTGGCAGTTCTTTAACAAGATCTTGTAAGAAAAAGTCTACATAGATTGAGGCCTTTTCCAGAAGGCTATTTTGTGCCGATATTATTGGCCTTCCCGGTGGTTTTGTGATACTTTTATGAATTTTGGGAATGAAATAAATATTAGGCACCTTGGGGTTGTCATTTCTGATGAATTTGTATTCATCTGTGGTTAAAAGTCCCGCACTTTTCCAGGCTACTAATTTCCCATAGAAGTCATTATATATTCCTCTCAGTGCTAAATGATTGCTGGTACGGTAGCACTCCCTGTCATCCAATTGTGATAGTGCTTCTTGAACATAATCTTTTTTAGACCATAAAACCAAGTTGCCCCCTTTTTCTGAGCCTCTTACAACAATGTTGTCGTTTTGTCGGAGTTTTGAAATTAATTGATGGTACTGCATATTTTTTGATTTGATTTTTCTTTTTATATTATACATTTTGTGATTTAGTTTCTTTATTTCATGTAGCACGTTTTCATTAAAAATATCAATTCCATCCCGCACCATCACAGGAGTAAATGTAGACTTTTTCTTGAAAGGAGTTTTTTTCCATTATTCTTTTGATGTCGCCAATTGATCGTTAGTTAGACTGTCAGTTTCCTCCTGCAGGGCCATCAGAGTGTCCAAGAGGGATTGTTCTGATACTATTGTTCTTTCTTGACCACCAATATCTTTTTCTGTGGCACTTTTGTTTTTCTCTTGTTGGTGCAATAAAGTATGATGTTTTTTTAGTTTAAGTTTACGAATGAATTTATAAACGTCCATTCGAGTGTTGGCATAGTCAAAGTTTGATTCCGGACAATATCATAGCCCCAGTGCTAAAATTAATTTTTCTGCTTTGTTGAGGCTAGTGTCTGTTAGGTTAAGGATCGTTTTTTCTATTTCTTCATTTGTAATCACTTGCGGCTCCACCAGCCCCAGCCCCGTTTCTTGTTGGTGATTGGCCTTTCTTCTTGCCTTTCGCCTCTGCAGGCACCGGTGGTTTCGCCTCTTCCTGCCAGTTTCCTTTGAGTCCTGGGGCGGAGAGATTGTCTCCTTTCTTCCGCTAAAAAATCCAGCTCCTCTGCTGGTGATAATTTCGGGCGAGTTCCGCTTGTGGATGCTATAGCCGGTTCATTTTCCACCTCGCTTTCCATAGCAGAGCTCAAATCAGAATTGGATGTGTTGATTTGCCCCTCTTTATTTGCCTGAATCCTTTGCCATTGATTGCCTTTGATTTTATATTTGTTGGTTTTTATTGCATAATACTTTTTAGAGAAAGTAAATATTCGCCAAGTCTCATAGTCCACGCGATCTCGATGAAATTTAAACGCTTTGCGTTCCTTAACTTTATCCTCTTCTTTGCGCAATCTTTTATTCATTTCTTCTCTTAATTTGGTTATTTCATCCGTTTTGCCCATTTTGTTGATTTCTTCATTAAGTGCCTCTATCTTTGCCTGCAGTGCCACTCTGTCGATTTCTGCGTATTTTACCAAGATTTCCACCAGCCTCCGCGAGGAATCAAGGTTACATTGCGCCCAGTCCCTCATCATCTCCGGGTTTGGCTGTTCTTAGCTAGGTGCTGTGAGAATCCTTGAGCCTCTGGGGATTCTCCCCACATCGAGATACCTTTGCAGAGACTTATGTTCCCACCATTTTCCCTTCTCGGCACGCATAAGCTTCTCCAAACTTCTCAGTTTATCTTTAATTGTGCCACTCGTTCCGCTAGGATTCAGGGTTTGTTGATTAAAACCGCTATTGGTAGGAGGGATATTACTAAACATTTCGGAGGCCGCCGCCTCCCGGTCTTTAAGCGTGTCCGCTGACATTTGGTCTATATTTCCTGTTGTTGTGTTATTATTGCGGCGCTAGTTGTTAAGGGATTTCAACAATGTGATTCCCCCAAAATTTCCGCTTGCACACCACTCTCCCCACGATGCCTCAGCAGATCCTACCTTTCTCCGGCAGTTCGCGTCCAAACGAGTCCTCCGACACGGTGGATGCCAGCTCCGATCGGGTAGTCCAATCCACGGCTGTAGGGGGGCTGACGAGCAGTAATCCTTCCGGATTGGATTAACTTCCGGTTCAACACTGGAAGAAGCAGCTTCTGTTTTGTCGTCGCCTCAATTTGAGTGGGGGTCCGCGCTCGGCTGGTAGAGGCCTCTCCAGCCTTAATATCCAGGTTCTCTGCTTTTCCCAATCAGCTGTTCACCAACCAAAGCAGGCGCGGACCACAAAGTAAGTGCTCTTAAATATTTATTTTCGTGTCGGCCATAACGCGTTTCGGTCCAGCCGGACCTTGGTCACATGACAACGCCTACAATTTTTTACACCGCTTTTAAAGTGACTTGTGCTCATTTTCATTGGAGGTTAAAGATAGACATAGAGAACATACTAAATCATGTGTTATACAATATAGTGCATTTGGATGTTACAATCTTGTTCATACCCCCAATTCTAAAATCACTTTGTTGGGAGCTGTAAAATACTTTGTAAAATATATTGTTTTTCTATATGTTAATACAGACTAAAATTTAATTCATTACATGCGAGATGTTACAACGGTGTAAAATACCATAAATATATATACATCTCGTTTTATGAACAATGCTTTGATTGATTTAAATAAATAAATAATTAAATAAATATTCATTTAAAATTTCTTATCAAAAAAGCCAAACAAGATTTGTAAAAACCACTTATGTGTTTGCTGGTTAAAATCCTTGCGTAAATGCGCATTATACACTGTATAGTAATTCCAGAGGTCCATTTCACATGACAAAGTCCTATTCCGAGCTCCCTCAGAATACGCCTACACTTACTCTAAAACCAATTAAATGAATGTGCAAGAAAGTGCATGTGCTACCTTAACATAAAAAATATATATACTTCTACCATCACCTAGATTATTAATTTTTGGAGTGTATATTAAAAAAACACTATTCATGTGGTTAAGGTCGGTCTGGCGGCCCTTGTTTCATTAGAGTTTAATACTGTGGTTATTGATACTCCATTCTACCAATTAAGAGCTTCATCCCCATATCACACCTGATTTTCATTTCATCTTTTCATGGGGATGTCACCTAGCCAGATTAAATTTATTTTGTAATGGGATATATATATGTATCAGTGGCGGCTCGCATAGGGCGTGCTGTGGGGCGGTGGGGCGGGGGAGGGTGGGGGGTAGTAAACTCGAACATACGACAGAACAGAGGAAAGTAATTATTACGTTCCTCCATTCCGTCGTATGTCCGAGTTTACTACCCCCCCACCCTGCCCCTCCCCGCCCAGCCCCACCGCCCCGCAGCACGCCCTATGCGAGGCGCCACTGAGATATATATATATTTATATATATATGTATATATATATATATATACACACTCCAAAAATGGTCCCTCGTAGGAAATGTGGTGCTCTCAGAAACATATTTTTTAAAGCACTTTTATTACTCCAGCGTACTGCTGGCAGATATGCTTCCGCCTCACCTGCCTTTGTCAATGTCACCACGTTTCCTGTGAGGGGCCTTTTGGAATTGTTTGCAGAATTGGCCCCCAGGGACCCTCAGGATTGAAGGGGACTTAATCCCCCAATTTACAACACGCCAGGGGGTGCGTTTGCAGAGTGGTGCAGGGAGGGGGCGGGGCCTGATATAACAAAGTGTGCAAAAGCACCCCCTGGTGCGTTGTAAATTGGGGGATTAAGTCCCCTTCAATCCTGAGGGTCCCTGGGGGCCAACTAGCCCACCAGGTACCTCCACTAAGCGCCACAGAGCTGCTTTGCAGAGAGGTGGTCCGAGGCCATGCCCCTTTTTAAACCACTCTGCAAACGCGGCTTCTGGTGCATTGGTGGTGGGGCGATGAGGTCCTCTTGTGTCCTGAGTACCTCAGGACACAAGTGGACTTCATCCTCCGAGCAGCAGTGCGCCAGAAGCCGCGTTTGCAGTGTGGTGTAAAAAGGGGCGTGGCCTCAGAACACCTCTCTGCAACGCAGCTGTGTGGCGCTTACTGGAGGTACCTGGTGGGCTAGTTGGCCCCCAGGGACCCTCAGGATTCAAGGGGACTAAATCCCCCAACTTACAACGTGCCAGGGGGCGCATTTGCACAGTGGTGCAGGCAGGGGGCGGGCATGATATAACATGTTAGCAATTCTGCTGTGTGGGACTTACTGGAGGTAATAGGAAGGGTAGTTGGCTGGCCCCCAAGGTTGACGTTGGGGGCTAACTACCTCTCCTGTTACCTCCAGTAAATCTCAGACAGTGGAATTGCTAAGAGGTGTTCGGAGGCCACGCTCACCTTTCTCCACCACTCTGCAAACGTGACTGCTATGTTACAGTTAGTAATTAGCTTTTAAAAAACCTTGTGAAATTCACTGAAATAAACATAGGTTTCAGGGACGTTATAGTTAGAAATTAGCATTTAAAAAACCTTTGAAATTCACTGAAAAAACCATAGGTTTCAGAGACGTTATAGTTAGAAATTAGCATTTAAAAAACCTTAGAAATTCACTGAAAAAACCATAGGTTTCAGGGACGTTATAGTTAGAAATTAGCATTTAAAAAACCTTAGAAATTCACAGAAAAAACCACAGGTATCAGGGACGTTATAGTTCGTTGAACTTCATTTCACTCGTATAAAACCAGAGAAATTCAGCCGTTATAGTTAGTAGCGATAACTATAACTCGCGCCCCCGCAATGCACTGCTGATGACGTCACATATTACACCACTCATGACATGGTCAGTGACATCACTGATGACATCACTCATGACATCTCAAATGACATCACTGATGACATCACTGATGACATCATTCATGTGATAATCTGATGCACCTCCTTACACCCTAATAAAACCTTTTATACACCCACTCTAAAATACAGAATACCAATATCGAAACCATAGACAGACCAATAGCAGTTACTTCATACCCGCTCAGTGATTTTCTAGGTCTACACACACACATCCACTCATTCACCCACACAGTAACTCATACATGCAGTCACTCATCAATACAGCACTATCATATGCACTCATACACCTATACATACACTCACACACTGCCACTCATCCATAGACTTACTCACACACCTACTCAGTCATGCAGAGAATCAATCACACCCATTTACTCACCTATACAGTTATATACAGACCACCTTACTTATTTATACAAATACTAACACATACTTACTGTCTTTTTTAATCACTGATACAAGCACACACTCATCCATACAGCCACTCTCACAATCACTCACTCTCACGTATAGTCATATATATATACTCCAACACTCACATATACTGCCTTTCACATATGAAGTTACTCACACATATTCCACTGAGACATCCATTCACTCACCAACACACCCATACACACACTCACCCACCCATACAGCCCTTCACAGATACACTCTTGAACCCATGCACCCAGTGAATCACTCACTCTTACATCTATGCACAGAGTCACCCACCCCCACTCACTCACACAGACACTCAGGCATCCATAGAGATACTCAGACAACCAATCAATAACCAATATAGACAGTCATGTTACTACTCACCAACCCATACAGCCACTAATAGACCAACTGATAGACTGATACAGACATTTACACAGTTTACTCACTAACCCATGCATTCAGTAAGACACATTTAGTCACTCACTTATACAGTCAGTCACACACCTACTAAATCATCCATTCAGACACTTATACACCCACTCATTCTTCAATACACCATAGCATATATCTATATAAAACATATTTCAACTTTACAGAAACACACATTCACTGGATGATGTCATCAGTGATGTCATCAGAGATGTCATCAGTGATGTCATTTGAGATGTCATGAGTGATGTCACTGACCATGTCATGAGTGATGTAATATGTGACGTTATCAGCAGTGCATTGCGGGGCGTGAGTTATAGTTATCTCTACTAACTATAACGGCCGAATTTCTCTGGTTTTGTACGAGTGAAATGTCCAACTAACTATAACATCCCTGATACCTGTGGTTTTTTCAGTGAATGTCTAAGGTTTTTTAAATGCTAATTTCTAACTATAATGTCCCTGAAACTTATGGTTTTTTCAGTGAATATATATATACATATATATATATATAGATATAGTTATATATATATATATATTCACTGAAAAAACCATAGGTTTTAGGGACAGTTATAGTTAGTTGGACATTGCACTCGTGCAAAACCCGTGAAATTCCCCGTTATAGTTAGTTCAGGTAACTATAACTCGCGCCCCGCAATGCACTGCTGATGACGTCACATATTACATCACTCATGACATGGTCAGTGACATCACTGATGACATCTCAAATGACATCACTGATGACATCATCCAGTGACTGTGTGTTTCTGTAAAGTTTAAATATGTTTAATATATATAGGGAAAGGCGTATTGAAGAATGAGTGGGTGTATAAGTGTCTGAATGGATGATTTAGTAGGTGCGTGACTAACTCTATAAGTGAGTGATTAAACGTATCTTACTGAATGCATGGGTTAGTGACTAAACTGGGTGAATGTCTGTATCCGTCTGTCTGTTGCTGTGTAAGTGGCTGCATGGGTTTGTGAATAGCTACATGACTGTCTATATGAGTTATTGATTGGTTGTCTGAGTATCTGTATGGGTGCCTGAGTGTTTGTGTGGGTGGGGTGTGTGCAACTCTGTGCATAGATGTGTGAGTGGGTGATTCACTGGGTGGATGGTTTCAAGAGTGCATCTGTGATAGACTGTATGGGTGGGTAAGTGTGTGTAAGAGTGTGTTAGTGAGTGAATGTATGTCCCAGTGGTACATGTGTGAGTAACTACATATGTGAAAGGCAGTATATATGTGTGTTGGAGTATATAAATAGCTATAAGCGAGAGTGTGTGATTGTGAGAGTGACTGTATGGATGAGTGTGTGCTTGTATCAGAGATTGTATAAGAGCGTAAGAATGTGCTAGTATTTGTATGAGTAAGTGAGCTGGTGTGTGTATAACTGTATAGGTGAGTAAATGGGTGTGTGCTTAATTTTTGCATGACTGACTAGGTGTGTGAGTACCTCTATGGATGAGTGGCGGTGTGTGAGTGTTTATATAGGTGTATGAGTGCATATAATAGTCCTGTACTGAGTGACTATAAGTATGAGTGACTGTACGGGTGAGTGAGTAGATGTGTGTGTGTAGACCTAAGAATCAGTGCGTGTGTATATAGTAATTGGTGTTGGAGTGTCTATGGTTTTGACAATGGCAGTCTGTAATTTACAGTGGGTGTATCAAAAGTTATATTAGGGTATGAGAAGATGCATCAAATTATCACATGGATGATGTCATCAGTGATGTCATCAGTGATGTCATTTGAGATGTCATCAGTGATGTCATCAGTGATGTCACCAGTGATGTCACTGACCATGTCAAGAGTGATGTAATATGTGACGTCATCAGCAGTGCATTGCGGGGGCGCGAATTATAGTTACCTGAACTAACTATAACTTGGGAATTTCACGGGTTTTGTACGAGTGCAATGTCCAACTAACTATAACTGTCCCTAAAACCTATGGTTTTTTCAGTGAATTTGTAAGGTTTTTTAAATGCTAATTTCTAACTATAACGGGCCTGAAACCTATGGTTTTTTCAGTGAATTTCAAAGGTTTTTTAAATGCTAATTCCTAACTATAACATGTCTGAAACCTATGGTTTTTTTCAGTGAATTTCAAAGGTTCTGTAAATGACAATTTTTAAATGTATTAATTGTTATATTTATTTTTTTATACTGATTTACTACATTTTTTTAAACTATTTATTTTTAGATATTTTATTTTTTTAAATACATTGAAATTACATTATACATTACATTACAAAATATACTTTCTCAGAATGAATTACTTTAGTTTAAATACTTTGCAAATAGGCAATAGACTTTTAAGTACAGTAGTTACAGTTGTTGCAATGGGCAACACAATTTCAAACACAATGCAACATTGAGCTCAATGTGAATTTCAAGTTAAATGCAATTAGTTACTTTATGGATTACTTTTCTAACCACAGGACTGGATCCTAGATTCAGTCCTGGGACATCTCCTGTAAACAGTTGAGTAAAAGCGTTTTGGTTACAGTAGTGATTTTTAAGGAATATTATTGTATTTTAAAAGTTGACACAAACTTTTTCACATAGAATCACCAATGTTATCCTATGGGAGGAAATTCACTTAACAGGTAAGTAGTGTTATCGTTACTTTTTCTTACTCAGTGGTGGATCCTGGATCCAGCACTGGTGCATCTCCTGTAAACAGTTGAAAGAATGCGTTTAAGTCATACAGGCGGTTTTTAAGGAATATTTGTAGTTTGTGAAAATCGACACTTTGAAACGTTTCTGCTGAAAACCAGACAATGGATTCCCATGGAAGGAAATGCAAGTTACTGGTAAATACGGTTAGAATTACTTTTCAGGGTCAGTGCTGGGCTAAAAGATGCAGCACTGGGTTCTCTCCTGATAACAGGTGAGTAAATCGGAATTCGTAGTTCGGCTGATTTTAGAGGAATATTATAAAGTTCCAAAACTCCACACTTGGAAGAATTTCCAAGTGAAACCAGTCAATGTTAGCCTATGGAAGGAAATTCAAGTTACTGGTAAGTACGGTTAGAATTACTTTTCAAGGTCAGTGCTGGGCTAAAAGATGCAGCACTGGGTTCTCTCCTGATAACAGGTGAGTAAATCGGAATTCGTAGTTCAGCTGATTTTAGAGGAATATTATAAAGCTCCAAAACTCCACACTTAGAAGAATTTCCAAGTGAAACCAGTCAATGTTAGCCTATGGAAGGAAATTCAAGTTACTGGTAAGTACGGTTAAAATTACTTTTGAGGATCAGTACTGGGCTCAAAGATGCAGCACTGAGGTCTCTCCTGCTAACAGGTGAGTAAATCGGAATTCGTAGTTCGGCTGATTTTAGAGGAATATTTGTATGTTACAAAAATCGACACTTAGAAACTTTTTCAGCAAAAAGCAGGCAATGATATCCTATGGAAGGAAATTCAAGTTACTGGTAAGTACGGTTAAAATTACTTTTCAGGATCATTACTGGGCTCAAAGATGCAGCACTGAGGTCTCTCCTGATAACAGGTGAGTAAATCGGAATTCGTAGTTCGGCTGATTTTAGAGGAATATTTGCACAATGGTGAAGGAAGGGGGTGGGGCCTGAGGTGACATGTCTGCAAACCTGCCCTGTGGCGCGTTTTAAGTTGGAGAATTAATTCCTCCTCAATCCCGAGGGTCCCTAGGGGCCAAGTAGCCCACCAGATACCTCCAGTATACGCCAGAGAGCTGCGTTGCAGAGAGGTGTTCAGAGGCCATGCCCCTTTTTGCACCTCTCTGCAACGCAGCTCTGTGGCGCTTTCTGGACGTACCTGGTGGGCTAGTTGGCCCCCAGGGACCCTCAGGATTGAAGGGGATTTAATTCCCCATCTTAAAATGCGCCACGGGGCCTGTTTGCACACGTCACCTGAAGCCCCGCCCCCTCCCTTCACCTCTGTGCAAACGCGCCCCGTGGCGCGTTTTAAGTTGGGGGATTAAGTCACCTTGAATCCTGAGGGTCCCTGGAGTCCAACTAGCCCACCATGTACCTCCAAAAAGCGCCACAGTGCTGTGTTGCAGAGAGGTGTAAAAAGGGGCATGGCCTCTGTACACCTCTCTGCAACGCAGCCCCCTGGCGCATACTGGAGGTTCCTGGTGGGCTAGTTGGCCCCCAGCGACCCCCAGTATTCAAGGGGAATTCGTTCCCCCTCTACAAACGTGCCAGGGGGCACGTTTGCAGAGTGGTAAAGGAAGGGGGCGGGGCCTGCGGCACGATCGTTTAAAAAAAAAAAAAAAAATCCCCGAAGGGGGACTGTGTGGCCCCCCTTCCTTTTTCCTTTTTTTGGGCCCTGGGGACCCCATCCCCCAGGGCCTTCCCCCTTTTTTTCTTTTTTTTAAAAAGGAAACGGGAAGGGGGCCGTGTGGCCCCCCTCCCGTGGCCGATTCCGGCCCCGGGGACCCCATCCCCCGGGGCATGGCCACACTTTTTTTGATTTTTTTAAGGAGGGGGGCTGCGTGGCCCCCTCCTCAGGCCTCCTTTTGCCCCGAGGACCCCATCCCCCGGGGCAGGCCTTTATTTTTTTTTTAATTATTATTATTTTTGGGGGGGAGGGGCCACTACTTGCCCCGTGGACCCCATCCCCCGGGGCTGGCCCTCTCCGTTGGGGACTGTGGGGGGTCCCCAATCCCCCACGGGCCCACCGGCTCCCCGCGTCCCTCGGGAGCCGGCATTGCTTTTCCACATGGGGAGCTGCTAAGATGCAGCTCCCCGTGTGGAAAAGCAATCTGCTTTGAATTTTGGAAGAGAGAGCAGGTTTCCTGCTCTCTCTTCCAAAATCCAAAGCAGTTTGCTATGACAGGATGGGAGCCGCGAGGCTCCCGCCCTGCCATAGCAAACTACAGTGTCCCGCGGGTAGGCACCCCGGGACACTGCAGGAGCCGGCCCTGGGGGTGGCAGTCCCCAGGGCCACCACAGGCTCCAGGAGGGGGGCCGCGCGGCCCCCCTCCCCACATCTGCAAAGCCCCGGGGAGGTGGTGGTCCCTGGGGCTTCGGGGGTCCAAAACGGACCCCCATTTTAAATTTGTTAGTGCCCCGGGGAGGTGGCGGTCCCCGGGGCATGTGGGGGGACTGGAGCCCCCCCACACAGGTCATTTAAATTAAAAAATTAGAAGCCCCGGGGGGGTAGCGATCCCCGGGGCTGCGGGAGGGCGGAGAGCCCTCTTGCACCATTTTTTATTTAAAGCCCCGGGGGGTGGTGGTCCCCGGGGCTTGGGGGGCCTTAGAGGCCCCCCCATAAAATCTAAACCCACCCCCGCATGCCCCCGGGACTTGGGCCACCCGGGGGCAAATTAGCATTTTTTTTATCAGCGGGATCTGCACACCCTACGCGCATCCCGCCGATTTAAAAAAAAAAATGCTTTTTCTGCCCAGGGGGTCCTTGTGGGACCCCCTGAGCAGACCTAGGGGGTCAGGGTGTTTCTACCCTGCCCCCTTTGTGCGATTTGCACACTTGTTTCTTGTGTTGTTTTTTTTAATCGGCGGGATCCGCGCACCCTAAGCGCATACCGCCATTTAAAAAAAAAAGAAATTGCTTTTTTCTGCCCAGGGGGTCCTTGTGGGACCCCCTGAGCAGACCTAGGGGGTCAGGGTGTTTCTACCCTGCCCCCTTTTTGCGCTTTGCGCACTTGTTTCTGTCCCTTGGTTCTACTGAGGGACAAAATGGCTGCCAACACTTCCTGATTTGGAGTGTTGACAGCCACTTGACAGCCAATTAGCATGCAGCTCGTGATCGGGAGGGTACGCGGACCCTACTCGCCATAGATATATATGTGACTTTACTTTTGATTTTCTCAGGAACTACTGAACGGATTTACACCATTTAAGCAAAAGGCACGACACTGAACCAAGGGCTACCTCTTTGCCAAATTTGGTGTAATTCCTTTCAGCAGTTCGGGCTGTAGCTGCGACTAAAGGTTCCTATGGAAAAATGAATGGGGAAAACACGTTTTGGGACCCCCCTTTTTTCTCGGTCCCCACTTGACAAATCACCCCGAGACTTTCAGGATAGGAGCGGACCGGAGCGCCCCAACAAGTTGGAAGCTTTCGCGAAGATTCGTCAACCGGCGCCAACGTTATTGCAAATAGAATGTTGCGGATTTCCTATGGAAAATAGGTCCTAACTATAACTATCTACTGGCGACCGCCAGCAGATAATATATTTAAAACCTCCAAGTGGCTGCACTTAAAACAGGACTGGTACTTGCCGGCAGCCTTCTGCTGTAGGTTTGAGGTGACTCAGTAACCCTCCCAGTTCATTCTGGTCAATGTGGTCCATCTACTCAATGTTGCAGTTTTTCAGTGAGATAAAGCGTGATAACTATTAATTTCTTCTAATATTTTTTTTTTTTCTTGGCTGCAGACAGACACACTGGTGTGAGGAGAACAAATCTAGGGATATATTTACAAGAACTGGTGCTCCACTGTTTTGCCGCAGCGGGCGTAAAAAATGTTACCGCTGTGGTAGGACAGATTCTAACGCCATGTTAGCATTCTATATACAATATGGTGCCACATGGCGTTAGGAAGAGCTAACGGGTGAAGAAACTGACGTGGAGGTGTGCGTCAAGTTGGAAAAAAAATTCACACTATGGTACAAAAAGTAACGTTCAGCCAATTAGTGGCAAGCAAATACACTCTGACCGTCCTAACATCACTTTTCAGTGCCTAGCAGGAAAAGAACCCACAAAAACGCAGCTTCTTGCATAAAAAAAAGTTACACTTACCTGAAAGCAGCAATGGAGCAGCCAGGTGTGAGCACAGGACAACAACCCCAGCAACCACACTACTAGCCAGGCTGACAAGCCAGATTCCCATGGGGAAGAGAAAGAGGAAGTGCAAGTTTAGTCAGGAGGAGACTGAGATCTTGAGCACGGAGGTGATGGAGCACCAACATCATCTCTTCATCAACTCCAAAGTGTCATCGGGGAGGAAAAAGACCATTTGGCAGTCCATAGTTACAAGGTGAACTGCATTGCTGAAGTCAAGAGGACAGTGACTGACTGTAAGAAGCGCTGGCATGATTCTAAGCGCAAAACTAAGGAGAAACTGGCAAACAATCTCAAGGCAGCATTGCAGACGGGAGGTGGTAGTTCAGCGCCCCAAGAAGAGCTGGATCCCTTGAAGGAGCAGGCGTCCATTGTCATCTCTGAGGAGTCGTTGGTTGCAGTTGCGGGACAGACAGTGCTGTCTATGACGAACTACATCAGCAACAGGGTAAGTACCAACAAGGGCCAATGTGGGGAACTACGTAATGTCATGCAGTCCTGGCAGCCTTGTCCCAGCGCTCTGTGGCACTGTCTGTAGGACAAAGGATAGGCACCTGGCTCATCTATGTTTAGACATGACAGCAATGGAATGCTCATGGCCATTTTGTCAATATGTTGGCATAGGGCAGCGTTGCAAGCCTTCTAGCTGTGTTATCCTACGTCAAAAGAAAAGGGCAGCAATGTGCCAGTCCCACAAGATATGGTGCATTTCTGTTCTTACTGCCTGTGTTTGAGCACAAACAGTAGACAACCTCCAAATCAGGCACTCCTGCAGCATGGTTTGAGGGTACCTACATTGGTGCTAGCCAGCTGAATATGCACCAGCATAAAGGAAAGCACAGTGATGCGTTGTATTGTATTGTTGTAAACACAGCATAACTCTGCACTTTCAGATTCAGACAGCTTGGTGCAGCAAGATGGTTTCATGTGCTGCACCACATGCATGCTATGAAAGATACCCCTCTGTCTCACCTGGGCCCATGCACATTAATCTAGCCTCAAAATACCTAGCATAGAATAGGTATACTAAAGGAGAAACAACACACATGAGGGGTGGGGGATATGTGGGCCATGGGTAGGACCTACACATAGGGACATTTCAAGACTCACTTGCATACTCGTCTAGATTAAACTACATGGTATGCAACTGTCCTGGCATGCAGGCTCAGACCACACAGGTGTCAGCTACCATGGTAGGGACCACCTGAACTCCTCTTATCAACTAAATATGACTGGGTGTGGGGGTGAATGCAAGTGATGTACACCAGAGGACCTTGGGTCATATTTACGGTGAAAAGGTCGAGCCTGTCAATGCAAACAAATTTTCAGCGCCGAGCTGCATCATTTAAAAAATGCATGGATGGGCTGTTTGGACAGCAATATGTGCCACCCCTGTGCTCACCTCTGTGCTGCTGCAAAAAGAACAGCCATGCGCCAACGCAGGCACCCTTGCAGCATGGCGCTAGGGTGTCTGTGTTGGTGCTTGGCTACTCTCATCTGTGCCAGCACAAGGGAAAACACATGGGGTGTGCCATATCTTTGCGAACACAGTGCTTTCCTGTGTTTTTGGAATGACGCAGGGAAGTGCAACTAAAGAGCTTGCACCACCATGTTGTGCCATTTCCATGTGAACATGCCCCTCGGTAGGTACATGTCACCATTCCCGGCACTACTACCATCTGGGGTGCTGCCTAACACATGCCACTCTATAACAGCCTGAATATGAGGCCAGAAACCACCTGGTTTCTAGGACAAGGTGTGCACTACATCAAAACTGATGTACATCTGTTTTTACGAATTTTATACAATAATGCCTAATTATTATCAGTGCTTCTAATACACTTTCACAAATACATAAGCAGTTTTACTTCTCCTTGAAGTTTATTTTGAGTCATATATTTAAAACAATATGTAAATAACAATTGTCAAACACAAACAATTAAACATTAAAGTAAACCATGTCCTGGAATGATATCAGCATGATCCCAATGCATTTCGGGACCATCGTCCCTTCGTCAGGGGCATATCTGGAAACAATATGTACAAACAAAATTATAATTATAAGTACAGTAGTGGACCAATACATAATTTGTACTTTCTTAATCAACAACCCAATCTTGATTGTAATGATAATTAATGTTCATTATATCGTGATCAACATTTCACCTCTAGTGGCATGCCACAGTGGTTGTCATTATTGAAATGTCCCGACAAGCTAGTGTGTGAATGTGGAGTCCTAACAACTCTTAATAGAAACATAGTCCAAACGTCCCAATTCAATAAGCCATTATGGAAAAAGTCCCTTCATAAAACTACTCACACTAAGAACATGAAGATCTGAGAGGATGTTTTCACTAATGCCTTGGTAAACTTCAGGTAACCGAATACTACTATCCTACACAATAAAAATACATTATTTAGATAGACATCGCCATATGAAAAACTATTAGAAATTAGATTGTTTAATCACATACCAAGCGTCTTGAGCGATATATTGATGCCTGTAAATGGGAACAGCCACAATCAATGCTTGTTGCTCATTGGACATAAGTATCAGATGAAGAATAGTGCAACACTACAATTAAGTGCTATGTGTTATTAACAAAGCTTACCAATAGTCTTCCAACAACTCTGTTCAATGACTTTTCTGCAAGACATAGAAATGCCCAGCAATTAGTTACTATCCACGGTGCATTCACGCGACACCTCGTTACCACTATCTGATCCAGAAATCTACTCACCGTTAAACTCGTACACACGAAGCCTCCCGAAGACGTTCTTGACTCTAAGATGCTCAGCACCCATTTTTAAAGAGCGTGACCAGAACCATGCATATCAAGTGATCGATCACGTGTTTCCGCTACGAATAACAAACATGTGAAACTTTCTACCCTCCATCGGCGCCACCTTGGAACGGACTAAATAAAGTGTATGAAGGGATTTTTTCCATAATGGCTTATTGAATTGGGACGTTTGGAATATGTTTCTATTAAGAGTTGTTAGGACTCCACATTCACACACTAGCTTGTCGGAAAGTTTCCATAATGACAACCACTGTGGCATGCCACTAGAGGTGAAATGTTGATCACGATATAATGAACATTAATTATCATTACAACCAAGATTGGGTTGTTGATTAAGAAAGTACAAATTATGTATGGTATTCGATCCTCAACAAGTGCTCATTGGATCTGATTTTATTACTTATAGAGGAGCTTTCAAAAACTATTCGTGACTTGGAGGAAGAAATCAATGCCATACGCATGGACCTCTCAAGCAGAATGCCAGAAACAGAATGGCAACAATTCCTAGATGAACTAAACAAAAAATTGGACTGTTATGGCAAGGAATTGCAGGAAACTAAACTGAGGAAGTTTAAACGCGACACAATAGACTGTAAGCTCAACAAGGCATATACTTGGGCAGAAGTATATGCCCAACGTAGATTCACTCGAAGGACAACTACATCACCTGAGGAAAGTGTTGCTACAGATAAAGATATAGAGACCACCAGAGTTCCTTTAAGGACCACACAATCAAGATTGGAAACCACACAAAATACTGCAGGAGAAAGGGATAGATACGGCCATGCACCTTTGGTTTCTTTTTTGTCTCAGGCACCAGACATGAGACTACCACCGGATCTGGGGTCCAACAAAGGAGATGTTATCAAAAGAAGACCAGGAGAGGACAAAGAAAAAGAAAAACTGAGGAAGGGTTTGAGGAGTCACACCAAGACTTAGTGATAAACAACTCATCTGCATCACTAACACCTCGCCAGAGACAAGTATTGAACAAAGGAACATCATTTGTGCCCACCTTTAGAGGCTCACCCCTTGAAAATGAAATCGCCCTATTCAGAATATGAGGGTATTGAGACTAAGGAATTTCTTCGAAAACGTAATTACCCCAACAGCACCAAAGGATGTCACAATCCCTTTATTTTAACCGAAAAGTACATTTGAGGCACCTATGTCCCACAAAACACTGGATATATTTGAATCTCTTATCAAGAAAGACTTCAGCAAACTTGAACACATAAGAGAGAGGAATCTAAAACAGAACATCAGCCGGGCTGAGAAGAGTATCCTCATGGAATTAGCTACAAACTCGAAAATCACGTTTCAGAAAGCCGATAAAGGCGGAGGTTTGGTCTTGATGGACACCACATTTTACGAAGTTAAAGTTTCAGAACATGTTAAAGATATCTCTACATACATGCTACTTGACATGGATCCCACTTTGGAAATCATGAAACTGTTGCAGAAGATTTTGGAGAAAGCATTAAACATGGAGTGGATTGATGAAAACACGAAACAGTTTCTTACGACTCCATTTCCACGCAGACCAAAACTATACATGCTCCCCAAAATCCACAAAAACAGACACAACCCACCTTTTCGACCCATAGTATCAGGTTGTGGATCATTGTTTGAGCCTGTAGGCAGGTTTATTGAAACTTTTCTACAACCATTTGTACAATCATGGAGTACTTACATTAAAGACACAACCGACTTTTTGAAAAAACTGGAAATGATCGCACAGGGAGATACCAACAACTGGCTGCTTTGTACGAGCGACGTTGTTTCACTGTACACATCCATTGCCCACTCAGAAGGGTTGGAAGCTATTGAATGGGCTCTGCTTAAACAGGAATCCATTGGGATGAATAAAGTTTTCTTGCTGGAGTTACTCCACTTCTGTCTCCATCACAGTTACTTTGAGTGGAAGAAGGATTTTTACCTGCAATTAAGCGGCACGTCCATTGGGTTTGCGGGGGCACCTACCTTCGCAAAAACTTTTATGGCAAAGTTCGAAGAAGAATATGTTCTAAACCAACCACAATGGATTGACAATCTTTTGATCTTCTGTCGATATATAGATGACATCTTTTTGGTTTGGACTGGCTCAGAGGTGGAACTATTGGATAATATCAATCACTTGAATACAAGGAACCCCAGAATTCAATTTACCTACAGCATCAGCAAAACAGAGATATCGTTCTTGGGCGTAAAGATTAAAGTTACTAAGGATGGAACCCAGACTAGCATGTACAAAAAACCAACAGATAAGAACAATTCACTGTTGTTCCAAAGTTTCCACCCTCCAACCTTGATTAGGAACCTGCCATAGTCACAGTTCTTAAGGGCAAGAAGACTATCATCCAATATGACTGTATGCAGAACTACGCTGACAGACCTCAAGGATAACTACAAGCATAGAGGTTATCCAAATGACCTACTGGACAGCATGGAACAAAGGGCATTGTTGATAGAACGCCAGGAACTACTACAGAATAAACCCAAAAAACAAACAAACAGATTGGTGTTTGTATCTAAATTTGCCACAAATTCCCCCAAAATTAAGAACATCATCATAAAACGTTGGGAACTCCTACAACAGGAACCAGACTTCAAAAACTTGTTCTCGCAGAGACCGTTGTTTGCATACACTAGATCCAAAAACATTAAAGAACTACTATCCAAACAATTGGGAGACTGGGACAAAAAATTCCTAGGGATGCGGAAATGTCTGAACTGCATCCACTGCAACAACGTCATGACAGGAAACACACTTAACCATCCTTGCACTGGCGAGAAAATAAGTGTACGTCATATTGCAGACTGTAATTCAAGCAATGTTGAGAACGCGATTAAATGCCCATGTGGTATGCTTTATATAGGCAAAACAGAAAGAAAGGTTAAGGTCCGAATGACTGAACATAAGAGCAGAATTCGGAACAACATTGCAACTTCAAGTTTTGCTACACATTGGGCAGAAAACAGACACACTATCGCCCAAATTAAATTCCAGGTTGTGGAACTTGTACAGAACATCACAGGTACGGAAAACAATAAACGATTACTACAAAGAGAGACCTACTGGATAAAGAAACTTGACACCTTGAAACCAAAAAGGCTCAATGGTAAGCTAGAAATTAGCTGTTTTCTATGAACAGCGGGCAGTCGTCAAATCATAAAATACACACACACCGTAATAGTACACCTTAGGATAGTAGAGCATGAAGACATATCTATTACAAATATATCTATAAATTTAATTACCAAATAATAGGATACAGAGAATTTGAAACATATGGAGGTTGCTCCTGTACATGTGTTATAATGTTTTGAGTATGCAATTTGGTGTAATATTTAGGACGAACAATGCCTTATGGGTATGTTAGATGAATTACTGACTCGACTTGACTGAGGACTGTAGTATGAACACCGACATAGAGTGAAACATCATTGTTACTCTATGGCACGACTTAGAGGACACCCCTCCAGGATTTTTATGTTGATAAGGGTTTGCATGGGTTTGGATATGGGTGTCGAATTTTGTCTTGAGGACAATGTGTGGTCGTTATAGTAGTAAGGCGGTACAGAGCATATATTGACGCGCTTTAGATACGGAACTCATCAGTTTTAAAAGCCAAACGATACGCTGCATACATTTACAGGGTCAGATAGGCAGCTCGTCGGTTTGGAGGTAATTGAACTCATAATCTTTTGGTTCTCAATAAAAAAGTTTAAGAGAGCAGTATTCTTGTATCTCCGGAATACACTATCCGTAAGACGGCACTGTTCATATCAAAATAGCAAGATATAGAATTCGTCGGTTCAGTGAACATTGACACTTTGAATAATTTGTTTTTTTAGTTCGTACATCATTCAATATGGTTGCAGTACTTTTGCACCATAGAAATACACTTTATTTAGTCTGTTTCAAGATGGCGCCGATGGAGGGTAGAAAGTTTCACATGTTATTCGTATCGGAAACACGTGATAGATCACGTGATACGCATGGTTCTGGTCACGCTCTTTAAAAATGGGTGCTGAGCATCTTAGAGTCAAGAACTTCTTCGGAAGGCTTCGCGTGTACGAGTTCAACGGTGAGTAGATTTCTGGATCATGTAGTGGTAACGAGGCATCGCGTGAATGCACCGTCGATAATAACTAATGCCTGGGCATTTCTATGTCTTGCAGAAAAGTAATTGAACCGAGTTGTTGGAAGACTATTAAACTTTGTTAATAACACATAGCACTTAATTGTAGTGTCGCGCTATTCTTCATCTGATACTTATGTCCGTGAGGCAACAAGCATTGATTGTGGCTGTTCCCATTTACAGGCATCAATATATCGCTCAAGATGCTTGGTATGCGATTAACCAATCTAATTTCTAATAGTTTTTCATATGGCGACGTCTATCTAAATAATGTATTTTTATTGTGTAGGATAGTAGT
This sequence comes from Calotriton arnoldi, assembly GCA_963921515.1. NCBI lineage: Eukaryota > Metazoa > Chordata > Amphibia > Caudata > Salamandridae > Calotriton > Calotriton arnoldi. The sequence goes on along the minus strand of CAWUFW010003746.1, from coordinate 211,176 downwards.
ATTTGGTTACCTGAAGGTTACCAAGGCATTAGTGAAAGCATCATCTCAGATCTTCATGTTCTTTGTGTGAGTAGTTTTATGAAGGGATTTTTTCCATAATGGCTTATTGAATTGGGACGTTTGGACTATGTTTCTATTAAGAGTTGTTAGGACTCCACATTCACACACTAGCTTGTCGGGACGTTTCAATAATGACAACCACTGTGACATGCCACTAGAGGTGAAATGTTGATCACAATATAATGAACATTAATTATCATTACAATCAAGATTGGGTTGTTGATTAAGAAAGTACAAATTATGTATTGGTCCACTACTGTACTTATAATTATAATTTTGTTTGTACATATTGTTTCCAGATATCCCCCTGACGAAGGGACGATGGTCCCGAAATGCATTGGGCTCATGCTGACATCATTTCAGGACATGGTTTACTTTAATGTTTAACTGTTTGTGTTTGATAATTGTTATTTACATATTGTTTTCAATATATGACTCAAAATAAACTTCAAGGAGAAGTAAAAGTGCTTATGTATTTGTGAAAGTGTATTAAAAGCACTGATAATAATTATACATTATTGTATAAAATTCGTAAAAACTGATGTAGATCAGTTTTTATGGAGTGCACACCTTGTTCTAGAAACCAGGTGGTTTCTGGCCTCATATACATGTTAGATGGTGTTTCGTAGACACAAGTGAAGGTGTAGCACACAGATCATTCAAAATAATTAAACGAAAATAAAATAATTACACAACAAGAAAAGGAGTGCACGATCTACTTCGAATTGTACTCTATAACAGCCTGCCATGTCAGTCCATTGGATATGATCACACATAATGTAGGTGTTGTAGGCAAATGAGAGTCAATGTATGATTAAAGTGCCATCACTGTGTGGCATTACGTCTGCAGCCAGGACCAAGTTAGTAACAGCCAGAGGAGGCATGCTCACATACAAGTGCATGAGTCTGATTACAATGATGTGTGACACCCTGCAGATAACCAACTCTGGTCCAGATGAAATGGCTTGAATGTCAGTGACGGTAATCTGACTAGTAATACAGGGCCTATCCACTCAGAGTAAGCACACAGTGGTAGTGAGAACAATGCTAGACTTCTCTCATCTTAAAGGGAAATACAGTGCTATTTGCAATCCATACCCTTGCATAACAGCTGTCCTACACATCAATGAGGAACTGCTAGTGTAATATACTTCACTTTGATTGTCAACTGTATTCCTCATGTCAACATCTAAGAGACATCAGCAATAGAATTTCCCCATCTTATTGCAGCAGATGAACCCTCTCCTCCTGGCCAGCACCCTGTCACGGACTTCAGCAATGATGGGGATGGTGACAACCTGCAAACCATTGACCCGGGACCCTTCAAGAACTCCTGGACTCCATCGGGACACCATCTCCGGACACGAGGAGGGTCAGCAGCGTCGTGGCCTCTCCACATTCCCCGCCTACCAACCAATGGGCACCACTTGCCACCCCACTCAGACCCCTGGACTCTGAGGACCCACATATTACCTTACAACGTACTGTGGTAGGAGTCCAGGGAGAGTTGGTAGAGCAGGTGTTGGTTGGGATGGAAACTGTGGTGGCTACCCTAGAGGAAGTCTGTGGGTGCCTCAGTCCCAATATGGACAACACTGCCGCCATCAGAGGCACCTACACTCCCCTCAGTGGCCTCCAGCAGTCCCTGGCTGACATCGCTGGTGTCATGAGGCAGAGGCATCAACAGCTGCCCTGTCACAGTGGAACCAGTGAGGTGGCCAACCAGCTGGGACAATAAGAAATATCTTGGAGTCCATGGAGCAGAGGCCGGACTCCTACTTTGCTGCCATGGCTGCCTAACGCCACAAATTTCCTGGTGTTTTGTAAAGTCAGCAGATCTTCCTCCCTGCTGTGCTGCCTCATGTGTTGGCACAGATGAATTCTGCTGCAGGCATGGGATCCATATCTTCCACCACTGATGTGTGTGTGCCTCCCTCTGCTGTCGCATCTACAACACCACCCTCAGAGGAGACACCACACACATCAGAGGAGGAAGATGTGGATGGTACCTCTTTCCAATGAAGAAGTTGCATGCATCTGTGCCACATACCCAGTTTCTCCTTAGGCCTGTGCTGATTAACATGCCAGAGAACATCTCCTGTCACTGTCCACATCATGACTTCGCACTGTTCACCTTGACCATTTGCAGACTGTCAATGTGGCCTATCCTCCCTAATGACATTGTGGACATCCTCCTGACTGAAGCACTCCTCCCCTCCACATGTCTTATGACATGTTTCCCACATGGACTCTGTGTGGACATCCACTGGCTCTAAACATCCTTTGTGGTTGTTGTCCAATGACCTTTACCTGTGAGCCGCTTCAACATTTGCACATGTAAATAAATGCACTTAGAGCTACCTGTGTGTTGTCTGTCTGTGGGAGTCAGGACATGGTTGAACATTGCACAGTCTGTGAGGCAAATACAACAACTATTAGTCAAAGGGACACTTATAGTTTTTGTGGAGTCAGGAGCAATACTAGGCAGTGAGAGTGCAACATAATTTGTAGACACTGTTTGTGTGATGACTAGCAAGTGCTTATTCAAGGTTGCAAGCATTAAGTTATACTAATGTCATGCAGTCAATGTTAATGGTGAATTAAGTCACCCCACAAGTTCCAGGTCCAAGCATGTTAACTTGCAAGCATACAACATTGGGCTGACAAGTAAACGCTGCAAGTGTAAGTGGGTAGGGGGCAGCAATCAGTGTGTGCGTCCAAAAACAGATGAATTGGCCAAATGCAGTACATCCCCTCCAAAGCATGTTGCATGACATACCCACACAGAGATATTGTACGTGAACACATGATTTGCACTCTCTACATTTTGTGTCATGATTGCCATGTCTACTGCTTACCAATGTATGATAGTCAGAGGATGTAAAGTCATGGCCAACCAGACAGATCCCTGTCCATAGGTAAGATACCTACTCAAATATGTTGCCAAACACTGCCAACAAAGACGTATGCATGTACATACCATAATCTCAGCACACATGCTAACTCCCACACAGTAAATCATGACATAGACCTGTATATAGCAAGCAATGACATTAAGGGCCCGATTCTGATGCGGGTTGGAAAAGCTTCCCGACCGAGGGCCTGATTCTGATGCGGTTAGGAAGGCCTCCTAACGGCATTTGCTCCTTCCAAATCGGATCGGGAACGTGTCTTCCCGACCGAGGGCCCAATTCTGATGCGGTTAGGAACAAATGTTCCCATTGAAGTCAATGGGAGTTCAACCAAATCGTATCTGGAAGCATCCGGATGCATCCTACTCCGCCGGTTGGACTTTCCCGATCCGAGTGGGTCGGACACCATTTCCCAACCGATTCGGTCGGGAAGCTTTTCCAACCCGCATCAGAATCGGCCCCTAAATGTCTATAGAAACTTAAAACAATTATAAACTACTTACCCTATACTAACTATTCTAACCTAACCTACACCATCTTATCCTACCTACTATCTAAAACTACCTTAACTTAACCTACCTTACTCTGCACATTTAGCACGAGATGATAAACATCAACCCCCCACCCCACTTAAGACACGTCTTCATGCAAGGGCAACAGAAACTACACCTAAATATCAACTACCTACACATATAATCCTAAACAAGCATATATTTTTTTGCATTTTTCTTAAGTTTTATATATTTTTTCTATACATAAGAAATACATCAATCCCCCCACTCCAAAAAACACAAAGAGTACCCCTATCCACTAAAAATCTAACCCACCCCAACATTAATAGCACTATCCCTACACTATCACTATGACACTAACCTAAACTAAGCTATAAAAAACATTATGTACAATATAAAACAATATGAACAGGAAGAAGGGCATAAAGGGTCTCTGTGGCTAATGTCTCTTGGGTCTGGCCACTGCCTGCTTTATCTCCTGGAGCATGCGCAATGCCTGGTCCATCCTATTCTCCAACACTGCCACATGTAACTTTAGGTCTGAGATATCCTTTTTAATGTCAATTTCAAATGTGCTAGGCCCTCTTGTGGCCTGAGGTGTGGGTACAGGTGGTATTGATGGGCCGCTGGTGGAGGTACTGGGTACTGGTGGCTGGGAGGTACCTGTACCGGATTACCCTTTCCTTGCAGAGCTCCCCTTTTCAATGGTTTGTGCTCCCATCTGAAAGTTTGACCACATGCCCTGTTCCTTCTCCTTCTCCTTCTCATACCTCCTCTTCATGGCCCTGGGTGCATTGGCTGCAAGTCGGAGGTGGTGGAAGTGCTCCTTGCGCTTGTTGTGTTGCCTCAGATTCTCTGGGATCATGTTGTCAGTTTAGCAATGAGGATAACTGTCAGTCGAAGGGTGACTAGGAACAGGTATCAACATCATCAAATATAATTTTTTACACAACATCTAATGTAACAGCCCCTACAGCCTAAAGTAATTTTGCAGCTTAGAGTGAGCATACACATACCTATTATCTATTATATCAGATGTCCTCAGCCCTAATTTCAAAGGCAGGCCAATTGTTGCACCTTGCAAATGCAACACCATTGGTACATCTACTTATGACCATGTCAGTACTGAGTATGCTTGGGAACAATGATCTTTGGTATCCATGGAGTGGTACACGTCACCTTCACTGTATATTAGTGTGCCTTCTGCATCCTGACGTGAAATGACCTTTATGCCATATGCATTTTCCACAGTAAGATGTGTAATGTCTTGAAAGTACATGTATTGTCTTACAACGTAGTGTAACTGATATGACAAGGACTCATATCAGGACACATTGCTACCTCTACCGAAAACGTGGCAGGTATGACATGTAACAATGGACACTGGATACGTACCTCACATCATACTGAGGCATGTGAAACCTCTAATCTTTAACCTGCAGTAAGTCCAAGGTAGACCATGCCACTGCTCATTAAATGCTCCCAATATCATAGCATCTGCAACTGACATGCATTCTGTATACTTCACAACCACATCCATTTTCAGATGTGTATCAACTACCACAAATACTTGCATAGTCTGCCACTGTCATGTGGTCCATCCCATATTGGCAAAATATTATCCTTGACATTAGTCAGAGGCTGATAGACTTGCAACACGTAATCTCAACTTGTCATGACCTATTTATCTCCTTAGAAAAAGTTCATTTGTGATAGGGATGCACATTGAATCTGGCAATTCACACATCACCCTAATTTCTTGCACTACACAATTAGCATTGATGAAGGTACTCACAGGTAAAGTTTGGGTCCTTGAAGTTCCCCACATTAGGACGCGTGTATGATGGGGTTCCAGCTACAAGACATAACATGTAAATCACATCAGTAAAAATACTACACATATTTGAAATGCAAATTAAGCACCGAACCAATGCGTGGCTAATGTCTATGTAGCCCTTCAGTTTGTAAGTAATCAAATGACACAGTTGACATGCCTGAATGATGCACATCGGTAAGGCCGGCTTAAGTGAATATACATATGAAGAACCAAAACATTCACCATTTGGACAATTGGCAGAACCAGGTCATAAACCTCATCACTACCAAATTTCACCATGGTAGCTCACTTTGATGATGCTCTGCACCTTCATAATTCACATGCCATACTCAGTAAGGTTTTGCAATATGGAGGCCCTCTTAAATGCTGACACCAGGAAATAAGTACACTACATACATCTCACTGCATGCGTACTTGTTGTCTAAGTCAGGTGAGTACTGTACCTGTCAGTGCTGCTGAGTGCATGATATCATTCACATATGTTCCATGCAACCCTAAGTTAAAAGTTCCGTAATTGAACTTTAACACATATGGGATAGGTTGATATGTATCTCATTCAGGCTAGCATACCTTGGATACAGCACCATGTGAGTGGGCTCCCATCTGACATACATTGGGCCTCTCATACTAGAGGCATATACTATGTGAATCTTATATGTAAGGGCAGCTCCAGTGGCTCTGGCCTCAAAAACACCTCCATGAAGCCATGCAAAGGAAGCATGTGGGATATGCTATCCAGTCAGAGGTCTTTGGTATTCAAGCCAGTGCTAAGTACAGCATTGCCATAGTGGATATCAAGGAACTATACCTATTACGTAAGAAATGCTGTTCAAGACCAGTGTTGTGTATTGCCACATTCAGAGGGAAGCTATGCAATGTAAGCCATGGCAGGCCTCATTAATGCTTGACAACTCAGGGGAGGTATGCCAAGGAGGATCATCGGCATATCACAATGGGGCTTATTTACAAGGCTCTTGTGGAGCCGGTGCCTCACTTTTGACATTGTAAGAAGTGACATGCCAGTAGTACAAGGGCCTTGTAAGTAAGCCCCTTTATGTGTAATGTATGTTCTGTAATGGCCCTTCACAACTGAACCTTACAAATGCCTGTTGTGAAATGAGTAGCTCTGGAGCAGAGTTGCACTACCTGGTCTGTCATCATATAATTAGCCGGGATGGGCTTTGTGAATGTACATCAGCTTAATGCTTCCCTGGAACTCATTTGTATCACCTACAGGGACATGAATACTTGTGTGGCCTACTCAGTGTCATAGATAGCACTGGTGCACAGATCGTACCAGCACTATAGCCATGGCATTTCTGCTTTTTGCAGGGGGACAAGCAAAACACCACCACTCCCAAGCTCAGACGGTATAGCTGTGACTTAAAGTCAAAATGGAAGTAACTTCACAGTTCCTGGTATGCAGCATGCAGGATCCATTACATCTCTTCCCTTTATCCAATACTTCACTTCCTGGGCATATGCGGGATGATTTCAGCCAATGCATCAGGTTTTTTTTTTGCCACCGGTCAATGCGTTGATTTCACAAAGGGCCAGACAAAGGACAATGCAGTTTTTAGCCCGCATTGGATGCGAAGTGTAATTTTTAGCTGACGCAGCCCTGAAAAATATCATGGTGTAGCGCAATTCTTTTTGACGCAGTAGTTCAAAAATGTTTTTTGTGGTGTATTGGGATGTGCAATGCATGTGATAATGTACCGCGATTGCAGTGTTGGGTGTGAATAGTAGAGTTGACCTCTTTACTGTCTTTGCATTTGTTTAATATGTGTGTTTTCCAGTGAACTTATATGGCGGTTCATCCTGTTCAGTGCCCATACACTCTGGTAGAACAATGGTGCACCTTTTCAGAGGTGCCATGTGTGCTAAGGGGCCTGGGAGTGAAATTCTGCTCAGCTTGCGGAGTTTGTGTAGTTTTTTGCCACTCCACGGTGCGCCTAGCGTGCAGAGTTCCAAAAAACTCTGCTCTGCTATTTTTTTCATTGCTTGCACTGTTGGCGAGTGCGAGCGAGGAAAATCTTACTCCAGACCACCTCCCGGTGAGATTTCTCAATGCGGATGGCCGCTACAGCTCGTGCTGAGGAAGCAACATCTACTCGAGCGGCAGAACGAAGCACTGCCCTCTTGTGCTGTGCCTGATGCCATTCACGATGATTTTCCAGTGCGGAACAAACACCCAGTGTTAAAAATCAGTGCAAATGGCGTGCCCAGCACGGCAGAGTTTTTTGGTCACTTCGCGGAGTAAAATTCCACCCAGGCCTAGTGCTAAGATATTGATAGCACTCATTGACATTGTATTAGCTTCCCCCAGGGATGCAAGAGACTACCACTGCCATGGGGCAGTCCATCCACATCTAAGACTTCTCAGCCTTCTTCCAAACAGCGCCATATCCCACAGTGGAGGCATCAGGATGTGGTGAAATTTGGGAGTGTGCAGCAATTGGCTGCACCCACATGGAAGGGGATGCATGGAAGGTGCCATTTGATAGTTTGAGTATTTGCATTTCATATTGAAGGGCCATACCCCACAAGAAAGGGACAATGTCATCATTTGTGGCCACCATGATCCTCAATCATGGTGAGTGTGCTATGGTAGATCACCATGCATGCCTTGGTTTGACATCCTACATATTGCTGATAGTAAGGCTACGTACATCGCACCGTGACTACGCTCTGCATCAAGGCGGTGTAGCTTGCGCATAGGAGTTGGTGTTCACGTGCAACACTGTTCCACTGGCATAGTTTAGTATAGTATGTAGCATTTGTCTGTGTGGTATGAGATCACCTAATGGAATTGACATGTCGATACAGTTGTTGTAGCATGTGTAGACTGTAGTTCTGGGAGTGTGTTTCCATGCACATACTATGTGGAACACTTCAAAGTAATTATATTATAAGTGGCCTCTACTATCGTCCACAAATATGAGGACGTACACATGGCTAACATCAGGAGAGACAAACACACAGTCATTGCACACTATCTACATTACCACACCATGGTAATTATGGCTAGCAATGTAGGATTATGTGCTACAGCTAGTTGGCATGCACACTAATTCATTTGTACCAGATGTTGTTCAATGCTGTTTGTTACACATAGCTACATATGTTATCTGTGTGAAATCGGTAGCAGGTAAAATGTGAATGTTTAGGTGTTTACTGTGAGTATGGAATAAAAATGTACACACAGTGGTAGTGCTCAGAAATATATTTACAGATAGATGAACAATGCTTGATCTTTCAGCATTGTTATCTATGATGTTAAACAATCATGGTTCTGTGAAAAAATTATTTATAATGTTGTCCCTACGCCGTGTTGCAGAACCTGATGGTCCAGATTAATCAGGCTCCTCATCTTCCTCCTCCTCAATGTCCGGCATTTCCTGCTCCCTATTGTTATCAGACCATGGCACATTTGTCCTGACACATATATTGTGCAATATGCAGCACACCAATATGATTTTACACACCATAGGTGTCGAGTACAGCAATCTACCCCCAGATATGTCAATGCTCCATAAGCAGGATTTTAGTACTCCAAACGTCCACTCAATGATGGACCTGGCGATGTATAGGGCATGGTTGTAGGTCTTCTGGGCTTTTGTTTGTGGGTTCTTCAGGGGAGTCATGACCCATGGCATCAGAGCGTACCCTTGGTCTGCTGCAAAGAAAAGAGGTCTTGTATTAGCTAAGAGTCATGTTGAGGGATGCCCCAACAACCATTTCAAATCTGTTACATGTCCTGATTGACTCATACACCTTGCTTACTGTAATAGACGTGCTATGACATTTTGTGGCATACAGACAACCAGGAATTGGAAATGGCTGACACTGTGCAACACATACAGGTGTCCTGTCAACAGTGATTCACTTACTATTTGTCATTTTGGTGAGTGCCAATGCCATGGAGGCGATGATTTGTCACAAATAAGGAGAGTCATTTTGCCATTGATTAGACACATATCTCACATTCATCTATTGTGTCTATTATTGGCTACTATAGCCATTCCTGAACTGATACCTGTCTGATTAAACATCATGTAAAAGGAGCAGATGAAGTGTTTTACACATATTTTGCATTGAGAGTTGTAGTCAATGTTGTTCAGTGTGTTCCACCATGGGAAGGATAGTGAGTGAATATCAATGTGGGACATGATAGTATACACATGGCAGTACACAGTGTCCACTAGGGTAACAGTAAACAAGGGGTTATGGATATGTGTCAATCTTGTACTGTACGTTGCAACTGGTAGACTAACTACACTACAGTGCCACACTGCTTGTGGACATTGTAGGTTATATCTTTCACATGAATCAGGGCCCGGGCTTCTGTGATGGCTCTGGCAGAACCTGTGCAGCATTGCGTCAAGACAGGAACATTATTTCTCTGAGAACATTTTTGTTAACTGTCATAGGAGATGTAGTTAGTGCATGAGGATGCACCTTGCTGCACAGTCTGGGGCCTTGCATGAATGCTGTAGGGGTTTATGCCCAACAAAACGGTGTGAACACAGGATGTGATGTGTGTATATGATGAGTGATATGATGTAGCATGGTAGAGATGATCCTGTGAGGTTCATATATGACACGATTTCTCAGTTTCACAGACTGGGAAACATCTCATGCCTCATTACCATGGGATTTACATGTGAAACACAGGCTAGATACATGGATTGCCTTGCTTCAACAGGGTGTTTGGGCGCATCATTTTACTGGATATTGCATTTGTATGGGTGTTTGACACTATTGAATGCACACACAGGGCCTCATGAAGCAGTTGTTGCCACTGGGCAGCAATGGATGTAATATGGCTGAGCTGACTTGCATCCAAAGTGCAGTGGTGGAATGTGTGTTTCAGTTGGCATACAGCACATCCAAGGGTTTCCCACAAACACAGTATCACATTATGGTGACTAGTGCCAACAACCCCCCCATATTGCACCACGCTGCACGTGTGTCAGCTTAGTGTCCTCACATGACGTCATGCTTTAAGGGACACATTCCAGCACCAATAGCACATAATCTATGCAATTCCCCCCCTTCTATGTTTCATGCAGAATGCTGGACACATAGTAATTGGACATGCAAAAGAGACATGTGATTATGTATCCTCATTTCACCTCCCCTTGGGAGGCACACAATTTGCAAACTGGCCCAGGGCCCCTGAACATAGGTTGTGTGGAAATGTGTGAGATCTTCATTGTTGTTGGATGCGACAAGCCACCACAAGGCCCATGGTAATCATCCTTAACGTAGGATGAATGCTGCACTTTGGTGTGGTTTGCTTTACTGCATACCAATGAGACCATGCAATGTCATGCAGACAGACTTTGCATTGCCACATCACATCACCACCCCCTCTACCTTACAACCTCCTCTCACAAACAATACTATACAAACAAATCCATTGCATGAAACAAATACACCAGCACCCCTTTTCACTACCCCACAAAAACAAAACATATCACACACACCAGCACAAGATCTTCAAAGCGCAACACCTCATAATACTTACCATCACAAAATACAAACATACACTCACCTTTCAAACCACACAAAGGAACAAACTCCAATACCAAGCTTTCTCTCTTCCACCACACCTAACACAGATACAACAACACAGCTACTCTCTTCTAACCGCCTCTCACCCATTGGACAATTTAAAAACTTACTACATGACCCACATGCTGCACCACCACCCCTGACTCATACACCTTCTGCCCTAAACACACGCAAACAATATAAGCGACGTGCCACACCTCACAACTTCACTTCCCCATGTCTACTGCACAACAATGTTACACCACAAAAGCTACACAGCACACCAACTCACTCTCAAACACCTTCTCCACCACATACACACGCAGACCCATCAAAATGCCTTCTCAGCATGCAGGATGAGGAACATGATACAGAACAGCTACACGATTGCTATCCTAATACAGCTAATGCCAGCACTAAAAACACACCTGCTACAAACCCACACAATACTGATCACTCTTCTATAAAACAAAGTCTCACTATCACCAAAGCCCATTCTCTAAACTGTCTACTAATAAATGCTCGATCCCTCTCTAAAAACAAACATCACATCTACGACCTTCTCACAGATGCAAAACCAGACATCCTATTCATAACTGAATCATGGTTGGGAGATGATATGGCTCCAGTCCTGCATGAAGCCGTTCCTCTAGGCTATCAAACGATCACCCAAAATCGTATAGGCAAAAAAGGAGGTGGTCTAGCTGTTGTGTTCAGGCAAACATTACATATCACTAAAGTTGACGACATCACCATAAAGAATTGTGAGGCTCTTCTCACCAGATGCAATCCTACACCGTCTTCCTCCTTTAACTTCCTGCTCCTTTACAGACCTCCATCTAGCACAGCGACATTCCCAGACACACTTCTAGAAACAGTTTCAAACCTGATAACAATACACTCCAACCTATGCGTTCTGGGTGACCTCAACATTTGGTTTGACAAACCCAATATGACCCATCCAAAAACAATAATCACTGGCATAGACGCACTGAACCTGCATCAGATTGTCCACAAACCTACACACATCGCTGGACATATCCTAGATGTCATTTTTGCTAATACTGAACTAGTTACCTTTCAAACTATAACTCCAGTCACATGGTCAGCCCACCACTTGCTTGCTTTCCAACATAAAACAACACTAAGCGACTCACCTAAAACTACCTTACATCCATCCACCTATCGGCCGTGGAACAAACTCAATTTGGAACACTTAGAAACACAACTAACATCCAGTACAAATCTGGAAACAATAAATTCTTTTCAAAAGCTATATGAGTGGCTACAGGAAGCTTTTGACATCCTGATACCACTCAAAAGCACACAACAGAACAAAAGAAAAAAAGCGCCTTGGAGAAACATAGAAATAAAAGACATAAAACAACAAATTAGAAAGCTGCAACGTACCTGGCTCAAAACAAACGCCAAACAAGACAAACTTCGCCTACAGAAAATTAACAGATTATACAAGTCAGCTATCAAAAAAGCTAAGAAAAGGTACTATTCAGACAGAATTCAAAATGCTAAATGTGCAAATAAAGAATTCTATAAAATACTCAATGAATTTCGCAAACCAAATTGCCTAGAAGGAACTCATCCTGTTACTCAAGATTTCACAGACAAACTGGCAAATCATTACACGGACAAAGCAGACACATTGGACTCCTACTTAAAACAGAAACAAAGCACCAGCACTAACCCTTGTACAAAAAAATAATCCAAGAATACTCTAACCCAGCCTCTCCGTTCCTTCCAACACATCTCACACGATGAATTTATGGACCTGGTCAAAGCAAGCAGGCCTGCCGGCAGCCCTTCTGACCCGTGTCCACCACAAACTTTCAAGACAATTCTTTTAACAACCTCTGCTGCCACTCCAGTAAGAAGAATCATCAACGATTCCTTAACTACTGGAATATTTCCAGAAGAACTCAAAAAGTCACACATACGCCCTTTACTGAAGAAAACAAACTTGGACCCGCTGAACCCTGACAACTACAGACCCATTACAAATGGACCTTTCCTGGGCAAACTGATAGAAAGAGCAGCGTTCGCCCAGATGTCACAATTCATTGAAGAGAATGACATACTTTCAGACTTCCAAACAGTATTCCGTCCGGGAAGAGGCACTGAATCTGCCCTCCTTGCCATCTGGGATGACCTGAAGAATACAGTAGACCACAATGGGGTTGCTGCGCTACTCCTCTTGGACCTCTCGGTTGCCTCTGACACGGTTGACCATGACACTCTGAAACAAAGACTCTATGAAGCCGGCATAGAGGGAACAGCTCGAGACTGGATTGCGTCCTACCTTCGAAACAGAACTAATGTCATCCATACCCCACCTTTCTCGTCCAAACCATACTCCACAAAAGCAGGGGTCCCTCAAGGCTCTATCATCTCGCCCATGCTTTTCAACATCTACATGAAGTCATTACCGGTACTGATCAATCAATTTCACCTCACGTGCTATAACTATGCAGATGACACGCAAATACTCCTTCAATTGGAATGCCCCAAAGACATTGGAAAATCCCCAATTTTCAGTTGTCTGAGAGCCATGGATCAGTGGATGACTTGGAGCCATCTCAAATTGAATGCTTCCAAAACTGAAATACTCACGTGTGGCGACTGGAAACATTATGACCCGCTTGCCGCCTGGCCTGATGAACTGGGATCACTGCCTAAAGTATCGAAGGAAGTAAGAAACCTCGGAATGACCATGGACTCCAAGCTATCGATGAATGCCCAAGTGGACAAACTAGTAAGATCAAGCTTTGTCACTATAAAAACGCTGCGATGAATTTTCCCTCATTTGGGAATTCCACACAAGGTCCAAGCTACCATCTCCCTTGTTCTGTCCAAACTCGATTACGCCAATAGCCTCTACCACGGATCACCTTTAACAACCATGAAAAGACTACAACGGATTCAGAACTCGGCTGCCAGACTACTCTTGCATATCAAACCGCGAGACCACATCTCACCTGCCTTGAAAGCCCTGCATTGGTTACTGGTTGCCAGAAGATCCACGTGCAAGCTACTTTGTATCACCCACAAAGCAATACATGGAATGGGACCGCTCTTCATCAGGAATAAAATCACCAAACACATTCAACAGAGGAACCTCTGCTCTAAAGGGGCATCTCGCCTCAAAATCCCAAGATACAAGAAAAAAACCATGAGTGGCACATCCTTCTCTGTTCAAGCAGCCAAACTATGGAACTCTTTACCCCCCAACATAAGATCCACCGACAACCACCTTATCTTCAGAAAACTGCTCAAGAATTGGCTCTTCCCCACATAAGCACCATACTCAAACAGAAATTTACAGCATATCCCTCTGTATATACGCATTTATTTTCACTATAGATATGTACCTATCTTTGTGTATTACTTTGTATAAACATGTAGAATAATTATGTTGTAAAAAAAAAAAAAATCTTCTTTGGTTTACATGTACTTGCTTCCATTGTGCATCTATGTACCTTCCATGTACTTGGATCTGTGCGTTTGTTACTTTTCTCCTAAAAAAGCATATCCAATGCACTACCCTATTTCTCATCCTGTACCTCTATCAATATCTTTAATCTACATATACTTACCTCCTTTATGCATCTATATACTTTCAATGTACTTATGGATCTATATATTTATCACTTTCTTCTAATTTAGCATTTCCAATGCTTCTCTCAATATATCTTCTAGCCCAACTTTCTGGCTCATCTCAAACTTCTTTATACTACTCTTTCCAATGCACTACCCTATCTCTCACCCTATACATCTATCAATATATCCTCTACATCCACTCTCAGATTTATCCCAAAGCCCATACCACTACTATGATCCCCAAAATAACCCTTTCTAGACTCTCCCCTCCTTGCATCATCGGACACCTCTTTTTACTAGACCGATCCCGCAAAACAAACCTTTCTAAACTCTTCCCTCTGACTCTTCCCCTCCAAAACCCCTTTTTACTCATACAAAAGCCTCCTCCTACTGTTATGACCTCCAAAAAAAAAAAAATCCTTCACTCTTCTATCCCTCCACTCTCCTTTTCAATTAAAATAACAGACTAACATGTTCACTTCTCAAATTCCATATTCCAATATACTAATTCACCACAAATCCTTTAAGGGTTCCAGAGTAGCGTGCTACTCGCCAATAAAGCGTTTCAACACCCCATCAGGGTTACAAGCGCTATATAAATGCAAACCTTTTTCCCTTTTCTACCCCTCCCCAACCCTTCTCAATCCAAATAACTGACTAACATATCCACCACTCAAATTACTTTCATGTTTCACCATTCTAATTCAACATTAAGCCTTATGGATTCCAGAGTAGCGTGCTACTCGCCAAAAAAGTACTTCCAAACCCCATCAGAGGTAGCAAGCGCTATATAAATACAAACCTCTTTCCCTTTTCTATCCCGCCACCTACCTTTCTCTATCCAAATAACTGAATAACATATCCACCACTCAAATTACTTCATATTTCACTATACTAATTTTCAACACTACTCCTTTATGGGTTCCGAGTAGCGTGCTACTCGCCAGAAAAGTGCTTCAACACCCATCAGGGGTAACAGGTGCTATATGAATGCAAGCCTTTTTTTCCCTCTGCTACCCTTCTCAATCCAAATAACTGACTAATATCCACCACTCAAATTACTTTCATATTTCACTATACTAATTCACCATTAATCCTTTATGGGTTCGGGAGTAGCGTGCTACTCGCCGAAAAAGCACTTCAACACCCCATCAGGGGTAACAAGCGCTATATAAATACAAACTTTTTTCCCTCTTCTATCCTTCTGCTATCCTTCCGAATCCAAATAACTGACTAACCTATCCACCACTTAAAATTACTTTCATGTTTCACTATACTAATTCAACACTAATCCTCTATGGGTCCCGGAGTAGCGTGCTACTCGCCGAAAAAGCATTTCGACGCCTCGTCAGGGGTAGTAAGCGCTATATAAATGCAATTACAATACAATTACAATACAATACATTGATATGATTTGGGGAGCTGCTCCACCGGAGCATCATGAATAGTGATAGTCCATCAGCACAGTTCACGTATACATGTGGCCCACACTGGCGTAGGCGGTCTCAAAATGTATGACTTGTAGGATTGGGTCGCGCAAATGCCAAGGAGTGTGGTGCAAGTATGTATGCCCACACCAACTACATATGCATTGTCTTATTCAACCCAAGACTGATATGTCAACGTATTCCTACATAATTGACTGCCATGTGGTCTGCATGTGCTTGCGATGTACTTACCAACTAGTAGGCCATTCCCATGTGTCCCATTCTGGAAGCGCTCATTGATGAAGGAATGTCGGAAGATGAATGAATCATGAGCACTGCCCGGGTACTTCGCGAGTACGTTGATGAAGAGGCCCAGATGGTACACAATTGCCTGCATGTTCATTAAATTGGTGTGCTTCCTGTTGCGGTAGACGTATGATGTTGACCTGGAGGTACAAGTTACACATGGGTCCAATCCATTGCCCCCAACGCAGGTGGAATCAAGCAATGGCATAAAAGCCTTGCTTGTTCTCCTGGTGTTGCTGCACTGTGTTGGGGAAGTAGAGGTACTGAGACTAACCGTGGGCAACGCAAGCGGAGATTGCGGAGATTTGCTAACTACGCATTACATTGAAAACACAGAATTCATGCAAAAACTCAGACTCTGCCACATAGCAAAGTTAGCTACTGCACCCACAACCCTTTGATAAAACAACTTTACCTTTATATGCTAAAAAAACACATATAACCAATTCACAAAAGTGAGCTTTGAAAAATATCAGGCAATGAGAGGGTGATGATTTTGGGGTCCCCCTAACCTAGGGGAGGACCAAGCAGATGCCTTGAACACAAAGAGCATATCATGCTGAACGATTCGGTGGTGGTCCCATCCTCCTAGGACCACCCCAAGCAAAGTTATGGACAAAAATACAATGCCAACGAAAGGCCCAGCAAAGCATTATGGGGCGAGATTCTAGAGTGCAGTGAATATTATAGTATTAGCTCTCAACTGAGCGGGGAGAGCTGCTGGTTTGAGGAATGTTTTGATATTGGATACTATAATATTCACTGCACTCCAGAATCTCGTCCCATAATGCTTTGCAGGGCCTTTGGTTGGGATTGTATTTTTGCCCATAACTGTGCTTGGGGTGGTCCTAGGAGGATGGGACCACCACCAAATTGTTCAGCATGATGTGCTCTTTGTGTTCAAGGCATCTGCTTGGTTCTCTCCCTAGGTTAGGGAGGACCCCAAAATCATCACCTCTCTCACTGTTTGCTATATTTTAATTTTCACTTTTGTGAGATGACTTTATGCGTTTTAGCATGTAAAGATAGAGTTACTTGTTTTACCAATGGTATGTGAGGATTCTGTTTTATTAATTGGGATGAGATGGAACGGAGTGGAGTTTCACAGAGTTTTTGTTCAACTCCGCAGAATTCCCCCATAGTGATACTCTGCCAACTTCGCTTACGGACGTGATTCTTATGACGGCATCCAGGACGGAGGGTAGGAACCTGAAGGATTCTTGGGATACTCCTGCCGCTCTGGATGTGGTGGGTTGGAAAGTTTCAGACGCCAGCATGTGCAGGACAGCCAGTAGCTTGGCCTGCGGAGGGATGTCGGTGCAGTACTGTGATGTTGGCTGCAGCCTTGGCACAATCTGGTGCAGAAGGAGGACAATGGACTCCTTCCTGAACCACTAATGGGCAATGACCTCCTCCTCGCTGAGGTCAATGATGGTTATCCTCTGGCAGTATGTCCGCTCCCTTTACCTTCGCTTGTCTCAGTGGCGGTGGTCTCCTTGGTACTCTGAGCTGCAATAGGAGCAGATCCATGGTATAGTTGAGCTTGCCAAAATGATTTGGGTATGATCATCTTTTATACCAGTGTGCTAGCAGCATTTTTAAGACCAGCTTTTCCTCAGTGGTAAAAAACTGACGCTAATGGGACTCAGCGCCTGTTTTCTGAAAATCCTTGTACATATGCAGAATCAGTTTTGCGCTGGTTTTTCTGAGGGAAAGCCTACCTTGCATATCATTACCGGAAAATGCTGCTAGCAGATCTGACATTAAAAAAAAATAGGCGTAGGCAGTGAAAAAGTGACACTAAGGGGCTCTAGCATCACTTTGTACATATGACACTAAAAACGAAACCACCACAGCACCAGAAAAGTGACGCTGTGGCGGTGTTAACTCCTTGTACATATGCCCCCTAGTTTTCAGAGCAGGGCCTTTCAAGTGCTTTTCTCCATCCCCTGGTGGGTGCTCAGAAGTGAGGTTTTAATTTGGAGCTAGAATCCGGCAGTTCAGTTTCAGATGAACGTGGGCGTGTCAGGGTCTTGGGGGAGGAGACGCGAAGACTCTTCTAGAGTGAAGATGATGAAAGTCGGTTATTTAAGAGGGTGGCTTGTCCGTCATGTCTGATGACGCTGTCCTGCTGGTGCATACAGGGCCCGCCCTTGCTCCAATAGCGCCCTGGGTGGAAAGAAATGTGCCGCCCTTGCTACAGCAGATGAATAAAAAACAAAGAAGCAGCAGCCACTTTTCACAGGTCAGTCCTTGCCTGGTAACATCATATCAGGGACTTGACACAGATCACACATCTCCTCACCTCTCCCCCCCCCAGTTCACCTTAATCACCCACAATGTAGCGCCCTCAGACTGGTTCTAAGTTGTTTGTTGGGAGGGAGGGGGTGTTGATATGTGGTGGTGGCGGTGGGTGCTGGGGGATGAGAGGCAGATGGGAGGGCAAGGTAGGGGGTTGATAGGGTGCTGCAGCAGATTTAAAACAGTTAAAAGCATTTCAAAGGGAATCACTGGAGCCGAGGTCAGAGCGTTACTGTATGCAGGACCATTATGTGGACAGTTCTTTTCACCCCTCTGATGACTGGCACCCTGGGACAAAAAATGTCCCAGAGTGTATATGTGGGGGTGCACAGATCTCCTGTGCACCCCTAGGAAAGGAGCACTTAGTGCCTTTTTACACATCTCTTCAGCGTTCACATGTCCCTCAGAGGCCCCTCAGAGGCCCCTCTATCTGGCACTCTCCTGGCTTTGGGAAATGAGGGTAGGGGGCATCTGGGGGTCAGTTGCCCTTCCCCAAACTGAGTTCCTTTTTCCCCAACGAGGACTCAGATAAGACATGGTTGAAGACCCAAGCTATTGTCTGGGCAAATAGTGACTATAGCACCCAGTGCCTCTTCAGTTTGAGTGGTGCTTGACGGCCCTCTCGCTTCACTGTGTGCATACTTATGGTTCAGGTGTAATATTGAGCATTGGAGAAAGCCACAGCTGACAAACAGCTGATGACACCGATTTTACCCAACTCCCGCCTGCCTTGGATAAGGGACGTCACTGTTGGCCCTTACAATGATCCTGGCATCTCTCAGCCGGGACCCGTTGCAGTCCTAGCTGTGCCATTTCTGCACTTCCAGAAACCGTTAGTTACTAAGGGCTGAATCTCTACATCCCCTTCACAGGAAATTCAACGGCTTTCGTTCATCCAGAGATCGATGCAGCACTGCATGGTTGGACGAGGTACATCGTGGCGCTCTGTACAGGATCAACTCTTTAAAAAAAGAAAGAGACACACACTATGCAGCAAGTGCAGACACAAGTGAAGGTTTCGTGACAGCATCTAATGGTCACAAGAGAACATAACCATGGACACATGTAGGCATCCTGCCCCATGATACACCATCACAAGAGAGCTTAATCAGGGGACACATGTACACTTATTGTACATGGAGCACCATCACCAATGACTGGAAGCATCACACTGTAATGCGACAGGAAGAAGCAGGCAGCTATTACGACTCTAAGGTGCCACGTAGTGACATGTGCACGTACAGCGAATAAAATGTCACCATTTTTTTGCTGCCTGCTGGAGTACTTTTTCTGCGGCCAAAAATTATAAATATCACACTCATCGTGCTAGTCAGCTGATTTTGCGCTTATTTCATGAATCACAAAATCGCGAAATGTTGAACGGTCTTATTGGAGGTGGCAGCTAGAGTTTTAATATGCTGTCAATTTTCTCTAGCCTCAATTTCCATTGCAGAGGCCGAGTGGTTATGTTTAGTGGTTTTTTCAAACATATTACAAAGGGTAACCTCTCTGCCTTAGCAACAGGAGGAGAAATGCTCAACACTCCTCCAATGACACCTAGGCTCAGTTAATCTCTCCTTACAATAAAGGTAATCATTGTATTTTAGCAGTTGGTTTCCTTGGCGTGACAGCATATATGCAACTTGTCAATTTTCTATTTTCTGAAAAAAAATGCATTAGTAAAATGGTTTGCAAAGGTTCTACATTAGTTTTCTGGAACTTTTGCTACACCTGTGATTGTAAAAACAAATATTTATTAGTTTCAAAAACCTGCTTGGATTCAAACGTCATAGTTTATTTGCTGGAAAATAAACTGGTTTTCTGAACTTTAAAGAAAAGTGTTTTCAAGTATTTTTTTTCACAAATAGTAATTATCTTTTCCATAATAAAGGTTTGGTCTGTTCTGTTGGAGTTTTTTTTCAGTTTGATTTGAGATTTTGGATCTTCCAGTAGGGATGGTTCCTTGAGATTCTATTAAGAGCTAAAGATGGAAAAATAATGTATAATTTTTAACAATGGATTGTGGTAAAAACGTATTTTCTTGTTATGCTGCAAAAGGTTTTTGGGGTTAATCATCAAATCCTGTGGGATTGAATATTAATGTTAAAGTAATGCTATTTAATTTTGGAATTGTTTTTACATGTGATGGTTTTCCTTAAAAGTTTTGTATGCTGGTTTTCATTATTTACCTGATTTTGTGGAGTTGTTTTTCAACTAAATGAAAGAAAAATACATTTGAATGTTGTGTTATTATGAGATAAAAAAATGTATATTCCAGTTTTGTTTCTAAATGTATGTTTTAAGGTTATTGGAAAACACATACATTTGCCCCCAATCTCTGTCCAGCACCTTCCCTGTAGGTAAGTACTTGGCGGAGTTAGAATAGTAAATCTGCCCCTCAGTCACTGCACAGCACCTTCCCTGAGATGAGTACTGGGCGGAGTTAAAATAGTAAATCTGCCCCAAAGCCACTGTCCAGCACCTTCTTGGAGGTAAGTATTTGGCGGAGATAGAATACCAAATATGGCCCCTCCCATTCACTGTCCAGCACCTTCACTGAGGTAAGAACTTGGTGGAGTTAGAATAGTAAATCTGCCCCCAGCCATTGACCAGCACCTTAGCTGGGATAAGTACTTGGCAGAGTTAGAAGAGTAAATCTGCCCCCCTCAGTCACTGTCCAGCACCTTCCCTAAGGTAAGTACCTGGCAGAGTTAGAATAGTAAATCTGCCCCTCAGTCACTGCACAGCACCTTCCCTGAGATGAGTACTGGGCGGAGTTAAAATAGTAAATCTGCCCCACAGGCACTGTCCAGCACCTTCTTGAAGGTAAGTATTTGGCGGAGATAGAATACCAAATATACCCCCTCCCGTTCACTGTCCAGCACCTTCCCTGAGGTAAGTACTTGGTGGAGTTAGAATAGTAAATCTGCCCCCAGCCATTGACCAGCACCTTAGCTGGGATAAGTACTTGGCAGAGTTAGAAGAGTAAATCTGCCCCTCCTCAGTCACTGTCCAGCACCTTCCCTAAGGTAAGTACTTGTCACAGTAAGGATAGTAAATCTGCCCCCCAGCCACTGTCCTGCATCTTTCATGAGGTAACATTTATTGGAGTGGGAAAAGCAATTGATTCATACAACTACTGTATTGTTTGTACTTTGAATACATTTTGTTTGGGGAAAAAATTATAGATGTTTTAAAATTATATTGAAAGCTTTAATTTTGCTGTTTTGAATGTAATTTCTAAAATTATTTTCACTTTTAGTAAACTTTGTACGTGTTGACAAATCAAAATGTTCGTTCAGGTGGGTGACTCCGTAGCTAATAAATTCTGAAAATGGTAAAAAAGTTTTATTATAATTCTTTAGCTTTAATATGTATTTGTCCTTTAACTTGCACTGACGTTTACAATTAGGCTCACTGTGACAGCTGGATGGCAGTTTTTAAATAGTGTCTCTGTAATAGTCCTGCCTTCTCCTGTGCGGTGGTCACTTGAGAAGGCAGTGTACCACTGATCACAAAATGATGGATGCCTGTTTTTATATCCTAATTAAGGTTTAACTACAATTTTCAATAAAATATTTGTTGTAATCTGTATTTTTGGTGAAGAAATACGTGACTTAAAGTATAATTATATTGCTGTTTTTTAAAATGTACTTGACCTTCTTCAGAGACTTTGTCCTCCATCCTGGTTGGGGACAGAGTTACACATTGTGTAGAAATGGAACAAATATACATTTTTATTTGCTAACTGGTGTGATGTTCTGTATTGTTTTGCATTGTGTTGTTTACTGTTGAACATATATCCGCTGTGCAATAATACTTTTTATGTTCCCAAAAGTATTTTTCTGTATAGTTTAATACATTTCGGTAAATATATAAATTCTTTTTCCTACATTTAAATGTAATTTTTACCTTTTAGATAAAGCGTGGTAAAGGTTTGTGTGGTAAAGGTATGCGTGGTAAAGGCATGGGTGGTAATGGTTACTTTAATGTAATCCTATGTATGGTCGTGGTAAAGGTATGCTGGGTAAAGACACGCATGGTTATGGTATATGGGTTGTAAAGACTGCGTCGTAAAGGAAGGCCTTGTAAAGGCATGTGTTGTTCCATCATACATCCATCTCACTTCTAGAATGGGAGGTAGACACATACTCTAAGGGATAGGACCAGTAAAGTAAAGTGGAAAAAAGTGATGCGACTGCATGAGTGTTGCTGTAAATGGGAAATAGAAACATCCACAGGTAAATGAAACAAAAAAGGAAGTCTAACATGAATTGTAGCACTAATGAAGCACTATAATATTGAGCTTCTGGCTGTGGTATTATTTTGTCTACAGGTGTTCCTACCAGACACCTGGCAGCTGAACAGAAGAGCCATCTATGTAGATGGAAAAGAAATCATTTACATATGAAGATCAGTAGGCAAATAAAGAGCGTACAGCTATAGGCGTAGGTGAAAGGGTAAGGAGATGGAAGCCAGAGAGAGGACTAATGGAGATAATGTCAGTGGAACTTCAGCCTGCAACACCGCTCTTTCTTTAACAATCTCACATACGCAAACAGAGCGAAGAATTAGTGCCCTACATCCAGGACAATCATCATTTTATGAGTCTTATTTCCTTCACTATCCAGTGTTTTCACATAAACAAATACATTCACATTTGTTTTTTTCCCTACCTTTTTCTTTACAGGGTTATCATAAACTGTATCATTGTGATATCACATATTGCTGTCTCTTGACTCTTCATGCAGCATGAATGAGAAGATATATCAACACTTTGCTCTGGTGCAAAATCTCCAAAAGAGATGTGAACTGGCACAAAGTATTGATTTGTAATTTACTTTCCGCGCAAAACTTGTTTTTATAAATTTGTCCCGATTTATCTCTCCTGTTGGACTCATTGTAATAAAGTTAGGCACAAAAATATTTTTTTAAAATACACATTATAGCAATAGGATATATAAGTAAGACATTTAAAGCATGCAACAATGGTGCATGCTGTGACTTTAAGAAGTAAGCAAGAACACGAAGGTTCTTTTAGCCTTAAAGGAAAAATGGATGGAAGAGGGCTCCCTAACGTCTTCTAGAAAAATAATATGCAAAGTGTTTACTTTTCTTACTTAAGACAAATGTCTAGGAAAGTGAAACAGCAAGTCCCCCTATTTACCTTTGCTTAGCCATCTCTCAATAGTTCTTCTTCCTCTGTTCATTGAGAAAGCTGAGCAGCTTTGGGCTTCACTGCCTATTACCACAGTGGGTTGACCACCTGTTTCTTCTCCTCATTGGAGAAGTGTAGCATTAGTGAATGTGCAACATCAGCCATTAGCTCCCTTCCATTTTTGATTAGACACAGAGAAATATTTATTGAGTAGCGCCAACTAGCAAGATCACTAATTTCCAGTGGAACTCTCCTTTGTGTGAGCAGACGGCATAGCTTCCACTTCATTTTTGGTTTCTTCCTCTGCTCAGTAGGATCAGTGGTGCTGGAACAGGTTTTAGTTTGGGGCTGCTGCCATCAATGTTACACGACTGAAGTCAAAAGGGCTGTGAAAAATCCAAGCGGTTTACAAAGTACAGCAAATGCGTCACGCCCATTGAGCAGGAGAGTGGGTAAGGTGCGTTATGTAGCCGTTATGTAGCCAGTGGTGTAGTTAGGAGTACACTGTTGCAAATATATTACTAAAGCTTGGTGTGGTAGCAAACTGTCATTTACAGACAGCACGTTTTCCATTGAAATGGCCAAAAACATTCGTACTGACATGCAGTTTTACTGGTAAAACTGTATAGCGCACAAACAATATTGTGCGAAATTCAGGTTTCAGCAAATATTTACTATTTGCACATCACCAAGTAAAGTGTCCTGATGTGTTTTGATCCTACTAAAACCTTTGCTTCCATTAGAAATGCAAAAAATGTGCTTCAATTGGGTCTTTATAACTTCTGGTGATTTGAAACATTTGTAGAGTTCATTCACAGGTATTTACATTTTCTTATGTGTTTGAAAAAAACTGCCATCCTACTGCTTTTCCTATCACACTCCCTGTACCCCAGCAAGAACGTCAGATCACTTTACAAAATCCTCTAATTTTGCAGTCAGAGAAAGAAAACAGCAAGTTCCATGTTAAAAGGATAAGCATGCAGTTTGTCAGAAGTTGAACTCACAGCAAAGGTGACAAGCTAAAAGCAAAAATTAAACATATCTTTATTGCTTATTCTCCTTATGAACTCCAGCAAGAATATTTTGGGGAAGGCTGTGGTACCCCTAGCAGCCCTACTTCCGGCGCCTAAGAGTAGGATCTGCTAGTTTCCCACAAAGGGGCACATATGCTCCTCTGCCTCGCACAAGACTTGGGCCCAGATTTTCAAACAAGTCACAGAACGAAACGCAGCAGTCAAAAATGCTGTGCTGCGTTGCGTGACAGGGAGGGTGCAGGAGAGCGCCAAATATACAGAGATATGGCTCTCTCATCCCCTCTGCCTAGAGCCTGCGCTGATTTAAGGTGGTGTGTGCCAAGCACACACGTTAGAGCCTTAGTGCTAGGGTGTGTGCCTGAGTCTAGCATAGGTTTTGTACAGGAAGGTACCTTTCCTGTACAAAATACTATGCTTAGACACACTTTAGAACTTTTCCTACTTTATATGTGTGCTCTACAGTGCAACACGCATGCAAAGTAAGAAAAGAAAGGAGAAGTAAAAACATTTCTCCTCTTAACGCCTCCTTTCAAATGGTATTAACGTTTGGCGCTAAACCCTGGCTTCTATTGTTTGTAGATAGAGTTTGCGGTAAAAGGCATGGGTGGTAGCATAGGAATGCCCATGTCCCACCCATGTAACACCCCCTTGGCGATAAGTAACGCAAAGCAGTGCTTTGCGCTGCTTTACAGTACTTTCAGGGTACTTTCCAGGGCAAAACAAGTTTTGCCCTGGAAAGTAAATTAGGGAAAAAAAAATGTGTGCTGGTTAGCGTCACTTTTGTGACACTAACCCAGTGCAAAATGTTTGTAAATCCGCCCCAAAGAGTCAGGAAATAATATTGATCTGATTTTGGTCAGGTAAGATTCGGAAAGGATGCCATTCAGCCCAGGCTAGGGATGGTCAGAGTCTACACTTCTCTCAAGAGGTAAGCAGCAGAAAGAAGCATCTGAATTGTCCCAAACAGTAGGTTGAGCAAGTGCCCTTAATACAGCGGGTCCTTTTAACCCCAGATAGTTCATATGGTGAAAAACACTCTGCTGACGTCCCTGTTCTACCTGGAGGCCTTGCCTGTTCTACCTGGAGGCCTTGCCTGTTCTACCTGGTGGCCCTGCCTAGCTACCTGGTGGGTCCCACAGCTGGTGGAGACCCTTAGTCGTGGAGAATTCCACTAACTCCCCAAGGTCCATTGGATCCAACACACCATGGTAAGACTTACGATAACTTACCTGGCGTGCGCAAGAGCTTCTAGCAAAATGGGCATTCCAAGGATTCCCTTGCTGTGTTTGGATTGGAAGGCCAGTATTCCCCTTTTGTTTGGCGGCTGCTCTCATACCACAGGGAATTCTAAAAAATACCATGATCCCAATGCATTGGGGAGGATGGGAACATTCTCCTCATTTCAAGGGCAGATGAATACATGGCGAGGGAGACAGGATGCTTCCCCCTCATCAATGCTAGTGCGCCCCACAGGCACCCAATTATCAATCTTTACCTCATCAATGCAAATCGAAATCGAGTAGCAACAATGTCGCATGATTATTACATTGTTGGTATTTTACTCTCGTCCTTCTGTTAGGTGCTCGTTGTTGCACAGCCAGCTCAGAATTATGGGAGTACCTATGATTACATACTTCTCAAATACATACATACATACACACTTCTAAAATACATACACTCATATATGAGAATTCCGCTTGCTCTCAAAAGGTAGTGCACAGAGTGCACATTACAGTCCTGCTTTGCCCTATCTTTAATGTGGTTGTCACACCAAGGACTTTTTGAAAGCCCTAATGAGTCCATTTCATTTTTTTGCATGTTTGGTTTACTTGTTCAAGGTACACTATTTCCAGTGGTACTTCAGCTGTAATAGGCCGGTCTCTTGAATTCAGTGTATTAGATGGATTGGAACAGTTTTTGCCAATCATATAATAAAATTGTGCTGTAAAAATATGAAAATGAGGTAGGTGCCATTAATCTTCATACTGTTTCCAGAACGTGTATTACCTGGGTAGAAGTTTTAGTGCTTATAGAGCAAATCTTTGAGTATGTGTCTGACGACAAGGATGATGTATCCGCCTTTGCTGGTTAATAATATGTCTTGTGTCAGGTGGTAGGAGTGGGTTTTCTCTCGTTGCCCTGGGCACTTTGCATATATATATTATTCATTCTTTAAATACATACTTTATACGGATTGTTCTGTATTTCAAATTATTTCAGGGCGGTCTAGTTCTTTTTGTATGAACTGTTTTCTTGTTTTCTTTTTAAGTGCGATTTGTGTTTCCAAATATTTGAAGTGATTTAATCACGAAAAATCAACCTGTTTACTCCAAGGGGCATATGCTCAAGGAAGAGGTGGAGTGAGGCATTAGTTGTCATGGCTTAACGTCTCACTCCGCCACTTCAGAAATGCAAGGCTGCACCATATTTACAACAATATGGTGCAGCCTTGTGTCCCCCCCCCCCCGCGCTGACGCTACACTTTACAGTGTAGCATCAGCCAGGCACCCTTGCACCATAGTGCAAGGGTGTCTGCGTGCAGGGGAAAGATTGTTTATGTACAGGAAGGTCCCCCTTCCTGTACATAAACAATCTTTAAATGCCGTTTTGGCACTTCTGTGTGTGCTGCTTAATGCAGCACACATGGAAAGTCACAAAATGGCATTTTTTAATAGATTGTTTATGTACAGGAAGTGGGACCTTCCTGTACATAAACAATCAAAGCATTTGCTTTTTCCATGTGTGCTGCACAAGGCAGCACACATGGAAAAAGCAAAAACGAGGAAAAATAATGCATTTCTCCTCATTTCACCAACTTAAGACTAGGTTTTCCCTGGTCTTAATTTTGGCGCTCCCTCCTATTTACGCTGCCCTTGTAAATAGGGGGCAGCATCAAAATCAATGGGTATTGCGTTGGAACGCCCACTGTAATACCCACTGCCCACCTGATGGAGCAGTAAAAAAAAAAAAAATTTAACCCCTAACAAATTATATAATTAATTAATTAAAAATGTTCGTTAAATGTATTAATCAACATTGTATATGTGGGAATGGTAATATGCTAATGTACGTGCTAAATAATCTACTAATGAATGTCCGTGTGTCTAATCATAACGTAAGAATAAAAAGCGTACTAAATAAAATAAATGCATGTTTGTGCTTCATAGAAATAAAATGTGTCGTTGCAAAAACAATAGTGATGGTAAGTAAGGAGCAGCTTAAATGTCGCTTTTTGCTAGGTAACAACTAATTGGGGTACGTAGACGGGAGGGAAACGAAAGGGATATTTTTCTCTATTTTAATTATGTTTTATTTGCCTCAAATTAGTGCTTCTAAAGTAGAACCGAGTGGCGAGGTAAAATGGCCGCCAGTGGGAAGATGTGCGCAGGCGCAAGGGGACACGTGGTACGGGATGAGATTGAAGAAATCTGGAGCCGCGTGATGTATCTGAGAGGCTAGGATGCAAGAAATGGTCAAGGCTGGTGTGACCTAATTGAACTGATAGTGTGCCGTGAGGATCAGGAGAGAGTCCGTGGGAAAGGAGCCCAAGAGAAAGGACAATGACTGCGGAATTCTTGAATGTGTCAAAAGAAGATACAAATGAACTGATCGAATCGGATGGAAATGTTTAAGCGTATGGGAAAGGAAATGATCCAAGGACCCTTAAATCCAAAAGAATTTGATTAAAGAATGAATAAGCTGACATGTATGGACCAATGAGAGAAAAGCGTGATATTAATGTTGCAACAGTTAGTTAGCAAAGTTAGAATTAGGGTATAAGAGGGCCTACTCTTAGTGGGAGGGGGTCAGTTCCAGTCGCGGTTGCAGTCACAGTCAGTTGCAGTTCGAGAGTCGTGGTTGCAGTAGAGGAGACGGGTTGCAGGTAGCTGATGCTGACGAGCTGAAGTTGCTGTTGCTGTCTTAACTTTACAGTTGAGTATGAGAATCAGGCTATTTCTAATCCCAAAGTTAGGTTAGAAATCATTAGGCTAAATTAGGAAGCTAGGCAGGTAACTAAGGTTTTTGGCTTCATGACAAAATTTTCCTTTCTGCAATAAATTGATTATGCTTAATAAAATTGTGAATTTAAAATGAATAATTGAATAAAGTATTAAATCTTTTCATGCTTTTTAAAATTATATAAAATTTAAGATTCTTTAAAACCCAAAATGACTCAGTGGTTATTTTCCTAAATGATTGTGACATGAGTAATTGGTTGATTGTGATTCAGCTGGTCTTAATCACTATGAACTAATTTCTTAAATGAATGATTCATCGACAAAACAATGAGCAGGAATATCTTAAGAAATAATTAAAAGAAAGTGATAAATTAAGGTAAATAGATATCCTTGCTCTTCCAGCGGTACACAAAATGGTGTTCTCCATTTAGTTCTCATGCTTCTCCTAGGAGTACGGAATTTCATAAAGGTGTAAAAGGAAATCCAGGAGTGTATGTGTGTGTGTTTAGGCGATGTTTATGGGCCCCATCGTCATGTGGATATGAGAAATATAGTTTGCCCCTGGATGACCTATAAGTAGCCTGGGAGGAGGATAGTTTTTATTGTACGCGCTGCATCAGATTTCTTGGTAGCAGAGTTATGGTTTTCTATAGATTAGTTTAGTGATTATTGTTTATTGATTATTGATTATTTGATGACTAACACTATATGTTGAGTCGTGTTATGTTATATGTAAGTTTTCACGCTTCTGGGATGTAGGAAGTGGAACACGTGTGGCAAGAGAAGTCACATGGAATTTGGTACATGGTCTGAATTCATTTTGGTTATAACACAGGTTGTGTTATGTTAGGGATTTCGGTGTGAAAAGTGTGTAAATGAAATAGCAAATCACGTTTACTTGTGAAACTTTGGCCTTAATTCTCAGGAGCCTAGTCTCCACATGTGTCTTATCCCCAGAGAAACGAGTAAATTGTTTGTTTGAAAGAAGGGTAAGGTAGAGGGAAGTGCTACTTTATCGACAAAAGCAAATAATTCTGTGGTAGGGTAGAGGTAAGCACTGCCTACTGGAAAAACAGGATTCTTGTGTAAAAGGACAAGGCTGTCACTTTGTTTAGCGAATCAGACTATGGAATTGTTTATTTGTTGTAACTAACGAAGAAAAACAGTAAAAGGAAAAATTGCCGATAAATTTTGTAAAGGAGGGGTAAAGAGTAGAAGTGACGTGGAAAAGTGCCGCGCTATGATTGGTCAGTGCACTAGTCACGTGAATACAGAGCAGGAGTGACGTAGAAAAGTGCCGCGCTAGGATTGGTTGGTTCGCGGACGGTGGAAATTGTTCTGATTGGTACGTTAGTGTGAATCGCGCTGTAATTGGACGAAGTTCCGTACACGGAAACAGCGTTAGAGTAAAGAGAAAACTAATAGAAAACATGCCATATTACGAGTACGAAAGGGAGAGAACGTCATGGACAACGAAATTAAAGAATTTCTTTAAGAAAGACAAAAAGGTTGTGACTAGAGAGGGACAAGTAATTCCTCCGCCAAAATCAGCAGCTTCACATATGATGCTGAAATATGGATATCATACGTGCATATGGTTGGATAATTGGGTAAAATATACAAAGAATGATGGAGCATTGGCTTTTCCTGAAAATGGTTCTTTTAATGTAGCGATTTTACGGAATTTAAAAGAAAAGATGCTTAAATTGGAACCTAGACCTAGACCGACACAGTTTGAGGCTTTAACAGAATGGGAAGATGAGATGTACGAAAAAGAAAGATTCAGAGGTATGAAAGGTTATGAGTTCGTGCCCGGAAGAATGTGGGGAATGAATCATGAGGACAGAATAAAACGATGGAGATGTGCTAACATGACAGGAGGTTTGTTTCCAGCTTTCACAGTTGAGGAAGGGACTAAGAAAAAACGGACTGAGAAAAAGAAACATTTAGAGAGAGAAAAGTATATGCATGAGAGCGAAACGGATGACGAGTTGCTGGAAGATATATTAAGTAAAAATCCACCTCCGTATCAGCAGAATTCTACAGTGGTGACACCAAATGCGCCACCAATAGAAGCTATGAGAAATAAAAGTCCAGAAAAAGACAAGAAATAAATAGGTCACAAGAACAAATAAGAACTTCCCAAAATGAGGGAATAGAAAATGATAGTGCAAGAGAATTGGCAAGGACAACAAAAGAATTAACTGAGAAAATTAGAGAATTAACAAAGAATATGGAAGCAGTTACCGTACCCGTAACAATAGGTCCAGTAATACCAGTTTTCGAGAATCAGAAAATTGATGAACGATCTTTGGTGATTCCCTTGAGTTCGCAATTCCAAAGAGAAAAGGAAAGAATAGAAACAAGTCCAGGTACGAGCAATTTGACTAGTGTTTACAGACCAAGTCCACCTGAAAATTTGACAGTAAATGAGTGTAGCGGTAGGAAAATGCCTATGGTAACTGAATCTGCAACAGTGACACCTGAAAAGAGTGGAAATTGGACAGAAATAAATAGTACTCCTATAGGTCCGACTCCTGATGAGTTAAATGAGTGGATAAAAGCTTTTAAAATAAAAGAAACGGAAGAAAAACCATTAGATGTGATCAGATTGAAGATTGACATGGAAGAATTAATTCTGGGAACGATTGGTACAGAAAAGATTAAGAATTATCAGGATGATGAAATAATGTTTCTGTGCAAAAGTATAACATGGAGGGCAAAGAATTTACATGACAAACTAGAAGAAGTGGCCGGTGAGATTGGAATAGATTTTGCAAAAGTAAAACGTTGCAGAAACCATACAGAGTAGATTTTTGTGAAAAAGATATTGAAAATTTGAATACAGCAGGAAGGCTGACACAGATAAAAGAGTTGATTGTTTTGTTGAGAAAATGGGGTGATGTGGACAGATGGAAGGTTAGATGGACAAAGAAGAATGAGAAAAGCGTAGACAAAGGTTCATTGGCTTTTATGATAACAGAAAAGGAACACGTTGTTAAAGAGTACCCTATGAGAGAAACTCCAGGTGGTAGTTATGTGCATGTTCCCTGGACTAGGCAGGACATCCTGTCATTTACAAATGACTTTCCAAAGTTAAGAGAAAAGCCAGTTGAGTGGTACCGACAGGTAGAAAGGTTTGTAAAGGTCTCGAAAGTGTTGTGGATAGATTTGGATGGATTGTTTGACATAGTGGTACCAACGGATCTGTGGTCAGAATGTAAGATTACAGTTGACTGGCCAACTACAGAATATCCAAGAGATCCTAAGACAGGAGCTCCAGGACCAGATGTGATGAAGAAATATGATAAGGTGATTACCTTTTTGAAAAATAAGATTCCTCCAAAAGAGACAGATTGGGTTAAGATTGATAGAACTACACAGGAAAGCAAGGAGAGTGTACATGCATATTATGAGCGATTGTTGTTGGTTTTCAAACAGTATAGTGGTTATGAGGAATTAAGTGAGAAGGATATGAGTCATTTTGTATACCGATTTGTATTTGGCTTGAAACAAGAAATAAGTGATATGATTAAGCAACATATGATAAACTGGCAGAATGCAAGTGTAGATGAGGTGCTGAGGTATGCTAAGTATTGTAGTGATGAAATAGAGAGTAAACAGCGTAAGCTGAAAGAAAAAGCAATGTGGGCACAAGTGAAAGTGGCAGAAAAACAAGAAGCTCAATTGGATAATAATAATGGAAACGAATCAGGACAAAATAAGATGCGACCAAATATAGGTAAAGGAAAAGGACAAGTGAGTCTAGAAGAGGCAAAGAAGAAATGGCCATGTCATAATTGCGGAAAATTGGGGCATTGGAGAAATGAGTGTAAGTTCCCACCTAAACCTAATCCGGAACATCAATCATTAACTCCACAGGTGCAGAATGAGGTAGTTGTTCAACAAAGTCAGGTGCCACAACCACCACTTCCCAACACTGTTAACCAGCAAAGATACAGTACAGAAACAGGATTCTACGGAGGAGAGCAGGTAACACAGTTGCCGAGAGCAGCTAACATTTCCCAGTATTGGTTGCATCAGAGTGAGGATGACCCAGATGAAAGTTTCTGACGGTGCGCAAGAGAGGGGAAAGAGTGCGTGCTTGGCGCAACTCTAGAGGTAGATCAGTCTGGTCCCTTTGTGGATGGAGAAGTGAATGGAGCAAACGTAACATTCCTTGTCGATACTGGAGCTACCCGTTCTACTGTTAGGTCAGTGGAAATTCCGAACCTTCCTCTCTCAGGTGAATGCATCCAAGTGGTAGGAGTTGCCAATCAGCAGATTAAAACCCCACTTACTGAATTGGTAGAAGTAAAAATTGGTTCTTTTAGGAAAATGCATAAATTTGTAGTGTGCGATTGTAGTCCTGTAAATCTTCTAGGTCGTGACCTCTTGTGTAAAATGAATTGCACAATTTATTGTACACCAGATGGAATTGGTTTTCAGACTTCAGACGAAGATGCTTTGTATAAAGTAACTTTGATGAATCAGGAACCTGAAATGAATGGTTTGTTTCCTGCATTTGATGCAGAAAAACTTCCAGAAGAATTAAAAAGTACAGTGAAAGAAAGTGTGTGGGATTTTACAGGAGAAGACATTGGATTAATGAGAGAAGTTGATCCTGTAAAAGTGACAGTGAAAGAAGGGATAAGTTATCCAAACACGCCACAGTACAAATTAACTCCAGAAATAATTGAAGGAATAACTCCTGTGATAAATAAGATGATTGAACAGGGAATTCTGAAAGAAATCATGAGCAGTCCATGTAATTCACCTATTATGGGACTGAAAAAGCCAAATGGAACATACAGAATAGTACAGGATTTGAGAAAGATCAACAAAATAGTTGTACCATGCTGTCCAATAGTGCCAAACCCTGCAGTGATTCTATATCAAATTCCGCATGAAGCTGAGTGGTACACTGTGATAGATTTGTGTCATGCATTTTCTCTATTCCTTTGCATCCAGATAGCCAGCCATTATTTGCATTCCGTTTTGGAGAGCGTATTTTGGCATGGTGCCGAATTCCTCAGGGGTATACAGAGAGCCCCTCAATTTTTAATCAGATTCTAAAGAAATCTCTGGAAGATTTAAAAATGCCAGAAAAATCAGTGATGGTGCAGTATATCGATGACCTATTGGTGGCATCGAAAACCAAAGAGGCATGTGTAAGTGACACAATTGCTTTACTGAACCATTTGGAGAAAAGAGGACATAAGGTGTCCCCTTCAAAATTACAGTTTTGTCAGAAAGAAGTCCAGTATTTAGGACATAAAATTGAGAAAGGAGTGCGGAAAATAGCGACAGAAAGAGTAAGAATGATTTAAGGAATGAGAGCACCAATGACTCAAAGAGAGGTAAGAATGTTTTTGGGAATGGTTGGATATTGTCGACAATGGATAAGTGGATTTTCTTTGATTGCAAAACCATTACAAAAATTGACAAAGAAAGATGTAAAAGACCCTTTGAATTGAACAAAGAAGAAATGAAATCTTTCAAAGAATTGAAAAGGAAACTGTGTGAGGCCCCTGCATTAGGCATGCCTGATTATGAGAAAGATTTTGAGTTATACTGCAGTGAAAGAGATGGATGTGCATTTTCAGTACTAGTACAAAAACATGGCACCATGAAGAGGCCTATAGCTTACTTTTCAGCTGTTTTAGATCCTATAGCAAAGGCATTGCCTGGATGTTTGAAAGCAGTTGCTGCTACTTGTGTAAGTCTGGAACAAAGTGAAGGTATAGTGATGGGGTATCCACTGAGAGTATATGTTCCCCATTCAGTAGAAATTCTTTTGACAAGAACAAAAACACAGTACATGACACATAGTCGGCTGACTAAGTACGAAAAAGTCATCTTGAGTGCAGAAAATGTGACCATAGATAGATGCATAAATGTAAATCCTTCGACTTCATTGCCAGATGAAGAGAGTATAATTGAACAAGATGAAGTAGATCATGATTGTCTGAATGTGCTGGAATATTGCACAAAACCAAGAGCTGACATAAAAGATGAACCGTTAAAGGAATCCGATTATGTCATGTTTGTAGATGGTTCATGTTTACGCACAAAGGAAGGAGTGTTAAGCGCAGCTTATGCAGTATGCACAGTGGCAACTGTAATGGAAGCGTCTTGTCTGAAAGGAGTTAGGTCTGCCCAAGTTGCGGAACTAATTGCTTTGATTCAAGCATGTAAATTGGGGAAAAATGTACGAATCACGATTGTGACCGATAGCCAATATGGTTTCGGCATCGTACATGATTTTGGCCAGATTTGGTCACAAAGAGGATTTTTGACATCTGCAGGAACACCTATCAGAAATGGAGATTATGTTAAAAAACTGCTTGAGGCGATACAGCTGCCTAAACAAATAGCTGTAGTGAAGTGCAAGGCGCATAAGAAAAACGAAGATTACATAGCGGTTGGCAATAATTATGCTGACGAGATCGCTAGATATTGTGCGGAAAACATGGCGTCCCTGAACAGAAATAGAGAAAGGGAGCATGTCTCTTGTCCTTTGCTTTTCACTAATGCAGTCGAAACATGGGATGAAGTAAGGCAGTTACAAGAAACAGCAAGAGATGAGGAAAAGGATTACTGGATTAAAGCAGGATGTAGAAGACAGGAAGATAATGGAGTGTGGGTATACAGAGATGAAAGACCAGTTATGCCTGATAGCATGATTGCAGACATGGCACGGATGTACCATGGACAAGCTCATATTGGGAGAGATGCAATGATCAGACTTTTTAGACAAACTTGGTATAATCCAAAATTCAGAGCCATTGCTGAAAGTCTTTGTCAAAGATGTCTTATTTGTCAACAATTTAACCCAGGAAGAAAAACAGTAGTGAGTCTAGGAACAATAGGACGAGAAGGAGGTCCATTCACAAGGATACAGATGGATTTTATTGAGATGCCCCCTA
Organism: Calotriton arnoldi; assembly: GCA_963921515.1. Taxonomy (NCBI): domain Eukaryota; kingdom Metazoa; phylum Chordata; class Amphibia; order Caudata; family Salamandridae; genus Calotriton; species Calotriton arnoldi. The sequence goes on along the minus strand of CAWUFW010003746.1, from coordinate 175,570 downwards.
GTAACAGATTAAGATATGTTCTGGTGGTCGTCTGTTTGTTCTCTCGTTGGGTGGAGGCATACCCCACAAGAAGGAATGATGGAACAACAGTGGCAAAACTTATGCTACGAGAGTTCATTCCGAGGTATGGTTTTCCAGTCACAGTTGAGACAGATAGAGGAACACATTTTCAAAATGAGTTGATCCAATTGATTTGTGAAGCATTGAGTATTAAACAAAAACTACATTGTGCTTACAGACCAGAAGCTTCTGGGGTAGTAGAGCAGATAAATGGAACGATTAAAAACAGATTAGGAAAAATGTGTCAAGCTACAGGACTCAAATGGCCAGATGCACTGCCTCTTGTTCTGATGACCATCAGAAGCATCCCTGAAAAGAAAACGGGACTCAGTCCTCATGAAATGATCATGGGACGAGCAATGAGACAAGCCCACGTACCAGTCAACAAGTTATTGACAATAACTGATGATCTAATACTGGATTATTGCAAAGGACTGGCTGATGTGGTGCGTTCTGTGTTTCATCAGGTTGGACCGGATGCGACCACTCTTGAAAGAAAACCAGCCCACGACTTGAATCCAGGAGACTGGGTCCGTATTAAAGTCCACAGGAGAAGAAACTGTCTAGTTCCGCGTTGGGATGAGCCAAGACAGGTAATCCTAGTAACAACGACTGCTGTCAAGTGTGCAGGAGTAAAGAACTGGGTTCATGCCAGCCACACAATCAGAATTCCAGAACCTACAGATCGACATGTGAGTCGGCGTCTGGAAGTGTGGGATAAAAGTTTAACGGCGGGAACAACCAAGATAAAAGAAAGGGTGCCAGAACTTGAAGATCGACCTGAAAGTCGACATCTGGAGACCCCAACGGAAAACACCTCTAGAGAAGAAGAGGAAGAAGAAGAAGAAGAGGAAAGAAATTCAGAAGTTCCAGAACTTGAAGATCGACCTGTAAGTCGACATCTGGAAATATCTGACACAACTTCAGGATCTGATGATTCAGCTGCAAATTGGGAAGAATTTCGAAAGGGAACTTGGGGTTATAAACCAATTAGAGAAGAAACTGAGCAAGAAATTGAGTTAAATGAACAACCAAGTACAAGTTATGGTGGAAATCCTTCAGAAACAATATTAATAGATGAAGTAGGGAAAGAAGTACACAAAAAGTTAGAAAATCGAGAAGAACCCCGAGGAGCAATAGGGATAGATAGAGAAACAGGAGAACAGGGAAATTCAGAAGCAGATAAGGAGGAAAACACCAAATCGGAAGAACCCCGAGGAGGGACAGTGATAAGGGAAAACAAAAAGGAAAAGACAGATCCACCAGTAGGAGATGATGAGATTATAAGTTTCAAAATAAGAAACAATAGTGAGACAGTTGAAACAGAAACAGAAGAAAGTGGAGGAGAGGAAAAAACAAAGACTGAATCAAGAAAAAGAAATTGGAGATCGGAAAGAGAAGAAAGAGAGGGTGAGGTCAAAAGGCCAAGAAAAGGAGATAATTGGCCCAACAGCTATGTAAGAAAATTGAGATATAGAATAATAAGAGCAGAAGATGAAGATGCTGAACAAGTAAATGAAGTAACAAGTCAAAAGGAACAAGAAAAACCCAGTGGAAAAAGATTACAAAAGTCCAAAAGGACAAGAAAAATAAATTCAAAATTTAAGTCACCTGAGTGGCTGTATATTGCACTAACAGATTACAAAGGAGAAGAAGAAAACACTCACGGAAACCAGAGACTGAGAAGTCGGATGGGAAAAGGTGAGATGCAACGAAACTGAAGTGAAGACTTAAAGTGCTTCTGCCGGACGTGACAATTTACTGGACGTGACAAATCACCGGATGTGACAACGAAAGAATTCTGGAGAGAATTAAAGAAAGTACTAAGCAAAGACTTTTGGAGGCAGAGTGGCATCTAAGTCATTTCTGAGGTGTAGTGACACAATTTTCTGAAAAATTAACAAATAGAAAAAGAAAAATGGAAAATAATGAGAATAGAAGAAATAAATGTGATTTTATAAAGAGATGGTGCAAAATGTGCTGCTTTTGTACAGGGTTATTAATGACCATATGGATAGTATTAGCAATCACAATTCCTATTAGTGTAGCTGTGATAGAAGCAAAGAATGATACTAAACAAGAAAAAGAAACTAATATTAAAGAACAAGTTGTTTTAAGAAGTAGTGCAGAGTTGCATAAGGATAGGTCAGTAACAGATTTTTCAAAGAATGTTTTTACAAAGTTGTTGTATGAGTACGTAAAAACAATGGAAGTGAGAGATTGTTATGTTTGTATGCAATTGCCTGCATCAGTATCTGAAGGTGTGACTTATCATCACTTACCTTTGACTTATGGAATAACATGTAGTGTAATAGCAAGTTTATTTTATAAAACAGGTAGATTAGAATCTTATTATACTGATATAGATAAGATATTTGCAAACATTCCTGTAGTGCCAGAACTTAACAAAGTAAAACCAGCAAAGGTTTTAGGAGAATTCTTTTAGAACATAGAAAATTAACGTTAGAAGAAATAGTTAGTAACAACCTTACCTGTGAGTTAAGGAAAGAAGAAAAAGTATTTCTAGACATGGTTGAAGAAAGAAGAATGAAATTTCAAAAAGAAGCAATAAAAGAGGAAGGAAAACGCTTATGGACGTTTGAGGAAGGAAATCATGAAGGGAAAAAGATAAATGCAGCAATGACATTAGATTGGCGCAAACAGGAAAGTTGTGCATTAGGAGAAATAAGACAGTCTATGACAATTACTTTGTAGGTTCCAGTGTCTGCCATGACAATTATCAAATTCTGGGAGGTTGGGGATTCAAAGGTGGAAAAGATCCAATATTTCCAGGTATCTATTATATTTGTGGGAATAGAGCTTATTACAGGTTACCGGACCATTGGTATGGAACTTGCTATGTAGGCCTGGTCTTTCCAAAAATCTTTCACATGGACAGAGAAGAAAAGGGAACATACAAGATGATTAATAGATTTACACGTAGAAAGAGGGAAAGTTTTTCAGAAGTTGTAGGAGATATTTTTGGAGCATTGATACCAGCAGTGGGAATATCTTTGAATGCATTTAAAATTCGGAAGTTATCCACAGTAGTAGATCGTTTGTCTACAGATACTGCGGGAGGGTTCTTAATGGTAAATACCGAAATGGTTGCCATGAGAGCTATGGTGATGCAAAATCGGCTTGCCCTTGATATTCTTTTGGCAAAAGAGGGTGGAGTCTGTGGAATGTTAAAAGTCCAACATTGTTGTACTTACATTCCGGATAACAGTGAAAATATACAGAAGTATATTACAAATATTACAAGTCTGCACAAAGAATTAGTCCCACTGGAGGTTGAAAGTGTTTTGGGAAAACTTGGTAGAGGGTTTTCCTCAGTAGCAAATTGGTTAACTAGGATGAGTAAACTAGTAATAGGGAAAGTTATAATAGTAGCAACTATAGTGATATTGTTAGCAATGATATTGAAAATAGTAATAACATGTATAAAGAGAAAAGTAAGACAGAATAAGATAAGAAGAAATAACAGAATAATGAGAGAAAGAGAGAGAAATGGGTGAAATTGAGTTGGAGAAAATGAAAGAAAGCATGTATAAAGAGACTAAAAGGCAAGATGAAGAAGAGACAGAGATATGAATAACAGAAAGTAAAGGATGAAAGACATGCTGCCTGAAAAGAAGTATGACTTGGGTTTTATGTGGTGATTTAAAAATCACCAAAGGGGGATTGATGGAGCAGTAAAAAAAAAAAAAATTTAACCCCTAACAAATTATATAATTAATTAATTAAAAATGTTCGTTAAATGTATTAATCAACATTGTATATGTGGGAATGGTAATATGCTAATGTACGTGCTAAATAATCTACTAATGAATGTCCGTGTGTCTAATCATAACGTAAGAATAAAAAGCGTACTAAATAAAATAAATGCATGTTTGTGCTTCATAGAAATAAAATGTGTCGTTGCAAAAACAATAGTGATGGTAAGTAAGGAGCAGCTTAAATGTCGCTTTTTGCTAGGTAACAACTAATTGGGGTACGTAGACGGGAGGGAAACGAAAGGGATATTTTTCTCTATTTTAATTATGTTTTATTTGCCTCAAATTAGTGCTTCTAAAGTAGAACCGAGTGGCGAGGTAAAATGGCCGCCAGTGGGAAGATGTGCGCAGGCGCAAGGGGACACGTGGTACGGGATGAGATTGAAGAAATCTGGAGCCGCGTGATGTATCTGAGAGGCTAGGATGCAAGAAATGGTCAAGGCTGGTGTGACCTAATTGAACTGATAGTGTGCCGTGAGGATCAGGAGAGAGTCCGTGGGAAAGGAGCCCAAGAGAAAGGACAATGACTGCGGAATTCTTGAATGTGTCAAAAGAAGATACAAATGAACTGATCGAATCGGATGGAAATGTTTAAGCGTATGGGAAAGGAAATGATCCAAGGACCCTTAAATCCAAAAGAATTTGATTAAAGAATGAATAAGCTGACATGTATGGACCAATGAGAGAAAAGCGTGATATTAATGTTGCAACAGTTAGTTAGCAAAGTTAGAATTAGGGTATAAGAGGGCCTACTCTTAGTGGGAGGGGTCAGTTCCAGTCGCGGTTGCAGTCACAGTCAGTTGCAGTTCGAGAGTCGTGGTTGCAGTAGAGGAGACGGGTTGCAGGTAGCTGATGCTGACGAGCTGAAGTTGCTGTTGCTGTCTTAACTTTACAGTTGAGTATGAGAATCAGGCTATTTCTAATCCCAAAGTTAGGTTAGAAATCATTAGGCTAAATTAGGAAGCTAGGCAGGTAACTAAGGTTTTGGCTTCATGACAAAATTTTCCTTTCTGCAATAAATTGATTATGCTTAATAAAATTGTGAATTTAAAATGAATAATTGAATAAAGTATTAAATCTTTTCATGCTTTTTAAAATTATATAAAATTTAAGATTCTTTAAAACCCAAAATGACTCAGTGGTTATTTTCCTAAATGATTGTGACATGAGTAATTGGTTGATTGTGATTCAGCTGGTCTTAATCACTATGAACTAATTTCTTAAATGAATGATTCATCGACAAAACAATGAGCAGGAATATCTTAAGAAATAATTAAAAGAAAGTGATAAATTAAGGTAAATAGATATCCTTGCTCTTCCAGCGGTACACAAAATGGTGTTCTCCATTTAGTTCTCATGCTTCTCCTAGGAGTACGGAATTTCATAAAGGTGTAAAAGGAAATCCAGGAGTGTATGTGTGTGTGTTTAGGCGATGTTTATGGGCCCCATCGTCATGTGGATATGAGAAATATAGTTTGCCCCTGGATGACCTATAAGTAGCCTGGGAGGAGGATAGTTTTTATTGTACGCGCTGCATCACACCCCTTTCACGCTAAGCATAGCGTGAAAGGGGGCCTTATTTACAAGGCAGCATTAAGCCACGTTAAGTGGCTTTACGCTGCCTTGTAAATAAGGCAATGCCCCTTTCGCCACCACAGTGTCATGAAAAGTGACGTTGTGGTGGCGATGGTGGCTTGTACATATGCCCCTAAATGTTTTGCAAAATAAATGTGCTTTCCATATATTATACAATGGAAGGGTATTTTTTCTACTTTTTCCAATTCATACTTTTTAACTCTTGTGTTTTTAATTTGCACTCAATATGGAAGTATGTGTGGGTCATTCCAGGTTTAGCTTCCCTCACGTCATTTACCTCAGTCTGTCAAATTCACCCCTCACCCGAAATCAGCAAATTTCTGTATTTCTATCAGAAAATAACTCTGGTGTCATCCTTTAACCCACAGACTTCATTCTACGGATCTGAATTAAATGGACCAATCCAGAAAAAGGGATACTTCAGGAGTTAGATACAACATGCACAGTATCCTGATGGACTACCACCCCTAAATGTAGAGATCATCGCCGGCCCAGGGGTGATCTCTGACCCTTCAGAGGAACCACCTCAAGGCACAAAATGTTTGGCGGATGACTACAGTTCAAAATTAGGTCAGGCAGTGTGATGCACTTACTCTAACGGCATGCAGTCTGTCAGTTTGTGACAGAGTACTCTTTCCCCAGACTCTAAATCAGACCCATAGTTTATTCATGGCATAAAAAGTTCATAGAAATGCTTTTGAATCATAGAGAATTTTTGCAATTTGCCCAGTGTATATTGGCAGACTACTGGTGTGTTCATACGACCAATGACTGTCCAACTGCCTATCCACTGCTTACTTTCACCTTGTGGGTGCTCAACTATGAAAATTCTACTACCTGCATGTGTGACAAGGTAGAAGTTTCAAAGGAAGCACCCTCCTCTTGTGCATGACCCTCCAGCAAGAGGGTGAGGGACAACAACAGGAATCAGTAGGGAGTAGGACTGGGTAGCAGCTTTGACCTGCAGTTGAAAACTGCGAAACACCCTGTTCATTATAAATAAGGAGAGCAATTTACTTTACTTTGAGTGCTAGACTTCCTCATCACAGCAGTCTGCCATGTTAACCCAAGATAAAATAAAACCACCCAATGCCCTTCCTCTGTATTGCCAAGCACACATTTTCTCCTTATTGGATACCAGTGCCCCACTGACACCATGAAAACCCATGAGAGGGATGGAATTCAGGACTGTAACATGGAAAACTAGCACTCGGAAAAATGAAGATTACTGATAAGTGAATGGGTCTTTACCTCCTCATCTATCTTCTTCAACACAGTGCTTACTTTAACAGGATACTCCCAATCAATGCAAGATGTTTAAAAACTATTGGGTCTGGAGATTGTGACCCTATTCTTCCGGGCCTGGAGACACTGGAAAACTTGTAGTTTCCTCAAGAAGTATCTTCCCATTCAACTGGGGATATAATTGTGGGCAACTGGTAATAGTGCCTTAACTTATGTAACTAATCACTGCTACTTTTCCCCAAAGTTATGGTGCTCAGTTTAAGATGAAGGTCTTAGTTGACCATGGCAGGATTCAACTTCATGACTTGAAGCTACTGATTAACTCACAAAGCCACCTTGCGGGAAGCAGACATTATTCTTTGGACTTATACATGTTACTTCTTAAATATTCATGATATTGTATATCCTCTATGCGTTTTTTAAAGCATGTTGTAAAGTCATATACATCAATACTTGATACCCATGAAAAGTTCCTCAACTTAAATGGAAGTAAGTATCCTACATCCAGTGTCTGAAGCATGTCAGTTTAAGGTTATCTCAGATTGTTTCTTAATTTACTCTGTTAAGGGAGTGCTTCCTTCCCAAGGTTAATACAGCACCAGAGCCTCTCCCTCCTAACGATGGTCCGCTAACCTCGGCTGGGGTCGACTCATTTGTGCCCCCTGTTCTTACAATCGATCCCATTAATAGATTGGATGGTGACCTACCGAATTTGGGTATACTTAGTAGTATTACATCTGACCTACTGAGCAGGATCCATCCCAGGCCTAATACAGATGTGATGGGACTGCCACCGGCAGCCTGCCCCTACGTTTTGGTGCTGGCAGGAGTACCTAACCTCAAAAAGGAGCAGAGGGAAACCTGGAATCAGCTACGCAACAAATGTGTGGACTGGTTGTCTAAGAATAAGAGGTTTAATGTTTTAAATGCGAAAGAGATAATCATGGTACAAAGAGTGGGGTGGGTAGGTGACTCACCTAAGAACATAGAAGGGGACTGTATTGTTATTAATTATCTTAGGCCATCAATGGTAAGGACACTGTTGAGAAGTCAGGAGATCCCAATCCCCAACCCGTCAAAAATGTTGTCTCTACCATTGGGCTACTTTTACAAACCAACTCCCAGATGTCCTTTAAACGAGCCTGTCTTTCTAGCTGTCCAAAATTAATTTGCCGCACTGTCTGATTTAGATACTCAGGATTGACTACCGCTGCCCCCTCAGACTGATGGGTCTACCACACATCTATATGCCCGTTGCATATAATCAAGATACATGAACAAGTTGCTATAACTATCCCTAAGGCTTGTGATAATCTTGATTTGAATATACTTAGTTGGATCGTTGCAGGCCTGCAATCTAAATTAGATCTAGCACATTGGCTGGAGTTAGTCAGGCAGCAGCACATTCTCATGTTCCAAGAAACCTGGGCCACTAACCTTGAAGGGTTTGAAGGTTTTAATGTTCTAGCCCCATCTCCCAAATCAGGTCGACCGTCTGGTGGCCTCTCAATCTGGGTGCATATTGCCGCAGGGGATAGTGTTAAGGTTTTACACACCCAAAGTGATATATTTCAAGCTCTACAATACAAAAGGGGGGTATCTATCTATGATTTTCATAGCTCCCCCAATACAAATGTCACCAATTTGTTTGTGTTTGTCACCAGCCTAAAGAACAGTAATGGTTTTAACAAAATAGCTGGCATCTGTTTGGGGGGCGATTTTAATGCTAAGCTCCCCAACGAAGATACTGTCATCCCAAGGTCCAGCAGCAGAGGTCAAATTTGCCACAGGGGTTTGGAGTTAATGGAGCATTTGCGAAATCATGATCTGAGTAATGTTATGGATATTGCTGCCGTAACCAATAATAATAATTTATCTGAACCAACATTCAGAGGAAGGGGAAGTGCCACTACTATTGATTATATTTCTATATATCTCCCCGGTCTAGAGGATCTTTTATTGAAAGCTGAGGTTGTGTCCACACATCACGGCGATCATAACCCAATCAAAACGGTGTTGAGATTGTCCCCTAGGCCCACGTATAAACCAGAATGTGGTGCTAGGAATTTGGTACCCTCAAAATATAAATTAAGATTATTGTGGCGAGGGGTCAATAGCGCTGATTTGTTTCATAGGGTGGTTAGGGAAAATTTGAGGCTTACCGTCTGATAGCGCAGGAACCCAATCTCGAGGTTATTAGCGCATTCAGTAAACTGCCAAGTAAAACACACCCCACTCATTGTTCAATCATTCTGTCCATTGAGGCTGTCCGTTCCTTGTCCTGAAAAAGACCCGCGGTGACTCTGTCGAAATCACGCACAATCTTTGGTCGAAACGTCGACGGATCCTGACAATCCATACCCTACATTCTCCACCCCACCAAAAATAACAGAATCCAAAAGACGGCTTGTGGAGATTCGCGCTCTTAGGGACGGATGTCTATTGATTCTAACATTTTATATGCTGTCTTGTATATAACTGCACTGTATATTTCATCTTCACTCAAACACTGTGTCACTTTAAGATCACTTATTCACTTACAAGTCACGTTCTTGTCTTTCCAATTATGAACTTGTTTTGTTGACAGCCTCACATATGTAAAAAACTAAAAAAGAAAAAAGAGTACAATATATTAACTTTGATTTATCACATCCTCGTGTGTTTCTGTTCATTTCTGTACATTTAATGATGGAATGGCTAAGAAATTGGTCGCCCACAGAACCAGTTGTAGTATATTTTCTAGACGCCCAGGTGCTGAGGGATACTGGGTCACCCCATTATAATGGTTCATGGTCTGATCACATGGTTTACTGTAGGAATACGTTTTCCAAAGCTATTAATTCAGTTCTTAGTCTCCCCCAACCTAGGAGGTCAGGGTCATTTTAGCCATTTACATTTTTTTTTAAATCTCAGAGTATACCTACGGCAACCTATGGCGCAGAGGTATGGGGCTTCTCAAAGAGTTGTAGCATCCAGTACGAGGAAAATAGGTTCTGTCGGAAACTTTTGGGAGCCCCTATCTCTACGTCTCAATACGTTTGTCATGGTGAATTAAATCTACACTATATTGACGATTACATAAAGGCTCACCCTGCTCTATTCTGGCTAGCGATTTGGAAAAATCCAGCGGCGTCCCTCACAAGAGAAATTATAAGAGATTGCCTCAAGTGTGAAAATGGAATGGACATTCCTTGGCTAGCTGCGGTGAGATCAAGTTTAAGCAGGGTCGATTATGAGCATATCTTTGAAAGCCCACATGAGGCAGATACTGTAGGTAAAAAAGATCTCTGGTCGGCATTTTATATGTATTATAGTAAGGATAGACTTGATAGGGAGTCCAGAAAACCAACTGTAGCCACTTTTATGTCTATTAAGAACACTCGTTATCAGTTGGCTAGCTATCTTACAAAACCTATAGGCCATTGGGAGCGGGGACTCCTTTTTGGTCTAAGGGCTGGCACAGTGAAATTTTTACTTTGTTTCTCTTTTGGTTTTCATGCTAATCTAGATTCCTTGCCGTGCCCGTGTGACGGCCAGAGTGGGCAAACTACACTACATTTTTTTAATTCTTTTGTAAGTTCTATATACAGTATACCAAATGGTTTTTAACACCTTTTTAAAAAAAATATTCACTTGTTCACTTAGAAGCCGCATATAGGACTATCCTTAATTTGGAATATGATGAATTGGTACTCTGTGTGGGCGTTTTCCTGAAAATTGCTGTTCGTGCCCGCAACACGATGTGCACTGAAGGAATAATACTTTATCGTATTGGTCTTATATATTGGTTTTATGATTATTATGAATTTGTGTATTTTTATGTACTGTAATGTGAACCTCTCTTTTATGGATATGTTTTTATCCGAATAAAGTAATTGAATTGAAATTTACTCTGTTATTAGGGGTCATCAATGCACAGAGACTGGACATTTCCACTTAATATTTCACTTATAATGTGAAATGAGAATAATCCTAAACAACAACTGCATTGCTTCTCCTCCTGTGCTGATGGCATCTACTCCTACCACCGGAGGCATTGGTGGCAACATAAGGGTATGTCCTACACTCTGCTCAACCTCTAGATCATGTATAGATAGACTAGACGTAGTAAAGCGTATCAAATCATTTTAATTGTTTTGTATGTGGATGTTTGTGTTTGTGTGGCTGGATACTTCACAAACCCAGAAGAAAGACCAATGGGGATAGTGAATTTGTAACTTCAGTCTACAATGTCACCCTCTCTTCAGTAGCCTCACATATCCAGCATAGTATAGAAGTAATGCACTACATCTGGGGAAATCATTATTTATATGTTTCTTATTTACTTCACAATCCAATGTTCTCAGATAAATAAGAGCATTCACAGTCAAGTGCCATGTTTTCATTTACTGATTGAAAAAGGTTTATATTTTATGCTTTTTTTCTTTACATAGTTATTGTTATTATAATACCTATGATTGTGAACTTAACATATTACTGTCTCTTGATTCTGCATGCAACATGATGCCCCAGATTTATCAACACTTTGTGCTGGTGCAAAATCACCAAAGGTGCCACAAACCCAGTGAAAGTCTTGATCTGAGATTTACTTTGTTTTTGTAAATTTGCTCCGATGTATCCCTCAGAGCCCTTTTGGGCCCATTGTAATAAAGTTAGGAACATTAAAATTGTCAAAGAAAATAACATAACAATAAGATATATAGGTAAGCACTTTAAAGAAAGCTCCAAACTTGCTATTACAATAATGCATGCTGTTACTTCAACAAGTAAGAAAGTAAGCAAGACATGGAGATTCTTTTTGCATGAAAGGAAAAACCAATGGAGTTTGGCTCTTTCTTTCCCTCAAGAAAAATAAAATGCAAATGAGACTCACGGCATAGCGGTGCGATGCCCCTGGGCTTTTATTTGACTTCTGAGCCTGGGTGGCGCGCCCCCCTGGACTGCACTGCTGCCTCCCTTTCTCTGGAACTGCTGCCCTGGCACCCTGGCAGACTTCCCCTGACCTACGGCGTGCGGATCGACGGCACTACTGCCCCAGCGGCCCAGAGCCTGTTCAAGCGGACGGCCCATTTGTGTTCGGCATTCTCCTGCCCTCCGCCCTCCTTTGATGCTGTGGCTGCGTCCCCCCTCTGACTCTACTCCGTTGAATCAGCTCCCTTGGTTTTTTGGGCTTTGATTTGTGTGTGTCCCGCCATTTTGGGATGGTACTGTCGATGCCCATGACCTGGATCCTCCATCTTGTCGACCTTTGTCCGTTCCTCTGTCCCGCTGGACTCCATCTTGGCGACCTTTGTCCATTCCTCTGTCCCGCTGGACTCCATCTTGGCGACCTTCGAACGTTTCTTTTTTCCGCTGGACTGCTCTATGTTCTCGCCTGACTGACCTTTAACTCTAACTCCCCTACACTCCTCTCACCCGTTACAGGCTCCGAGTCTTGGGATGTTGAGATTGCTGGTCCATATACCAGTTTGTTTTTCTTTCAATTTCCTGTCCTGATCTGCTCTCCTTACCCCTCTTTACTTCCCCCTTACCTTCTTTCCCCCTTAGGATGTTTTGTTCTCTGTTACGACATGCTCTAGTAATGCATACTATTGTGTAACTTTGTTTTATTATGTGTCCTTATTTGCTATTCTCTAGTATTTCTTGTTTTATTATGTAACATTGTGTAACTAATGTTTAATTTTGTAACGTGCAACTCGCTGTTCCTTATGTAAAGCGCTCTGATACCTCTGGGTCTAGCCAGCGCTATATAAAACTCTTCAAATAAATTTCCCTTTTTAACTTAAGGGATGGAGTTTACCTAAGGGTAAGTGAAACACCATGTTCCTCTGTGGTCTACTGCTGCTTCCATGTAGCCCCTTCTCATCCGTCTTCCTTTTTTTGTTAATGGAGAAAGAGCTTGGCAGCTTTAGGGTTAACTGCCAGTTAGCCCATTCAGCTTTCCACCCATTTCTCTTCCTCATCAGAGAAGTGTAGCTTAGCCGAATAAGCAACATCACACATGGGACCACTTCCATTTTTGATCAGATCCAGAGAGGTAGACATGGCTTTGATAGCTACTCGCAGCAAGAGCACTGATCTCCAGCCCAGTATTGGGACCATGCTGAATGTGTTCATGTAGCCCTCGAGTGCAGCTTCCCTTTGTGTGAGCAGAAAGCATAACTTTCAAATCATTTTTAGGTGCTTTCCTGCACTCAGTAGAATCTCATAGTTCCCGCAATGAAGGAACACAGGCTCTTCTGCATCACAAAATAGTAGGAGCTGAGAAAGAATAGTTTTCTAATTCTGTTCAGGTAAGCTATATAAGGGTATTCATCTGGCCCTGGCAATGAACCCCACCAGCCAGTGCTCATGGCTGGATATTGGCACAGACAACACTTCACATCTGGAAAGCTAGGGCCGAAAGGAATCTCCTAAACTCCCCAAACTGTGGGTTCAGAAAGTGCTTTCATTACTTAGGGTGCCCTTCTTCTCTCCTAGTTCATATAGGGAAAAACACTCTACTGATATACTTATTTCACATTGAGGCACTGCCTGGCTGTCTGGTGGAACAGATAACTTGTGGAAACTTGGTCAAGGAAAGTTCTACTGCCCCAGTGTTCCATTGGACACAAGACACCACAGTAATCGTTATGATTCCATTCTCTGGGGGACACAAGCACGCCTACCAAAATGGAGATTCCAAATGTTTTCTTATTACATGTGCATAGGATTCCTCAGATTCCACTTTTATTGGCAGGTGATTACACACCACAGCAAATGTAATTCTAAGAAACACCATGGTCCATATGTATTTGAGGTTGATGTAAACATTCTCCTTATTCAGGGGCTCATGAAATGCAAGTTAAGGGAGTAAAGATGCTCCCCTAGATCAATGCTGGTGGGCCCCACAGCAACTCAACGCAAATATCCTCTCCTCCTCAACAGCGTGTATCAAAATAGAGCAACAATGATTTTTATAAAGCATTTTTATTGTTTTCCAGTTAAAATTATTACAAAAAACACACAACAAGCAAGTGTGTGAGGACATGGCGATTAAGGCAGTCAGGAATAGCAACAAAGACAATATAGAATACCTGGTGACATGGAGTTAGTATTGTTTGATTACCAGGGGTAGTGAGCAGGTTTATACGTTGGGTACCACAGACATTCAGCCATGCATGCCCCATCCATCCAGATCAGTATTCACAACTACAGTAAGCCCATCAGTCTCCTACGATCGGCGACTTCCCCTGCTCATGGGGTCGCTGTATAGCTATCCCACCCTGGGAGTGTGGCTCTGGCCATCGGGGAATCCCCAGGTGATTCCTCCTCCACCACAATCCTCCCCTGGAGGTCCAATTTTGGGCAGTCCAGTAACACCGCATTCCCACACTGGTAGGAATGGTATTCTATGTACCCCTCTATCCTCCTCCCTCTGGATCACCTCTCTCTCGCAGTCTGCCCACTTAGTCACCTCTTTTCACCATCTGTACATGTCTGGCCCACCAGCTGATTTCCAATTCATCATCAACTGTCTACGAGCGAGGATTAATGTCAAATTTGTGAACCTATCGGTGACCTTATGCGCTTGTGGAGACCCAACAGGCACAATTGTGTTGTGCATTTAAAATGCCTGTCCGTAGCACAACGGACAACCCGCAGAACCATGTCCCAATAATGGGTGATCACAGAAAAGTCCTGCACATGTGGTAGAATTCGGTATCCTCTAATGCACAGCAGGGGCATGCCAAATATGCTCTGGGAAACAATGGGCCTGATTCACAAAGTGCCTCTGCACTCGCGGCGGAGGGCCCACAGTCATGGGGGAGTGTCAACACTTGGGTCAGAATCTCCAGATGGAGAATTCTCATTGCAGACATTCTGCCTTCAGTGCAGAGACTCCCCCACAACTGCGGGGCCTCTGCCACAAATGCGGAGGCCCTTTGTGAATCAGGCCCTTAGCGTGTATATGCCGCAGGGTAAGGTATGCTCTGTGCAGGAAGTATAACTGAATCAGCTTAAACTGAGCATTGCGTGATACTTTAGGGGTGGAAGTCAATATCCTCCTCTAGGCTGCATCATCAAAGGAGGGCCAGAGGTTTGTCAACCGTGGCTGGTATAGTGGATTCAGATCTACCCAAGCTCCTTTTAAAAGAGCCATATATATAAGGAGAGCAACTGCCCTCGTCTTCCCTGTGATGAGGAATAAGTAATGGAGGCATTCATGTTCTGGAAGTTCCACAGACCCTGAACCCCACCAAGCCTGCACCTTAGCAGTTAATGCCCCATACAGAAGAAGGTGCCCAGCTGGAAGGTTATAAGATTCTCACAGTTCCGGGAAGGGCATGAGTACACCTTCTGTATACAGGTCACCTGTTATAATGAATCCCATCTCGGTCCATGTGTGCAGGCCCTCCCAGTTCCTTACTGAAGGCCAGTATTTCACGGTCAGCAGGGGGAGTTCAGAGGTATATGGGGCTTTTGTATGTGCCCAGTGCAGTGCCCTAGCTCAGATGTGCCTCGCCGTTCTAATCAGTATGTTCTCATTATGCGCCATCGATATGGGGGCTGGCTTCAGTAAAATCTGGGTCAAAAGGTCCCAAGAAGTCAGACCACACTCTCTGTGACCTAAGGCATCCGATAAATGGGAGCACCACCTGGCCACCAACTGTAGCTGGCTACAAAAGCATATGGTTCACGAACAGCGAGATATACAGATTATCCGCTGCAATCTGCAGCCCCCTATAATGCCTCCCCTGCTGTACAGTCAGCGTGAAAGGCTCCATAGCCTGAGAAAACAATAGTGGGGACAGCGAGCAACCCTGCCTAAGTCCATGTCTACCTGGATAGGATGCTGATATCACTTACCCCGTCCAGGCCATTGTCGCCGGCTCGAAGTATAACAGCAGTGTCCATTTGATGAATTGGAGCCCAAAGCCCATCCCAATCATGATGGTATAGAAGTCCCAGAAGAGGGAATCAGAAGCCTTTTGGATGTCCACTGACAGCACTGAGGAGTGAAGTGGGAAGGGCTCATACATATCTAAAACTTGGATCAGTTGGCGTATATTGGGCATGGTACTGAGAGTAGGTACCAACCCAGTCTGGTCCGGGTGTATCAGCAAACTCACATGGGGTAGAATCTGATGCACCAGAATCTTGCTCAGGATTTTTTAATCCACATTAAGCATAGAGAGGGGGTGGTAGGAATCCACCAGTCCTAGATCCTTGTCTTTCTTGGGCAAGTATACTATCATGGTGTTGTGCAGGGAGGATGGGAGCAGACCTCGCTCGATCACCCCATTGTTGATGTCCATCAATTTAGGGGCTAGAACTGCTGCATAAGTGGCATAGAACACAATGGGTAGCCTATCTGACCCAGGAACCTTGCCCCAAGCCAGGTCCTTGATCTCCCCCTTCATCTTCTGGATAGTAATAGATGTGCCTTTTCGCTCCGCAATAGCAGGGTTCAGGACAATGGGGATAAATCTGCTACATACTTTAATATATCCACCTCTGCACTAGCCACTCCAGCTGCATACGTTTTGCAATAGTACTGGGAAAACACCCCATTAATCTCAACCTATGAGAACTCATCCCGGCCCAATGGGTCCTGGATCTGGAGTATTGTGTCCCCCCTGTTCTCCTACCAGAGAAGCCATGCCACCATACTACCGGACTTATCTCTGTCCGCATGGGTCCGCATAATCTACGCCCTGTAATCATACTGCTTTAGGCATTCCACCAAAGCGAATAATTTTCTCCCTTTCCTCCAGCAGCTGAGCCCTGCCTTCGATCATCATTATCAGGTCCGGGGACAGATCGTCAAGGACCCTCTCCTGTCATCTAATATCAGCATGCAATTGGGTGCATACGCCCAATTTATTGGAAATACAATGACCCCTCATCACTACTATGAGTGCCTCCCATTCCACCGTGAGCGAGGATGCTGTGCTTGCATTTTCCAACCAGTAGTTATGGATTACCTCTCCCAGTGATGTTCAGAATGCCGGATCCTCCAGATGGGTGGGATTCAGATGCAATGTTGGGATACTAGCCCTGCAGGATGACCACTGGTAAGTGCAGAGTCAGGGATTATGATCTGAGTATGTCCTTGCTAAGTACTCCACATCCATCAATTGCTCTGCCAACACATCACAACAAAAGATAGCCTCCTTGCGCATGTCCAATCCATGCAATCCGGTGTGGAAAGAGTTTGCCCGTGCCCCAGACTGCGTGACCGTCAAAAGTCTACCAGCCCCCAGTGTCCGATCCACTTTCAAACTGACCCTGCTACTTTATGAGCTGGGGACGCTGGCAGCGGGGGATAGGACCTGCCCAGTTGGAGATCTGCCACACAGATGAAATCCCCACCAATTATCTTTGGTTAATGCAGTGTGGTGGTCAACAAGGAAGTCAGGCTAGTCAAAAAGGCATGTTGGTTGGTGTTTGGGGGATATATGTTTAGCAGTTCAATGTCCTTCCCATCCAGTTGGCCCATTGCTAAAATATAGTGTCCCTTGGGGTCCACCACCAACTTATGCTGCTGGAATTGTACTCCAGGTCTTATCCAAATCAGGACACCTCATGGAAATGCAGAGTAGGCGGTGTAGTAAAGTTGCCCCCTCCACTTCTTCAAGGGAGCCTTACCCTCACTCTCCGTCAAATGGGTCTCTTGCAGAAATGCTTTTGGCACCCCTCTATGTTTTATGTAAGCAAGGGTATTATACAGCTTTCCCAGTGTTTTCAGTCCCCTCACATTCCAGGTAATCATTTGGATATGGTCGACCACTGCTGTATAAGAGCATGTGGGATCGCGCACCAGGGCCTTCCCTGCCTGTCGCCCAACTACAGCACCACCATCCAATCACTCACCACAGCCTCGTTCACCACAACCACACCCATAAAAAAATAAACATAACAAACAAACATAACTAACCAACTAGATGGGGGGCGCTAGGTGGCGCACGAGCAAGATGGCCACACTGATGTGAGGCTCCTGCAGCTCGGCGCAATTATCCGCTCATTTATCCTGCCCAGATGGACCCAGCCACACAATCGCTAATGTTCTGAGGTGACTATAACCCCATGCACTCGCGCTGTGAGTTTGGGGCATACTGCAAGCTGCATTCAGCCGTTATCCTCGCACCCTACTGCCACCGCTGAGAAGGCCTGATCTGCCCCGAGCTGCCGCTGGGCGAGGTGTGTCACGGGAGCAGCGGGGCGCCCACGAGGTGACTGGGCCCTGCCTGGAGCGGCCCGTGATTTCAGCGCCTGAGATACTGGGGTGAGTGCGTGGTATCCTGCCTCCGGAGCGGACTGCTAAATACGCCTCTTTTCTTTCTGGACGGGGCCGGGGCAGCGCCTGCTCCTTACCTCGCCTCCGCAGCTCTCCTTCTGCTCCACGGCGCGAGGCGCCGATCCCCGGGTGGCGGGCCTGCCACAAGACACACTGCATAAACCTGCCTCCATTGCTCGGCGTGCCGCGGCTGTGCTGTTGCCGTGGTGCCTACTCACGCCTGCGGCGCTTGTGGTGTGGCAGAGGTTCCTGTTGAGCTGGCGGCCACGAGGCCTCGGAGGCCCCACCTACCTGCCGCACGGGATCCGCGACGGCCATTGCCCTGTACCTCCTAAATCCGAGTGATACTGCCGCGTGGAGCTATGGCTGGAAATTCCCCTGCAGAATAAGCGACGCCCACAATGTGCTTCGGGGCTTTCATCCTGGGCCATAAATAATTGCCTGCTGCCCTACTGTGCGGGGTACCGTGACATTGCCTCTGAAGTGAACAGTGCTCCTTACCCACATCAGCCCCTAGTAAAGAACCCCGAGTGGACACGGCGGCCCTGTCTGTAAGGCCCGCTTCTTCATCAGGCTCGTTGGCAGGCACTATCCCTCTGCTGCTCCCTGCAGCGCCGCCACTCTGGGCCAGATAATAGCTGCGTGGCCCGTGTGGCCTCCCGCCTGGAACCTGCTGGTGGTCCATGACTGAGGCCTGCCGTGGCACGCGTGGGTGCGGCCGGTGCACCGCTGGCACCTTGAGGGTGGCGTATACGTGGGGGACTGGCCCACACGAAGATAACGGCAATCCTGACAGTCTCTGCTGCTCTTGCTGCTTGTGAGGACCGAGGGTGGTCAGAGCTCCTCTGTCCCCACGTGAGGAGACCGCACGCCACGCGCCCATTTGTCACCACTGTTTTTTCTAGCTGCAACATACTAAACATGGGAAAGGCGGACGCAAAACAGCCACGGCTGACGTTTGAGGCAAAAAAAAGCGCCCGCTTACACCAAGAAGAGCCTGTCGGGACTAGTGGTGAACCTGCACAGGGGGCAGCTCCTGTGCCGGACGAAGACATGAAAGCCATTCTCCTGGAGGTCAGGCAAGGCCTCACTACTATTGCGGACAAAATGGATGCCATGACCACGCAAATGGATGCCATTGTGCACAAACTAGATGGCCATGAAGAGCGCATTAAGGAAACGGAGCGCCGTATCTCTGATGCTGAGGACGCCACGTCCCATATCCAGACAAATGTGGCGCAGATGGACAAACTTATGAAGATCATTGCGGCGAAAAACGAAGACATCGAAGCTAGAAGCAGGCGTAACAACATACACGTCCTTGGCATCCCGGAAAGTACCAACACTGGGAAGATGGAAGAGTACGTAGAAAGACTGTTGCTGTCAACGATTGGCGCTGAATCCCTCTCTTCCCACTTCATTGTCGAACGTGCGCATCAGTCGCTGGGTCCCCGGCCGCCGCCGGGGAGCACGCCAAGACCCATCATAGCTCGGCTTCTCAATTATCGGGACCAAGATGTTGCTCTTCGGACGGCCCGAGAAAAACGACAGCTTAACTTTGAGGGCAAAAAGTTCACCATTTACCCGAGATTTCACAGCAGCTGTGCAGGAGGAGAGACGCAAGTTCCTACCAGCTAAACAGAAGCTGCGTCAGGCCCAAATAGACTATGCGCTGTTATATCCAGCCTGGCTGAGAATCACTCATCAAGGCAAGCAGCTCTTCTTCACTAAACCACAACAAGTGGATGACTTCTTGAAACGCCTCAAACGCCAGAATACAACTTCTGCCTCACCGGACGCCTCATCCAAACCAGCATCGCCGACCACAGAGTAATTTGTCACCTGCGGCATGCAGAGATCATTCCCAGCGATGTCTGAGGCACCGCGATGACACGACATTGTGGGAACGCTGAACTGTACATCATCCAGAGCGGGACGTTCGTCACTGTACACCAGATAAGTAATAAATTGGGTCTATGAGACAATTAGCATAGAGCATCCTCAGCTCTCTCAGAGGTCGTCGACACCACCACTCTGACTCTTTGAGGGCGAGGAGTGAACGTGCATGACCCTAGGAGATCCCCCCGAGGGTGCTCCCCCTTTGAACTTTGCTGCGAAGTTATGCGCAGCTTGTTTTTGAAGTACTTGGGTGTTTGGGTGGGGGGTGGGGAAGGTATTTCTGGCATGATTGGGATGCTTCAATGGGTGGGGGGCGGGTGTTCGTTTTTGAGTTTCTTGATATATACATGACACAGCATGACAGACAGAAATGTGATTACATACCTATTCTCTCCACAAGCGTCAAAGTGCTGCCTACTACATGCAACTAGGGCACATGGCTAGCCTGACACCTCACCAGCAATTGCAGATCATCACTTGGAATGTTAGGGGGTTGGGTGATCCGCGGAAACGCCGCCAGATACTGGCATATTTGGACCGGCACCAGATCCATGTTGCCATGCTCCAAGAAACCCCCATCAATCCCCGACACACTACCACCTTTGCACATAAATGGGCTGACCACAGGATATTTTCCTCTTACTCCTCTTATGCCAGAGGAACGGCCATCCTTATTAAAAAACGGACTCCCTTTGCTGTGGCTGGGACATTACTAGATCACCATGGGAGATATTGTCTTGCATGGGGACGGCTGGGTATGGAATCGGTTACTTTAGCATGTTGCTATGGCCCTAACGTTGACACCCCTGATTTCCTTACCACACTTTGGGGTAAGATCATGGAGATTGGCTCTACTCACATAATATGGGGGGGAGATTTCAATGTTGCCCTTAATCCTGCCGTAGATAGGTCTAACCCAGCGCCGCATCATTATAATAGATCACACGAGGCACTGCAAGGTATAGTGGCAGACAACGGATTACTAGACGCCTGGCGCTACATTCATCCCCATATAACGGAAGGCACACATTTTACTGCGCATGCTGCGACTTGGGCCCACTTGGACTATTGTCCGATCTCCCGCAGACTAGGTCCATCGATAACTAATATCGCGCATTTTTCTAGAACGTACTCCTACCACTCCCCTGTTAAACTCACACTCGTACCCCTGGGATATGGCACCTATGCCTGGGCGGTAAATTCTGTTCCGCTCGCGGAATTTGCGGAACTTGGGTAATTTCGCGTTCCGCGGAGAATGCGGAATTACCAAAAATTCCGCGATTTGCGGCTTCGTGGAATTCTTTGCTTGTTCGCGCTTTCAAAATGCGTGTTCGCGAGATATTTCTCCTCGAGCACGCAAACAGCATTCGCGAACAGGAAAAAGCATCGCGAACGGGCGGGACAAGCAATTCCGCGTGTTCGTGGAACTTTTGCGTGCTCGCGGAGATTTTTTACCGTTTTGCGGAGCTTTGCGTAACACGACAGCGCAAATTCCGTCCACCCCTAATGGCACCCCGTGCAGCAGCTGGAGATTGCAACCTTTAGCGCTGCTCGACACAGTTTTCCATAGTGAGTTAGGAGAAGAAATTCAGGATTGTTCCAGAGAAACAAGGGTTCCGTGGACAGCGTTGAAACGGTTTGGGAGGCCTTCAAGGTCACAATTCGTTGATTTTGCATCTCGAAAAGTTATGGGGTATTACGAGACAAACAGGGTATACTACGACAACTAGAGACTGAGCTCAAAACGCTTGAGGGACGCCTCTCGGCGGGGAGTGACAGCCGAGCCCAGCATGAATTCCGTGATAAACTCTCGGAGTACACCGCTGCCGCTGACCATGAGACGCGGTTTAGGGGTAAATACTAGGTGGCCCGTCGATATGGGGAGGGCGAGCGGCCTGGGAAGGCCTTGGCTGAGACAATATTGAATCCCCGCTTTTCCAATTACATTTTAGAGATTTCTGGTCCCGGGGAAGTAATTTATTGTGACACCACCGACATACTCACCACATTTACTATGCACTACTCCTCGCTCTACACATCACAAAGGCGAGACCACCTTGAGCTGGACGACTTTCTGGGGGAGTTGGCACTCGGCTGGCCAGGAGATTCACAGAGGGAGTTCCTATGCGCTCCCTTCGAACTAGATGAGATACGGGAAGCTATAATGCACATGAAATCTGGCAAGGCCCCTGGCCTGGGCGGGCTACCCATTGAATTTTATAAAACATATATAGACCAGCTGGCCCCTATACTTAAAGAGATTTATGAAGATTCCCTTGAGACTGGCACACTTCCCCCCTCCATGAGAGAAGCACTTATTACTTCCCTCCTCAAACCGGGAAAATCGCCACTCTATTGCGATTCTTACAGACCATTGTCCCTCATTAATTGCGATACAAAAATCTTGGCCAAGGTTATAGCCAATAGATTAAACTTGTTAATGGAAAAATTGGTCCTTCCTGATCAGGCAGACTTCGTTCCAGTGCGAGCAACCATACATAATCTCCGCACCTTCTTTTCAATCCTGCATAATGTCGACCCCGACCTGCCGCTGTCGGCAGTGTTTTTAGACGCCACCAAGGCGTTTGACTCTGTGGAGTGGGATTATCTTCTCGGGGTATTGCAGCGGATGGGCTTCCCTCCTTTGTTTCTCTCATGGATACGGCTGTTATACCAACTTCCCACAGCCAAAGTCCTAGTTAATGGTCATCTGTCTACAGCCTTCCCCATCACTAGAGGTACCCGACAGGGGTGCCCACTGTCCCCCCTGCTCTTCGCCCTGGCGATCGAACTGCTGGCGGCTAAACTGAGGCAACATCACCAGGACAAGGCACTACGTTGCAACTTGCGCCAAATCCTCATATCTCTTTATGCGGATGATGTCACCCTCAATGTCAGGGACCCACAGCACAACATTAACCCTCTACTACGGGAATTCATTGTCTTTGGAAAATAGTCCGGGGTCCACATCAATTGGGGAAAGTCGCAAATCTTCCCTTTTACTCCTGCAGCCACTCAGTTTCCCCTGAATTTCCCGCTGGAGTGGTGTGATACAGACATGCACTACCTGGGGATCCGCATCTCCGGAGACAGGGAGGAGCTGATACGCCTTCAACTATGGCACCACTCTGGACCGCATTACAGGGTGTGTCACTCGATGGATCTCCCTGCCGCATTCTGACTATTCTACAACACCCCATGCTGTACTCGCCGCTGCTCCCCCTTTCATACCACCCCCGCATGCAACAGCTCCAAGAGAAAGGGTTTCTTAATCTCCCCGAGTGGACCAAAATTTCAACATGGGGGGATCTTTACCACAACGGGACGTTTAGGTCATCAGATCAAATATTCCATGAGATCCAGCCTCTCCTCTGGATATATTTCTTTACACGCGGCTCCGTCAAGGCGTGAGATCTATCACCCCAGAGTTCCCTCAGGAACCCCTCAGTCTCGCCCCCTTACACCTGTTGCTGCAGGCCACCTCGCCGGGGCACCTGTTTTCCATGCTTTATCATACCATACACACTCAACAGGAGGAGTCTCCTTGCCCCTCCCGTGCACGCTGGAATTCAGAGTTAGGTTACGAACTGACGGATGAACACTGGACATATTGTTGTCTACAAACAGACCAAATATCTGCCAGCAGCAGATTGCGTATCACGCATTTTACATTCTTACAACGCTTGTACTACACTCCAGTCAAAATGTATAAATATAAATTAAAAGACTCAGATCGCTGCGATAGATGCGGCACCTCAGGCGCCGACTTCCTTCATTTGGCCTGGGAATGTCCAAGGGTGAGTGATTACTGGGGACAGGTCTTTGATGCCATGGAACAGATGACAGCAATCTCCTTAGAGCGCACTCCACTGACAGCTTTGTTAGGCTATGCCAAGCTCATCCCCAAACCATACCGCCGATATCTTGCTACTGCTCTGCTGCTGGCTAAACGCCGCGTGGCCTGTAGATGGGGTAGAGGACGAGCGCCCAAGTTTAAAGAATGGCTCAATGACTTAATATATTGTCAAGAGCAACTGACTAACTATGCAGAAACACTCCCCCGGGCATCACGGCCTAAAGATATCTGGGACGCTCTCAAAACTTACCTTCTAGTGCACCCACAAGATGCCCCGACCGACACACCAGAAATAGAGGCGCCATAGTGATGTGAACATGAGAGCGAGTGTGGGATGTGCGCAGGGCATATGTCGGACTGACTTCTTCACGTCGCCTACTTTCATGACATGCCTAGTGATATAATGCACTGTATAATGCATCAGTATTACGATGTTGATATCAGACACTGTCGTACTGATAGTTTCTTTAACTCATGTGTGGTCAATGCCGAGATCAATGTCAATCTGTGCTGCAAGGCCTGCCTGGTTGCAATGTGCGTAGAAAGAGGACGAAGATGTCATCATGGGCTGGACTATGCCTCCTCGTACTATGCATTGCTTTCGAGAGAAAAATACATTATCTCTATTCCTATGCACTATGTCTGTCACTACATGCTTATGCTTGTAATGTATTGTTTCACTGAATAAATCAATAAAAACAGTTAAAAAAAACAAAAAACTAACCAACTAGATACCTACAACCCCTTCCCCGGAATGTGATATGAACACATCCTGTCCAAACATATATAGGCAAAGGCCACAAACTAAAGCCCTTTTATAAAGGCCAACAAGTTTGATTACAGAAAGTTCTGTAGAGGAGAGAAACTCGCCAGTCCAATAGTGACTGCCCGAGTATTATCCAATAAGGAATCCAGTAAAAATCAGTTTCCCATCACATTCAACTCCTCCCCAGCCCCACCATGAATGAAGTACAATATACAAGGGGAAAACAACAGCCCCACTAATACAAGGGAATACAATACCACAGGTATAATCCAATGTACAATAGGAAAGCAGCCCAGGTCTACTGGTGGGGGTCAAGTGAGATCATATGCTGAATCCAGGGTAACTCCGGCAGGGTATTCTCCAGGCCTGGCATCACTGAGTTTGTCGAACTAGAGGAAGACCCCCTGCCCAATTGTCACCCAGGGAGTGACGATCCATCTCCAGATCCCAATGAGGCCACCACCTCCACTGCCCTTGTTCGCTTTACAGCTGCCTGTTGCCTAGCCGGTTGGGGTGCCCCACGCCTATGGGATCTCTGCTGCCTTGGTCACAGCAACCGGGGCTGCTCTGGGGGGCAGTCGTACAGTCATCTTGTCGAAGTGCTTCAGCCAGCCCCATGTCACCACGTGGTCTGAAAACACTGCACTGTCAGGCAGGCTGGGAAAAACAGAGCATAAAGCAAACCTAGCTCCTGAAACCTTTTCATGGCTGTGAACGATGCCCTCCGGTTCTGAACCTGAATGATGAAGTCTGGGTAAAGAGAGACAACAGCATTTTCCACAGCAAAAGGGCCTCGGCGTCGTGCCTGTTGCAAAAGGACATCTCTGTCCCGAAAATGTAGTAGCCGGGCTATCACGTGATGGAGTGTGGCCCCCGTCATGGGTGTTTGGGCTGAGACTCTATGTGCAAGTTCTAGTGAATTGAACCAGTATAGGTGCTCCAGGACCTTTACCTCCTGTAGCCATTCCTGCTGAAAGCCAATCATGGGCCCACCCTCCACTGATTGAGGTAGGCCAACAATCCAGATATTGTTGTGAAGTTCCTTTCTCTCCTGATCATTAATCCTGGCCTCCAGTCAGCCAGTGTGAGCCTCCAGATCGGTGAGGAGGCAACCCATCCTGTCTCTGGCAGTGGGGTCTGAAGGGTAGTCTCAAGGGTAGACACCCAAGCTGACATCTTCTTTGTATCCTCCCAGATAATGCCCAGTTCCTCTCCCCGGAATCTCTCCCCAGTGTCATCGGTCGCCGCCATCAGCTTGTCATCGACCTGGAAGCCATGCTGCACCTGGCGCCCTGCTTGATCCCTTCTTACATCCTTAAGTGTCTAGGAATGGCCCATAGTGCAGTAGGAGGAAGTGAAGCAGTCCACCACAGGCAGCTGTAATCAAAGTACAGCCACATATAGCACTTCTGCAGCGTCCATGCTGAGAGGTAAACCAGTAGGGACCAGCGCAGCCTTCAGAGAAGAGGGGGGTGTTTACCAGCAGGCACAGTCAAGGGTGTGTCCCCCTACCTTGCACTTTCCCAGCGCTGT
The DNA here is from genome assembly GCA_963921515.1 of Calotriton arnoldi. Lineage (NCBI taxonomy): Eukaryota > Metazoa > Chordata > Amphibia > Caudata > Salamandridae > Calotriton > Calotriton arnoldi. Next base: position 149,558 of record CAWUFW010003746.1, on the reverse strand, counting down.
CTTAAATCTGGCCTTCACCACCTGTCCACAGTCTAGAATACAGCCGTCCTCACATCCACGCCAGGTAGAACAGACAATGTGGTCTCAGGCTAATCACCGCCCCCTCCGATAGCACAGACAGACCGGTAGCACCCTCCATTGGGCGCGTCGCTTCCCCATAACTCCAGCAATCTCTGCAGGTGTGCCTAGCAGTCCTGCACAGGGGCACTTGTGACATGTACCAGTGAGGGGGCCACACAGGCTCAGCAATCAGTGCACATGGAGCAGGGCGGAGTGAGGAAATCCTAGGGGCCCCCAGCACACCAGTAGCAGATTAACAGCTCAGGCTCCCAGGCGTTTTGCCCCCATTTTCTATTTGCCCATAAGGCTAGGGCTGCTAACTGTCCTCCAGTCAGCCCCAGCATGTATTATGTAGCTTCAGGATGTGGGGGCAGCAATAAGGCAATCCACTGCCATGCTGCCGTGCAGGCCCCCTTCATTCAGATCGCCCGCCCAGGGTTGCTGGCTGAGGAAGTAGGTGGGGCAACTGGGCTCCAATATATAAGTTGATTGGAAGAGGGAGGGAGGCAGGTTGTAGCCCCCACAAAAAACTGCCCCCTCACCAGCAGTAGCCCTGGTCCCAGTGGTGCAGTGTGTAACGAGGTAAGAACCACACTGACACACCATTCAGGTAAGTAGTAGTAGAGTATTTATTAAGGGCACTTCACCCATCAGAGACAAGGAGCAACTGCCCTGAGCAACCGTTACCTGGCTCATGAACTGCATTCACCATTCTATGTTCTACATTCTACATTCTAATCAAGCCAACAATCCCTCCCTCCTGCCTACGCAAAGGCTTTGCGACGACCTAACTAATTATTTTAAACAGAAGATCGACAAAATTTACAGCTCCTTTGGTGCAGTAGAGGTACCGAAGGGGGCAGTCCCTCCCAGGGTTGACACCTTACTACCTAGTCTCGATTGTTTCGCAGCCATTACCACAGAGCAAGTAGAGTCCTTACTAGCTCACACGAAATCAGGTTCTCCGTTAGACCCGGCCCTGCCTTTTATTATGTCAGAACTTGCTCCGTTCTTGTACTCTTCGCTCTCGGAAGTCTGTAATATATCATTGGCCACAGCCACGTTTCCTCTTAAATGGAAGAAGGCGCATATTGAACCTCTGCTGAAGAAAGCACTGGCAGACCCGGCAGACTTGCAAAATTATAGACCGATTTCTCTCCTTCCATGCTGCTCTAAAATCATGGAGACATTGATCAATAAACAACTCTTGGGATATTTGGAGCAGAATAATCTACTTGATCCCTCCCAGTCGGGCTTCCGGGCAGGTCAGAGCACCGAAGCTGCCTTGTCTGAAGTAACTGATACAATAAGGATGTCATTGGATAAGGGGTTCCCCACAATGTTAGTACTTCTTGATCTGTCGGCGGCCTTCAACACCATCTCTCATAGAATCCTTTTGGACAGGCTACGAGAGATTGGTGTCAGAGAAATGGCCCTAACCTGGCTACAAAGCTTTCTGACCGGCAGACAACAATGTGTCCAACTGGATACATTTGTGTGGCAGACCACGCCAGTGGACAAGGGGGTCCCTCAGGGGTCCATCTTAAGTCCTACCTTGTTCAACATCTATGTGGCCCCTCTGGCTACCATTATTAGATCATGCAGTTTTGAGACGATCTCGTATGCGGACGACACCCAGGTGATAGTCCCCATTGAGACGGATCCCACGGTAACCAGAGCAAAGTTTAAGACCTGTATGTTGAAAATAGCCACATGGATGAGCAAGAACTTCCTTCAGCTCAACTCCAATAAAACGGAGATCCTCTTGTTTGGGAAAGCTGAGGAATTGTGGTCTGCCGACTGGTGGCCTATAGAACTCGGGGAAGCACCTAGCCCAAAAAAGCAGGCAAGGAACCTGGGCATTATAATCGATGACAAACTCTCCATGGAGGAGCATGTGAAGACGGTCTCAGGCACATACTTCGGGTTAATACGGATGCTGAGAAAGATCTTTCCGTGGATTCCCCTTGCGGCCAGAAAGACCCTAATACAGGCGCTTCTAGTCAGTAGACTAGATTACGGAAACTCGTTATTAGTAGGAACTAGGGAAGACCTATTATCAAGGCTGCAAGTAGTTCAAAATACAGCAGCGCGTCTGGCTCTCAACAAACCGGTACGCACCCTGTCACTACCTCTCTTGCGACAACTGCACTGGCTTCCCATCAAGAAGAGAGCAGTCTTTAAGCTCTTGTGTATAGTGTTTAAAGTACTTCAGGGGACTGGCCCTGCGTACCTAATGAAGAAACGAATACCCTACGTCCCCGTGCGTCAATTGAGATCGAGTAATCGGAAACTGCTCTGCACCCGGAAAATCAGTAAAACTAAAATGGGTGGTCGTGCTTTCTCCCATGTAGCCCCCCTCCACTGGAACAGACTGCCAGGTGAGATACGAGCTTGTTCAAACCTAGCACAGTTTAAGAAACAGCTTAAAACCTGGATGTTCTAACTATCACTTTCAACCTGCAGTGTGCCACCAAGGCGCCGAGAGATCCCCTTGGGGATGATTCGTGTGCGCCATAAAAGTTTTAATAATAATAATAATAATGAACAGCATTCACCATTCTATGTTCTACATTCTACATTCTAATCAAACACGGCATACGTTACATACCACCTCCTTTAACAAAAAAATATATGAAAATCTAAACTTTAAATAATGACAAATACTTACATCAAAAATAGTTCAACTGTGATACACAATGTAAACCATTAGCATACATTACACAAAGTAACTTTGAAGGAATAAACATGTCTACAGATTCCTCAGATATGTTGGATATCTACATTTGCAAATACTGAAATAACATGTCTGTAGCGACATTATTTAAATACCACTGATAAGAAAAATTCTAATTCAATGATTCATCAAACATACTCCTTGAGGTATGTTGATATCTTCATTTGTGAATACTTTTCCTCCTTATTGTCACCTTTTCTTTTGACAAATCATTCCCAGTCTGATTAAAACTCTCATCTTGTGACCTTACAGCGCCAATTGATCACACTTTTTTCTTCATCATCCACTTTATTTTTAAACACCACAGCACAACTTTTGTTCCACACTCTTCCATCTACAGTTTTAACAGCATTGTTGAAACTCAAGTTGGTCCAGTGAACTTGGACTAGAGCATAAAACCTACTGGAGCTGTTATCCTAATCCAATCTCCTACTTTTACTGCAATATTTTTTGCATATCTTCTTTTGTCAAAATATGCTTTTCTTCTGCAAACTCAGTTCTCGATCTCTCCAGTCACCCATTCCATTATATTATATCCCTTTGTCCCAATGGATTCAACCTGTACACAAGATAGTGTGAGGAGTTCTACCCTTCAATAATTCGAAAGTAGACCTTCCTGTCGAAGTATGCAGTGTCATGTGATGAGCCGGTATACACTTCTGTAGGCCATCCCTTCAATTTAAAGCATTCACCCTAGATAACTGTATATTTTCTTTAACTACTTTGTTGAATCTCTCCAGAGCTCCATTAATTTCTCTGTGATAAATAGAGCATTTTTGATGTACAATTCCACAGGAAATTAATAATTCCTCCACAGTCTTTGCCACAAATTCAGAATCATTTCTTGAAAACCTCTCTTAGAAATTTGATGATAGTGTTTGACGTTACCTCTTTACACATGTAACCTCAGCCCATCTTGAATATAAATCCATTAGCACTACCAAATAAGGCATGCTTTGTTCCCATCTTATAGGTCTTACAATGTCAAAGGCAACTTCCTGCCACGGATGATCTGGTAGTTTACGACACATCATTGACATCTGGCGATGTGTCAGAACTTTGTCACTACTTTTACAATCTATACAATCCCTTACCTCATGTTCAATACTCAAATTCATCACTGGCCCCCAGAAATTGACCCTCAAACTTTATTTGGTTTTTACATTCCCTAAATGACCCTGATGTGCCTCTGATATTAAATCGCCCCTCAAATCCTAGGGAGGAACTAATCTTGTTCCCTTAAAAAGCAAACCTTTGTCAACTGTTAACTCATCTTTTATGGTAAACTGGGATCTTGTCAATTCCCTCACCTGACCTAACTTAACTGCTTGCATGATCTCAGTCAATTAATTATCTTCCTTCAACGCCTCCTTCCAACCTTCCTCCGTCAAAACACCTAAGGTTATTTCACTCACATAAATACGTCAACACTGAGGCGAGCGCAAATTGTGGACTGCGTGTACCATGATGCAACGTAGCTGACTTTTCTGGGATATGATGACCACAGCATTTTCCCTGCCCAAACTGATTTTCATGACCTTCTCTACCATTTATCGCACGTTCCTAATGTTCCTTTTTGTAAAAACTGCATTCTGGCTCATTGATTAAACTTTATCCGGCCCAAGCCAGAGAGTACGGCCCGGGTGCGGAAAGTATGGCCCAAGCCGGAGATTCCGGCCCGACTGCGGACGTAAAGATACGACTCGTAAGTGACCTCTGTGAATACCAAAAGTCGTAAAGTTAGACTTTTGTCTCAGATTGCCTTTGTGAATCGGGCCCAAAATTTCTACATTTGTTCAAAGACCAAAAAATGGCCAAAGCCTCCTTCTCGATTGCTGAATAGCTCAATTCCGCACAATGCCTGAACACCTCAAGGCACTCACAAACATGTCTTACCATCTCTCTTTTCTATCAGAGTCCCTTTGAACTTACATCAGTGACAATGCATGTTTCTTCCCCTGGGATAAAAGCTTGTAATTTGGGTGCCATTCTTAATTCATTTTTTAAATTGACAAATTCTTGTTTACTCACTGAACTCCACACAAACTCTTTATTCCTTACTAACAGACCTCTCAAATGTACAGATTTATCAGCTACATTTTCTATGAGCTTGCCATAGTTTTCCACCATGCCAAGAAAAGAGATCCGTCTTCTTGTGAAGACAGATCTGTCAGACGTACAATTGTGTCCACCAACTCTTTTTTCAGTGCCACACCCTCTGCAGAAATTAAATGACCTAAATAATTTGCTTCCTTCACCAAGAACCAACATTTCTCTTGTTTTAATGTCAAACCAGCATCCAGAAGCTTCTGTAGTACCTGTCTTGCTCTGAAATTGTGTTCCCAAATGCTGCTACCATAAATCAACAAATCGTCTTGGTAACATTTCACACCCTTTACCCCTTTTAGTACTGATGCCATCACTCTCTGAAAGGCGGATACTGCAACCACCAGCTCAAATGAAATTCTTCTAAATTTGAATGCACTCATGGGAGTAATGAAGGATATGAGCTCCTGTGAAGCTTCAACCAACTCCACCTGATGGCACGCTGGGGTGAGATCAAGCATTGTAAAGTACTTAGCACCAGCCAAAGTTGACACAATCTCATCAATATTCGGGAGAGGAAACTTGTCAAAAATGACCTCATTATTTGATGCTCTCAAATCTACACAAAATCTGATATCCCCATTACTTTTTTTAGTCACAACTGTGGGAACTAACCACTCTGTTGCCTCTAAAGGTATTATTATATCTTGGTCAATTAATCTTTGTAATTCTTGATCTACGTTCTCTTGAACCGCCACAGGAATACGTCTCACCTTGGCTGCTACAGGCACAACCCCTTTCTTCAATCTTATCTGATGTTTATAATCCATCAAACAACCTTAATCTCTCCTAAATAGATAAGCAAATTCAGTCACCAAATTTACTGGATCTGACTCCTCCACATCTTGTATTTGCACCTGAGGCTCAGCATTAAGAATGAGTGTAACACCTAATAAATGCTGAAGAGGCCATCCAATTAGATCATCTGCTTTCCTTGAGATATAAATATTACCAAGAAGAAATCTATCTTCCAATTCAATGCACACATTAAAATAACCACACATACTTATGGGCTGTCCTCCGTAACCACCTGGACTTACATCCATCATGTGTGACTTATTTTTGCTCTTAAACCATTGTGTATAAGTCTTGTTTGAAATAATGGTTAAATGGGAATACAAATCAAATTTCATGCTTAATTTTAACCCATCAATCTTCACAGCTGGATTGGGATGTTCCCTATTGTCGTGTCATTCCTATAGTACCCCTGCAGGACCTGCGCGTTTGGATAACATAAGCTGTGGGCTTGGTGTTAGACTGACTCTGTGCACCCCCACCGCATATGTTAGCCGGATTTGCATTAGCTCGCTCACAGTGCCACTAGAATCTCCTCTTCTCGGGGAGAGATTAGTTTCTGGCAACCTTAGATCATGACAACCCAAATTCCTCAGAATCGTGGAAACAATGTACTACCTTTCGCTCAGTCACTCGTGCTCACTTATTCGGTTTGTCTCAGAGAGTTACACAGAATAAACAGTCTGGGCATTTCAATAAGTATTTATTGAACAGTTGTTATTCTAGTGTAAAATATATGTGCTGCAGCAATCAGCAGACAATAGCAGAGATATATTATCAGCAGCACAATCAAAGTGAAAGGATAGAACAGTTCTACCATATTGCAATAATCGTGAATACATACATGAATATAAAAGCCTTAGGAAAGTGCGCGTACTCCTACGATGCCTAACTAGATGTACCTGAGTGTACCTAGCATATGTGTAGGTCTAAAAGCCTAAGAGCCAAGAATCCATCTAGGATTTAGTCGAACCCCCATACCTGAATAGAGAGAGTGTGGGACCCCGTCCTGGTCTCGAGTTGGACACCCTGCAAGGGCTGTGTTAGACCGCTGTCAGCTGGAGCGACTGCATGCAGGAGCCTCAGCGTCTCTGGTCAGTGTTTCAGCATGGAAGTCTCGGTTCCCTCTATCTTACTGTGGCAAGATGTGGTGTATTTATACCCTAAAGTGTCTTGTCCCTCAGTATGGTTTGTATTGGTCTTTGTTGGACATGAGGAAGACGTCAGGGGTGAATTTTGTACATACATATTATGCTTGAGATGTAGCTGGTGAGTACTCATGCATAATTTATGAGTACATTGTAGGCCTGTGTTCTGGAACGACCTTGCAGTGTTCTAACCACAGACTAGATAACGTTCATCCCTCAGAGCTCGTTGTGTACTGTAAGGAGCTAATGTAGGTGAAAGATCATGCCTATATTAGGAGCCATGACTATAATAGGGCATATACGAGTATGACCATAACAGGGCATATACGAGTATGACCATAATAGGGCATATACGAGTATGACCATAATAGGGCATATACGAGTATGACCATAATAGGGTATATACGAGTATTTCTACATTATGGCATATATGAACGGGTCTACATTAGGGCCTATATACGAAACATAACACCCACTCCACTTCCGAATTGAATGACAATGACCATACTTAAAATCTGGACAATTTAAAAATATTTACTTAAAAACAGCAAAAAACATTGATTTTAAAAGAACTTTAAAAAATGTTAAAAATGTTTAAAAATGATGTTTTGTTACCACTTGAAAAAGTCAATTATGTCCCATCTATAAAAGTTGCATCACTATAAGCTGAGGAAGGCCATGCTTTTTCAAGCGAAAGTGTCAATTTAGGAAATGTTCCAAATTTTGTTCGTTTATTTATGAAACGAAGTGGAGAAGCCGAATTCTTTCACAGGACGCGATGAGCCAATTCAAGATTAAGTGTCCTGGCTGGGAGATACAGCATTATCGGTGTTAGCTACTGCAGATGACAAATCCAACGCTTCACAGAGAACTTCAATCGCACATAGATGGAATTCGGCACTGCCAACAGTCGTTGCTGTGGCAGCTTGTGCGGCAGTTGTTACCTCGGTGCCTGTGGAGGAGCCACCTAACCCAGCAGGAGCAAACAGCACCTGTGGATTCTCAAGGAATGCATTCATCAGAATTGGAAGACGCTGGGGACAACGCAGAGCATGGGCCTTTAGGGGGTCCAGCATAGCATCTAGGTCCAGTGGCGTATCCAATGGAAACGTTAGACAGAGATCCAACGTGCATTCTTCTCCGCAGAACAGGCATCGAAGAACAGGTAAGATGCAGTCCACCCAGACTGGTCTAAATGATAGAAACCAAGAGGCGTTCAGTTCTCTTAGGCAAGGTATGCCCAGAAGCTGCACCATGCGTTCACGATATTTCCGTTCCATGAGAGTGTTCGCCATTTCCTCGGAAATGGGGCCGTCCATTGCCTAGCAGTAATATTACAATCAGGACTCCTGCAATTAGGAACAGGATAAGCGGGAGACCTCCAAATACGCTTCCCAATACGGAGTGTATAAAATTTGGGATTACTCCGAGGACTGTCTGAAAGGTGCTTAATAGTCCTGACCCTATGGTCTTAAATAGGTGTACAATACCGCTCGAATCAGACATGTTAAAGATACGACCCACCATTTCTGCGAAATGAAAGGGGCAGTTTGTACGTATAAGCGCTTGTATCTCAGTCGAGGTCCTTGCAACTTGAAGTTCAAAGATTTCTCGAGCGGAGGTTAAGGGCACGGGTTGCTGTAAAAGCATGGCTTTCAATCTGCTCAGAGTATCAAATTGTATAAAGGAAACATTCAACGAAGGCCATAATGGTGCCTGCCTGACTGGTGTTCAGTGGTGGAAACAATACTTGCATACAGCAAGTAACCCTGGAGTTAACAGTGACCAGATAGGCGACGCCCGGAAGCATCCCACAGCAACCTTGATCATTTAGCATGAAGTAACTCCCATTCGAGAGCAGCTGGAAAAGCGGCGTGATCATGGCCGCTGGGGAACCTGACATGTGACAAGATAAGTTCGCTACCGAACCACTACATGCTCCGTGCAGAGAAATATCCTGACACATGAGAGAACCGCTTAAAGCGTTCTTGCAGATTGTACCACTCAGATACACTTCTCGACACCCATTCCGGCATCAATATCTATATGGAAACTCCCAAGTTTCCTTGATGTATCCCTTACCCATCTTTTCATATTTGCCTGCCTGCCTTTGCTCAAGGCAATATTGAAACTGAAACATAGTGACCGGCAGAGTGATCTGGCCATGAATTAGCCATTCTGTTGATGGTGATTCGGCTACCGTGAATGGTAACCTTTCCAGTTTCTCAATACGCAGCATTGTATATTTGGCTCCCCTTTGTGCCATTTCTGTCTGTTTATCAGTCACATTGTATTCGGAAAACAGAGACGTGGTGTTTATAAAACACCAGGGCATGTAGCCTGCACGCAAAGATTGCAGCGTCCAGCTTAACATCATAATAGAATGTAGCTGAAATTGCCCGTGTTGTAGCAAGGCCAGATCTTGTTCTAATATGTCGATTGCCGAAGACACAATGTTGCCTAAGGAGTAAATCCTGGAGGTCAAAGTTGTTAACCCATTATCCACTACAGCTAATGCCTTCTCTAAGTTAATACGGTCTATTTCCCGTATTCTTTCTGCGGCCTCCTGTTGGGATATTTTCCAGTTTTCATTATAGTAGGCATAAATGCCAGCATATATGAAACGTTTCTGACGTGTTTTCCTTGGGCCTTGTAAAAAATCCCTAAGGTCTACATCAGGTGTGAGTAAGGTCAAATGATGTTTCACTTCTGTGAGTGTTGAGGTTTCTAGCCAATCAAGGCACAACTTCCCAACACTATAGGATGTCACTACCCCTGGGTGTAATAGCGTGGATCTGGCCTATGGATACTAAATCCCTCGGGTGTACCTAGGAATCTCTGTTGACAAGTGTTCGTGTCAATGGGCCAAATCAGCCATCCTGTCCAATTGGGATTTGACCTGTTGTACTGGAGAATGTCATCTAATCTTATCCCATGTGTAGTTGAATTCTGCCCCCACCCATCTGTGATGGTGTCGGAAACCCCGGTGTGTTCATTTCCTTGTTCTTGGCTAGTCCAAGACAGGATGTCTGTTGCACAGTTTCATTCAGAAATAATATCTGCTGTGGAATGAGGCATGCTCTAAAAAGCGCTTCTGTTCCCTGGACTTGCCAGTCCCTAGAACCCCAGATTGATTTTAAATCTATAGTGTCCTTCCATAGGTCGAAACCCTGTGTAGACAACTGGGCCATAAAGGAAGCAGAGTAAATCTGTTTGGTGTTAGTCAACATAATTTTCTGTGCTGATGTTGTTGCCACTTTGTAATAAAATGACTTTGGGTCAGATGTGTTGAACCCTGAAAAGTATGTGAATTTCTGTGCAAAAGTTTGCGGACTACCTTTTGGAGAAGTTGGGCAGTGTTCCCACTGGTGGTATTCAAATACATTTCTAGGTGTTATAGATTTGTGCAAGAAATGATGTACCTTCTAACATTTCATTGTTCGGAAATGCTGCAGTTTTTTCTAAATCAGACATTAAATTATTTACAGGTTCAGTGTCCCAATCATCAGAAAATGTACTGGAGGTAATGATATCACCTAAAGAAATTTTAAATACATGTTTAAGCTTTAAAAGTTCAGTCGGACAGAATATATCATAATCAATCTTGTCCCATACTATACCGTCCGGTATAGGAACTGCTGTGATGTTCACTGAAGACAAGTCTCTTGGTTCACGATTTGAAGACTGGTGTGGATTTAAAATCAAATTGACTCTTTGGGCTGTGGAGCTTTGCTGGAGGTATCGTCCATTAATAAGCATACTAAAAGTTATTATTAAACCTAGCCAGAAAAGAAAAAATAAAATCCCAGTGATATACCATAGTTCAATCCAAGGTGACACCAGGTAAGTGTTTCTAAAAAAGTTCAAAAAGTCAGTGAGATTCTGTTTGAGTGATTTTTTGGCAGGCGTCGTTCCCGGCTCACTTGGGTCCAGTGAAAACGTATCAAAGTTCATGAAATAGACAGAAGTAGTTCGATCAATTGTTGGAATTGCATCAAGATTTGTTGAAATCGGATTTTGCTCTTGACGAGGCACGTTGACGTAGATATCTGTAGTCAGTCTGATTGCAACTTGGTTGTTAAGTTGATTTTCTTCTTGTTGAAGTGGAACGAGTTCCATAGCATTGTTGCTTAGTCCTTCATTTCGTACAGGTGGCTCTTCAAATGTGACGAATCTTTCTGTTTGGACTTCTTGTATTGTAGCGAGAGGAGGGAGTCTGCTACTATGGAGTCCACGAGGCCTACTGTTTAGAATCGGCCACATAGTGTGGTTTGATTAAGTCAATTGAGACAAATCTTTTCTCCTTTTTCCCGGCAAGAGGCGGCAGAAGTACAGTTCTTGTGCCTTGGATTGCTAGGACCGGTACAGGCTTTCTGTAGGATGGCCAAATTCTTTCTTGTCAGCAATCTTCTCTCTGACCAGATCCCCGACTTTTGGAATCCAGACTGGTCTTGCCGTTACTTCCTTGACTTCCTCAGTGGTGGCCTGTTTCTGGAGCACATTACTTTGTCGTGTCCTGGAATCATTTAGATCCTGTAAAACAGCCAAACGATCATGGATATCAAATGGTTTTTCATCTGCGACTGTGCCTTCACAATCAAGATCAGGTACCCACATTCTTGTCCCAAATAGGACCTCGTAGGTAGTGACACCCCCTAGAGAGCTTCTTGGCTGATTGTTAATCGCTCGTTGGACCCCATAAAGGTGATCGACTCATCTACCGCCCTTGCCTAATACCCTAGCTGTTAAAGATTGCTTTAAGTCCCGGTTTTTCCTCTCCACAACAGAATTTCCTCTGGATGGTACGGAGAGGAGTACCCCAATGCTACGCCCTTTCCTTCCATGGCCTCTTTGTAAGCCCGAGAGCTAAACGCCGGACCACGGTCAGAATGTAACGTGCCAACTGCGTATGTGCCGATAAAGACTCGCAAATCTTTTATAACAGTTCGAGCATCAGCCGAGCGCTGAGGCCAGACCTTGAGGAAACTTGAGCTGGACGTACACGAACGGACAACCTAATGCTGTATAATAATGGTATCTGTACTGAACGTGTTGCGGTGGACCCTTCCATCTGCTTGCAGATGTCGCAGTTCCAGACATAGTCTCTAATCTGCCTTCTCATCACGGGCCACCAGTAGCGTTGTTTCAACAAAGAAACAGTCTCCCTAAGTCCCTTATGTACAGAACCTTTCCCTTCGTGTGCTGTCACAATTAAGCCTTGCCTACAATCCATATTTGGTATTACTCTATCCCCCACTCCAGGAATTTGAGCATATGGAATGTTTTGTGCATCTAACTTGTAGGAGTACTTGAGTGGAAATTTTTTAGGTACTGCTGTGCTGCCTTTGCGTGAAGCATTGACAGCTACCATAATCTCGCCGTCTATTCTCGTTTTTAAACGAGTGATTGCAGCTACGGACGCTGTGCGTACAGCCCCCTTTGCGGCTTCATCAGCCAATGAATTCCCTTCAACGTGAATGCCATCACGCTGATGACTCAGTGTATGTATCACGTGAGCCCTTGGTAGTTCGTTTCTCAACTCCACTACCTGTTCCCATAGCATTTTATGCTTAATTGTGCCACCTTTTGCATCTTTGCACATGTTTTGTTCCCAATGATGTAAATATTCATTGTATGACTTTACACAGTAAAAGGAATCACACACAATTAGTGTGGGGAATTCGTGTTCCGTATTTACAAGTGCCAGTATCAGTGCTTTTAATTCTGCTAACTGAGCCGTGCAGTCTCCTAGAGATTGCGTTTTAGTGCTACTGGGATGGAACTTTCCATTGCGCATGCGTCCTTTAACGATTGCACACGCCGCGCTGTAAGCTTGCTTACTCCCTATGGCTGGTTGAGCAGATCCGTCAGTGTAAATAACGTATTCATACTGATCTAGAGGCAAAATTTCATTTGGTAGAGGATATTCTTGTTCGTATTGCAGAAATGCCTGCGTTTTTAAACTTGGATCAAATCTGTATTCAACATCCGTTGCAGTAAGATAATTAGCCCATTGTATCCATCTGGGATGTAAGGCTTTTGCATTTGGAATGCTAGCTTTTGTAACAGCTTCTAAAGCTGGTACTGGGGTCACGACAATTATGCGTTTACCCTGAGCCAGAGCTCTTTCTCTTGCTACAGTGGTCTGCACTGCTGTCAGGATTTTTCTGTTGAAGTGAAACGCATTTCTGCGTTTGTGTACAGATGTGATTTGTATGCGATTGGTACTGTTTCTCCTTCATTGAAAGTTAAATAAGTGTACCCGCATTGACCCGCTATTATTCGGATCAACAGATTGTGTGCATTTACGCGTGTCTGTAAATGTTTTGAAGCTATCATGTCTTCCTGTAGTGAACGTAGGATATTTGTATGTTCCTGTGTCCATTGTCTGACTGAAAAATCAGGTTTTATTAAGTCGTAGAAAGGTTTTACTCTTTCTGCGTAATCCAAAATGTATGTTCGACCAAAATTTAGGAATCCCAGAATTGATTGTAAATTCTTTAATGATTTTGGAGGTTGGAGCAGCGCACACTTTTCTAAAAAGTTAGCTGCTAGGCTTTTTCCTTCACTTGACAGCTCATATCCTAAAAATAGGACACTGAGGTGGGCAATCTTTGATTTTTTAAAGTTAAATTTGTAGCCCTCAGAGGCGAATCCCATAATAATGGTGCTCACCCTGGTCAAGTGCCTCGGTAAGTCATTGTCTGTCAGATAAATATCAGCCACATAGGACAATGCTTCTTCATCCAAATTTTGGAGTAACTCTGTTACCCTTGCTGAAAACAACCCCGGGCTATTCTTATACCCTTGGGGGAGTCGGCAAAATTGCCGTTGGGACCCCAGCGCTGAGAATGCGGTCAGATACCTGCTTTCAGGCACTATATTTTGGCAGAAAAATCCATTTGAGATATCAAGTGTTGTTTTGTATTTTTGTTGCACAATGTTATTCATTAATGCGGCACTGTGTGCGTTTTGAACTGCAAATGTCTTTGTGCAAGTGTTTAAATGTCTGTAATCTAAGACTAGACGATATGTGTTGTCAGGTTTGGCTACGGGGAACAAAGGATTGTTCATAGGTGAAGTGCAATTTTCAATCTCCCCCTGGTATTCAAGTTGATGTAAGATCTCCCTGACTTGTTTTTTAGCTTCCTGCTTTATAGGGTATTGCCTTTGAGCATTTGGGGAAACTTTTAACGGGATCACGTGGTGGATTGAATCCTCATCCCAACCAGCATGATTTTTGTACAATGCTGGAGCTACAGCAACCGCCCACTCCTGCGCATCTGCATGTTTAAGATGTATGGGAACGAGGTCGGAAAATGCTGGAAGAATGACCTTTTCTCCCTTTGGGCACTCCATGACGAATGCTGGCGGCAAGTCTTGCTCTGCTAATAGGATGTCATATCCAGAAGACAAATGTTCCCAAAATAGACCTTTAACTTTTCTGGGCTTGTCCCCCTCCATCCGGAGTGTTATCTCATGTAACTTATGTGGGACACTTACCCGAGTATCAGGTGTTTCCACCGTGATATACTCACTCAACTCCGCTGTCACCAGAAATTCCTTCAGGTTCTGGCGAGCTATCGTTACTTCTGTCACGATGTCTAGCATCGTCAGAGCCCATTCCCCTTTCAGAAGCTGTGTCCTCAGAATTCTGGGCATGTCTGATCTTGAGACCTGCTACCTTCTTCTTTTTGAACTGAGGTTTCTGTTTTTGTTTATCTTCTTTTTTAGGTGCGCAGTCCGCAGCGCGTTGCATGTCTCTGGACTTTGTACGCTTCTCTTGTCTGTGTTCTGACCGTCCTTCCCTCTCGGAGTTTCTTGACGAACCCTGAAAGGAACGAGAGGAACGTGTATCAGTATCCTGATACCTGTCAGGTTTTGTAATATGATCCCTATTCCTGAGGTTATACCTCCTTTCAGAGGGCTCCTGTTGAGGAGACCTGCCTCGGGATTGAGATCTGCTGTCTTTAGACTTTTGTTGTTTTTTATTTTCCCACTTCTTTTTAGAAGAAGTACGTGTCTGCTTTGTAGTGTCCTTTTCAGGACTGCCCACCAGTTGTGGTTTTAATGCTTTCCCACCTAGACTGTCTCTGCCTAATTCTGCATATGCAGTTTCAATGATTTTGGGTAGTTCGTGTTGTTGATCTACTGGACCGAACTCCCTTAGGCGTTGGCGGATCACCACTGAAGCTGCTTCCCCCTTAATGTTAGCTAGTATTATGGCTGATACCTGATCAAAGTTGTTTAGTAACTTCATCCCTAAGTTTAGGGCAGGCTCTGCTCCGTACTCATTTTGTATCTGTCTCAATATGTCTGGCACTACTGCTAAGGACGGGATACCATGTGTTCTGGTATATATGGTAGCAAAGACTGAACCCCAAGAGGTGCAGTCCTCTATTTGTGGTGTGATCCCCATGGGCAAGCAGATTGTTAGAATTCTGTGTTTTTCATAGGTGGTAGTATTCGGGAATACTGCTTCAAGCTGAGTTATTTTCTGAGCTATCCAGAATGGGATTTGTTCACGTTTTGCGGGCATTTTGCCCATTACCGCGTGTAATGTTTGTGGAGTAATTTTATTTCCTGTACCCTGGACTGGAGTACTATTTGCTGCAGCTGGTGCAGGTTGGATTGTTAAAGTCCTCATGACGAATTGTGTCAGGTTTCTGTAGATTTGAATTAAATCTGTGTGTTGTACGAGTAAGTCTGGCGGTGGCATTGTGCCAATGTCAGGATGCGGTGTATAAGCCGCTAGTATTGGCCATGTGGCCCCGTCTCCTCCGAGCAGGCCTAATCTTACTCTTCCTCGTACGTGGGGTAGGGCGCCATTAAACCAGTAAAAATGTTCCTGGTAAGTGAGTGGAATCTCTATGTCCTCAAACGGGGCATATTCATGTGGTCCATCTCCTCTTAAATAGAAGTGAAATGTCTTTGTTATGGCATTTGCTTCTGGGAGTGTAACCCATGAATAGAATACCTCTGTTTTGTTTGATTCGTGTGCCTCAATCACGAAAACTACCATGCCACCCTTGGCTTGTAAGCCATTTTCTAATAGTCTTATGGTGACAGTCCTCCTGAATTTTGGTGCAATCTGTATTGCATCCTCAGGATCTTCTCCTCCTTCTAAGGCAAAGAGGTCAACTCTCTGGTCCCCTGCCTCGGAATCAGGCATGTTTCAAAGTGTTCAAAGGGAACTAAGATGAGGTGTTATGCACAATTTAGGAACTATTTTTCCTTCAAGCTTGATTAACCAACAGCCGATAAATAGGATATCTCGCCTACTCAGCTGTGGCGGAGTTTGTGTCCACCCACTCCAGATGTCTCTGGGGTTTTGTGAGCAGGTTCTCTGAGAATAGCACGACTGAACTACTCAGATCCTACTGTTAAATAAGTACCCAATCAACGTTGGCGGCGCCATGTCGTGTAGTTCCTATAGTACCCCTGCAGGACCTGCGCGTTTGGATAACATAAACCGCGGGCTTGGTGTTAGACTGACTCTGTGCACCCCCACCGCATATGTTAGCCGGATTTGCATTAGCTAGCTCACAGTACCACTAGAATCTCCTCTTCTCGGGGAGAGATTAGTTTCTGGCAGCCTTAGATTATGACAACCCAAATTCCTCAGAATCGTGGAAACAATATACTACCTTTCGCTCAGTCACTCGTGCTCACTTATTCGGTTTGTCTCAGAGAGTTACACAGAATAAACAGTCTGGGCGTTTCAATAAGTATTTATTGAACAGTTGTTATTCTAGTGTAAAATATATGTGCTGCAGCAATCAGCAGACAATAGCAGAGATATATTATCAGCAGTACGATCAAAGTGAAAGGATAGAACAGTTCTACCATATTGCAATAATCATGAATACATAAATGAATATAAAAAGCATTATGCAAGTGCGCGTACTCCTACGATGCCTAACTAGATGTACCTGTGTGTACCTAGCATATGTGTGTAAGTCTAAAAGCCTAAGAGCCAAGAATCCTTCTAGGATTTAGTCGAACCCCCATACCTGAATAGGGAGAGTGTGGGACCCCGTCCTGGTCTCGAGTTGGACACCCCGCAAGGGCTGTGTTAGATCGCTGTCAGCTGGAGCGACTGCATGCAGGAGCCTCAGCGTCTCTGGTCAGTGTGTCAGCATGGAAGTCTCGGTTCCCTCTATCTTACCGTGGCAAGATGTGGTGTATTTATACCCGAAAGTGTCTTGTCCCTCAGTATGGTTTGTATTGGTCTTTGTTGGACATGAGGAAGACGTCAGGGGTGAACTTTGTACATACATATTATGTGGGAGATGTAGGTGGTGAATACTCATGCATAATTTATGAGTACATTGTAGGCCTGTGTTCTGGAACGACCTTGCAGTGTTCTAACCACAGACTAGATAACGTTCATCCCTCAGAGCTCGTTGTGTACTGTATGGAGCTAATGTAGGTGAAAGATCATGCCTATATTAGGAGCCATGACTATAATAGGGCATATACGAGTATGACCATAACAGGGCATATACGAGTATGACCATAATAGGGCATATACGAGTATGACCATAATAGGGCATATACGAGTATGACCATAATAGGGTATATATGAGTATTTCTACATTATGGCATATATGAACGGGTCTACATTAGGGCCTATATACGAAACATAACACTATCAGAGTCTTTAACTTGAAACACAGCTTCATGTGTGACTGTTTTAACTTCCTTACTCTGATCTTATTTTGTTTACATCTACAACACTTACTATAATGACCCTTTATCCACAGCTATGACAATTAACATTCAAAGCAGGACAAATCTTTGCATTTGCCCTACGGCCACTTCTGCCACAGTGAATACATTCACCCACAAATTTCACACAATCTTCTTTCACACTTTGCTTTTCACCTCACAAACAATCTCTTCAACCTTTTCTGGTTGTACAGACTCATTACTTTTTTAAATCCTCAATTCAGACACACATTTCATCATGTACGCAACCCTCTATTCTGCTAGAATCACCTCCTCCAAATGTGGTTCATACTTGAGCCAAAGTTCTTCTCTGATTTTATCACTTCTGCTCCTCAACACAAATTGGTCTCTTATTCTTTCTTCAATAGACCCCCCAAATTTTCAGGTTGATTCCAATTTCCTGAGGCTTGATGCAAATTCCTCAATGAATTCGTCCTTGCTCTGTTCCCTCAGTCTAAAACTATTCCTTTCAAGAATGGTACTGATACGTGGTTAATAATGGCAATCAAGTTTTGAAATATATATCTCGTATTCATTCAAATCCACCTGCTCTTCATCACTTAATTCTGGTAAATTTTCCAGACCCTCCTGACCTTTTCCACCAAGACAATGCATTAATAGGGAACATCTACGTTCCACACTCAGATTCATTCCGCACAACCTTGCATAGTGCCCAACATCTTCTTCCATTTGCTTCATCTCATTGTTTGTTCACCCGGGCTACTCAAAAACAAAGGTAGTGGTATTACCTTCTGCATAGTTCACTCTATTCAAAAGCGTGCTTCCGTTTTTCTTACTTACAGTACTGACTACCACACATTCAACCTCTTAAACTCAAGATTTCAAAACGGAGCAACTTCCACAATGACTATATATATATATCTGATCAAAGAGACACATTTATAGCCGAGGATTGCTCGGCTATACACGTAATAGACTTGGCGATATATGGCAAACAGTATGTCCAATCCAAATAGCATGTCTGACAGGTCAATAGTTAAGACCAATTGCATGCAGGTGTGCCTGTCACCATGTCAGGCTTGAATGTTAAGGTCTGCCTGTCACCGTGACCAGATAATCCTGCAGCTTTGCAACTTTGCACCTTGTTGTAGTTACATGTACACAAATTCAAATCTCTCCAGAACAAATGACGCTTTACACGCACACCGACTAGCATGCATGCCGACTTGAGTGCCCCTCAAAGGTGTGCCTGTCACCGTGATAAACACAATGCACACTTGATATGCACCAACTTGAATGCCTCACAACCAAAACCACAATGCACACAACGATGCACTGATTTGCTGACTTGAATGCCTCACAGACGAATCCAACATGCACAAAATAATGCTTCAACTTGCCTGTCGCATACACAATGCGCCCTTATTATGCCAATGCACCAACTTGACTGCCTCCTAAAGGTGTGTCTGTCACCGTGACAGGCAATGCATACTTGATTTATTTTACTTCACTGTGTTTGCATTCAATCAAATGGCAGTGATCCCAATCACTCAAAATGGCAGCATGCAAGCTGTCCTGCTTGCTTTCTACAGAAATTCTCCCTTGTATTACCACTGGTAGCCGCATCATAGCAATGGATACACATATAACACAGTGTTGTTTCTTTTGCCGATCACCACTGCATTTCCAGCAGCCTTGCCGTGTCACAGAGCCTCTCAGCCAACAGCATTCCTTCACATTCACCAGGCTGCAAAGAAAGTTAACGTGACTGGGCTGCACACACATCACAAACCGCTTAGAAGCCTCTCTCCACTTTTGGACGTGAAATCCTCTTGTAGACCAAAGGATCCAATCCACAGCAGAATCAGTGCCTACCACAGTAGAATCAGAGCTCCTTAATAGCACTGCCGCTCTCCAATGTCCGATAATATCCTCTTCACCGTCAAAGCTCAGACCTGATAAACAAATTATTCTCCGATGTCAAGGCTCCCTATCTTCTCTTTAGATTACACACTTTTAAAGAGATAGTTATGTCTTTAAGTTGTTTGGGGTAAGGGTTGTTAAAAAAACACCTTCTCTTGCATGTAAATAGTGCGGTCTTCTGGTTCACATTCAGTTTCCAATTGTGCCGACGCGCGTTTTGGTGTGAGACCAAATGCGGAACCACCTTCTTCAGGGATTGAAAATTGTGCACTGATAGAGTGGCCAATGGGGTAGAGGATAAAGTCTCTGGCAATGCAGCCAGACGATCAGAGAAAGGAGGGGAGGGACCGGAAGGTCCAATCCTGAGGGGCACCCACTCTAGGGGTGACTCAAGGACAGGATAACGCCCTCCTATAGAAGTGAGGCTAACAGTCAATCATGGGACAAATTAGATCCTTAAAAGTGCAGGAAGTGTTAAAAGTTCGTACAACAGGCGCTTCACAGTCTATCGCTTCTTCACACTCTATATCCGTGCTTATAAGGATACTGCAACTGATGGTTGCCCTTAAACTTAAAGCAAATGTGGGACGAGTGAAGGAAGGGGCCCTTATGGGCCACTCGGGGTTTCTTACAACCACCTGCTATGCCTTCCCAAGAATGAAGAGTCAGTCAGACAGTAGAGAATACAAACTTACATTTATTAGCAATGCTCTGCAGAGGAGTCCATCATGACCTGCACCCTAAGATGTCTGCCGAGGGACTGGCCCCCCAACAGCCCACACTGAGTAATCATTCCTCTCGAGACGCCCCCAACCATGCCCACAATGGAAGACTACCAGCCTGGGCCGACGATGAACAAAGAGGCACAGTAGGATGAGCTAACACCTGCCAGATGGGTACATTTTATCAGGAATCCAAGGCCACAGTGCTGGGTCTCAGCATCTCCTAACGTGGGAGCAGAAACTACACATTCGGATAAGTATGCGAGGGCAGAACGGCCTATTCATTCGTAAGTCGAGAAACAGCCTTGAACAGAAAGGAAAAATAATAACGAAATACAGTGTTCTGCTGAGGCAAGCAATACGAGTAATGAGGCCTAACTCAGGCACAGTCTAAGCTGCTTAATAAGGATTACGAAATGCAAAATGGAGTCACACTTGCTAACTGAAGCCTGCGCATTACGGGGATAACTCAGTGGGTTACATAACGTGAATACATATGACATCTATTTAGCCACACATTGCTAACCTAATGTAACGTGAAATTAGTGCGTTGCAGGGATGGGAATTTGAAACCTAACACGAGATCCAGGTCCCGCAACCAAAGTTGCTTCAAGGGTCGGTGTGGCTTCTTAGTCTATTCCATATAGACAGACATTTTTCTTTGTTTTTTCTCACTTGTGCTTTCCCCTCATCTTGTGTGTCTGTGTTTATATGAGATGGGTGATTGTTTTTCTTCAACTTTTAAAAGTATTTTACTGGGGTAATTGTTGGCTTGTGCTGTTTGTGTTTGTGGGACTTTTAAAGTTTATTTTATTATTTTCGCAATATTTTAATGTTGCTGTACTGTTATTATATTCTTTTATCTTAGTTGAATTTTCATTTACAGTATTTTTGCTGCTGTACTGGTGGTGTACTAAAGCTCATGGACAGGCCCAGTCTCATTCAGTCAAAAATCAGTTTCTGTTGTTGGTGGGGGATGTTCAGATTCAAAAGCCATTTTCTATAAGCCTTGATAGATGATTTATTGCCTGCTCCTGCCCCACTTCCCACATGAGTTTCATGGGGCACCAGGTATTTTTATATTAGTTTATATTATTTTTTTCCTGCCTCTAACTGCCTTTCCTAGGGGCCCCATTGAGATATTTTTAATACATTTTTCAATTTTGTATGCCTGTCATAGGGCCTATGGGCCCCGGAAGGACACCAGGGGCCCTTTGACAGATAGGGAGCACTTTTTCTGTTTGCACCACGGCACACCTTTAAATAGTTGCGCTGTGCACAAACAATGGAAGGACGCCCTATTACAAGGAATTCACTGCCCTCAGGGCAGCTGTGAACTCATGCTGCCCTGGTGGCAGGGCATTCAAGTGAAATATGGAGTGGCTGCTTCAAAGTCGCTCTGTGTTTCACTGTGCAGGTTGAACCTGCCTGCACTTCTAAGAGGGAATAGAGATCGCCTTGTAGGTGGGTGCAGTGAATGACTGCACCTGCCTGCACGGTGATGTCTGGGGGTCCATGGGACCCCCTTTCTCCGCTCCAGAGTTCTGCCATCAGGAGGCATACTAGTAGTGTGCCACCTTTTTGTAGTGCACTGTCAATGTGCCGCCTGACAGCTTCTTTGCCTTTGCACCCATTCCATAATATGTCGCGGGCACAGAGGCAGAGAGATTCCCTCATTTGCATGGGGACACGCCCCCATGCAAATGAGGGATCGCCTTCTTGGGATAGCGCTGGCTCTACATGTGCACCAGTGCTATCTGTATTACAAACATGTCCGTTGCTTTGTTTTTATAAGTCACTGTATTTCAGTCACAGACTTTAAAAGCTGCAATCAACATTCAATTTTTTACAATAGTACATATATTTTTAAAGGATTTTTTTAAATCCAAAATTATGTAACAATAAATCTGTACAAGAGGATATGTTTTCATGTGTGGAACTCACCCTAAAGTGCTTAGTGTACATTTAATTTAGAATATTAAGAACAGGTCATAAAAATGACACAATACAAATGGTAAAATGACCAAGTAACAGGATTGCATACAAGTTGCTAGTTAAAGTTCTTAAAAATTATCAATGGAATTTTAATAAACAAAGTAAGATTCATCCAGTTGACCATGACCCATGTAATCTTAGCTCAATACAAGTGCCCGCAGCGGAGAAGCTTGGATCAAATAGGCCGTACACATTCAAGATATTTTACAATAGAGAATATTAAATAATACGAGGTATCAACTCTACAAATTGTCAGTACAGCCTTCCACTGTGGGTCTCCTAGACTCCTGCAAAGGGGCACAATCCAGCGCTTGCACTGACAGATAAATGCTGAACAAAAAAAAATAAAAGGTGCTCATCAGTTTTCTCTGCTCTGTAACAAGCTTGGCAGGTTTTACTCCCACCAGCCAAGCTCTTCCACTTGACAGTAAAACTGGAGAGTGGTAGAACACCCAGTCTGAACTGAATGCAGAGAGACTTTGTGAAGGGGGCTTAATCGAGTCCATGAAGGGCTCGAATCCTGGCACTGGTTTCATCTCCAGGAATCTATCTGCGAGAGGACCCTGTTTTTGAGAATGTTTCAAAGCTCTATTTCGCTTTCCCAAAAGCGAGTTTTTACCATTCGGGAAGAGCTGCCAGAGATGGAGACAGGGTTGGTCCAGAAGTCAGCTAAGCCCAGGGTCAGTAATGTCTCTTTCACATACTTGAACCATGGGAGTGTTGCACGCAATGTTTGTTTCTTCAGAATGTCGCTCAAGGCATTCCTGTAGTGGAGTAGTTCTGGAGTACTCCAGATCCTTATCCAATACAGGAGTGGTTTAAATCTGGCCTGGAAAGTAATAAGATGCATGTCCAGGCCATGTTTCCACACCATAAGTTGCAGCAGCCACCGCTTGGGCACTCCATATTTCGAGGAGGGGGGATAGAGGGTGTATGGAGATCTTACTTGCAAATTTCAATATAGCTGCCACCCTGTGGGTTAGCAGAAACACACTCTTGGAGATCTGACTTGCCCATGAACTACCGCTAGACAGGCGGATGCTGAGGTAATCAAAATCTGTGACTCTCTCGAGGACCATATCCTCTAGCCTTATGATCCCTCTGAATCACCTATGAGGATGATTAGCCATAAACTTAGTATTTGAGGCGTTTAATGCTAGTCCCTGTTCAGAACGAAACAAATTAAATCTATTTAATAAGGTTTCTAGCCCTTTTGTGGTTTTGGACACCTGGAGGGTGTCATCAGTGAATATTAAAGCTGGGGGTTTTATACCCCCCCATGCAGGTGAACCGTTAGCACAATTCAGAAGAAAATCCACACACCCATTTATAAAGAGGAGAAATTAGATTGGGGAAAGCACACAGCCTTGCTTGATGCCCTTGGCCATGCTAAACCTCTCAGTTGTCTCACCATTTTGCCTGCATCTCACCTGAGCAAAATTATCTGTGTGTAGGCAAAATATGATATTCAATAGAGGGGATTGAAGGTCCAATTCTGTTAAAGTGGACCAGAGCTTTTCTCTTGGAACCATGTCGAAAGACGATCTTACATCAACAAAGACCGCATAGAGGCTGCCCCCGCTGAGATCTACTACCTTTCACTTCAACAGCAAAAATCTAAATAGTGGTCCATCGTACTTGTCTTGGCACGGAATCTAGCCTGAAGTTGAGAAAGGATGTTGTTTTCTTCCATCCAATCAAGGATATGTTTACAGAAGATTTTTTGAGTGGCATCTATAAGACTTATGGGGTGGTAGTTTCCTGGCTCTGATATCTAGGAGACAGGGATATGGGCACCAGCCATGACAGCATTAGCTACAGGATTTAAGTATGGAGTCCATACAACTGGTTCAGACCTATAAAGGTCCTCCGGGATTTCGTTAGGGTCCGGGGCTCTGCCTGCTTTCTGTGCGTATATTGCTCGAGAGGATTCAGCCAAAGTAAAGAAGGGGTTCAAGCCATCATCATTTTTGAGTCCTTGTCAAAGAACTGTGGAAATAGTATCACTACCTGAAACTTCAGGGGCTACGAAGGTGGCACAGCGAGAATCACCAAGTCCCTCACAGTAGAGGGCTTGGAAGTGGTTGACCCAATCGAGTGGGAGAATAAGATTCTCTGGCTTTATTAGGGAATTTTTTGAACGATGGTGAATTTAATGCCACAACACTGTCTGGTTTGCCACTTGGACAGCAATCAAAATGTCGCTCCATAGAGAGATAGCCCAGGCTATTTTTGCCTGCCTTTGGGTAGCTTTGTACTCAGTTCTAGCAGACTGAATGAAAGAGTGAGTACCTTTTTTTTTTTACTAATATTACAGTTCTTTCGGCCTTCCTGCAAGAATTATTGTACCAAGAGTGATTATAAGCAGAGAGCAGAATCTTTTGGGAAAAGGCTTTAGTAAAATAAGAATTTTTTAACTCTAATAAGCACTTGTTATGAAGGGCCATGATGACCTTAGTTTCAGCAATCCTGAATCAGCAAAGTCAGGCAAAACTGAACTCAGACACGTATAAATCAGGGCAAGCGAAGCCTCGTTGGTAGCTATGGACTCCTATCTTATATTGCTATGATAGATGGTAACAGATAAGCTGCCATTTGCCTGGCACGTAGATTTGACCGTCTGTCCCAAATTTCCCTGGATGGTAAAAAGAAGAGGAAAGTGGTCGCTTTCAAGTCAAGGGAAAATCTCCATGCCAATGATAAAAGGCCAAGAGGACAGGTCCAAGAAAATATAGTCAATGTTACTTAGATAGGAATCTAAAGGTCTGGTGTAAAATCAGATAGAGTACGGCCATTGCAACCTCTCAATTGGCAGCTTAGATATAGATCTATCAGTTGTAAAGCTGCCTTGGTGGAAAACCATTTGGGATGACCTAAAAGTTGGGGAATGCCCCAAGCTTGGTCATCCTTGCTAGCAATAGCCCGCAGAAGAACTGAGGATTTAAAAGCGATATTAAAATCTCCACCAACAATAACGGCTGCATCCATAGGTAAGCCTTTTATTTGGCCTCTTAGTAACAATTTAGGACCTAATTACGATGTCGCGCGGAACACCGTATCGGTCTGGAACCTCCCGACCTTAGGTCAGCTGTTCCGACCGCAGTATTAGGACGCGACTGCCCATAGGGCAGTAGCAAACATCCATTCTACAATTGAAGCTTGTGTGGCGGGCAACATAGGCCAGCAGCACAAGCTTCCATTGTAGAATGGTGTAGTAGTTAGCTCTGTTTGGAACCTCACAGTGCGAGTGTTCCATGTGCGGGCGTTGCTCAGTGGCAGTTGGAGACAGAAGCTGTCCGAGCTCTGCCCGAGGTGGTTCAGCAATAAAGACAGTGAAGAAACCCACCTTTGCCTCCGTCTCTCTTCACTACAATTTATGTGGCCACGAGCGCTGAACCACCTACACGGACCCACCAGACTTCGACACATAGGGGAAGTCGGCTGCCTGATGTATTCTGGCCACATCGTCGTGATCCTGATCGTCAGAAGAAGTTAGATTTTGGTCATTCTTCCTGCTGTCGGGTGTGGCACCGAGCACGGGTGTCTGCACTCAGAGAGGGCAGTGCGTTTCTTGCTGGCATTCATTCGAGACAGCGTTGAAACACAAATGAAGACTTGTGTCTCATCATCCCACACAACACCATGACATTGTTGCTGGTCTTCACAGCTCTGTGAAGGTACAGGGTGTCCGCAGTGTATTAGAAGGCGTCTGCCACAGGTACTGTGTTATTAATTAAGCTGCACATGTCCACTTTGTCTCCTGTTGTTCAGACTGCTATGGTACTGTGCCTTAAAGCTCACTTAGTTGCGTGTAGCTGTGCCTGAGCTGTGCCAGAGTCGTCCAACTTTATTTTACTGCCAGCAACTGCGCATGTTTGTTTCCGGGCGTGCCTGACGTCTATCCTGCCTACAAACCTTTGGTTTCTGCGTCTTCCGGCGTCTTTCTGTGTTTCCCTGGCGACGTGGAGGACGCTTTAGTCTTCTCTTTCTGGCCATTGCATTGCTTGAGTGCTACGCTTCGGTGACATGCACACCTGTACATTGTGGTCAACAACGCGTGTATACTACTCTTCGGTGACACGCACACCTGTAAATTTGGATCAACAACATGTGTTTGTCGTATTTCGGTGACTCGCACACCAGCAAATTTGCCTCATTTTATGCTACAGTTTTTTCAAACGTGTGTTACACTTCAGTGACACGCACACCTGGTAACTTTATTTCTCTTTTTGGTTGATCTCTGTGTGTCGTATTTCGGTGACATGCACACCTGCTAACTTTATTCTGGCACATCATTCATTGTGTTTGCATTGTATCTTGGATGCCTTAGTGTGTTCTTACCATAAGTGCAATTGATGCTGCATTCTAGGTGCTGAGTATTGTGTTTTTTTCTCAAATTTTGTTCTTCACAACTTTCCTGCGGGTGATGCCTTCTGGAATTTTGCACAACTTTTTGGTCGCTTAATCTTTAGTCTGGAAAAATGCAAGCAGTGACACCCCCACCCCCATTTCTAGAAACACCTGGTGAACCACCTATCAAATGGAAACAATGGTTTGATGGGTTCGAAACGTATTTAGGTGCAATCGGCACTATTCGTTTCAGAGCTGAAAGGAGGAAATACCTTATCCTTCATTCATTAGGGTTTGAACGTAGGGCCATTTTAAAACATTTGCCGGAACCTATTGCTGAAGTAAATTACATCTTAGATGAATATCAAGACACTGTAAAAAGGCTTCAAACTAGGTTCAATGTCCAGCCAAGTTTGGTCGTGTTACGTCATAAGTTTTTCTATGGTCACAAAATGCAAATGAGGATGTAGACACCTACATTACTGCTTTGAGAAGGTTGGTTGCAGAGTGTCAGTTCGAAAATTTCACTGACCAATTGGTAAGAGACCAATTCATTTGTCATTGCAATGACAAGATGAACAAACAGAAGTTGTTGTCGATGGGCAATCCAACTTTGGAGGACACAATAAAGATAGCCAAGAGCATTGAAACTTCCCAGTTGTCAGCCAAGGAATTGAAAGCTAAGAACAGTGAATCCATTTCTGTTATTAAAATGAAGGGTGTAAAGGAGGGTAAGGGCAGTAAACTTGTTGACAGGCCTTGTGCTGGTTTTATTGACAAACAGAATTAATTTTTTCCCAACAAAATATTTGTTTCAGGTGTGGGTACAGAGCACATGTGAAGGGTGGTAGGCAGTGTCCAGCAAAGTTTGTAACCTGCAGAATTTGCAACAAACCTGGTCACTTTGCTAAGGTGTGTCAGTCTGCCAAGGGGAAAGTCTTGTCTTCTGTCAAAAGTGTTACTAATGACGAGATGGTTGAGGAGGGAGATTTAACCATCAGCAAAGATCTTAGGGACACGGTTATGGTTGTGCAGAGTGAGGAAGTTCAAGTGGCTAATCCTGAACTATGTGTTGATCCATATGTTGAGATCATGGTGGGTGACAGGGTTTTAAAATTATTGGTAGATTCAGGTGCGCGCATCTCCATGATTACTAAAGAGTTGTATGACAGTATGTGGCCAACAAGACCACTCTTAACCCCTGATCATAGAGCGGTCTCCTATGAGGGACGTGAAATCAATTTGTCTGGTTACATAGAAGATATTATGGAGTTCAGAGGAAGGAGGATAACAGAGAAGGTGTATGTTGCACACAAGGGATTGAACATCTTAGGAGGGTTCCACCAAGGCTTATTTGGGATGGTGCTCAGACCTGGAACCAGGGAACAAGTGTTGGTGGTGAGAGACAATTTGGATCCGGAGAGTGTAATAAACAAATTTCCCCATGTCTTTTCAGGTGAGTTAGATAAGGTTAAGGATTACCAGCACAGGATCATAGTAAAGGAAGGGGCCAGGCCAATCAAGCACAAGTTGAGAAATGTTCCTTTTAGTATAAGCCATGATTTAGAAAAAGAACTAGATTCCTTGTGCAAAAGGGGCATCATTGAACCTGTTGATTCCTCCTTGTGGTTGTCTCCATTGGTGGTTGCCCGCAAACAGAATGGTGAGCTGAGAGTTTGCGTTGATCATTGCTGTTTGAATAAGGAGATCTGGGTGGATTCCCATCCATTGCCCAATATCAACAAACTGCTGGCTGGGTTGAAGGATGCTAGAGTTTTTTGTAAATTGGATTTAGTTTCTGCGTACCATCAAATTGAATTGGCTCCTGAGTCCAGGCACCTCACTGCATTTGTTTCTCCTTTTGGCACGTACCAATATTTTCGAATGCCGTTTGGCCTCGCGTCTGCTGCTTCGGTTTTTCAGCGTTTGATGAACAATATGCTCAAAGGAATCAAAGGGTTGTCTGTTTTCTAAGATGATGTCTTAGTCTTTGCACCTGATAGGGCAGCCCATGACGCGACTCTCCAAGAGGTTTTGTCTAGGTTTCAATCCAATGGTGTGGTTTTTCGGAGAGACAAATGTGTTTTTCTTACTAAGGAAGTTGAGTACTTGTGGCATTTGGTTACTAGCCAAGGAGTTCTCCCTAAGTCGAGTTTGGTTGATCCTATAACTCAGACCAAAGCACCTACAGTCAAGGCTAGTCTGAAATCCTTTTTAGGGTTATGCAAATTTTATTCACGGTTTGTACAGGATTTTGCCACTAAGCTGAGGACATTTTCCCAGATGCTCATGAGAGGTGCAATGTTTGAATGGAATGCTGATTGTCAAGAAGTGTTCAATTGGGTAAAAAAACAACTGACATCACCTAAGGTGTTGAAACATTATGATCCCGACCTTTAATGTACATTGACTATTGATGCTAGCAATGTCGTCGTTGGTGCTGTTCTGAGTCAAACTAAAGGTGGGGAGGTGAGAACCATTGGTTTTGCCTCAAGGGTGTTATCGGAAACGGCAAATAATATTCTGTCATTGAGAAAGAGTTGCTAGCCTGTTGGTGGTCTGTAATGAAGTTTTGTAACTATGTGTGTGGAAGAAAATTTCGCCTTCAAACTGATCACAAGCCTTTGGTGTTCATTTTAAGTGGGAAGAATGTTAGAGTGTTTACTCCACGCATTTCTCATTTATCTTCCAAATTATTGCAATTTGACTTTGAACCAGAATACATTCCTGGCAGTAAGAATGGTTGTGCAGATTATCTCTCACGCTTGTCAGAGATTGTTGATAGAGACACTGAAGGGAGTGATGAAGACAAGGAAGCGTTTATTGTGGCAGCTGTTGATCTTCCCCAATTGTGTGCGATCTCTGAGAGTGAGCTGTGAACAATGATGCTTCCATGTTGACTGTCATGAAATATGTGGAGACGGGTTGGCCGAGGGAGAGAAATCTGAGTTTTGAATTCAAGACATATGTTCAAGTGGCTAATGACTTATCCATTGAAAGGGGATTGTTAATGAGGACCGACAAGTTGAGTCCCCCTGTGAGTTTGAGAAATGCTATCATTTTACGAGCCCATGAGGGACATTTGGGAGCGACCATGACTAAGAAAAGAGTCAGGCTGTCTTTCTGGTGGCCTTCTTGGGATAGGGAGATTGATGACACTCAGGTAGTGTGTTATTTGTGCTAGCTGTGATAAAACTGTGAAACTACATACTCCACCCCTGACTCCTATTGAGTTGCTGTCTGCACCATGGGTGAAGCTGGGACTTGACATAGTTGGACCATTTAATGCGCTTGATGTTTCTTCAAGGTTTGCGTTGGTCATGATGGACTACTATACTAAATGGCCGGAGGTGAAATTTGTGAGAGAAGTGACGTCCAAGACTGTTGTTGAGTTTTTGAAGGATGTGTTTTTAAAGGAGGGTTTCCCAGAAACACTTGTGACAGACAATGGGAGACTATTTGTGTCTAGTGAGGTTGAAATGTTTTTACAAACTAGTGGGATTAAGCATTTGAAAAGCTCACTATACCACCCTCAAACCAATGGTTTAGTAGAATGCATGAATAGGGTGTTGGGGGAGTGCATTCAGTGGGCAGTTGTGTATAATTGTGTGGTAGCCAATGCTGTTAAAATCGCACCACTCCTCATGCAACCACTGGGGTCTCACCTTTGAGCTGTTGCGTGGTCGTAGAGCCACCACCAGTTTCTGTCCCAGTTGGATGAATAAGCGGGTCAAATTTGGACGGTGGACAAATGTGGATGTGAGGAGTCATGTAGGTATGACACAGGAGAAGCAAAAGAGGAATTTCGATGAAAGGAAAAGAGTTAGTGACTTTGAGGTGGTTGTGAGAGATTCTGTTCGAGTTAAAAAACCCACACATGTGAGGAAGAGTGGATCCAAATTTGGGTCATCAACCAAGGTTGTGAAAGTGAATGGCAATTCGGTGAAACTTGAAAATGGCCAGTGGTTGGACAAGTGTTGGTTGGCCAAGACCAGAAGTGTTGAGGGAAGTTGTGGGGATCACAGTGTGGATGGTGGAAGGTTGCCAACTGGGAGTGGAACAGTTCTGTCTGAGACGCAGTTCAAGGGTGAGGAATGTTCCTCCCCGCTTTAGAAACTAATGAGTTTTGTTTTTTATAATTATTGGGATGTTCACTATGTTCTTTCTTTATTCATTGTTTGTTATTACTACATTATTTTCCTTCCTTTAGCTTAGGTGTTTTATTTGTCATGCTTTGTTTTATTTAAAGGGGAAACCTGTGTAGTGGTTAGCTCTCTTTGGAACCTCACTGTGTGAGTGTTCCATGTGTGGGCGTTGCTCAGTGGCAGTTGTAGACAGACGCTGTCCGAGCTCTGCCGAGGTGGTTCAGCAATAAAGATAGTGAAGAAACCTACCTTTGCCTCACAGTGCAGGGATTTTTAGAGGGGCATCCAGGCCCAATAGCAGAGGGCCAGGGGAAGAGGGACCTGCTAGTGGCCCCCAAAGACAGTTTCCGACAGCCTTTCCATGTCGGAAAGGCTGACATGTGAAGGTTGTTTGAAAGTGCCATCATAATCATGGCGGTGGAGCCGAGCCTGGCTCCACCATCATTAGGCGATTATGGTGGGTTCTGTCGCACCGACGGGCTCTTTGAGCCCGTCGGAAGCGCCGCGGATGGTCCCTCCTTCCGATGTCTCCCCAGCCACATTGTAATGTGGCAGGTGGACCACCAGGGCAGATGTTGGTGGGTCCGACACCAACGTGCCATCAGTGTCAGACCCACCAACATTATAATCAGCCCCATAGTTGGAGGTTCCAAATTCTTCAGGGCTCTACTATTGTACACGTTAAATAAATATAGTTTCTTCCCAAGCCACGGGAAGATTTCTACCCCTAACAAGCTTGGGGAATCAATGGCTAGCTGCTTGGTGGACCAGCCCAAGCTAACTTTAAGCCAAAAAACAAATCCTCCTGAGGGTCTGCCAGCCACAGGCTTTCGAGCCGGTATAAAAAATGTTTTATACCCTTGCCTGTAGGAGGGTTCCAATTCCCAAGTTTCCTGGAACATTACAATAGCACTGTTATATACAAAGGTCCCCCATCCTACCTGAACCAGCTTACTCTTTAGGCCCGCAATGTTCCAGGAGATTAATGTTAAATAGTCCCCCTTAGTTGACAAAAAAATTCAGGGGGCTCCTAAGAGAATATTTAGTCTCATGGTCTATAGAAAGAGGCCAATAAGAATGTGATTTGGGTTGAGCTGAAACTAGGTCAGGATCTAGAATAGGGCTTGGAGAAGAGCTTCACTTGGAGAAATCAGGGCTTCACTTTGAATAGTAGGATCAATGGTGAACAAGGAATCTCCTGTTCACAGCTCTTGATGAGACTCTATCATAAAGTTGGTAGTGCCAATAAATAAACAGTCTGGGATAGAGTTCCCTTTGGGCTCTAGTCAATGGTTTAAAGAAGCTATAGAAAGGTTTTTAGGGCCCGCTCCCTCTTTCTGTGATGGTGGACGAGCTTTAAACTGGATATGGGAGTTTGTTGGAGGATATGTTTGGGCTTCCAGTGCGAATAGTCCATTCACTGTGGATGGGTGAGAAAGAGTTAGTTTGATAAAGTCATGTGAATCATCTGCAGATGGTAATCTGGATGCCCCAAGAATATCTGAGCGAATCATACTGCAGCATCTTCAGACATCCCTTATCCAATTTATGTATTTATTAATAAGGGAGGCCTCATTTTCTCTACAGTGTGGCTGTAACTTGGGGACCATTGCCATGTATATTGTCCTAAGGTGCACAAAGGTGTCAGATTCTAATTTACACTCCTGTCGTGCTTGTGTAAATGGTAAGAGAGATTTAAAGGTAGATGTGTTGGAAGTAATAGTATTAAGAAATCTCCTCCCAGGATAGAGAGGATCTTTGTGGGAGTTATAGTTAATAGGACCTCTTGAAATCGAGGACGAAGATTGTCAGTAGGCGCATTGCAAATGGCAGTGTTAAGGGGACTTGGCCTAGATTTAGAGGGGTTTTTCTTGATTCTGGGGTTAGCGGGTCTCTAAAAGTCTTTCGAGGGGGCGCTGGGTGAACAGACTGGTATGAGAAAGGGGTAGCTTCCCTAACTCTAAGGGGCGGCTTAAGGACCCATGCTGGCCTAGGGAGGCAGTCTTTAGTTTTGCAATATGATACTACGTTGTAAGTTAAAGGAAGTGTCAATGTGGTGCTCATCCAAATAGGGACCTTTACCTACCTCTTGGCACTCCTGATCTTGTCCTGGGTTGCCTATTTCGGAGAGTATGCATACCTTAGCTCTTAAGTCTGTAATTTCAGCCCTCATGATGGAAATAGTTTCCCAGAGATCGTTTATTGGGTCTTGGGTCACCTCGGTCTGGACTGG
Organism: Calotriton arnoldi; assembly: GCA_963921515.1. Lineage (NCBI taxonomy): Eukaryota > Metazoa > Chordata > Amphibia > Caudata > Salamandridae > Calotriton > Calotriton arnoldi. The sequence goes on along the minus strand of CAWUFW010003746.1, from coordinate 116,652 downwards.
CTGTGCTATAGGGGAGATCTTTTTTCGGGGATTAATAGTGGACTCTACCATTGTGGCTAATGCTGCAAAGTGGTTAGAGCAAACTATCATGGGTTCCATAGGAACTTGATTTGAGCAGGCAGTGGTGGGTTCTGGGAGCAGTTGGAATGTTTTTTTGAGGGCACTCTTGAGAGTTCCAAAGGGGGGGTCATGCGCAGGACAATCAGATAATAAACTCTGTGGGGTAGATTTACAAGCCCCTTGCGTCATTTTCGCGCCGCTGCTGCGTAAAAATGCGGCCTATTTACAACGTGACGCATCTAGGGAGATGCGTCACGTTGTAAAGCCCTGCGTCACATTATACCTGCGTCAGGTATAATGTATGCAGGGTGGGCGTTCCCACGCAAAAAAGCCTCATAGAAGTGGCGCAGTGAAATCTACAAGTTTTCACTGTGCCACTTCTAGGACGCCATTGCGTCAAAACCTTACGCCTGCTTGGAGCAGGCGTAAGGAGTGACGCAGCACAATGAGGATAGGCTTCCCCATGTATTGCTGGAGTCGCGTCGTGCTTGCGACATGACTCCAGCAATATGTGACTTTTGCGGCAACAGATGCTTCAGAATTTCTGACGCATCTGTCAATCCTTGCGCCATGGTGCCTCGTATTGTAAATACAGCAAATCCATGGTGGCGCAAGGGTTTCTCAGTGTGGCGCAGGTAACGTGACGCATCTCTACAGATGCGTCACTTTCTTGTAAATCTGCCCCTGTGTTGCTATGGGGCCCAAGCAACTGGAGGTCTGCAAGGGAACAACCGCTGGGTCTTTGGAGCTCTGGGATTTGCATGAGGTACCTGTTTTGTTAAATAGAGGGGCTACTTTGATTAGGTTGCGTGATTTGGATTTTACAGTTTTTTGAATGGTGAGATGAAGAATCTGCTCCACTTCTATTAAATTGTCTTTATCTTGCAGAGTGCAATTATTTGAACAAGGGCATAAAGTTTTTTTATTAATAGGTTCACCCACGTGCTTTTCAATATTTTTCCTTTTCCCTATGTTCCTCCCTTTAACAGTGCAGTATTTTCTACTACAATTCAGTAATGAAATTTCATACTGTTTGACCTCAACAAAGAAAATATGAATCACGACAAGAAGCCCCTGTAATGTCACCATTATCCTGAAACACAAAGATGATACTTCTAAAATGGTACAGTAAGATTAATCAAAATGGCACACATTCTTAGTTCTGGGAGAGGAAAAGAAACTGCGTACTGAAAGCTCAGGGAGCAGCCCAGATTAAGGCGGGTGGAAACCAGTGATATTCCCCAACCCTGGATTTAAGTACGCGCTCACGAAAGTCTTTATAGATAGGTGCTACAATTTTGACCTATCATCAGGTTCAGCCCGACAGTATTCAAGGGCGCTAGTGTTCTCTCTTAAATAAAACAAAGGTAATTAGCTGCAATAGATACAATCCCCATAAGACTATCTACAACAGGTGTTTACAAGTGCAGCAACACACAGTTATACTCAAACTGGCTGGCCAAGGTTTTACAATGTCAGCTCTCTCAACGGCCACAATGGTGGTTAAAAAATACAGGGCTACCAAAAAATAAGAGGCGTTACTTGTGTGTGCAGCCACTCGGTTAAGGTGACAACAGGGTTTGGGTCGCTTGTCGCAAAGTTTAAACAAAGAGTCCAAAAAAGACAAAAAGAGCAGGCCGTGGTGAAAGGGGAGAAGAACTTCAATTGCAACAGTCAAAGCTCACCATGAAGTCCAGGTCCAATCTTGACCACCCATTGGGGAAAAGAGTACAACAAGCAAAAATTAAAGTGAAGCCAAGGTGGGTGGAACTGCCCTGGTTCCTTCTGGAGCACAGCACACCGTAAATAGCTGTGATAATCAGACACAGCTGGATATTACAGGGACTTGTGGGACAGGCAGTCCCCTGCAGCGGCGTTGACACCCGCAGTGGCTCTCCCTGTCGATGGTGCTGATGAAGTGAGATGAAGCGAGGCACAGCATTCTCCTTGGCACCTCTTAGCAGCACACAACAGATGATTCTCTCCATGGCAGAATGTCAGCAGATATGGCCCCAGAAGTTGGGAGCTCAGTGCGCTTTAAATAGCGCTGGTAATCAGGCACAGGTTGATATTGGCAGGGAATTGTGGACATGCAGCCCCCAGGGGCGGCGGTGACACCTACAGCGGCTTTCCCTGTTGGTGGCCGAAGATGGCGATGACCTTAAGTGAAGTGGGGAACAGCAGTCTCCTTGGCACCTCTTTGCAGCACATAACAGATGATTTTCTCCCCGGCAGAATAACAGCAGATAAGGCCGCAAAAGCATCTGCAGTCCCTTCTTTAATACCAAAGTGTCCCATGGGTGCATAAAGTGCGTGCACATGCCTGTTGCACCCTGAGGCACTTTCTATAATACAGCCCCTGTTTTTTTTGGGATTAATGTAATCACTTTTTGTAATATTGCTATGATGATGATATGCGTTGCATTGATGAGAATTGCCAAGTCCCACTTTCTTCCTTATTATTTTTATTGCCTGCAGATGCATGAGAGTAAGCTGATTGAGACTGAGAGAAGTCTTTGAATTAGCTCACACCAGTGGCAATAAGAGACCTCTCTGTTTCTGCTTGTGCTTCTGACAACAGTAGAAGGAATAAAGAAGAAGATGTAAGCTACCATTGAGCAGAAGAACTCTGTTGCCGGTACTAGCATCAACCATTTGTCCTTTTTCAGGCCATGTGGAATACCTGCTGCAAATTCTTCCCTAGGAAAAAGAAGAAGGGAGGAGGATCCCCCCTGGATTAACAAATAGCACCATCACGAAAGCCTTAGCAGATGCCCCTCAGTGCTGGTGTGACTGTAGTCATGACTGTGAGTGAACCTGAAATCAATTGCCCCAGTAGCAAATCAAATATTCTTCATGGGAAACTCAACAGCAACTAGAGTCTGTAAAACCTTATCTTCTAGAGGTAGGAGCAGAGGAGGATGTTGAACTTACTGAAGAAGGGGAAGACGTTGTGACTGCTCGTCCATTGGGCATATCTTTACTATCCCCTACAAGGAAAAGTAGTACAACTCCTCCATCATCTCTGAGCCCTTCATCAGATGATTGTGGTATGGATGGAACCCCGAGCCCCAACATGGAAGACATTGGAAGAGAAAGTTTGCCAAAAGCCTTTGAAGTGAGGAAGATAAACCAGTGATAGTTAATGTGGAGAGTGGCACAGAGGAATTGCATATAACTTTTGCAATATACTATCAACCCCACCTGCCTTTGTCCTTTTAAGGAACCAAAAGTCTCCACCCACCACCGTCCCTACTACAGCTGCAGGATATCATAAGGAAAGGCAAAAACAACAGCCTTGCTCTACCATAGCTCGCTTTGGCTCTACAAGGAAGCACACCTCCCAGCTGCAGGACTTTTTTTAGACTTAGATTGCATGAGGACCACAGATCACACAAGTTGCTGCAAACCACTGTGTCATGGGAAGCCAGGAGGGCATTATGATACTGGGGGCCAACTGGCCCATCTGAAAAGAAGTCATCAAAGAGATAGGAGCTGAGGAACATATATATATATGTGCGAGCGTGCTGGAGTCTGTCTATATCCAAAGGCAGGCGTGTGGAGTGGATATATATATATATATATATATATCCAAACAAAAGGTTGCCCCAGTGAGGATGGCCACAATGAAGGTATCTCTCTGTAATGCGGATGGCATCGCACGTATAATCTGATGTCCTTCTGATCAAAAAGGCTCAACGCGTTTCGAACCGGAGTTCTTGTTCACGAGCCGAAAATGACAATCCAGGCAACAGCTGCAAAGAGCACCAGTTTACTTTTTATTGACAACTCCGCCCCAATGGGCGTATCCCATGCCTCAAACATGCGCTGTGTATTCTGGTATTTGTGGTGCTCTGAGTCAATATTCATACCAAGTGGGTGCTGTTACCTGCTCAGTTAATGTCCATAAAACACCCCTATGGGCTGAAGATACACCAAATGTCAACTGCGTTGTCTTTGAATACTCCAACATTCAGAGCCTTGCACTTCTGAACCGGCACCCGGCCTTTCTGGATGCCGCAAATCCGCTAACCGCGGCGGGCCATTCTCGCGACCGGGCCGGCCGCCAATAAATCCAAACAAAAGGTTGCCCCAGTGAGGATGGCCACAATGAAGGTATCTCTCTGTAATGCGGATGGCATCGCACGTATAATCTGATGTCCTTCTGATCAAAAAGGCTCGACGCGTTTCGAACCGGAGTTCTTGTTCACGAGCCGAAAATGACAAGCCAGGCAACAGCTGCAAAGAGTACCAGTTTATTTTTATTGACAACTCCGCCCCAATGGGCGTATCCCATGCCTCAAACATGCGCTGTGTATTCTGGTATTTGTGGTGCTCTGAGTCAATATTCATACCAAGTGGGTGATGTTACCTGCTCAGTTAATGTCCATAAAACACCCCTGTGGGCTGAAGAAACACCAAATGTCAACTGCGTTGTCTTTGAATACTCCAACATTCAGAGCCTTGCACTTTTGAACCGGCACCCGGCCTTTCCGGGCGCCGCAGATCCGCTAACGGCGGCGGGCCATTCTCGCGACCGGGCCGGCTGCCAATAAATCCAAACAAAAGGTTGCCCCAGTGAGGATGGCCACAATGAAGGTATCTCTCTGTAATGCGGATGGCATCGCACGTATAATCTGATGTCCTTCTGATCAAAAAGGCTCGACGCGTTTCGAACCGGAGTTCTTGTTCACGAGCCGAAAATGACGAGCCAGGCAACAGCTGCAAAGAGCACCAGTTTACTTTTTATTGACACCACAAATACCAGAATACACAGCGCATGTTTGAGGCATGGGATACGCCCATTGGGGCGGAGTTGTCAATAAAAAGTAAACTGGTGCTCTTTGCAGCTGTTGCCTGGCTTGTCATTTTCGGCTCGTGAACAAGAACTCCGGTTTGAAACGCGTCGAGCCTTTTTGATCAGAAGGACATCAGATTACACGTGCGATGCCATCCGCATTACAGAGAGATACCTTCATTGTGGCCATCCTCACTGGGGCAACCTTTGTTTGGATTTATTGGCGGCCGGCCCGGTCGCGAGAATGGCCCGCCGCGGTTAGCGGATCTGCGGCGCCCGGAAGGCCGGGTGCCGGTTCAGAAGTGCAAGGCTCTGAATGTTGGAGTATTCAAAGACAACGCAGTTGACATTTGGTGTTTCTTCAGCCCACAGGGGTGTTTTATGGACATTAACTGAGCAGGTAACAGCACCCACTTGGTATGAATATTGACTCAGAGCACCACAAATACCAGAATACACAGCGCATGTTTGAGGCATGGGATACGCCCATTGAGGCGGAGTTGTCAATAAAAAGTAAACTGGTGCTCTTTGCAGCGGTTGCCTGGCTTGTCATTTTCGGCTCGTGAACAAGAACTCCGGTTCGAAACGCGTCGAGCCGTTTTGATCAGAAGGACATCAGATTACACGTGCGATGCCATCCGCATTACAGAGAGATACCTTCATTGTGGCCATCTTCACTGGGGCAACCTTTGTTTGGATTTATTGGCGGCCGGCCCGGTCGCGAGAATGGCCCGCCGCGGTTAGCGGATCTGCGGCGCCCGGAAAGGCCGGGTGCCGGTTCAGAAGTGCAAGGCTCTGAATGTTGGAGTATTCAAAGACAACGCAGTTGACATTTGGTGTTTCTTCAGCCCACAGGGGTGTTTTATGGACATTAACTGAGCAGGTAACAGCACCCACTTGGTATGAATATTGATTCAGAGCACCACAAATACCAGAATACACAGCGCATGTTTGAGGCATGGGATACGCCCATTGGGGCGGAGTTGTCAATAAAAAGTAAACTGGTGCTCTTTGCAGCTGTTGCCTGGCTTGTCATTTTCGGCTCGTGAACAAGAACTCTGGTTCGAAACGCGTCGAGCCTTTTTGATCAGAAGGACATCAGATTGCACGTGCGATGCCATCCGCATTACAGAGAGATACCTTCATTGTGGCCATCCTCACTGGGGCAACCTTTTGTTTGGATTTATTGGCGGCCGGTCCGGTCGCGAGAATGGTCCGCCCCGGTTAGCGGATCTGCGGCGCCCGGAAAGGCCAGTTGCCGGTTCAGAAGTGCAAGGCTCTGAATGTTGGAGTATTCAAAGACAACGCAGTTGACATTTGGTGTTTCTTCAGCCCACAGGGGTGTTTTATGGACATTAACTGAGCAGGTAACAGCACCCACTTGGTATGAATATTGACTCAGAGCACCACAAATACCAGAATACACAGCGCATGTTTGAGGCATGGGATACGCCCATTGGGGCGGAGTTGTCAATAAAAAGTAAACTGGTGCTCTTTGCAGCTGTTGCCTGGCTTGTCATTTTCGGCTCGTGAACAAGAACTCCGGTTCGAAACGCGTTGAGCCTTTTTGATCAGAAGGACATCAGATTACACGTGCGATGACATCCGCATTACAGAGAGATACCTTCATTGTGGCCATCCTCACTGGAGCAACCTTTTGTTTGGATTTATTGGCGGCCGGCCCGGTCGCGAGAATGGCCCGCCGCGGTTAGCGGATCTGCGGCGCCCGGAAAGACCGGGTGCCGGTTCAGAAGTGCAAGGCTCTGAATGTTGGAGTATTCAAAGACAACGCAGTTGAAATTTGGTGTTTCTTCAGCCCACAGGGGTGTTTTATGGACATTAACTGAGCAGGTAACAGCACCCACTTGGTATGAATATTGACTCAGAGCACCACAAATACCAGAATACACAGCGCATGTTTGAGGCATGGGATACGCCCATTGGGGCGGAATTGTTAATAAAAAGTAAACTGGTGCTCTTTGCAGCTGTTGCCTGGCTTGTCATTTTCGGCTCGTGAACAAGAACTCCGGTTCGAAACGCGTCGAGCCTTTTTGATCAGAAGGACATCAGATTACACGTGCGATGCCATCCGCATTACAGAGAGATACCTTCATTGTGGCCATCCTCACTGGGGCAACCTTTTGTTTGGATTTATTGGCGGCCGGTCCGGTCGCGAGAATGGCCCGCCGCGGTTAGCGGATCTGCGGAGCCCGGAAAGGCCGGGGGCCAGTTCAGAAGTGCAAGGCTCTGAATGTTGGAGTATTCAAAGACAACGCAGTTGACATTTGGTGTTTCTTCAGCCCACAGGGGTGTTTTATGGACATTAACTGAGCAGGTAACAGCACCCACTTGGTATGAATATTGACTCAGAGCACCACAAATACCAGAATACACAGCGCATGTTTGAGGCATGGGATACGCCCATTGGGGCGGAGTTGTCAATAAAAAGTAAACTGGTGCTCTTTGCAGCTGTTGCCTGGCTTGTCATTTTCGGCTCGTGAACAAGAACTCCGGTTCGAAACGCGTCGAGCCTTTTTGATCAGAAGGACATCAGATTGCATGTGCGATGCCATCCGCATTACAGAGAGATACCTTCATTGTGGCCATCCTCACTGGGGCAACCTTTTGTTTGGATTTATTGGTGGCCGGCCCGGTCGCGAGAATGGCCCGCCGCGGTTAGCGGATCTGCGGCGCCCGGAAAGGCCGGGTGCCGGTTCAGAAGTGCAAGGCTCTGAATGTTGGAGTATTCAAAGACAACGCAGTTGACATTTGGTGTTTCTTCAGCCCACAGGGGTGTTTTATGGACATTAACTGAGCAGGTAACAGCACCCACTTGGTATGAATATTGACTCAGAGCACCACAAATACCAGAATACACAGCGCATGTTTGAGGCATGGGATACGCCCATTGGGGCGGAGTTGTCAATAAAAAGTAAACTGGTGCTCTTTGCAGCTGTTGCCTGGCTTGTCATTTTCGGCTCGTGAACAAGAACTCTGGTTCGAAACGCGTCGAGCCTTTTTGATCAGAAGGACATCAGATTACACGTGCGATGCCATCCGCATTACAGAGAGATACCTTCATTGTGGCCATCCTCACTGGGGCAACCTTTTGTTTGGATTTATTGGCGGCCGGCCCGGTCGCGAGAATGGTCCGCTGTGGTTAGCGGATCTGCGGCGCCCGGAAAGGCCAGGTGCCGGTTCAGAAGTGCAAGACTCTGAATGTTGGAGTATTCAAAGACAACGCAGTTGACATTTCGTGTTTCTTCAGCCCACAGGGGTGTTTTATGGACATTAACTGAGCAGGTAACAGCACCCACTTGGTATGAATATTGACTCAGAGCACCACAAATACCAGAATACACAGCGCATGTTTGAGGCATGGGTTACGCCCATTGGGGCGGAGTTGTCAATAAAAAGTAAACTGGTGCTCTTTACAGCTGTTGCCTGGCTTGTCATTTTCGGCTCGTGAACAAGAACTCCGGTTCGAAACGCATCGAGCCTTTTTGATCAGAAGGACATCAGATTACACGTGCGATGCCATCCGCATTACAGAGAGATACCTTCATTGTGGCCATCCTCACTGGGGCAACCTTTTGTTTGGATTTATTGGCGGCCGGCCCGGTCGCGAGAATGGTCCGCCGCGGTTAGCGGATCTGCGGCGCCCGGAAAGGCCAGTTGCCGGTTCAGAAGTGCAAGGCTCTGAATGTTGGAGTATTCAAAGACAACGCAGTTGACATTTGGTGTTTCTTCAGCCCACAGGGGTGTTTTATGGACATTAACTGAGCAGGTAACAGCACCCTCTTGGTATGAATATTGACTCAGAGCACCACAAATACCAGAATACACAGCGCATGTTTGAGGCATGGGATACGCCCATTGGGGCGGAGTTGTCAATAAAAAGTAAACTGGTGCTCTTTGCAGCTGTTGCCTGGCTTGACATTTTCGGCTCGTGAACAAGAACTCCGGTTCGAAACGCGTCGAGCCTTTTTGATCAGAAGGACATCAGATTACACGTGCGATGACATCCGCATTACAGAGAGATACCTTCATTGTGGCCATCCTCACTGGGGCAACCTTTTGTTTGGATTTATTGGCGTCCGGCCCGGTCGCGAGAATGGCCCGCCGCGGTTAGCGGATCTGCGGCGCCCGGAAAGGCCGGCTGCCGGTTCAGAAGTGCAAGGCTCTGAATGTTGGAGTATTCAAAGACAACGCAGTTGACATTTGGTGTTTCTTCAGCCCACAGGGGTGTTTTATGGACATTAACTGAGCAGGTAACAGCACCCACTTGGTATGAATATTGACTCAGAGCCCCACAAATACCAGAATACACAGCGCATGTTTGAGGCATGGGATACGCCCATTGGGGCGGAGTTGTCAATAAAAAGTAAACTGGTGCTCTTTGCAGCTGTTGCCTGGCTTGTCATTTTCGGCTCGTGAACAAGAACTCCGGTTCGAAACGCGTCGAGCCTTTTTGATCAGAAGGACATCAGATTACACGTGCGATGCCATCCGCATTACAGAGAGATACCTTCATTGTGGCCATCCTCACTGGGGCAACCTTTTGTTTGGATTTATTGGCGGCTGGTCCGGTCGCGAGAATGGCCCGCCGCGGTTAGCGGATCTGCGGCTCCCGGAAAGGCCGGGGGCCAGTTCAGAAGTGCAAGGCTCTGAATGTTGGAGTATTCAAAGACAACGCAGTTGACATTTGGTGTTTCTTCAGCCCACAGGGGTGTTTTATGGACATTAACTGAGCAGGTAACAGCACCCACTTGGTATGAATATTGACTCAGAGCACCACAAATACCAGAATACACAGCGCATGTTTGAGGCATGGGATACGCCCATTGGGGCGGAGTTGTCAATAAAAAGTAAACTGGTGCTCTTTGCAGCTGTTGCCTGGCTTGTCATTTTCGGCTCGTGAACAAGAACTCCGGTTCGAAACTCGTCGAGCCTTTTTGATCAGAAGGACATCAGATTGCACGTGCGATGCCATCCGCATTACAGAGAGATACCTTCATTGTGGCCATCCTCACTGGGGCAACCTTTTGTTTGGATTTATTGGCGGCCGGCCCGGTCGCGAGAATGGCCCGCCGCGGTTAGCGGATCTGCGGCGCCCGGAAAGGCCGGGTGCCGGTTCAGAAGTGCAAGGCTCTGAATGTTGGAGTATTCAAAGACAACGCAGTTGACATTTGGTGTTTCTTCAGCCCACAGGGGTGTTTTATGGACATTAACTGAGCAGGTAACAGCACCCACTTGGTATGAATATTGACTCAGAGCACCACAAATACCAGAATACACAGCGCATGTTTGAGGCATGGGATACGCCCATTGGGGCGGAGTTGTCAATAAAAAGTAAACTGGTGCTCTTTGCAGCTGTTGCCTGTCTTGTCATTTTCGGCTCGTGAACAAGAACTCTGGTTCGAAACGCGTCGAGCCTTTTTGATCAGAAGGACATCAGATTACACGTGCGATGCCATCCGCATTACAGAGAGATACCTTCATTGTGGCCATCCTCACTGGGGCAACCTTTTGTTTGGATTTATTGGCGGACGGCCCGGTCGCGAGAATGGTCCGCCGCGGTTAGCGGATCTGCGGCGCCCGGAAAGGCCAGGTGCCGGTTCAGAAGTGCAAGACTCTGAATGTTGGAGTATTCAAAGACAACGCAGTTGACATTTGGTGTTTCTTCAACCCACAGGGGTGTTTTATGGACATTAACTGAGCAGGTAACAGCACCCACTTGGTATGAATATTGACTCAGAGCACCACAAATACCAGAATACACAGCGCATGTTTGAGGCATGGGATACGCCCATTGGTGCGGAGTTGTCAATAAAAAGAAAACTGGTGCTCTTTGCAGCTGTTGCCTGGCTTGTCATTTTCGGCTCGTGGACAAGAACTCCGGTTCGAAACGCATCGAGCCTTTTTGATCAGAAGGACATCAGATTACACGTGCGATGCCATCCGCATTACAGAGAGATACCTTCATTGTGGCCATCCTCACTGGGGCAACCTTTTGTTTGGATTTATTGGCGGCCGGCCCGGTCGCGAGAATGGCCCGCCGCGGTTAGCGGATCTGCGGCGCCCGGAAAGGCCGGGTGCCGGTTCAGAAGTGCAAGGCTCTGAATGTTGGAGTATTCAAAGACAACGCAGTTGACATTTGGTGTTTCTTCAGCCCACAGGGGTGTTTTATGGACATTAACTGAGCAGGTAACAGCACCCACTTGGTATGAATATTGACTCAGAGCACCACAAATACCAGAATACACAGCGCATGTTTGAGGCATGGGATACGCCCATTGGGGCGGAGTTGTCAATAAAAAGTAAACTGGTGCTCTTTGCAGCTGTTGCCTGGCTTGTCATTTTCGGCTCGTGAACAAGAACTCCGGTTCGAAACGCGTCGAGCCGTTTTGATCAGAAGGACATCAGATTACACGTGCGATGCCATCCGCATTACAGAGAGATACCTTCATTGTGGCCATCCTCACTGGGGCAACCTTTTGTTTGGATTTATTGGCGGCCGGCCCGGTCGCGAGAATGGCCCGCCGCGGTTAGCGGATCTGCGGCGCCCGGAAAGGCCGGGTGCCGGTTCAGAAGTGCAAGGCTCTGAATGTTGGAGTATTCAAAGACAACGCAGTTGACATTTGTTGTTTCTTCAGCCCACAGGGGTGTTTTATGGACATTAACTGAGCAGGTAACAGCACCCACTTGGTATGAATATTGACTCAGAGCACCACAAATACCAGAATACACAGCGCATGTTTGAGGCATGGGATACGCCCATTGGGGCGGAGTTGTCAATAAAAAGTAAACTGGTGCTCTTTGCAGCTGTTGCCTGGCTTGTCATTTTCGGCTCGTGAACAAGAACTCTGGTTCGAAACGCGTCGAGCCTTTTTGATCAGAAGGACATCAGATTACACGTGCGATGCCATCCGCATTACAGAGAGATACCTTCATTGTGGCCATCCTCACTGGGGCAACCTTTTGTTTGGATTTATTGGCGGCCGGCCCGGTCGCGAGAATGGTCCGCCGCGGTTAGCGGATCTGCGGCACCCGGAAAGGCCAGGTGCCGGTTCAGAAGTGCAAGGCTCTGAATGTTGGAGTATTCAAAGACAACGCAGTTGACATTTGGTGTTTCTTCAGCCCACAGGGGTGTTTTATGGACATTAACTGAGCAGGTAACAGCACCCACTTGGTATGAATATTGACTCAGAGCACCACAAATACCAGAATACACAGCGCATGTTTGAGGCATGGGATACGCCCATTGGGGCGGAGTTGTCAATAAAAAGTAAACTGGTGCTCTTTGCAGCTGTTGCCTGGCTTGTCATTTTCGGCTCGTGAACAAAAACTCCGGTTCGAAACGCGTCGAGCCTTTTTGATCAGAAGGACATCAGATTACACGTGCGATGCCATCCGCATTACAGAGAGATACCTTCACTGTGGCCATCCTCACTGGGGCAACCTTTTGTTTGGATTTATTGGCGGCCGGCCCGGTCGCGAGAATGGCCCGCCGCGGTTAGCGGATCTGCGGCGCCCGGAAAGGCCGGGTGCCGGTTCAGAAGTGCAAGGCTCTGAATGTTGGAGTATTCAAAGACAACGCAGTTGACATTTGGTGTTTCTTCAGCCCACAGGGGTGTTTTATGGACATTAACTGAGCAGGTAACAGCACCCACTTGGTATGAATATTGACTCAGAGCACCACAAATACCAGAATACACAGCGCATGTTTGAGGCATGGGATACGCCCATTGGGGCGGAGTTGTCAATAAAAAGTAAACTGGTGCTCTTTGCAGCTGTTGCCTGGCTTGTCATTTTCGGCTCGTGAACAAGAACTCCGGTTCGAAACGCGTCGAGCCTTTTTGATCAGAAGGACATCAGATTACACGTGCGATGCCATCCGCATTACAGAGAGATACCTTCATTGTGGCCATCCTCACTGGGGCAACCTTTTGTTTGGATTTATTGGCGGCCGGTCCGGTCGCGAGAATGGCCCACCGCGGTTAGCGGATCTGCGGCGCCCGGAAAGGCCGGGGGCCGGTTCAGAAGTGCAAGGCTCTGAATGTTGGAGTATTCAAAGACAACGCAGTTGACATTTGGTGTTTCTTCAGCCCACAGGGGTGTTTTATGGACATTAACTGAGCAGGTAACAGCACCCACTTGGTATGAATATTGACTCAGAGCACCACAAATACCAGAATACACAGCGCATGTTTGAGGCATGGGATACGCCCATTAGGGCGGAGTTGTCAATAAAAAGTAAACTGGTGCTCTTTGCAGCTGTTGCCTGGCTTGTCATTTTCGGCTCGTGAACAAGAACTCCGGTTCGAAACGCGTCGAGCCTTTTTGATCAGAAGGACATCAGATTACACGTGCGATGCCATCCGCATTACAGAGAGATACATTCATTGTGGCCATCCTCACTGGGGCAACCTTTTGTTTGGATTTATTGGCGGCCGGCCCGGTCGCGAGAATGGCCCGCCGCGGGTAGCGGATCTGCGGCGCCCGGAAAGGCCGGGTGCCGGTTCAGAAGTGCAAGGCTCTGAATGTTGGAGTATTCAAAAACAACGCAGTTGACATTTGGTGTTTCTTCAGCCTACAGGGGTGTTTTATGGACATTAACTGAGCAGGTAACAGCACCCACTTGGTATGAATATTGACTCAGAGCACCACAAATACCAGAATACACAGCGCATGTTTGAGGCATGGGATACGCCCATTGGGGCGGAGTTGTCAATAAAAAGTAAACTGGTGCTCTTTGCAGCTGTTGCCTGGCTTGTCATTTTCGGCTCGTGAACAAGAACTCCGGTTCGAATTGCGTCTAGCCTTTTTGATCAGAAGGACATCAGATTACACGTGCGATGCCATCCGCATTACAGAGAGATACCTTCATTGTGGCCATCCTCACTGGGGCAACCTTTTGTTTGGATTTATTGGCGGCCGGCCCGGTCGCGAGAATGACCCGCCGCGGTTAGCGGATCTGCGGCGCCCGGAAAGGCCGGGTGCCGGTTCAGAAGTGCAAGGCTCTGAATGTTGGAGTATTCAAAGACAACGCAGTTGACATTTGGTGTTTCTTCAGCCCACAGGGGTGTTTTATGGACATTAACTGAGCAGGTAACAGCACCCACTTGGTATGAATATTGACTCAGAGCACCACAAATACCAGAATACACAGCGCATGTTTGAGGCATGGGATACGCACATTGGGGCGGAGTTGTCAATAAAAAGTAAACTGGTGCTCTTTGCAGCTGTTGCCTGGCTTGTCATTTTTGGCTCGTGAATAAGAACTCCGGTTCGAAACGCGTCGAGCCTTTTTGATCAGAAGGACATCAGATTACACGTGCGATGCCATCCGCATTACAGAGAGATACCTTCATTGTGGCCATCCTCACTGGGGAAACCTTTTGTTTGGATATATATATATATATATATAAATATAATAGATGTGAACAAGGCCGCATGTCTGGCGGCCAAAACGCATCATTTTGGACATTGATACTTAAATAAAGACACTTTGCCATCATCACTGCCTTGGAGTCTGTGCCCTCGTGTTGCGCCGCTGTGGCTGGATACTTTGGGATTCACATGCTGATATATATATATATATACATACATACATACATACAGGAATTAAGTTTATTACTAGTTGTTTTATATCAAGTGGAGGCTTTTTATAATATTCATATGTTGAAGAATTTTTAATTACGCATTGTATTGGCAAGATTTTGCACATATAAATAATGAATGAATTAAGATATTTTAATATATTTATATATTTAAAAATATTTTTATGTATTTATATTATATTTAAATTCTCCGGTATTCTAGATGAATGTGGAATCATCAAGTGAAACAATGTATTTATACGGCCAATAAGGATATTTTTGGGACCTATCACCCACATATGGACTAAGATATACACAAGGATCACAGTATCGATTAGATATGGACACGGAAACCTTTAAAAGGGACAAAAAGGAGAAAAAATAAAGAAATATGTGGAAATAAATATTCACAACATGAAATGAAAATGAAAGAAAGACTAGATGTCTGTGCATATATGTATGTTTTCTATATCTATCAAGTGTGTTCTATCACGTGGTGTAAGCATTGTTCAAAAGAATGGCGTTTTTACTTGCTGATTGTGTGAACAAGGGCTAGTGGTGCCCGAAACGCGTAATAACGAAACAGCAATAAAGATTTGTGTTGCCTGCATCTTTGGTGGTTCGCGAGTCCTTTGTGGCGGAAGTAGCGCTGGGAACGGTACTAGCAGACGAGGGACTTCTGGTGATTTGTATATCAATTTGCGGAAGGTGGTTGCTTCCGCAGCGAACCCCCTCCCCGTTAAGTGGCTGCCACCTTCAACCAGCAACGGTGTGGTTCCGCGAAAGGAATATTTGGCGGTAACCCCCTGGGCAGCTGGAAAGGCTCGACATTGCCGGTCGGAACTCGGGCGAAGTACCGGTGTGACAAGCAGCTCCGGAAAGGTAACGAGCACGACATTGATTGCACAGGTGGGGAGGAAGAAAAAGGCAGAAGCGGCGGGCGGATTTTGCTTGCACCGCAGAATTGTAACAACATTTAGGCTGTTATCCTTCTATTAAAATAATGTCAGCGGAGGTGTTCCGGATTAGAGAGGCTGCTGCCGAAGAACTGTTTAATGATTTACTTATCAAAACAACGGAACGGGAAGGTATAAAGAATACTGGTACGAGTAAAGAAGCAAATGCAAGAAACCTGTTAAAACGACTTGAAAAATGTATGAAGTCAGAAACCACCAAATGGTGGGAACATAAATCCCTTACGAAATATATTGAAGTGGGGCGCATTCCAAGGGGGTTATGAATTCTCCTAGCTCCGAGCTTTGTAAGCCCAAACGCAAGTATGTTGAGAGAATGGGGGGAGAGCAATTTGGCTGCATCGATGAATTTGGTGCACATTTTGGTAAAATATGCTTAAATAGATCGGCAAGCTCTGCTGGAGGAAATCACACAGATTAATGAATCCCTGACAAAATTAGAACCGAGTGATTTTATTTCCAAGACAAAGCAAGATATTCAAGACAGATTGGCAAAGCAGGAGGAGAAAATCAAAATTAGAAAAGCGCATACGTTTTTGAGAGATAAATGCGACTACGAGGAAGGTCGCATTTTTACTTTTGCCCGCAAATATGAAAACGCAAAAAAATCCATGTTTGAGAAGGGCCCACAAGGTGAAAAATCTCCACAAGCAGCAGGGGGTGTGATGACAGGAAATGTGACAGGAAATGTAACACTGGATAGTGACTCCCTAACCAGCAAAGTCTCATCGGATAGCGACAGCACTTCTAATATGGGAATGATAGGACAAAAAAAGAAAATCTTGAATTTAGGAGAGGAGGTTGATTTTTTAGCATTCGATCGGCGCCAAACCCTGAGACCGCGGAATCCAAACAACAAATCAGGGCAAGGAAAAACGTACGAAGAAGGGAACGGCACAAGAAACGAAAGAGCACCATTGAAAAAACAATATTGGCACAAAAAGTAAACAACAGTGACAATACTATTATCAACCTCTCCTGTTTCACATTATCACAAGCGGAAGAACAATTACTTAGCTTGGGACTATCCTTTTGCCCGGTAAGCGATTTTAATTACTCTCAAACCAGGGTGGACGTTTTCTGTTTTATAAGAAAGTTGAAATTAAAAATGTTTTTTGCAATAAAGGAGGGGCTGAAAGAGATGCAGACTACTAATGTTGAAAGTGGTGTCAGTGGGAGAGGATCCACCATTGAGTTAGAAGCTTCAGACGCAACTGTATTGCGAGACTTGTTACATTTAAATAAGGAAATCAATATGGGTACTGAATTGGAAGGAGAGTTGTGCACCACGCAGGAAGGGCTGCGTTTTGAAAATATTACCCAGTTGGGAGCTGGGGTGAGTCCTTTTAAATCTAAATCCAAGTGTGTACCCATTATGCCCAAAGACGCAATAGATATATATCATGAGGTTGTTGTTTAAGATATCAAAAAATTGTACCACCGTACAAAACATAGAAAGCGATATAAAAGCAAGAAGGAAATGGATTATGCCAAGTTGATTAAAAAGTTGGGCAGCAAGCATGAGATCATTGTGACTAAATCCGATAAAGGGGGCAATATGGTCATCTGGCCCCAGAAAGACTATATTTTAGAAGCCAATAGACACTTGCAAGATAATGAATGCTATGAGAAATCCTCGCATGCTAAATATAATGTGGCAAGACAGAATCTAAAAAGGAACTTATGACCTGGAAGAGAGAAGGGGTGATATCAATGGAAGAATTTAAATTCATGAATACAGAACATCCAGTTATAGCTAAACTTTATTTCATCCCTAAAGTCCACAAAAAAACTATACCAGTTCCAGGCAGGCCCATTATATCGGCCATCAACAGTGTAGGAGAAACTGTTACACAATATGTGGATTATTTCCTTCAAGATTTTGTCAAACATTTGCCTAGTTATGTTAAAGACACAGGTGACTTTTTAAGAAAGGTACAAGGTATTGTATGGTCAGACAATCTACTGTTTATTACGCTGGATATTGAATCATTGTACACAAGTATCGAGCATGCTACGGGTCTAAGGGCTATTCAATATTTCTTAGGTTTGAGATCAATTGAGTTTTACCAACACAACAAGATGCTTTTAAGTTAGATCTCATGGTGTCTGCACAACAATTATTTTTTATTTGGCAATGATATTTTCCTACAGAAAAGAGGTGTTGCGATGGGGGCCTGCTTCTCCCCCAGCTATGCATGTTTGCATGTTGGCTGGTGGGAGGAGCAGGTCCTCAAAGTCTCATATGCCACCACATTCAAGGATCATGTTTTGTATTGGTTACGGTACATTGATGACATTTTTATTGTATGGCGAGGCAGTGAGTCAAGTGCATCTGATTTTATTAAGCAGATCAATATCAATACTGCAAATCTTAAATTTACTTCTAATATCAGTAAAAGCAGTATTGATTTTTGGACGTTAAGGTTTACCAAAATGAAGGGAAATTACGTACCACCCTATATAGAAAGGAAACTGCTGGCAATTTAACTTTACATGCCAGCAGTGCGCATCCTAAACACATGATTGACAATATCCCTTACAGTGAATTTTTGCGACTTAAAAGAATATGTAACAACAATGAGGATCTGAACAGATGCACAGAGGAGGCATATCATAGATTTAGACAAAGGGGCTTTAGTGAGAAGACCCTCAAAGCTGCCTTAAATAAAACTAAGGAGCGATCTAGGGAATACTTAATAATAAATAATGTAGAAAAATCAGTTAATGACAACTCTGCCCGAGGTTAATCACTGCCTTTAGTAAACAAGAGAGGAAAGTACGCGCCATTGTTAAACGTCACTGGCCAATTGTTCTGACAGATGGTGTGTTGTCAGCTAGATTGCCATCTCAACCCACTATTACTTACAGAAAGGGCATTTCAATGCGCACGCAGATAGGGAAAGTTTGCCCAGAACTAGCAGCTGCTAAAACGTGGCTGCAACCGAAGAATGGCTTTACGAAGTGTAGCACTTGTAGAGCTTGCAAATTTGGGAAGAACACTACACATTATTCTTCGCTGTTCAGCCCAAACGAAATAGCCATTAGGGGCAATTTCTCATGTAGAACGGAGTTTGCGGTATACATCCTGACATGCACCTGCGGACTTAGATATGTGGGCAGTACAAAGCTGCAGGTGCATGTCAGGATATTACAACATCTGCGTGCCATAGTAAATAACGACCCCACATATCCAGTAGCCCGCCATTTCAAACAAACACATAATAATGATCTGAGTTGTTTGTCTTATTTTGTGGTGGCAGCTATTCCGATATTTAGAAGGGAGGGGATCGTGAGAAAGCCCTGAGACAACTGGAATCAAAAATGATTTTAGAGCTTGACACCAAATTTCCATATGGTTTGAATAATACAGAAGATCTGCATAACTTTCTTTAGGTAACTAATGGGATGTATCCATGACTATAGAATATTATTGGCCCCCTGGTATCCATATTCTCATTTCTGTGTCTATTTGTATATAAGTATATAGAAGTATTTATCTGAGCAGCGGTCTACAGTATGTAGGTGCGGTCAGGATTGGATTTTATTCAGTTTTGTATGCACTTTAGTACTTGTGACCTATATTTTGTAAACGTTTTTAATATGTCTTAGGAATTTTTTTAGAATTAGTACACTTAGGGTAGTTTGCACTTTAACATTACCATTTTTGCACTTTAATATGCATTTGACACTTTGATCGCATTTTAGGCATAGTGGGATAGATGATACTGTGGGGTCTGGTATTTATTAGGAGAAGGGTTGGAGTAGGTTCTAGAAGTGGTCGTAAATAATACTGCATTTATGCAGGAATTAAGTTTATTACTAGTTGTTTTATATCACGTGGAGGCTTTTTATAATATTCATATGTTGAAGAATTTGTAATTACGCATTGTATTGGCAAGATTTTGCACATATAAATAATGAATGAATTAAGATATTTTAATATATTTATATATTTAAAAATATTTTTATGTATTTATATTATATTTAAATTCTCCGGTATTCTAGATGAATGTGGAATCATCAAGTGAAACAATGTATTTATACGGCCAATAAGGATATTTTTGGGACCTATCACCCACATATGGACTAAGATATACACAAGGATCACAGTATCGATTAGATATGGACACGGAAGCCTTTAAAAGGGACAAAAAGGAGAAAAAATAAAGAAATATGTGGAAATAAATATTCACAACATGAAATGAAAATGAAAGAAAGACTAGATGTCTGTGCATATATGTATGTTTTCTATATCTATCAAGTGTGTTCTATCACGTGGTGTAAGCATTGTTCAAAAGAATGGTGTTTTTTACTTGCTGATTGTGTGAACAAGGGCTAGTGGTGCCCGAAACGCGTAATAAGGAAACAGCAATAAAGATTTGTGTTGTCTGCATCTTTGGTGGTTCGCGAGTCCTTTGTGGCGGAAGTAGCACTGGGAACGCTACTAGCAGACGAGGGACTTCTGGTGATTTGTATATATATATATATTTACTGAAAAAACTAAAGTTTACAGGGACGTTATAGTTAGGCTCAAATTTCACTCATATAAAACCAGTTAAATTCAGCTGTTATAGTTACCTGAGCTAACTATAACTTACGCCCCCACAATGCACTGCTTATGACCTCACATATTACATCACTCATAACATGATCAGTGACATCAGTGATGATATCTCAATGACATCACTGATAACATCATCAAGTGTGTGCAAGTGTTTTTAAGAGATTATGGGTGTTAAACATGTATACTAACCTACTACAAAATTTAAATTAGTATACTAGGTGCACTACTACTGAGTGATACTATTTTTAACATATATTATGTGAGTGGCTGTGTGACTATATGTATCCTTGTGTTTATGGGTGTGTGAGTTGCTGTATGGGTATATAAGTGGGTGTGTGGGTGGCTGTATTGGTGAGTGAGTGGGTGTGTCAGTGGCTATAAGGATGAGTGAGTGGCAGTGTGAGCGGCTCTATGGGTGGGTATCTCGGTGTGTAGGGACTGTATGGGTGAGTGTACAGGTGTCTGAATGGCTGTATGAGTGAGTGACTGGGTGTATAAGTGGCTGTATTGGTGAGTGAGTGGCTGTTTCAGTGGCTGTTTGGTTAAGTGAGTTGGCGTGTGAGTGGCTGAATTGTAGAGTAAGTGTATGTGTGAATGGATGTATGGGAGAATAAGCGGATATATGAGTGCTTGTATGGATCTGTGAATGGGTATGTAAGTGGTGTGTGGGTGTGTGAGTGAGTGTGTGTGCTTGTATGGGAGAGCCAGTGACTGCGTTAAGAGGCTGTATGGGTGAGTGAGTTGGTGTGTGAGTGGCTGTACAGGTGAGTAAGTGGGTGTCATAGTAGCTGTATGGGTGAGTGTGGGGCTGTGTGAGTGGCTGTATGGGTAAGTGACTGTATGAGTAGCTCTATGGATAAGGGAGTGTTTGTGTGAGTACTTATATGGGTCTAGGAATGGGTATGTGAGTGATTGTGTGGGTGTGTGAGTGGGTGTATGAGAGGTTGTATAGAAGTGTGAGTGCTTCTGTTGATGATGTCATCAGTGATGTCATTTGAGATGCCATCACTGACCTTTTCTCACCTTTATTTTGCCTCTTTTTGCTCATTCCTCACCTTTATTTTGCCTCTTGCTGCTGGATTTTGACCTCTATTTTGCCTCTTTCTCCTCATTTCGGACCTTTATTCTGCCTCTTTCTGCTCCCTTGTGACCTTTATTTTGCCTCTTTCTGCTTG
The DNA here is from genome assembly GCA_963921515.1 of Calotriton arnoldi. Taxonomy (NCBI): domain Eukaryota; kingdom Metazoa; phylum Chordata; class Amphibia; order Caudata; family Salamandridae; genus Calotriton; species Calotriton arnoldi. The sequence goes on along the minus strand of CAWUFW010003746.1, from coordinate 95,476 downwards.
TTGCTGGCCTTTATTTTGCCTCTTTCTGCTCCTTTCTCACCTTTCTTTTGCCTCTTACTGCTGGTGTTTTACCTCTATTTTGCCTCTTTCTGCTTGTTGCTGACCTTTATTTTTCCTCTTTTTGCTCGATTCTGACCTTTTTTTGGCTCTTGCTGCTCGTTTCTCACCTTTATTCTGCCTCTTTCTGCGGACGTTTATATTGCCTCTTTCTGCTTGTTGCAGACCTTTATTTTGGCTCTTTCTGCTCGTTTCTCACCTTTACTCTGCCTCTTGCTGCTGGTTTCTGACCTCTATTTTGCCTCTTTCTGTTCATTTCTCACCTTTATTTTGCCTCTTTCTGCTCGTTTCTCACCTTTATTTTGCCTCCTGCTGCTGGTTTTTGACCTCTATTTTGCCTCTTTCTGCTTGTTTCTGACCTTTATTCTGCCTCTTTCTGCTCCCTTCTGACCTTTATTTTGCCTCTATCTGCTCGTTTCTCACCTTTATTTTGCCTCTTGCTGCTGGTTTCTGACCTCTATTTTGCCTCTTTCTGCTTGTTGCTGACCTCTATTTTGCCTCTATCTGCTCGTTTCTCACATTTATTTTGCCTCTTGCTGCTGGTTTCTGACCTTTATTTTGCCTCTTTCTGCTTGTTGCTGACCTTTATTTTGTCTCTTTCTGCTTGTTTCTCACCTTTTGCTTCCTCCTGCATTTCTCACCTTTATTCTGCCTCTTTCTGGTCATTGCTGATCTTTATTTTGCCACTTTCTGCTCGTTGCTGACCTTTATTTTGCCTGTTTCTGCCCATTTCTCACCTTTATTTTGCCTTTTGCTGCTGGTTTCTGACCTCTATTTTGCCTCTTTCTGCTGGTTTCTGACCTCTATTTTGCCTCTTTCTGCTGGTTTCTGACCTCTATTTTGCCTCTTTCTGCTGGTTTCTGACCTCTATTTTGCCTCTTTCTGCTAGTTTCTGACCTTTGTTATGCCTCTTTCTGCTCCCCTCTGACCTTTATTCTGCCTCTTTCTTCTCGTTGCTGACCTTTAGTCTTTATTTTGCCTCTTTCTGCTCATTTCTCACCTTTATTTTGCCTCTTGCTGCTGGTTATTGACCTCTATTTTGCCTCTTTCTGCTCATTTCTGACCTTTATTCTGCCTCTTTCTGCTCCCTTCTGACCTTTATTTTGCCTCTTTCTGCTTGTTGATGACCTTAATTTTGCCTCTTTCTGTTTGTTTCTCACCTTTATTTTGCCTCTTGCTGCTGGTTTCCGACCTCTATTTTGCCTCTTTCTATTTGTTGCCGACCTTTATTTTGCCTCTTTCTGCTTGTTGCTGACCTTTATTTTGCCTCTTTCTGCTCGTTTCTCACCTTTACTTTGTCTCTTGCTGCTGGTTTCTGACCTCTATTTTGCCTCTTTCTGCTCGTTATTCACCTTTATTTTGCCTCTTTCTGCTTGTTTCTCACCTTTATTTTTCTCACCTTCATTCTGCCTCTTTCTGCTCCCTTCTGACCTGTGTTCTGCCTCTTTCTGCTTAATTCTCACCTTTTTGCCTCTTGCTGTTCATTTCTCATCTTTATTGTGCCTCTTTCTGGTCGTTGCTGACCTTTATTTTGCCACTTTCTGCTTGTTGCTGACCTTTATTTTGCCTATTTCTTCCCATTTCTCACCTTTATTTTGCCTCTTGCTGCTGGTTTCTGACCTCTACTTTGCCTCTTTCTACTAGTTTCTGACCTTTATTATGCCTCTTTCTGCTCCCCTCTGACCTTTATTCTGCCTCTTTCTGCTCATTGCTGACCTTTAGCCTTTGTTTTGCCTCTTTCTGCTGATTTCTCACCTTTATTTTGCCTCTTGCTGCTGGTTATTGACCTCTATTTTGCCTCTTTCTGCTCATTTCTGACCTTTATTCTGCCTCTTTCTGCTCCCTTCTGACCTTTATTCTGCCTCTTTCTGCTCCCTTCTGACCTTGATTTTGCCTCTTTCTGCTTGTTTCTCACCTTTATTTTGCCTCTTGCTGCTGGTTTCCGACCTCTATTTTCCTCTTTCTGTTTGTTGCTGACCTTTATTTTGCCTCTCTCTGCTTGTTGCTGACCTTTATTTCGCCTCTTTCTGCTCGTTTCTCATCTTTACTTTGTCTCTTGCTGCTCGTTTCTGACCTCTATTTTGCCTCTTTCTGCTCCTTTCTCACCTTTATTTTGCCTCTTTTTGCTTGTTTCTCACCTTTATTTTTCCTCCTGCTGCTCGTGTCTCACCTTCATTCTGCCTCTTTCTGCTCCCTTCTGACCTGTATTCTGCCTCTTTCTGCTCATTTCTCACCTTTATTTTGCCTCTGGCTGTAAATTGCTGACCTTTACACTCCCTCTTTCGTCTCCCTTCTGACCTTTATTCTGCCTCTTTCTGCTTATTTCTCACCTTATTTTGCCTCTCTCTGCTCGTTGAAGATAATTATTTTTCCTCTTTCTGCTCGCTTCTCACCTTTATTTTGCACCTTTCTGTTCATTGCTGACCTTTATTCTGCCTCTCTCTGCTCGTATCTCACTTTTATTTTGCTCTTTCTGCTCGTTGCTCACCTTTATTTTGCCTCTTTCTGCTCGTTGCTGACCTTTATTTTGCCTCTTTCTGCTTGTTGCTGACTTTTATTCTGCCCCTTCATGCTCCTTTCTTTCCTTTATTCTGCCTCTTCCTGCCAGTCTCTCACCTTTATCTTGCCTCTTACTGACCTTTGATGACCTTTTTTCTGCCTCTTTCTGATAGTTTCTGTCCTTTATCTTGCCTCTTTCTTCTCTTTTACACGGGACCTTGGTGGGAGCCTCAAGGATCCTGTGGTCCCAGCCAGCTCCCTGCCTCTTGCTGGAGCCGGCATTGCTGCTGCATGGAGGGAGCTGCTGCAAAGGCAGCGACCTCTGTGCAGGGGCAATCTGTTTCATCTCTTTCCCTGCATGCATGACTGGGGCAAGGAAAGAGATGAAACCTCTGCTTCCACCAGGTGGTAGCACTTTGACAGCTCCCACCCGCTGGAACCGAAAAGCTCCCACCAAGCAAAAGCAAACAGCTATGTCCCTGTGGTGGGCACCCTGGAACACAGCAGGAGCCAGCCCTGTGGGATGGCGGTCCTCAGGGCCATGTATGGTGCCAGTAGGGTGGCTGTGTGTCCACCCTCCTTCTATTTGCACAGGGCACCCCGGATAGGCCGCGTAGCCCCCTTCCTCTTTTTAAAGTGATGTGCACCAAGGAGGAGGGGGCTTCTGGGGCCCAGTTGGGTCCAGAAGGCCCCCCTATTACTTTCAAATTTGCCCCTGGGAGGTGGTGGTCACCGGGGCACAAGGGGTTCCACGAGGCACCCGATTACATTCAATTTAGCCCTGGGGGGGGGGGGGTGATGGTCCCTGGGGCTGGGGAACCTAGTGGCCCCCTAATTGTTAGCTTAAAGCTCCGGGGATGTGGTGGTCCCCGGGGGGCTCCACGCGCCCCTGCATTTAAATAAGAAAGACCCCCAGCGAGGTGGTAGTCCCCAAGGCAATAATAAGCCGATTTCCAAGATGGCTGCCAATCATTCCTGGTTGAAGTGTTGGCATCCAATCACATTTCAGCATGGTGACTGTCGGATCCTTGGAGGATCCGTGTCCCTATATATACAGATTTGGATTTCCCCTAATATTTCCAATGCTACTGAATGGATTTACACCAATTACCAAAAAGGTTGCTTTGTGGACCAACAGCTACCTTTCTGCCAAATTTGGTGTAATTCCGTTCAGCGGTTCAGACTGTAGCTGTGTCTTGCATGGGGAAATCGCGTTTTGGGACCGCCCCTTATTCTTGGCCCCAGCTGACTGATCACACCGAAACTTTCAAGACAGCAGCTGAAGTGAGTGGCAAACTAGTTTTGAAACTTTTGAGAGGATTCGTCTAACGGCATTAAAGTTATTGGCAAAACAAAAAAAAAGCTTCTCATATACCTATAACTACCTACTGCCGACCTCCAGTCCGTGATATATATATATATATATATATATATATATATATATATATATGCTTGCTCCTACCGCCTTTGCCTTTGCACTCGCGGGCGAGTGCTGTGCGTTGCGGGGGCGCACCTGCGTTTTAATATAACAGCTCCGTGACCTTGTCTATTCAAAACAAGGGAAGGCACTCGCAGGGGTGAGTTCTTAGAAATTTATTTCGAACTCTGTAGAATCAACAACACAGACGTGTTTCGGCAGTCGCCTTTCTCAAAGGCAGGCGGTCGGCAGTATGTGGTTATAGTTTGGACCTAGTTTCCATAGGAAAAGAGTTTTTTGACTTGCCTATATCTTTGGTGTCATTTGACGAATCTTCACGAAATTCTTCAAAATAAGTATCAAAGTAAGTTCTATTGTGCATGGGAAGTTTCAGGGTAATCCGTTACTTGGGGGCCAAGAAAAAGTGGGTTAAAAAAAGTGTGTTTTCCCATTTTAATTCTCATAGGAACGCGTTGTTGAACCTACAGCCCGAAGCTCTGTATGGAATTACACTAAATTTGACAGAATGCTAGATGTTGTTACACAGAATGTGCTTTTTGTTATTTGGTGCAAATCCGTTTGTTCGTTTTTGAGAAATGGAAGTTGAAAATTATAGTGACATCTCTGGCTGTGGATATTTCGTGATGATTTCGTGGTCAATCATGAATGTGCGCACCCACGGGAATGTTGTGATTGCCTGGACGCAACCTGAACAGAAAGTTGCGGCCACCATTTTATCGATCGGGAACGGTTCCGTGACTGAAAACCTCTGTGAAAGCTAACATAAGGGATAAGGGTGGACAGATAGCACAGTCCCTGTGTACTGTCACAGGTACATTGAGAATATTGCGGCAACATTGCAAATATTGGTGGAAATATAAAACAAAAAAGATCTATATACACACCGTTGCTGGCCATATTCACAGACTCATGTACCTACTCACATATCCATTCAGATACTCATACACCCACTCACATACCCACTCATACACTATTGCACCCACTTACAGACTCACTCAGAGACCCATGTATATACTCACATAAGCACTCACAGATGCATAGTCAGAGACTTATACACTCATTCACATACCCACTCCCAGACCTACTCAAAAACTCATGCCCACTCACATACCCACTTAATAACTCATACATCCACTCACATACCAACTCAGACACTCATACACCCAGTCACATACTCACTCAGACATACCCACTCAGACACTGTTGCACTAACTCAGACTTAGTAAGAGACTCATGTGCCTACTCATATACCCACTCAAAGACTTATACACCCAGTGAGAGACTCACTCTGAGACTCATGTGCCCACTTACATACCCACTCAGAGACTCATGCACCCACTCGTATATCCATACAGAGACTCATGCACTCACTTGTATACCCACTCAAACAGTGATGCACCCACTCACTTACTCATTCAGAGACTTATGCACCCAGTTACAGACATACTGAAAGACTATTACAGCCACTCAAAGACCCACTCAAACACTCACGCATCCATTCACACAGCCACTCACCGACTTAGGCACCCACTGACAGACCTAGTCAAAAACTCATACACCCACTCACAGACCCCCTCAGACACTTAAGCACCCAGCCATAGATCCAGTCACACATTCATGTACTCACTGACATACCTACTCAGACACTCATACTCCCACTCACATACCCACTCAAACACTCTTGCACCCACTCACAGACTCACTCAAAGACTCATGAGTCTACTCACATACCCACTCACAGACTTATATACCCACTCAAAGACTCATGAGTCTACTCACATACCCACTCACAGACTTATATACCCACTCACAGACCCACTCGGAGACTTATGCACCCACTTACATAACCCAGTGAATCATTCATACACACTGATATACAGATATTGAGAGACTGATACATGTTTTCATTGAGTTATTTAGATAGTGATTTATCTAGTGTGATGATTAGAATGAATTATATAGTTATAATATTTTTATGTGGTGGTGGCTATTGAATTCCTGCTGATGCTTTGAGTTTTCGCGACGTATCCGTGATCGTAGTGGGTACCGACATCATCGCAACTCCCAGCATCACTGCGAAAATGGAAAATAGGTTTTAAAGATGGTTTTAATAGAAACTCACTGGAAAAACATGAGTTTGAACTGTACAGTGATAAACTCCTAGTGCCAAAAATACAATATCATGAGTGCATATATGTGTTTTTCAGTCTGTAAAAAAGGCGCGATCGTCGCGGTTACTGACATCATCGCAAATCTCGGCGTCACCACGTAAACGTAAAATAGGTTTTAGGGATGGTTTTTATAGAAACACACTAGAAAAACATGACTTTAGACAATAGGGTAATAAACTCCTAGGGGCAGATTTACAAGCCCCATGCGCCACTTTTGCGCCGCCGTTGCGTCACTTCTGTGACGCAGCGTTGGCGTAAAGCTAGCGCCATGCTGCGGGGGATTTACAACGTGACGCATCTAGGGAGATGCGTCACATTGTAAAGCCCTGCGCCACATGAAACCTGCGTCAGGTTTCATGTGGGCGTTCCAGCGCAGGGTGGGCGTTCCGGTGCAGGAACGCCTCGGAAAAGTGGCTGAGTGAAATCTACAAGATTTCACTCAGTCACTTTTCCGACCCCGCTGCGTCAAAACCTTGCGCCTGCTTGAAGCAGGCGTAAGGCGTGACACACCATGTTGAGGATTGGCCAGGTTGGAACAGTGCTGGAGTTGTGTCGCACCTGCGACACAAGTCCAGCACTGCGCCAACCATACGCCGGCAGATGCGACACTCATCTGTTTATCTTTGCGCCATGATGCGCCGCATTGTAAATGCGGCGCATCTGTGGTGGCGCAAGGGTAAACTTGCATCACGCATCTTTCCTGGCGCATCCCTGTTGATTTGCAGGGATGCGCCAGGAAACGTAAATCTGCCCCCTAGTGTGTAAAATGCTGTAATATGAGTGCATATATGTGTTTTACACTTTATAAAAAAAGGCACGATCGTCACGGTTAACATCGTTGCAACGCCCTGAATAACAGCGAAAACAAAAAATAGGTTTTAAAGATATTTTTTAAAGAAACTAAGTACAAAAACATGAGTTCAAATATGTTTTTTAAAGAACCATGTATATAGTAATATGTGTAGTGCAATGTTTAGAATGGATTTTTCAGCTATTAATTTTGCATGTGTTGTTGTCCATTGAATGTCTGCTTTTGTTTTGCGATTTTGCAACGTATCCGTCACCATTGCAACGTCGTCACGAAGATTCTCAAAAACTAAAAAAAAAGGATCTTTATAAAAAATAAAAAAAATATTTCGGGTACTAGGGTGACTCTGACAAAAGCCTTTGTGTTAATTGTGTGTATAAGACCGGATGCAAAGTTTCAGGTTACTTCGAAACACCCTGTTGCCTTCGTCTGTAAAGTGCACTCCATCATTTCTGTAAGTTCCATGCATGTCAAAACGCAGGTTGTTGTTATAGATTGAGCCCATGTTATCTCTCTGAGGAATGCAGAAACAGTTTTATTAACATGCTTCCTCACTTTGTCAATCTGTGTACAAAATTGATTAGGCCATTCCATTTTTGTATTTAGCATATATTAGAGTACACCAAGACAGTGTGAGGGAAAAGCTTTATCAATTCAGTAAGGTATCCTTCATTAGGATTTTCAGTCCAACCCCAGTCAATGTGCCTAGGTCATTGCCACCACAGTGCACAATCATGAGGTCAGGGGCTGGTAAATCCACAGCGCTTTTAACCAAAGGCAGCAACTGATGACACTTTAATCCTCTCTGCCCAATCCAAGCAATGTACACAGTAGCCAAACCCAAATCCCTGTCAATACTTCTCTTTCTTGCAGCCTCACCAGTCCAATAGACACAGCTGTGTCCTACAATCCACACTCTAAGCATTTTGAAGTGAAGGAGCAATAGCAGTAAGAAGAAGGATGGAGCTGAATGAAGCACTTTTGCAAATGAAAAGCAGTTGAAATTGAGGTGTTTTCTTTTTTTTTTTTAAATCATATATTTTGTTGGATGCTGTCAGCATGTAGGTGAAAAAAATTAGGTAGTGTGTTGGATGCATTAACAAGAAGTCTTATTAATCGCTCTTGTTTAAAAAAAGACATGCAATACAGACATTGATATGCTTTTGAATCTGTGGAGTAAACCACACCTGCTGCACCTCATTTGGAAGTAGCATGGTCCTTCTAGAATGTGCTGAGAACTTGTGACCTACTGGTTCCACTGGGTTGCTACATACACTGCGCTGAGAGTTTATTAAGGGGAAAGGATGTTAAAGAGACAGAATTTTTTTTTAAAGTAGAGGAGTTATGTCACAATATAACTAATGATAAACTTTAATTTCCAACTCAGGACTATGTAGTAAACTGTTGTCACGTGGCCGATAGGGACATTGTCGACATCACTAAGTTAGCATGGCTCATGCGGCCATGATGCTGCCTTTGCGCACGTTACTACATAACTTTATTTTTGCAATACTCTGTTTATGCCTTTCACATGAGAACTGTCTGCTGTGTTCGTTCTCTGCCTGTTCCTGGAGTTTTGTCTGAACATTGCGAGCAAGGTCAATAAACAATGCCCCTTGTTATTCTGTTCTGGTCAGGCCCTAGCACCTAGACAAAACATGCCACTACAGCTGCGGCTGGAGACTCGTACTTTGATATTAAGGGGGTACAGTTTTTAGGTGACACACACTTGGAGAGGGACCTTTCCAGGGAGAAGAGCAATAGCCACCTTCGATGTAGAAATACCATCTATGCTCTAAGGTGTGGGGTCTGCTAACAAAACCCAGAGATCTTCTATTAAATAATAATACATATAGTATCCATGGGGAGGGAGGTAAGGCACTATAGTCCTTTCTCCATTGTCTTTATAATATGACATCTCCCCTCAACATGTATGGACTGGCTGCGATGCTAACTGTATTACTGTTATGCATTTTTCTGCTTGTTGTGGCACGTATACTGCATGTTAGAGCACGTTAGTTAAAATAAACATTTTAAACTATATTCGTGTCTCAGTCAGATCTTATTGTAGACAGGTGCGAGAGTGTGAGCAAAAAGGTGTGTCTCGTCACCACGATTCCTGAGAGATCAGGGAGTATTGTGTTCTGGGTTGTCTAATCATTTGCCTCTCTGGGTTTAGATAGGAGAGTGAGTGAGACACTATAGCTAGTCGGTCCTGGGCTCGTGGGTACTAAGGCGGTAGGAAGGCATAGCCCCTCTACACCAAGGTCCCATTTTCCTGCGCATAGTTCTGTGTATGTGCAGAATCCCTGCAACACTGTTGTACCTAATTTAGATTTTAAAAATCTGAAGCTAAATATGCTTTGACTCCCATTTTTTTCACGATTTCCCTGCAATGATTGCGAAAGCATCGCGAACATGCATAGACAGGAATCTCTTTTTGAAAGAGAGGGAAAGGGTTAACAGATACTAACCACTCACACGTGGACATAGAGTAGCCTAAAATTAACGCCATGATTTCATTTGCTGCCTTTTGCATTATCACAGAGTGCAAAGTTGAAGAGGTTGCCATTTTATGCTTGCTTTGTATGAGAATGGTGTACCATTCTTGTGCATAGTTTTTACAAAACTTAACAGTGTCAAAACTATCCAAAAAGAGCTAAAACAACAATACAATCTACAAACTCAATTCACAGGTATGTACATAACATTTTAATCATTTATTTAAAAAAATTACATTAAAAATGAAGATGTACATAAAACTTTGATAAAATCACAGTCATATGAAAAAAAATATGAGAGGAACTCGGACTGGCAATGTGTGTGGTTTTACATATTTTAAGATAGGTGACATATATAGTGTGTGTTACTTGTAGAGTATGTCTTTAAGATGTTAGTACCGAACGTTTTGGAAAGTAAGAGGAAAATGCATTTGTGCTCCTTTATTCCATTGTGTACTTTATAGAAAACAGTATAGTACTGTTGAAAGTTACAATGAGCAATGTCTTTAAAAATTACAATGTTTTAAATGTCTAAGTTTCATGTGTAGAACAGACAGATCTAGGTTATTTGCATTCTGGGAGTTGTAGTACTTTTAGTCACATTAAGTAGTAGTATAGTCACAAATATTAGATAAGAAAATGTGCTTTACCTGTATATAAATTATGAAGTAGTAATACTTGTTAAGTATTTATTAGGAAGTGTTTGTCAATGTGGTTTGTAACTTATATGACCGATTTGCATATGCTTAGTGGGTGAGATATCGTTTTTGTGGTTGCAGATAGTTATATGTACGATGAGACTCTTGAGTTTACTTTAACATGCAGAGAACCATGTATTTTTGGAAAGATGACCTGAAGGTGTATATCTATTATGAAATCGCACACATGGTTACATGATGATCTGTGTTCTTTAAGGCTGTTATTTATGTGTATGGTGAGGGTGGTATATTTCCTTAAACATGCTCTGTTTAAAAATGAGGAGGGATAGTAGTGCATAGTGTCTTGGGAGAGCTCTTGTGCTAGTTTCACTTGGCCTGTAACTTTTCTTTGAGAAATGCTGAATACATGTTTAAAACACACAACAAATATTTGAGAAGTGATGTAGGTTTTGTGCTTTGAAAAAGTGACAATTGTTGTTTTTAGTTTTAGAAACTTACTGACGCATGTGCACACTGAGTAACAGAGCAATGCACTCAAAATAATCCAGCACATTTCTTATTCATCCTCATTTCAGACACTACTCCTCTCTCTCTCTCTCTCTCTTAGTACTCTCTTCACACAATTTCCATGGAACATTTTTATATGGTAGAACATTGATTTTGTCCCGCAGGAGTACTTTTTACTGGTGCCTCTAGGTATAGTTTTATCACATAGTGTGCATTGCACAAACTTTGCTACTGTTTTTTATTCTCCTGATCGGATTCTAAAAAAATCCAGGCAATGCTGGATTTCATTTAGGACGCTTCCTGCTCTTCAGATTCCCCTGAAGCAATCTCCTGAACTTCCTGCTCCTGCTGCTGGACCACCTCTTCTCCCTCTCCAGGCTGAGTTAGAAATTAAAGACTCTTTTTAACTGCATGAAAGGAATTTATAAAACATTACAGGTCTACATTTTGTTACTACAGATTAAAACTAAATGGAGGAAACATAATACCAGCAGCCTTAAGTTGCATCTAAGAAGTCTCTTCACCATTAATAAAATGATCCCTTCTGTCTCTGCTACGCAACTTCTACGTACTACTGTGTGTTATGTTATTTGTAAGGATATACTGTGCACATTTGGTTTTTTTTTACACTTCATTGCCTTTTTTTACCCCCACAGTTTGATGATGATGCTTCATACAGACCACTGTTGAAAAAAGTGAAGAAGTATGAAATCTGAAAACAGTAAAAACATTGTATTAAAGTTTTGGAGAAAAAATATTGTATCTCATTTTGGTTGCTTAATGTTGAAAATTATTTCCTAATACATTTTTCTTTGTTTATATTTTTTCACAGTGTTTGCAGATTGGGATATATTACGTGTGTCAAATCACTAATTTATCGAGTCACTACTCATATACTCATCCCATCACCCAGAAACTAAACTCGCACTCATGCAATGACCCATGTATTAGCCATATACTCAACCAATCACCCACACACTACCTATGCACTTGTCCAAACACACAGACACTACCGATGCACTCATAAAATCACTCAGCCCTACCCATGTACTCATCCAAACACCCAGACACTACTCATGCACTCATCCAGTCAACCCGGCACTACATTTGCACACATGCATTCACCCAGGCACTACACTTGCACTCATCCTATCTCCCAGCCACTACTCAGGCACTCTTCCATTCACTCAGGCACTACCCATGCAGTCATGCAATCACCCTGGCACTGCACTCATCCAATCATCCAGGCACATCACTTGCACTCATGCAATCATTCAGGCACTGCACTTGCACTAATACAATCACACAGGCACTACCCATGCACTCATCCCTTCACCCAGGCATTGCACTTGTAGTCATCCATTCATCCAGGTACCACACTTGCACTTATGAAGTCACCCAGGCAATACTGAGGCTCTCATCCAATTATCCTGACATAACCCATGCACTCATCCAATCACCCAGAAAGTACACTTGCACTCATGGAATGACCCAGGTAGTACCCATATACTCACCCAATCACCCACACATTAACTATGCACTTATCCAAACACCAAGGCACTGCTGATTCACCCATACAATCACCCAGCACTACCCATGCACTCATCCAAACACCCAGACACTACTCATGCACTCATTCACTCACCCAGGCAATACCCTTGCACTCATTCAATCACCCAGGCACTACACTTGCACTCATTCATTCACCTAAACATTAAACATGCTCTCATTCACTCACCCAGGCACTGCACTTGCACTCATCCATTCACCCAGACACTACATTTGCAGTGATACAATCACTCACGCACTACCCATGCAGTCATGGAATCACCCAGGCACTGCTCTTGCACTCATCCATTTACCCAGGCACTGCACTTGCGCTCATCCAATCATCCAGGCATTGCACTTTAACTCACACAATCACCCAGGCACTACCCATGCACTCATGCATTCACTCAAGCACAACCCATGCAGTCATGCATTCACCCAGGCACTGCACTGGCACTCATTCATTCACACTGGCACTGCATTTGCATTCATTCATTCACCCAGGCACTACACTTTCACTCATCCAATCACCCAGGCAGTACCCATGGAGTCATCCATTCATTCAGGCACTACCCATCCAGTCATGCAATCACCCAGGCACTGAACCTGCACTCATTCATTTGCCTAGGCACTGCACCCAGGCACTGTACTTGCACTCATCCAGGCACTGCACTTGCACTCATACAATCATCCAGGTACTACCCATGCACTCATCCATTCAATCACACACTGCACTTATAGTCATCCATTCACCCAGGCACTACGCTTACACTCATTAAGTCACCAAGGCAATCATCCTGGCACAACCCATGCACTCATCCAATCACCCAGGCACTACCCATGCAGTCATGCAATCACCCAGGCACTGCACTTGCACTCATCCAATCACACAGGCACTAACCATACTGCCATCCATTCACTTTGGTACTACCATGCAGTCATTCAATCACCCAAGTACTGCACTTGCACTCATTTATTCACACAGGCACTGCACTTGCACTCATCCATTTACTCAGGCACTGCACTTGCACTCATCCAGTCACCCAGGCACTACACTTGCACTTATCCAATCACCCAGGCACTACCTAGGCAGTCCTACAATCACCCAGGTACTGCACAATGAACCATCCAAGCACTCAGGCAGGACTGATGCCTGCCTCCAACAACATACAGGCATTGCAGATGCACTGAAGCAATCACACAGGCATAGACTCATACAGCATATTTTTTCTTTTTCTAACTGTGAAATTTGGTTCCATTCCACCAGAAACATTTTTTTTTTTTTTTTAAGAGTGTTAAATGTTTATATATATTATTTAATTATTTGGATGCTGAGGAATATGGCAAATTGGAGAGGGAAACCTTGAAAAATGTGCCCTCACGAAAGGTGCAAAAACTATAATGTTCACTAAAAAAGAACTTAGAATTTGTGATTCTTAGCAGCATTGTGAAGTGCTGTAATAGACTGCTCTCCCACACTCAATACTGTTCTCCAGTCTGTGCAGTAGGTTGCAACATGATTTAATTCAGGAGCCATATCTTCAGGAGCAGTGGTGATATCAGAAGGAACTTGCTGGCCCAGTCTGCTTGGTGGAGATGATGCAGAAGACGCTCCTCTTCTCTCTCTCTCTTAGTGCTCTCTTCAGGAGATTTCCAGGGAAAGCTTTTAGATGGTACAACATTAATGTTGTCCCACAAGAGTACTTGTTACTGGTGCCTCTAGATATAGTTTTATCGCATAGTGTGCATTGCACAATCTTTGCTACTGTTTTTGATTCTTTTAATGGGATTCTAAAAAATCCCAGGCAATGCTGGATTTCTTTTGGGGAGCCTCCTCCTCTTCAGATTCCCCTGAAGCAATCTCCTGAACTTCCTGCTCCTCCTGCTGGACCACCTCTTCTCCTTCTCCAGGCTGAGTTGCCATTTTTTCCATGAAACACACACAAAAATAACTCTCCTAAATGCAGCCTCGAACTCTTTATTAAATGTGCTGATAGAAAAATCAGGAAAGGTGATTTTAGTGTGTACTTCCTGTCCATATACATGAAAAGTGTTGTATCCAATCATATTCCTTTGTGACGCGGTCATATGATATTGGCGATATCTGAGGTCATCGTGAATACCGAAAATTATAAAGAAAAAAGTTTTACTGTAAAATTAGCACACAAAAGTAGGTGTAAATGATATAGCAATAGGCCCCTACTGCTCAAAACTCAATATAAAATGTACAAAAATGCATTAAACACTTTCTCAAAAACATGCGATAGTCGCGACTACCAAATGCTTTGCGGCGTCCGCGGACATCGAGAATTCTGGAAATATATTAAACAGCATTTTCAAATTAAAAGGAATGTAAAATATAATCATTCTTTCTTTTTATAGCCAACCTCTAGGATACAGAAAAGTCTGTGGTATCTTAATATATGCAAATCTCAAATATTGAAAATGGTGCGAGCGTCACTGATGACGATGTCACCGCGACGGCCGGGAAAACCGCGGAGGGGAAAAAAAATTAGGAACTCATTTGAAATTAAAATCTTTAAGATACACAATGTTATATTGTGAACTACAAAACCCAAAGTGATCATTACTGTGTCAGAAAATGCTAAATGTATGCTTTGCACTATTATAAATGTGGTATGTTTTGCGATGTTGCTGCGACGGCTTCGCAAATATTAAAAAAATAAAAAAACAATATGTAAGAACAAATAGAAAAAAAAACTAGAGTCATAAAAAAGAACTAAAAGAGGGTCATTTACAAATTTATGAAATAAAAAAATTGGGACGCATGCACATGCTTGCCCCAAGATAGAGCCATAGGCAGACCCTGTTGCCAATAATCTGCAAATGTTATAATGAACAATTCAAGTAATCAAAAAATGTTTAACAAAAAAAAAATCCCTGGAAAAACAAAAGTTACACAGACATTAAAGATATGAGATATATGTTTATAAACCTAAGAAATGTACTAAAAAACCAAATGGTACAAGGATGTTATAGTTAGATGTTTGCATTTAAAAAACCTTATGAAATTCACTCAAAAAAACCAAAGGTTTCAGGGACATTATAGTTAGGAAATGGAAAAAAAAAAAAACTTAGAAATTCACTGAAAAAAGCAAAGGTTACAGGGATGTTATAGCTAGGCTCAGAATCTATTCGTACAAAACCAGTGAAATTCGTCTGTTATAGTTAGTGAGCTAACTATAACTCGGGCCCATGCAATGCACTGCTTATGACCTCACATATTACATCACTCATGACATCATCAGTGACATCACTTGTGACATCACTGATGACATCTCAAATGACATTTGAAACCGGTCCCAGGATGCTTGTTTCCAGTCCAGGAAAGACCTGGCTTGGCAGTTCGGGTTAGAGTGTTCCAATGAGGAACAGGGTCAAGACTGATTTGCATATGGGTGGGTCTGACCTGGGGTGGCGAAGTGAGCTAAATAACGATGATGGATTCAACCCAGATCCAATAGTGACTGGGGGTGAGTGTCTGAAAAGTTTCAGCTCTCTGTCCATCATCTTATTGTGTTTACATTGTTTGCCCTAAGTTGTCAGGGTGTGCCCAGACGTGGTTCCTTGCTCACTTTGCCACTGGATTCAAGCTAGCCTGGCTGATGAAGGGTGTTCTCTGAAACCGGTCCGAGGATGATTGTTTCTGGTCCAGGGAAGACCTGGCTTGGCAGTTTGGACTGGACTGTTCCCATGAGGAACAGCGTCAAGACTGATTTGCACATGGCCGAGTCTTAAGTGTGGTGGCGAAGTGAGTTAAATAACGATAATGAATTCAACTCAGATCAAATAGTGACTGGGGGTGAGTGTCTGAAAAGTTTGAGCGCTCCGTTCATCATCTTATTGTGTTTGCATTGTTTGCCCTAAGTTGACAGGGTGTGCCCAGAAGTGGGTCCCTTGCTCACTTTGCCACTGGATTCAAGCTAGCCTGACTGATGCGCTCTGTCCATCATCTTATTGTGTTTGCAGAATATTGTCAGCACAGAAAAATTATTTAGGTTCTCCAGCTGTGGTGGGGACCCACCCAAATATTTTTTGTTTTGCCTAATGCTTCAAGCCCATTGCAATAATATTTGATGAAAGTGGGCACCCTTCTCTTGTGCCCCTACTAATCAGAAAGGTAGATGAGATGTGACCATTGCAAGCACTAATGCTGTGGGGTTCACATGTACCCATTTGACTTTGAAGATGATATGTTGTCTATACCCGTATGAGCCAAAGTTCTAAACAGGTAGCCCTATTCCACTGGATCAAAATCCTTTTCTGCCTCAAGTGATACCACTACTTTTCATCGCCATCATTTCTCACTTGCCACAGAAGATGGGCCAGTGATCTAAGATGTGCTGATGAGGAAAGGTGCAGCACAAAATAAATGGTAATGGGGCTTTCAAACTATTAGCAAACACTTTTGCCAATATTTTATGGTCTATATTTGTCAGTGTTATAGGTCTTTAGCTTGCACAGTAATAGGATTCTTTTCCAGTTTTGAGGATCACAGCAAGTCTTGCTTTGTTTGAGTCTGACAGTTGTTATGAACCTTTGTGGATTTCATTTAACATTTGACTGAGGAAAGGAACCAGAGATTGTTAATTGACTTTGTAAAATTCAGCAGGATATCCATCTATCCCTGGTGCC
Organism: Calotriton arnoldi; assembly: GCA_963921515.1. Lineage (NCBI taxonomy): Eukaryota > Metazoa > Chordata > Amphibia > Caudata > Salamandridae > Calotriton > Calotriton arnoldi. The sequence continues at coordinate 78,632 of CAWUFW010003746.1, read as the reverse complement.
TTGGAAGAAGAGAGATCATTGATAACCTGCAAAATGTCTTCTTCTGCGATTTCTGCTTCTAATTTAGGAGAAATGGTAGGCAGCATAATGTCAAAAAGAAAATCTGTCTCTTCCTGGAAGGTTTCAGAACATTCAGCTGTATATATATTTTTGTAAAAGGCATGGAAAGCAACTCTAATTTCCTATAGATGTGTTAGCATAGTGCCAAAGTCTTTCCTAGTTGCTGTAACCATGTGGGATGCATCCTGTTGCCTCAACTGGAAGGCCAGCAAACGGTCTGCTCTCTCACCCTTTCGTAATGTGTTTGTTTCAGATAGGATAGGGTTTTTTTCTGCTCTCCATGTGTACAATTCTTTAAGTTCAAACATTTTTCTAAGAGTTCCTTATTGTGTATTGTGAGATTGTCCTAGTATGTCGGGTTGTAAAAAGTTGGATTTGATGCTCAAAGTCTTTTTTGGATAGCGAGAGTTTGTCTTTTTTAATTGCGGAGTTCCTTATCAACTCTCCTGTCACACACTCTTTCCCTGCTTCCCATAGAAGATGTGATACAATCATGCAGTGTTTGTTTTTCTCTAAGTATCTCCCTACTGTCTCCAGAACCTAACGTTTGGCCTCTGGAGGTTTATATAGAGAAACAATATAGTTCCACTGGCCCAGAGGGGGCACGCTATGTCTACAGCCAAATGTAGGGAGATCGCATTTTGGTCTGATGTTCAGTTCAGGACTATATCTCCAGCTGAGACGTGTTGAAGAAGATTTCAGACTCTAAGTAAAAGTCTATTCTAGTATGCATGCCGTGCACACAGTAAATGAATGTATATTCTCTTGAAGTAGGATTTGGAAGTCTCCTTGGGTCTCATAACAAATGATAGGCTAACAAATCTTGAAACACAAATATATATCTTTGTGACTGGGTAATGTGTAATGGCTGGATTTATCTAGGATAGGAAGTAGGACCAGGTTCCAGTCCCCTCCCAGTAACACTTTGGATCCAGTCAAAGGTAGGAGTATGTGGTTTAGGGACACTTTTTCACCTGTGGTTGCGTACACAGAACCTATAATCAGTGTTTACTGATAGATTGAGATTATAATGAGTAACTAGTGTCCTTCAAGGTCTGACTATTTGTGGAACACTTGTAATTGAAGTCCTTTTCAAATTGAAATAGCAACCCCCCTCCTTTATATTAGGAGGCTGCCTTTACTCCTGGCCTGAGGGCTTTATATGGGTGATATTCTCTCCTAGCCCCGTCTCTTCTCAGTTTCATACTTTCTTTCTGAGAGAGGTGTGTCTCTTGAATTAGACCTATGTCAGGATGGGATTTATGGAGAAATTGCAAGATTTTTTGGCAATTTATATAGTTGGTGAGGCGATTCACATTCAGGGATAGCACTACTAAGGGGCCGATTCCGATTCGGGCCGGAAAAAATACCGACCGACTCGGTACAGGAATATAGTCCGACCGACACATACCGGCGTTGCCCGACCTGGGAAGTACGATGAAATGCATGTGAATCATGACCGACTCGTACGGAACACAAGCCGAACGACCGAACCGCACGGAAACAAGCTATCCGGCCGGGAAACCACGCGAATCGAACCGACCGACACACACCAGGAATGAACGCGACCGAAACGTACCCGCGAACCCCGACCCGCGCAGTACGATGCAATGTGTGGAAAACCAGACTGAGTCGCACGGAGCGCAAGCCGAACGACCGACACGCATACAAAAGCCAGCTGAAGGAAGCCAATACTCGGCGACCGACGCGTACGCCGCACAAGAAACCCTGCAGAAACACAGCATGGACGACTCGTAGAAGCTCGCACGAGACAACTGCAGCATCCTACTCGGTCCGAAGAACGTCTCCTACATGCACAAAAAATACTAAGGAAAAAAACAAAAAAAAGGGCCAAACAAGCAATGACAAAGTCAATAAATACAGGGAAAAAAAACATGGAACAAGGACACACCCCCAACTCCACCTATATAAAGGCCACAAATCCCTACCATGATCCTTTGCAAATTCAACTGACCTGCCAGCACAGAACACCATCACACAGCAACCACAGACACACTCACAGCTCATCCATCACACAAGCCACACACCATTAGCACCTCAACAAATAGCACCCTCACATACACCCAGCAAAACCCACACTCACACACCCTCACCTGCACACACACACACACATCAATCCCCACCACCACCCATCACCATGCCCCTAAAGAAGAATCCAAAGTTCCTAGACAGTGAATTGGAAGTCCTGGTAGATGAGATCCTCAGGGTAGAGCCCCAGTTGTTTGGTACATTGGTACAACAGACCCCCATGTCGCAGAAAACCAAGATGTGGCAGAGGATCGTCGACAGGGTCAACGCACAATCACCATGTTTGCGCACAAAGGAAGACATCCAGAACAGGTGGTATGACGTGCGCAGGAGGGTCAGGGACCTACTAAAGAAGGATTACATCCTAAGTCAGCACACCGGCAGTGGCCCTCCTGCCAAACCACTATACCTCAGGCCCTGGGAGGAGAAGGTGCGGGCCATCCTACCACCAGTGAGCGTATATGGACTATCAAACATCCCAGAGCCTGGTGAGTACACAACTAATATACACAATATTGTGTGACAATACACACACATCACTGTCAAGGGGATAGTCAAACCATGCACCCTTAGTAAATACACAGCAATCAAACAATAATCACCCCAAGATCTGTCTGTCAGTCAGATAAACACAATACATGCCATCTCATAGTGACATGTAACTGTGTCAAGATATGTACAAACATAACTACAAATACAGCAAGGCAGTGGCACAAATCTAACCAACAAACACAGTCAGATATTTTGCCACCACTAGAACACCACCTCACAGGGAAGCTCACTGAAAGGAAGGAATTCTGTGTATGAAGGTGAAGTCAGTGTAGCCAATAGCATGATGGGAGTTGTAGTCACAGATATTGGTCACCCTCACAATTGGCCCATCAACACCACTCTGAACCATGCTCACATCACAGGGAGTGGAAAACAACTGACAAGATGGCTGACACTGGGTACTGCTGTGGGGAGCACAAGGCCCTGCTGGGAACTGGGCACCAACAAACAGCAGGACACCACTGCCTGACATCCTGAAAGCCAACTTGCACTCCCTGCAATGGAAGCACGTTCCATGGTGGGATATCTGGCTGGGTGGGAAGGAGGACTCACAGCTCTGACCATAGTTACCAGCAGCTTTTCTCACACACACCCTTAACACAAACTCCACACAACTCACCTGGGAGAATGCATTGCCTCACACTCTAATTAAATATCCCACAAAGAACTACCACACTGGGTTATGCTGTGTGAAGCACAGGGACACTTTTGGGACTTGTAGCCAAACAAACGCCAGGACAACACTGTCAGCCATCCTGTCAGCACAGGCACACTACCCCACAGGGAAGCAGAGTCAAAAGGAAGGAAGTATGGGCATGCTGGGAAGGGGGGGTGTAGGCAATAGCATGATATGAGTGGTAGTCACAGATATTGGTCACCCTCACAATTGGTCCATCAACACCACTCTGAACCATGCTCACATCACAGGGAGTGGAAAACAACTCACAAGATGGCTGACACTGGGTACTGCTGTGGGGAGCACAAGCGCCTGCTGGGAACTGTGCACCAACCAACAGCAGGACACCACTGACTGACATCCTGAAAGCCAACTTGCACTCCCTGCAATGGAAGCACGTTCCATGGTGGGATAACTGGGCTGGGTGGAGAAGGAGGGCCGGATGTCCACCAAATACCACCAATGCTGGCCATGCACACACCTCAACATTCACATAGAAAAGCTTCAGGTTGGCAGGACAATGTGCTACACCAATATCAACCTCTGACTGTGACAATTTAGGACAATGCAATGCACAGGCCCGCATCCAGAGGTACAGTCACAACTGTCAGGTGTGTGAACCATTGATGCCCGTAGAAACATAACATACATTGTGTGTCTCTTCCAAAAACAGGTGATGATGGGGACACAGCAGCAGACGAGGAGGAGTCCCTGTCCCAGGCTCCAGGGGACACTGAGCTCACTGGTGTGGAACAGCCTCTGCACTCCTCGGATGGACCACCTGGCCCCTCCGGTGCGAGTCATCATGCAGCACCAGCAGGACCAACATCTGCACCCCCTGCACCCACCCCTCCAACAACTGCCAACACACAGACCACCCCTGCCAACACGGACAGACCAAGGACCACCGATGACAACAGCACAGGGACCCCGGCCCAACGTGGAGCAATGGACAACGAGCCCAGTAACAACCCCCAAGTGGGCCTACGGTCACCTGTGCGTGCCACCACAGGTCCCGCACGTGTCGCCAGGGGTGGTGGGAGGGGTGGTAGACATAGGTCGCTGTTTGCAGAGGCCTGGACTGCATGATAACCCACAACTGGCACGCATTGCTGAGGCGTACCAGAATAGCACCGGAGAGGTCAGCCAGGTAGTGGGGATCCTCAAGGACATTCAACAGCAGCAGGCTGCCCATCATGCCCGCTTGGACTCACACATGTCCCGTGTGGAGACACACATGTCCCGTGTGGAGACACACATGTCCCGTGTGGAGACACACATGTCTGGCATGGAGTCCAAGTGGGACACATTGGAAGAACTGACAGCGGTGCATAGGGACATATTGACATGCCTCCACCAGATTAGCACCAACATGGCCACACCTCCCTGTGTGCCCACAACATCTGGTGCTGCAACAACTGCAACTGCCACAGGGAGGGAGGAGGACTCTGGCGGAGAGTCCTCTGCACCGCAGCAGCCTGCACGTGAGGGTCCCCCCCGGAAGAAGAGGGGTCGTCCGAGGAAGGAAAACTGAGAGGTTGATGGCCACGTACATCCCCCAGGAACCCAACACCTGTTCTGGAAATTCTCCTTTGTGTGCAAACTGTTTACCCTGTCGAATGCAACACAACTCTCCCACATGACATGGGGAGCTTAAGTTGGCCCAATGTATCAGATGACTGTGGACTTTACTCAGGACATTTCTGCTACCAAGCCTTCCAACTCATCTGGGAACTTTGGATTCCAATCCCAATGTACAGCACCCACCATCCTGTGCACTATCCTCACACATGTTTGTAAATAAACTCACTAATACACCATACTTGCCTCTGTTGTGATTTCAACGTGGTTTTTGTCATGTAGATGGTGATCTGCTAAATGACACTGTGCATGCTAACTGCTACAGCAAGTTCAACACCGTCATGTGAGTCATGGCGACGTGACACATATGAGGGAGACACACCACTAGGGCTACACAACACATACACACCAGGGCCATCAGACTCATCGCCGACACTGATGTTGCCAGGAAATACAGTGGAATGCACAGACACCACACCTATTCACAGTCTGTGTTAACTAGCCCACAGGTGCAGTAAGCACATGTCAGTCAGATGTGTGACCACAGACAACGCACAACCCAAAGTGAAGCACAGGTTTATTACACATTTGCAACATGTTGTTTCCACTACAGATGCAAGGTAATCCTACGTGGCAGTGGCCACACAGTCAACAAGTGTAGAAGAAATAAAGTCCAGGGGTGTGTGGCACATCACCTGTAGGGAAACGACTGCTTCCACCCTGGAAGTTGAATCATGGTGTCGGGGGATCACAGTTCACCAAACAACTCTGAAAGTACCCTGTGAAGGACAGACATAACACACAGTCAAAAGCACGGAAGAACAGGATAGAACTGCAATACTCATGGCCAATACATGTCACAAGATACTCACAGAAAACCAAGTTAGCATGTCAACACTGTTGGGGAGTACAGACTACCTGTAAGGACACATTGCTGCACTCTTCCAGTCAAGTAGCACATGGCCACACTCAAACAGCACCAGAGCACCACCAACACATATCACGCAAACACACATCATTGACATGACATCTCTGGATACTCACATTCAGCTGAAGAAGTTGGTGATGAGCTGTGTGCGGACATCATCATCATCATCACTGGCATCGTGGCCCAGGCCAGGATCCTCCACAGGTGGCGGATGTTGGTCATCGTCATCCAGGATGAGAGGCAACTCCTTCCGCACTGCCAGGTTGTGTAGCATGCAGCAGACGATGACAATCTTGCACACCTTTGCTGGGGCATATGGGAGGGCCCCTCCTGTCTTGTCCAGGCAGCGAAAGCGGCTCTTCAGGAGACCAAATGTGCGCTTGATCACTCTCCTGGTCCGACCATGTGCCTCATTGTAGCGCATCTGGGCTGGTGTCACAGGGTTCCTGAGGGGTGTCAGCAACCACGGCATGTTGGGGTATCCGGAGTCACCTACAGACAGACAATTGCACATTAGCTGAGTTGGAAAAGAGGGCGGAATACAACATAGCAGAACACACACAATGGTACAAAGTCAGTACACACCGACAAGCCAGGCACGCTGGTTCTGCATCTGTGACATCATCCTCGGGATGCGACTACTCCTCATCACGTAGGCATCGTGTGCCGAACCAGGGAAACGGGCACACACATGTGAGATGCTCATATCTGCAAGACATACCACCAGAGCATTGATCGAATGATAATGTTTCCTGTTCCTGTATGCCTGCTCATGTGCCTGTGGTGGTACCAAAGCAACATGTGTTCCATCAATGGAGCCAATGACATGTGGCATCCTCCCCAGGGCATAGAAGTCACTCTTGACGTCAGTGAGTTGTTGACGTGTAGGGAAATAGATGTACTGGTTCAGGCATCTCAACATTGCCTCCAAAACATCGCGTAGCACACGGCTGAACATAGTCTGTGACATCCCACCATCAGTCGCAACATTGTGTTGAAAGGTACCGGTGGCAAAGAAGTGTAGGGCTGCCATCACCTTCACATTGGGGGTCAGCGCTGTAGGGTACGGCCGGCCAGGTTGCAAATGTGGGGCCAAGCGCACTGCCAAATCCTCAATCAGCTGCCTGGTGAAGCGGTACCGTCGGATGCTGTCACGTTCCACCATCATTGCCAGGTCAGGGAATGGTCTATGGACAGCTGGTGCCCTGCAGTGCATAGGTGAAGAAAGAAAGATTGTCAGTCACCCCACATATGTGCATTCACCATACTCAATTTCACATGATACATCATTACGAGACACAAGTACTTGATGTGTGTGCCGTTCTGTATGGACATATATGGCACCTACATGGACATCATCTAACATCTCAGTTCAACATGTGTTGACAACAGGTTCCAGGTTGTGCTATGGGAAACCATTAGGCTGTGTCACAGTACCCATTTACTGCTGTCACACACACACACCACAGTGACATGTCTGGACAGATGCGCCACAGGCATCACAGCTCATTGACAGGTAGATTCCCAGTGACCCTGTCTTGCCACATGGACACTGGCATGACATGGCGTATCATGTACACGTCAGAAAAACAAACATGACTCCCACAGGTAGTGGCCCCTGTTGCCTCCGCAGGACAGACATGGACGTCTGTGACACACACACGCACAACATCAAAGTCCATGCACAAACAACGTTGATGTGGAGACTGTCTCCCATTGTGCACATGGAATCAGAGACATCAGAAACACAACATGCACACAGACTGTGGAGGTCCAACACTATTGTGGCAATGGGTCACCCTGTGACGTACATGCCTTCCCACATGGGACTCTGGGGGTATATGACATGTCATACACATACACAACCTGGAAATGTGACCATGCCACATGCTCCGAAATGAACACTTGCACATCACAGTGGTCATGTGCACAACACACAAAGGATCCTGTCCCCATGAACACGTGCACAGCCTGGGAGTGGCTGCCCCCAAGTGCCACCCCAAAAACCACATGTTTACCCCCATTCACAGAAAAGGTAATGCAGCCTTACATGCCTTAGGATACAGTGTGGACTGGGTGTGGTGTTGTAGGTGTGCCCCTGAGTCCCTGGCAAGTATATGTGGCTGGCATACGTTCACCAGTGACAAGCATGGTGACATATGCGAGTGACCTGTACAGGGACGCATTGTACAGCAATGGACCGATCGGTGTGCACGCACTGGCCATTGCATCTGTTGTGAGCGGGTACGCGTTGTACAGCAATGGACCGATCGGTGTGCACGCACTGGCCATTGCATCTGTTGTGAGCGGGTACGCGTTGTATCCCGGAATACGCGTTGTACAGCAATGGACCGATTGGTGTGCACGCACTGTCCATTGCATCTGTTGTGAGCGGGTACGCGTTGTACAGCAATGGACCGATCGGTGTGCACGCACTGGCCATTGCATCTGTTGTGAGCGGGTACGCGTTGTATCCCGGAATACGCGTTGTACAGCAATGGACCGATCGGTGTGCACGCACTGGCCATTGCATCTGTTGTGAGCGGGTACGCGTAGTACGGCAATGGACCGATCGGTGTGCCCGCACGGCCCATTGCATCTGTTGTGAGCGGGTACGCGTTGTATCCCGGAATACGCGTTGTACAGCAATGGACCGATCGGTGTGCACGCACTGGCCATTGCATCTGTTGTGAGCGGGTACGCGTTGTATCCCGGAATACGCGTTGTACAGCAATGGACCGATCGGTGTGCACGCACTGGCCATTGCATCTGTTGTGAGCGGGTACGCGTAGTACGGCAATGGACCGATCGGTGTGCCCGCACGGCCCATTGCATCTGTTGTGAGCGGGGTACGCGTTGTACAGCAATGGACCGATCGGTGTGCCCGCACGGCCCATTGCATCTGTTGTGAGCGGGTACGCGTTGTACAGCAGTGGACCGATCGGTGTGCCCGCACGGCCCATTGCATCTGTTGTGAGCGGGTACGCGTTGTACAGCAATGGACCGATCGGTGTGCCCGCACGGCCCAATGCATCTGTTGTGAGCGGGTACGCGTTGTACAGCAGGGGACCGATCGGTGTGCCCGCACGGCCCATTGCATCTGTTGTGAGCGGGTACGCGTTGTACAGCAATGGACCGATCGGTGTGCCCGCACGGCCCATTGCATATGTTGTGAGCGGGTACGCGTTGTACAGCAATGGACCGATCGGTGTGGCCGCACGGCCCATTGCATCTGTTGTGAGCGGGTACGCGTTGTACAGCAATGGACCGATCGGTGTGCCCGCACAGCCCATTGCATCCGTTGTGAGCGGGTACGCGTTGTACCCCGGAATACGCGTTGTACAGCTATGGACCGATCGGTGTGCCCGCACGGCCCATTGCATCTGTTGTGAGCGGGTACGCGTTGTACAGCAATGGACCGATCGGTGTGCCCGCACGGCCCATTGCATCTGTTGTGAGCGGGTACGGGTTGTACAGCAATGGACCGATCGGTGTGCCCGCACGACCCATTGCATCTGTTGTGAGCGGGTACGCGTTGTATCCCGGAATACGCATTGTACAGCAATGGACCGATCGGTGTGCCCGCACGGCCCATTGCATCTGTTGTGAGCGGGTACGCGTTGTATCCCGGAATACGCATTGTACAGCAATGGACCGATCGGTGTGCACGCATTGGCTGGGGCCTGGCATGGCAACGGACGCGTTTTCGAAGCTTTAATGAGTCTGATGCAGTGAATTCAGTTGGCCAGCCACAACAATGTTGCAAATTCATGGGTGTCATGAAGTTGAACTTTTGAAGGATGCTGTGGGCGTGTATTAGTGGTGCAATTCCATGGATTGGCCAGATTCAGAAGATGCAAACGACTTGGACCTATCACTTTGGACACATGGGACAGTATCTGCCTCTGCAGCACACATATAATGCTGGCTGTTCCCCTGAGGGCTCACTTGCCTGCACTACATGCTCCAGGACGACATCTGCCACCAACACTGCTGCTGTCTCTGCATCCTCTGGCTACTGTAATGGCACGTACTGTGGAGAGAGCCCCAGCCTTCAGCCTTGAGGAGAACCAGGCCCTGCTGGACAGCCTCCTTCCACAGTACAGCAAGCTGTATGGGAAACCAGGGGAGCAGGTGAGTGTGCTGTCCACTGCCTTACTAATTGTGCATGTTGCCTGACTAGCAAGACTTCCAGTGTGCACACCACTGGCTAGCATGCTCACTGAGTAGTTCTCACCCCCCAAAGTGTGTAGTCACATGCACTGAACAGTTACAGTGCAGTAACAGTGCATTCCAACAAGGTTTACTTCCCATGCAATGATACCATGTAGTAACTGCTGGCAAACTGTTCATAGCCATCATTGCACTGCCTGTGTACATCATATGCCCCTGTGATTGAGACATGTATATACAACTGTGTGATGCACGGATATGTTGCATGTGTAGTAATGGCCTTTTCACTTTGTCATCCTCACAGGTTGATGCCCACCAGAAGCAGGAAATCTGGCTGACCATCGCCCGGGCAGTAAGATCCGTGGGGGTCTACAAGCGCCGGATCCGCAACTGCCAGAAGAGGTGGCAGGACCTTCGTGGCTGGACCCGGAGGATTGCAAGGGTCCAGCTGAAGCTGTCGCCTCCTCGCAGGAGGGGCGGACACCGGACCCTAACCCCCACATGCTCCGGATCCTGGCGGTGGTCTTCCCTGACCTGGATGGGCAGCTGAAGGCCAGACAGCAGCAAGGAGGGGTGAGTCCATGACTGCACTGTGAACTTTGTCTGACATGCTATGTGCCCTCCTCTGGCCTGGTTAAACTTCCACAGTACATCAGTCTTGTGGTCCAGGACCCATGTCCCTCAATTGTGACATGCCCACTCCTCATCTGATACGCAGGTGTGGTCCTTACAGTCAGGAAATTGTGTCACTTGGGTACTGTGTCCTTGCATTTTGCTTTGCTCAAGGTGGGGGACAGCATTTGTTCCCGTGACTTTGTGGTGTGCTTCATGGGTGGGTCAATTGCTCACACAATGCCTAAGTCCTGACATGTAATCTGGGTGTAACTTTGATATGTGGTCCACTTGCTGATCTGAATCACCACATGTCCCTGGGGTATTTGGCACACCCCCATGCTGCGGGTGGGAACAATGTTTGGGCCTCAGGAGTATGTATATCAAGTGTGTCACACATGCTTAGCCACCTGCCTACTGTCCAGGGCTCATCCCTCTTTCAGGTGGAGCAGGACAGTCATGCCTACTCTAGGGCATACAATACACTCTGTACTCCCACTCCCGTGTATCAGCTGACATGTTGTGATCAGTGAAATGTTCCCTCAGGTGTCTGCCTCTGTGTCATTGTGATGTGGCTTCGTTGTCAGGACTCCTGGGATGTTTATCGGTTAGGGCTCAGCATGCCATCTGAGATGTGACCATGAGAGACGATACTTCTGTGACTTATAGGTGTTTGATCACTTGACTGTGCACACAGGTGTATGCGACTGTGAATTTCAGGCAGCTGTTTTTCATTCACAGCAGACTGTGAGGTGCTCAGGTTCAGAGAGTTGTGTTTCATGTCTCCCATATGTCCAATTGGTATGACGTGGACAAATAAGAGTTCAGATGATGTGGTTTGTGGGGGATGGACATGTGCACTTGTCAGCTACATAACTTGCATTCCCCATGTCCTAGGATTCTGACACAGTGCAGACTGTTGTTGGCTGGCTGCCATGCCCATGTGACTGGAGACAGTGATGTATGACTTTGCAGGCATGCCTGTGCCATGGCATTAAACTTCCTAAGAGTGATCCTGCAGGGGAGTGACATGTGCAACATGCACCCCATTGTGGCATTGACTATCCGGACATGGGTGCATCATGGTGTCTGGTGCTGGTATGCATCACATGCATTTCTAATTAGACTCTGGCCATCCCTTTATCCGGACACCTGTAGTGACTCAGTGGCAAGAGATGTGATGTGTGCATGTTCACATACTTCACCGTGTTCTCTGCAATGTCCAACAACTGTGTAGGTGGTGCATGTGTCCACACTGGGGTATTACCATCAGACAGGCACCAGACAGATGGGTGCAAGGGCAGGAGGGGTGTGAGTTCCATGGTTGACCATCAGACTGACAATTGCCTTCTCCTAATCTGTGTGAGGACTTTTGGCAATGTTCAACTAAGGATGCCTGGGCTTGCTCTGTAATGTGCTGTACTTACTGTGGTGTGTGCGGTCAGTGCAGGTGACTGATGTTTGTCTGTTTCCCTAATTGTTTGCAGATACATCCACGGCCACAGGAGGGGACAGCTCCACGGACCAGGATGAGCTGCAGAGCCAGACTGGGTCAGCAGCCGATGAGTGGTCGGAGGGACCCAGTGGCACGGAGGGCGAGGGGAGCCACACTGAGGAGTCCTCAGCACCATCCACCTCAGCTGAGGACCACAGCAGCTCGGAGGATGACTCCCTTGTGGAGGCGGGTGTCAGCAGCCACCACACCCCAGCTAGTATGTCTGGCCCCGCCACCACCACCCTCCCATTGGCTCCCATTCCAGAGGTCCGTGGAGGCTCCCGTGTTCGGGAGCGTGTCTCCTTCGTGCCAGGCACCGCACCCCCTGCCCCTGTGTCCCCTGCTGCCCTGAGTGAGGAGTCTGTGTACCTACTTTGCCAGCTCCATGTAGGGCAGACAGCAATGCTGAGTGTCCTCCATGCACACACCACTCTGTTGACACAGCTGGTGTCGTTCATGGAGGGCATCTCGAAGGGTATGTCTGCCCTACAGAGGAGCAATAAGTCCATGGACTCCTCCCTGACGGCAGCAGTGTCCCTCCTCCAACAGTCCCTCACCCCTCCTACCTCTGCCCCATCCACACTTCCTGGCACCCTACCTGTCCCAAGCACATGCACACCTGCACGATCACCCAAACACACAGACACGAGCAGCACAGAAACACCCAAAACAAAGGCAAGACGTGCACACAAGTATCCTCAGGGGACTGATACCACACCCACAGGGGATGGGGAACAGACACACACACAGGCATCCACAGTCACTGCGCAGTCCTCTAAATCCTCTCCCTCCAAGACCCCTTCCCTTGCCTCACCTGCAACCCCACCTACACAGCAGCTCTTCCTCTGTGACCTCGGCCTCTTCCCCTCCGATCCCGCTGATCCACCATACAGGGGGAAGAGGAAGTCCACCCACACAGAGGGGAGTGCCCCTCGCCCCCGGATACCCTCCCCCAGGCGCAGACAGACGGGGGCCCCCACCCGCAAGTCCCCCCGGTACCAGAAGAGCAAGACCCCACCACCGCCCTGCAAGTCAACCACACAGACTCCTTCCTCCATCCCTCCGGCCCCCACAACTCAGGTTCCCCCACCACACCCTGCCCCAGGTTCCCCCACCCACAGATACACCATCCCCAAAATGATCCGGCCTTCTCCACCTACTACTTGCTCTTCCAGCACCACACCCCCGCTGCACATGTTAGTGCCACTGGTGTGGAGACCGTGTCCTCCCCCTCTGTCCTGCCCACCTTACCTGAACCCCATTCTACTCCCCTGGAGATGGGCACTGCAGTGTAGTCCACTACCACCCCGTCTGACTTGGGCACTGCAGTGGGGAACCTGTCCTCTCCATCTGGCCAGCCCACTGGAGTTGTGCCGGCACCCACACCATCTGACTCATGCCCCCCAGTTGTGCCGGCACACACCGTGTCAGACACCTCCACTGCAGTTGTCAGTGACTCTCCAGCACCAGCCACCCCTTCCCTGCCTCCTTCTGGTGAGCCCTGATCCTGTCCCTGCGGTGCCTGGCCTGCCCCCCATATGCCCCTCCGAGGGGAATGTCCCTGGTCCCTAGCAGTGCAGGCAAGCAAAGGGTGACATCTGCCACTGTCACCCTGTTTGGACTTTATTCATGGACTGGCCATTGGCCTTTGTGTTTTTTCTGGACTTTAATTTTCCAAATAACATATGCTGAATAAAGCTACTTTCAGTTCTCTAGTGGTTTTGCTTCAGATGTACATGATGTTGATGATGCTAACCATGCCCTTGCTGCAGTGATGTTGATTTTTGATGTCAGGTAAATGAAGTGTTACTGTGCAGGACCCCATGTGGTCCAGGGGAATGTGTCCTATCCTGGTGTGTAGCCATGTCATCCTTTGCAGCAATATGAGGGTGTCATGTTTTCCATATTTGCAAATGGGATTCCCTACCTGTTTTTTCAATATCACATCTGTGGCTTACACCCCTGCACATCAGATGTGCTTGCCATTGTTCAATTGGTCTATTTCCCTGACCGTGTGACCATCTCCACTGGACATGCATGTTTGGGCATCAATGGGGAAGGACTCATCTGTGGTATCAGTGCAACTTGCTATACATGTGTATTTGATCAGTGCAGATGATTTGGGTGACAATGCCATGACCAGGCTGATGTGACGTGAGCCTTCATTTTGTGCTAATTGTTGACTGAGTGACCAAATGTTCTGCTGACATGATAGCGCCCTGCAGAGACAACGTATGGCACAGCTTTTCTTACACAGGAGTGGAGTCCCCTCATGGCAGTGTGTAATTCTGTGACATTGCCTGAGCCCAAGGTGTGTGTTGTGTGAGCATGTCTGTGTGTGTTCACTTCCATTTTGCTACGCAGGCTGGGGGCCCTAGTGATGTTCCTGTTTGTGATGCTTGCTGAGTTGAGCAATGTTCCCCCCAAATCTTCTCCCTGGGTGCTCTGTGATGTGGGTGCATGGCACATTACTGGTGATCAGGGTGTCATCCATAGGTGTGTTTGCTGTCAGGGATGAGTTTGTGGGCAAACGCAGATGAGACACAGTCAGGATTCCCCTTGGCACTTGTTGGTTACACAAGTCATGTAATTTACAGTTTGTGTTAGCTTCCAGTGATTGTGACACGTTGTATGTGTGACTGCTGCCACTCCTCAGGGTCAGAGCTGCAATGTTGGAAGTTGTCTATGTGTGTTGTTTGTGGGTGAGCTTGCCTTCTTCATTGGTGTGTGACTGTGTCCGGGATCCCATTGGTTGGTGTGGATTTGACGTCATGCCCATGTACAGCGTACTGTGCAGTGTGTGAGACATTCACAAGTCTTGTTGACTGGCCATGTGTGATGGGTATCTCCGCCTTAGTTCCCCCCACCACCCCTGGGATTGTCATGGGTGCATGTGCAATGTCACCAGTCCATGTGAGCTTCACTGCTGCACATTGGTGGAGATCAAGGTGTGTGGTGTTGAGTGTGTGCAAATGAGAGTTGTTGCACGGCTAGACCCCTACCTCCATGTTGGCCTTGGCTGACAGGCCGTGCTGTTTTATTTGTGCTTGTGTAGGTGTGATGGTAGTTAGTTGCTCAGGACACATGACTGTGGTTCACAGTGTGTACGACATCTACCTTTGTCATCACAGTGGGATTAACATGCAGGCCAGTGTCACCACAATGTGGGGTCCCTGGAGGTAGTGCTGTGGTGGGTCTGTCTCTTGCTGTGTTAGTTGCTGTTCCTACAAGCTTGTGTGACATTTGTAATTTGGGCTCCCTCATCTAACAATGCCTGATTGCCCACATAGGGGAATCCGATCCATGAGTTACTTTTGTGTGGCACTGTGTTGACATCTGTGTAATAGGGATTCAGGCCTCCTCGTGTGTTGTGTGTTTGCCTGGGGACACTGGCACACCACCCCCTCACCTGTTGTGTTTGATATGCAGTGTGAGTCTGCCTGTTTGTGTTTGTGCATTTGCACCACTGCATTGGCATATCTTTAGTGTGCCATTGGCTGTATGTTGTTTGGTGGCTTTCCCCTGCTGTCCCTGGGACTCCTAGGGCATCAGTCAGCACAATGATCATGGTTTGTATGTCCCATTGCTGCCATGGTATGGTATTTGTTAACCCTGACATCTATAGTCTCCACAGGATATCTACATTTGTGTGTCCATTGGTGCAGATATGTGGATCTGCATTATGATGGTCACTTCTGTCATTGTGTTATTTGTGAATGTTGACAATGTGAGCCCCCATGGGTGATGTTTGTCTGCACATGGCCAAAGCGATGTTTCATTGGCACTGCACTGTTTGCCTCACCCAATCTATGTTGCTATTGGACACAAGCACTACTATGCCACTGATGTGTTTGTTGTTGTGTGACCAGGAATAATCCATGCAGTTTGGCATTTGCAGCTTTTACCATGACTACACTTACATTTTGGTCACTGTGGTGATGGGGCTTTAGACACCATTGCCACAATGTTCAAAATGTGCTTCAGCTATGGACCCCACACTTACATTTTGGTCACTGTGATGATGGGGGTTTAGGCCCCATTGCCACACTGTTCAAAATGTGCTTCAGCTATGGACTCCACACTTACATTTTGGTCACTGTGGTGATGGGGGTTTACACCCCATTGCCACAATGTTCAAAATGTGCTTCAGCTATGGACCCCACACTTACATTTTGGTCACTGTGATGATGGGGGTTTAGGCCCCATTGCCACACTGTTCAGAATGTGCTTCAGCTATGGAACCCACACTTACCTTTTGGCCACTATGATGATGGGGGTTTAGGCCCCATTGCCACAATGTTCAAAATGTGCTTCAGCTATGGAACCCACACTTACCTTTTGGTCACTGTGATGATGGGGTGTTCGACCCCATTGCCACAGTGGTCATGGTCGGCTTGCATTGTGGAGGCCACACACATTTATGTGTGACACATGTGATAGGGGGTCACATTGTATGTTCAATGTCATGTTCAGTGTTGTAGGCATTTGACATAGACTACACACGCTTGTCATGGTGTTGGGGGGGATGTAATTTTCAGACATTCCTTATGTTGGAGTATGCTAGTTGTGTCATGCATTACCCGTCCTATGAGTAGGGGTTGTGTGGGTGGTAGGCATCCAGCCCCCCATGAGTAGGGGTGGTGTTAGTGGTAGGCATCCATCCCCCTATGAGTGGGGATGGTAGTAGTGACAGGCATCCAGGCCCCCCTGAGTAGGGGTGGTGGTAGTGGTAGGCATCCATCCCCCTATGAGTGGGGATGGTAGTAGTGACAGGCATCCAGCCCCCCCTGAGTAGGGGTGGTGGTAGTGGCAGGCATCCAGCCCCCATGAGTAGGGGTGGTGGTAGTGGTAGGCATCCATCCCCCTATGAGTGGGGGTGGTGTTAGTGGTAGGCATCCATCCCCCTATGAGTGGGGATGGTAGTAGTGACAGGCATCCAGGCCCCCATGAGTAGGGGTGGTGGTAGTGGCAGGCATCCAGCCCCCCATGAGTAGGGGTGGTGGTAGTGACAGGCATCCAGCCCCCCATGAGTAGGGGTGGTGGTAGTGGTAGGCATCCATCCCCCTATGAGTGGGGAGAGTAGTAGTGACAGGCATCCAGCCCCCCATGAGTAGGGGTGGTGGTAGTGGCAGGCATCTAGCCCCCCATGAGTAGGGGTGGTGTTAGTGGTAGGCATCCATCCCCCTATGAGTGGGGGTGGTGTTAGTGGTAGGCATCCATCCCCTATGAGTGGGGATGGTAGTAGTGACAGGCATCCAGGCCCCCATGAGTAGGGGTGGTGGTAGTGGCAGGCATCCAGCCCCCCATGAGTAGGGGTGGTGGTAGTGACAGGCATCCAGCCCCCATGAGTAGGGGTGGTGGTAGTGGCAGGCATCCAGCCCCCCATGAGTAGGGGTGGTGTTAGTGGTAGGCATCCATCCCCCTATGAGTTGGGGTGGTGTTAGTGGTAGGCATCCATCCCCCTATGAGTGGGGATGGTAGTAGTGACAGGCATCCAGGCCCCCCTGAGTAGGGGTGGTGGTAGTGGTAGGCATCCATCCCCCTATGAGTGGGGATGGTAGTAGTGACAGGCATCCAGCCCCCACTGAGTAGGGGTGGTGGAAGTGGCAGGCATCCAGCCTCCCATGAGTAGGGGTGGTGGTAGTGGTAGGCATCCATCCCCCTATGAGTGGGGGTGGTGTTAGTGGTAGGCATCCATCCCCCTATGAGTGGGGATGGTAGTAGTGACAGGCATCCAGGCCCCCATGAGTAGCGGTGGTGGTAGTGGCAGGCATACAGCCCCCATGAGTAGGGGTGGTGGTAGTGACAGGCATCCAGCCCCCATGAGTAGGGGTGGTGGTAGTGGTAGGCATCCATCCCCCATGAGTGGGGAGGGTAGTAGTGACAGGCATCCAGGCCCCCTGAGTAGGGGTGGTGGTAGTGGTAGGCATCCATCCCCTATGAGTGGGGATGGTAGTAGTGACAGGCATCCAGGCCCCCTGAGTAGGGGTGGTGGTAGTGGTAGGCATCCATCCCCCTATGAGTGGGGATGGTAGTAGTGGTAGGCATCCATCCCCCTATGAGTGGGGATGGTAGTAGTGACAGGCATCCAGGCCCCCCTGAGTAGGGGTCGTGGTAGTGGCAGGCATCTAGCCCCCCATGAGTAGGGGTGGTGTTAGTGGTAGGCATCCATCCCCCTATGAGTGGGGATGGTAGTAGTGACAGGCATCCAGGCCCCCCTGACTAGGGGTGGTGGTAGTGGTAGGCATCCATCCCCCTATGAGTGGGGATGGTAGTAGTGACAGGCATCCAGCCCCCCCTGAGTAGGGTTGGTGGTAGTGGCAGGCATCCAGCCCCCCATGAGTAGGGGTGGTGGTAGTGACAGGCATCCAGCCCCCATGAGTAGGGGTGGTGGTAGTGGCAGGCATCTAGCCCCCCATGAGTAGGGGTGGTGTTAGTGGTAGGCATCCATCCCCCTATGAGTGGGGATGGTAGTAGTGACAGGCATCCAGGCCCCCTGAGTAGGGGTAGTGGTAGTGGTAGGCATCCATCCCCCTATGGGTGTGTATGGCATTGGTGATGGCCATCCCGCCCCTATGGTTCTGCTGTTGCTAGTGTACGTCATTTCTGCATCCCTATGTGTGTGTGACATATTTCGGGTACGTGTCGTTTGTTTGTGTTTTTGGTGTTTGACTTACCGTCTGCGCCGTACGCGTCCGTGCCGGTCCCGGTAATAGATGTAGAGTATTGGTAGGACCTGCGCGATGGGATTCATGCTTGGGTCGTCTCGTTCGGGTTTCTCGTGTCTTCGACTTGTACTCGTCGCTGGCTTGTTCGTCTCGTAGCCGTGGATCGTCTTGTGGCGCGAATCGGAGCTTATGTACGGCTCTCCCGGATGCTCAAACGTGCCGGACATATCGACGGGTTCGGCGCGTACGGAAGGCGCATCGTACTAGTCCGGCCGGAAGGTGCTGTGTATTTGCTTCCGTGCGACTCGAATCAGCGTTTACGGATCCGGCTCGGGCGGGGAACAGGAGCTGAAATGGGTAAGTACGGCTCGCTCGGAATCTGGGCTGTTATGCGCATCGTACTTGTTCGTTCGGACGAGTGTTCGAATCGGTCGGGAAACACGCGTTCGGCTTGTATTTTTTCCGGACGAATACTGTTAGGTGCGCTTCCGGCCGAGATCGGAATCGACCCCTAAATCTTTTGTGGATGACATTTGATTGTCTGCCGTGCAAGCCCAGTACTATCAAAATGGCATGTGTATGTTAAAGAATTTATGGATATTAAGAATCTCTGGTGAGGGGGCAGCTCCTCACGGTGCAGGAGGGTGATTGTAAGATTGTGCCTTAGGGACTAGGGCTAGGGCTTGCCTGATGAGTCTATTCCTAGGATGGAGAATAACTTGTAATGCTCAGGGATGTACTTACCATTGGTGCAGCAGGTGCAGTGCACTGGGCCCAATACCCTAAGGGGCCCATGGAAACCCTGATAACTGATCTATTTTACTCCCTCAACAGAAGTCAAAGGAGCCATTATCCTTTCTTGCACCAGGGCCCATTTCATCCTTGTGGTTCACCGATAGAATATTGACAGACAAATTATCTCCTTACAGAAATATTGTGACCAAAATATCGATGTCAAAAATATCAACATCCTTTACTTACAATGGTAAATACAAAATTATGAAAAAAATATCAATGTCATTAATATAGCTGTATTAAATATTGTTTTTTGAATATATATATAGAATAAAATTATAAATATTAAATATATTAAATAGTACCATTAATTAAAATATATATATATATTTAATATATATTTTAACAAATATAACAAGTTAACTTAATTTAATTTAAAAAAGTTAAACACAAATATATAATAACTAATATATATTTACATATATGTACTTAAAGCCAATTATTAAACTGATAATTTTTATTTATTTTATCATTTCAAAATGTTTAAATAATATAAAAATATAAATCTACGGTCGGAGCCTTCTGGGCCGCATCGTAATCGGCCCCTCGGTTTACTTTCCAACCACCTAACTACAAACTAGGCGGTCGGAAACTAAACCGTGCGGTCATTCAGGCTGGCTTCCGATGGACTCAAGAAGCCCATCGGCCAGTCAGAACAGCCTCGTAATCCCAAAGGGTGGGCCTTTCCACCCTTGGGATTACGATCCACAGTTTCTGACATGGTTTCCATGCCGGCGTGTCTGACATGGAAACCATGTTGGAAAGCATGTGTGGCCTTCGGTTGGGGGCCGAAGGGGCACCTATGGTACCCCCTGTTGATCCCTGCACCTTGTGGCAGGCACCTTGAGGTGCCTGCCACGAGGTACAGGGAAGAACAACACCTCCCATTTCTCAATGGGAGCTTGTGTTATGGCCGGTTTATGGCCATAACACGAGCTCCCATCGAGAAATGGGAGTATGCGACCGAACAGTGTTCGGTCGCATTGTAATGAGGCGGTCTGGACCGCCGACCAGAGGTCGGTCGGTCCCAGGACCGAGACGGTGTTGGGCAGATGCAAGTCCGCCCATCATAGTAATAAGACCTGTAATCTTTAAAAAACAAACCATTCTAATTAAATTTAAAAAGTAGAGCGTTTATAAATCTTAAAATTTAGTAACAATCATTTTACACTCTAAAAACATAATTAACTATAAATATTATGATTTTTAATTAACAAAAACATAACAATATAAATTATTGCAATTTAAAATAAATTATTAAGTATAATATTTAATACATATACTATTATACCAGCAATTTATACAAAACTACGTAACTTATTATAGTAAATATATATTAAATGTACTACTCCACTTTACACAAATCAAAAATAATAAAGCTAACTAAAACTTACAAATCTCCCTCCAGTAAATACAACAATAATGAAAGTGTGGATCGCAGATAGGTAGTATTTACTATACCCATTCCAGCCAGTACAACAGTAAACAAACTATTGGAGTGCGGAAAGAAATTTAGTATTCCCAATCCAATCAGTATAACATTAGGGAAAGTGTTGGATTGCGGAGGGGTAACATTTACTATTCCCACTCCAGTCAGTACAACAGTAGGGAAAGTGTTGGATAGCGGAGGGGTTTGATTTACTATTTCCACGCCAGTCAATACAACAGTAGGGAAAATGTTGGATAGCAGAGGGGTAAAATGTACTATTCCCACTCTAGTGATTATGGCATTAGGGAAAGTGTTGGATTGCGGAGGGCTAAAATGTACTATTCGCACTCCAGTCAGTACAACAGTAGTAAAAGTGTTGGATGGAGGAGGGGTAAAATGTACTATTCCCACTCCAGTCAGTACAACAGTAGGGAAAGTGTTGGATAGCGGAGGGGTTTGATTTACTATTTCCACTCCAGTCAATACAACAGTAGGGAAAATGTTGGATAGCAGAGGGGTAAAATGTACTATTCCCACTCTAGTGATTATGGCATTAGGAAAAGTGTTGGATTGCGGAGGGGTAAAATATACTATTCGCACTCCAGTCAATATAACAGTAAGGAAAGTGTTGGATAGCGGAGGGGTAAAATGTATTATTCCCACTCCAGCAAGTACAACAGTAGGGAAAGTGTTGGATTGCGGAGAAGTAAAATTTACTAATCCCACTCCAGTGCACGCAACATTAAAAAGAAACAAAATATCTTGAACAAAACAAAATTATTTATAAAAGCAAAGTAAATAATGAAAAATATAAATATGTTGTGAAAAAATACAAATATATTTAATATTAAAATTGTTAAAAAAGATAAAAACATATTACAATGTTAAATACATATCACAAATACCTACAAATGTTTTTATAAATAAAATACTGAAATAATTTTCATATAAATAATTATTTGTTTTTCAGTTATTTATTAGCCCAAAAAAATGTATTACATAATTATAATTGTGTAACTTACCACCCTATAACCTCACAAGACTCACAACCTGCACATAAAATGTAACTTTTAAAAACAAATTATTTACACTATTAATATGAATATTTATCAACAAACTAATTATAATTTATTAAATACTAATTATTAAAAAATTACATTTAATGTACTTCCCAGAATATACCCCCCAAAACACACAAAACACACATAAAATGTCAAAGACAAATATTTACACAATCAACATAATTAATTTTCAAATAAAAATTAATATATATTTTTTTTTATTAATTACTTAATTTACTGCTCACCCTTTATCCATATAAAATCCACAACCCGCACATAACAAAATTAAATTAAACAATTAACATAATTAGCAATTATGTAATTAATATTAATTAACAGCTAATTATCAAATAATTAAAAATAAATTACTTCCTATCCTTTACCCCTATAAGCCCCACAACGCGCACCTCAAAAATTAAATTAAACAATTAGCATAATTATCAATTATTTAATTAATATTAATTAACACTAATTATTAATTAATTCAAAATAAATTACTTTCCACCCTTTACCCCTATAACACCACAATCCGCACCTAAACAAAATTACACAATTAACATAATCAATTAATAATTAATGTATGTTAATTAACTAATTATTAATTCATTAAAAATAAATAAATTACTTTGCACCCTTTACCCTCATAAACCCCACAACCCGCACTTAAATTTTACATAAAACAAATTATAGCACAATTAATATAAATATATATCAATTGAATAAATAATAGAAATTATTAATTAATTTATTATAATTAAATTACTTCCCACCCTATACCCCTATAAACCCACAACCCGCTACGGAACTAAAAATCACAAAGGGTCCTATTACGATGTCAGGCGGGTGACACCGACTCAGAAACGTGACCAACCGACTTCCGGTCGGCGGTCCCGACCGCATGATTAGGATGCGACCGAACACTGTTGGGTCACATTCTGACATTTGCCTATGGGAACATGTGTTACGGCTCTAAACCGGCTGTAGTACATGCTCCCATAGGGAAATGGGAGGTGGTGTCAATCCCTGCACCCCTGCCATGGAGTGTAGGTATTAACAGGGGGCGGTACCAGAGGTGCCTCCTCAGCCCACAACCGGAGGCCGCAGAGGCAAGGGGGCCGTGCTAGGGGCCCCCATACTTGCTCTCTGACCGGCTTTCCATGTCGGAAAGCCTGCAGGAGACCCAGTATCTTAATCCCAAGGGCAGAAAGGCCGCCCTTTGGGACTACGGGTGGGCATCCGACTGGCCAACGGGCTCCATTAGCTTGTCGGAAGCCAGCCGGATTGACCGGCCATTTCAATTCCGACCGGCTGAATTAAAATCAGCCAGTCGGAATTGGAACCGAAGATGTCAGTTGTAAGGCCTACGACCTCAGACCTTAGGCCTTACGACCCACATCATAATCGGCCCCTAAATGGACATTTAATGTATGCAAATGTTTTTCCTCTAAAAAAAGAAAAGGCAAAAAGACAGGCAGAAATAAATTCTCCAGAAAGTGAAACTAAGAAGGTATCTTTGGGCCAAAAGATGGAGAGGACCATAAGAAATACTTTATCTGGTAGAATATGCACAAACATTGACAATGCATTGTACAGTACTCAGCTCCGCCATAAGCCAACTTGAACAAGTAGCCACAAAGAAGTTTACTTTGGCACTGAGAAATTTCAACTGTTCTGACTCCAAAGGATTAAAAGGTGTGTCCTGGATATCTCGTAAAGCCAAAGGATGGTCCCAAGAATGAACCAGTTACTGTAAAAAAACTTATAAGGAGATGTATAGCCTATCATGACATTAAAACCATAGAAGCCTAGATTGTCAACTACTGCCTCCTGAAAGTGGAGGCAGCTAAACCAAGCATATATCTCTCAACAAAGTCTAATATCTTCATTAGTTTTCAGAACAGTACTTTCTGACCCTTTTCTTCCATAAAGACCTCAGGAATTGCCAGATTGAACATTGACATTGAGGGTGGCAGGATGACAGGATTGTTGAATACACTAAGAAACCTCAAATGAACACCCTTTAGCATGTGATGCTGGCCCCTCAAGTTCCAAACTGTCAGTTAGAGTCAGATTAGAGAAGATTTTGGGAGATTGTATAAGCTGAAGTACATCGGCGATTAACCTTAAAGAAGGGAAAGCATATAGTAAACCCCTGGGACATAGAAGAGGTAGTGCACCCATCCCACAAGTTCCTCTGCACAGTGGTAGGGAGCAGAAGTCTGGAAAAATACCATTCTCCTTCGAGACAAAAAGGTCTAGTCATAAGAGACTGGTCTTTATTGGAGACTGCCCCTGTGCTGACAAATTTCCCAGTGTTTTACTGGGGGGGGGATGATGGAATCAGTGGCACTGCATTCATCCAGGCCTTTGGACCCAGCAGTACCTGCTTCCCTGAGTCACCAAAATTAGAGATTATACTACACTTGCAGGGCTGACAGTATTGGAGGAGATGAAGAACTCTTTGGTTTTGATATAGATGAACCCCGGGAGAGACTGCCATCAAGTCCTGAATGCTGGCTGTGACAGAAGATAGTTCCAGAAGGACTAGAATGTGAGAAGTCATCTTTATTTCTCTGTATTTTGGCAATAATGCATTCCCCATATTTGTTTCACTAAGAGCCAGATGAACTCTACAGTCTCGAATGGGCCAGATTTGACTTCTTGTCATTGATCAAAAATCTGTAGTCCTGAATTATATTGCATATTCTCTTGATATCCATTAAAGCCTTGGAAAAAGAAAATGATTTTACTACACAATCATCTCTTCTTGGGAAGACCTGAAAATCTCCATAACGCAAAACTAGCGGTGGACGAAACCTGCGAAGTTTCACTCTGCAGAATAACATGGAGTTACATGAAAACTCAGTGAAATTCTGCCAAGTTCTGCGAACGGGTGGAAATCGGTACATCACACTGCTCACGCTGATTTTTTGCGCTGGGAGTTAGTTCCGCTCTGAAAAATCAGTGCGAATGGCACAACACAGCATGCCAGAAGGCGCTGTTTCTCTAGTTGGTTTTGTTGCAGCCCGAGTAGATCTCGAGCGGTGGCTTTCTCACCATGGATGGTCACGAACGTCCGTGAATGCCCACATTGAGAAAATCTTGCTGGGTGCCCTCCCAGCACCCAAAAATTGCACTAGGGTGTCACCAATTCTCACTTGCCATCTTACCGTTGGCTAGCCACGTGTGAGAAAATTCTCTGCCATGAAGCGGAAGGTGAAGTTTTGCCGGAGTGGGCAAAACTCTGCAAACTCCAGCAGCGGAGCGGAATTTATCACCCTTCCCTGCGAAAAATACCCACCAATGGTGCAAGGACTTTCGTGAAGATCCTTGGAGTTGAGGCCAACCAAAAGGGAAAGTCTTGAAATTAGAGATGCTGGCCAAGGACCCAGAACCAGAGAAGTCTTTGTGTTAATTGGAATGTGCATGTATAGGCATTTTGGAAATCCAAGGCTGTTAGATATCCACTGTGTATTCAATTATCAAGGAGAGAGAGAGGACTAGATAGCCAGTCCGTATCCCCAGGTCTATTATATATAATCAAGAGAGGACTAGCCTAATTTTATGTGATACAGGACTCAGGACTGTATGAAAAAGGAAAAGGAAAAGGAACCGTTTGGTTTCCTTATGAAGCCCTCACCCACCAACCTAGTTGGTGGCATGCTTCATCATCGGGCCCACCCAGTGACACCGAATGTGTCCCGGGTGTGCTTCAACGCCTGTATTACAGCGGAGCAGTAGTTTTACTGAGTGTGCAGTGAAGGTGATGTGAAAGTGAAAGGTTAAAAGCTATTCAGTGGTCCCAGTACCCAGGGGGTTGTCTTTAATATCTGGGCCTCTGATAGCAGTAAAAGCAAGGCAATGGATGTAGGCAATGGATGTAGGTGGAGTAATAGTTAGGGACTCCTGCATCTTATATAAGATATCCACTGTGGCCAGGAAAGACAAGATTGTCAGAAGCAACAACATCTTGAAAGTTATCTTTAGTACAAAACATTTTATTGTTTTTTAAGTCAAAATTGGATAACAGTTGCCACTCACCTGACCTCAGTACAGTGACTGCTTTGTCCACCAGTTCCTGTAGTCCCTTTCTCAAGACCTACAGATGCTCTGAAGAATGAGGAACTGGAGTTACTGAAAAATGGTTTGGCGGGGAGTCAGATAATTGGGACCTATAGCCCTGATTTATGAATAGAAACAGACATAAGTAAGGATCTTTTATCCCTCTTCAGATTTCTTTACTAGTTCCTCAAGGTGTGATCCCAACAGCTTTTTCCCTGTGAAAGGAAGGCATCAAATAGGACTTTTGTGTTGCATCTAACTCCCATGATCTCATATTTCTGCTCCTTCTAGTTGCAGTGACTGCATTGACCCATCGAGCTACTGTGCAAAGGCTGTAAAATTAATTATGTGAGAGGAACCTTACTTGCTGTTTCATATTCAAAAGAATAGGTCTACAATCAAGACCTTACTGCAAATTATCAGCAAAAAATTGAAACAGAAAGACTTTTAACAAACCCTAGACCACTTACGTAACAAATTTCCTAGCCTTTACTAAGGGAGGCCGAATGTAAGAAATTGGGTTGTTAGCTAAGGGGCGGTCAGTACCCACCTTAAGCAACAAGCACAGTCTTTGTTATAGTGAACCCTAAAGTCATTAAATCAACCTGTGCTCAACACACTAGTAGCTATGGCACAAAGCTGACAGTCTTAACTTAGAGGCAATATGTAAAATATAAATGCAGTACCAAAACGGTAATAAACTAATAAAGTCAAAACACAACACCAACCAATTCCAAACCAATTCATACAAATAGAGTAAACTGTAATAAATTAAAAGACATCAAAATGACAAAAATCCAATAAGCAGAAACAGAGTAATGATTTTTAGAAGTTTTAAATAAAAATAACACCATAATCTATTAAGCGCCAATCTCGGTGAACTGGTCAGCGTAGACTGGGACATAGGCGTGATCTGAAGTAGTGTGGAGCATAGGCTGGATTCACAAACTAGGTTCAATGCAGTTGAAAGTGTTACTTTGGGACTTAGGGCCTGATTTAAATTTGGCGGACGGGTTACTCCATCACAAGGGTGACGGATATACCGTCCGCCAAAATATAAATCCCATAGAATATAAATGGATTTATATTTTGGTGGATGGGATATCCATCACCGTTGTGATGGAGTAACCCACCTACCAAGATCTAAATCAGGCCCTTAGTTCAAAAATGGAAGTCCAGAATCTTCAGCGGGTCAAGGCAGAAGGCTGTAGCTGAGGTGGACTCCAAGAGGTCAGATTGCCATTGGACGAGGTCCTGGTGAAGCCATTGGTTTTTGATGGGAAAACTCCAAGCGGGAGGAATTTGAATTTTGCGCCCATGGAGTGTCCCTTGCTGGCAGGATATTATTGGTGCCTTCATCTGTTGAGAATTTCTTTGTTCATACATAGTCACTATTTTGGAGCACAAATTCCTGCAGCAGGTCAAGTGTTTAGGCTAGCTGAAGAGGAGAACAGGAGGCTGGATACCTTCTCTACTCGAGGTCATGCTGAATGGGATTTCTGTTGTGGAAAAGCTCAGAGCAGAAGAAACCTATTGCAGCGCACATTGGTCAAATTAGCTAGGCAAGATTGTCCTGGTCCTCTGGAGTTCTTTGGAGCCAAAAAATCCCAGGGTTTCAGGGGTGATAAGAGAAGTCTAGCCAGACACTACCAAGGGTTCCAGGGCCTCTAGAACAGCATAGGGACTGGGGGGGTGGTCAGGACTCATTGTAGCAGCAGCCATTAGCAGGGTCAAAGACATCCATTTGGAACTGGTTAGCTGAAAATCCTCAGAAAAGGCCTTTCTGTAGCTTGTTGTGCCCTGTTGCTTGAACAGATGGTCATCCTTCACTTCAGGGCTCTTCTCAGGTCTCAGACAGAACGTCCACTCCTCTTCTGATCTTTCTTAGGCACTGTAGAGTTCTGAGGAAGGTACTTGGGATGCTACATTTACTCCTGCCATCAGCTTGTGGGTGGGGGTGACTTCAGGCTCACCCCTACCCAATGAGGTAAAGGTTGCCAGGGGTTACACTAACCACTTTTTCAGCTTTCCTGTGCCCTACTGCAAACGATCCCACAGTGCCCCTCTCTGCCTAAATCCAATATGGCGAAACCCTTCTCTCCCTGTACAGATCCTTTTTGTCCACTGCAGAGGTATGGCTATGGAAATGAGCAACCCCTCCTCTGTGGTCACTTCAAACCAGTTCTGGGGACAGATACCTCCCCCAATGATATTGGAGCCTGCCTGACTGGGGATCTGTGCAGGTGTCATCTGACATCTGCCTGTGACAGGGGAGACCTCGTATAAGTTATCAAGTTCCTGGGTGCTGCCCAAATGTCATCTTGCTAGAGGAACAGAAACACTTCCCACACCCAGGCCTTTGTCTCTGCTTTGGGAGCAATTTTTACACCTCATTCAGGGCTTGAGCACTCAGACGTCTGCAGCAAGAGACTAATGTAAATTAGACCCCAGAGGTAATATCCTAAAAGTACCTTTTTCTTAATTATTTATTAAAAAGCCAACTTCACCAGTGAATTGGGCTTTTAATAAATATTACAAAGAGTATAATAATAAATGTCTAATTGTTTCCTGGCCAAAGTTAGTATTTTTAAATGTAATATTGCATACTTGTGTTTCTCTATGGAACAGCGAGTCATGCTAGAGTGAAAACAGTTTTTTTTTGCTAATTACTGTAAGAAAATGTTGAACATTATCTTTTTACATGTCCTACTTTTAAATACCATTCACTCTGCCTTATGGATTTTAAGGCCTACCAAGGGGTGACTTATTAATATTTCAAAGGAAGGTTTAGACCTGTCAAAGGGGTTTATTTTGATAGGCTGAATAGCAGTTTCAAACTGCTTTAGTCAGGCTACAATGGTAGGCCTGAAACCATGTTTACACTGCCACTGCAGTGGAAGGCATATTAGGGGCTGCAGTCTACCGGTGGCTTTTAACTTACAGGCCTGGGTATATAATTTACCATATAAAAGTGACTTAAACATATGTTAAATATGCCAGTTTGGGCTATGCCAATTCAACCATGCTAAGTAGTGGGAGTTCAAGGGTAAAGTGCACAGAGTCTTCAGCCTGTAAATATAGATATAGCAAAAATCTAGGAGTACAACATGCAAAAGATCGACATTTCCTACACCAAATATACTCTTTTCACTGCCACATCATCTTTCTTTATCAACTAATGATGAAGGTAAGATTTCTTGCGAAATAATGGCTCCTTGGGATGATAATCCAGCCACTAATTAATTTGCTCTCAGAACTTGAGAAAATTCTCATGAAAGTCTTTTAAGAGCCATCTTTTCATCAGGAGCATAGCAAAGACTGGGCAGCCCACCTCTGGTGCTCACTCCCCATCGCTGTCTGGACTGTTCTATGTGGAGGAAGAGAATCTAATTCCTTGTGCTGATAATGACATCCTATATGAATTCTGGGAATGTCAGGCCGATTATGAGATGTTATAGGACCTCAATGAGATTAGCTCCCTGGACAAAACATGTCTTCACATCTTCCTGCTCCTTTCCCACAACTTGGGCCCTCTATCTAGGGACATTAGGTGGGGAGCTCTATATTGCAAGGCAATAGCAGCTGCCTGCTTGATCATGTCTTGCAGTACAGCCAAGGAAAAAGCAGGCTAATGGCCCCATCTCTGATATCTGTGAATTACTAGATGACTCAGAGGAATCATCCAGCTAGTGTCTTTTTCTAGAACATTTCTTATGCACCATTGTAGGCAGAATGGAGCACCTCCAAACAGAAACACATTGAATAACAAGTAATGTATGCATTATAGAGCACAATTACAAGCATTTCCTGTGTATATTCTCTCCTAGGCAAGAAGGTCTTTCTCTGTACAAGAACTGCCGGAAACCTGCCACTCTAAAGAAATGTGATTAGAAAAATGCATGAAGCTACACACTCTCTGTCTGCCCTACTGCCCTCTCTGCAGGGAGACTAACACACACTGTAAAAAACCAACTCAACAGTGTGAAGAGCAGTCCCACAGTTAAGAACGCTCACCAGCTTTCCCAAGTGGAACTGTTGGGGCAGGACCCACTTGCACAAAACAAAAGGCCAAAACTGTGCATTTCCTCTGTACTGACTCAAACATAGCTGCAGGCATACTCCTAGCTTTTGTGCTTTTTTTAAATTACTAAAACAATATTTAAATATATTGAACACTATATATTATACTTAAAATACTGGGAAACTCTGTGCAGGACACAGAAGAAAACCAGGAAATGCATTGGGTGGGTACACCCTATTTAGGGTTCATGTGGGAGGTGGCTTCTTGTCTTTCTCACTGGAAGTGGACGGTATCTTTAAGTGTTTTCCTTTTATTTCTTTATGCTGGTGAACTACTTCTGTGTGGGAACCAAGTGCCTGATTTAGTAGGGACTGGGAAGAGGAAGGTGGACAAGAAGGTAATGCATACTGCATTTCCCAAAAATAATTAGCACACTACAGCAGGGTGTATCAGGGCCATGGAAACAATCAATTAGAAAAGGATATTTGTTTCCATTTGAGCTAGCTTATTTGTCCATCACAAGTGGAAATGGATTTGACATTTCTTTAACCCTCCTGATTTGTTTATGCAAATTAGGTTCATTTAAGTTTCTAGATTTCCTGCATCAAATGTTAGCTACGTGTATGCAATTTGCTCTTGCTTTTTTTTACACGTCGAGTAACTTAAGCCCCTTCTAACAAGTTTTTGTTTTAGTCTATAATAGACAAGAATTAATTGTGAGCATGTTTTGTGACCAGAGAAATGTTTGTTCTAACGTGAAAATTTGAAGGTTTTGTTTTTACTCAAAGTCATTTACATCCCTTTATTGCAATGCCTCTTCATGCATAACTTCACATAGTGTTAGCAACCAAATGATGACAAATGTTCATGCCACTGATCCAGTGGAAGCCTTCTTCCTACTTCAACCACTGCACTGGGCCCATGAACAACATCTTTCTACAGTTCACTGCACTCAAATTTTATACTGTACCCACAGAGGCATTGGTTCTCAGATGTACCTTTCTTCATCGTAGTGAGGGGTGAGAAATCAGATGTCCTAATCATTGGCTACCCAATGAGAACTATTTAATTGGCAGCCAATTCACAAGTCAGAAAAGAGGTTCATATACACTACTCTCAGAACCATGCTATAGAAATATAGTATTGCAATGGGAAGACCCAAACTTCTGAAGAAGTTCAGTCAAACCAAAATTATACAAAGTAAGAGTTCTGCAGTCACGACACAGAATAAGAGCAGCAGAACTTGATGCTCTGAAAATAATCTATGACTCGCCTTGTCATGCATTTCAACTCAGGCTTAGGGCTATCCACTGTATCCAGCAGTCACAGACCTGTCCTGAGACCTGGAGGGGTGCACCACGTGTACCCTCCTTGTTGACATGGGACCACTGTCTATGTTTTGGCTTGAAGCTGTGATGACAACATACAGATTTTTGTGAATTGATAGAACTGAACATGCCCTTTTTCCAATTCAGGTAGAGAGCTGCCTAATAGCCCTGCTCTTCAAAATTTCCACTTTAGTTTGACACCCAGACCATTGTTCTTATAACCTGTGTTTGTGTGTGTGTTGAGCACAAATATGTATGCTATGGTTCTTAGTTGGAATCCATGTTGTGGTGAGTGGATGATTGCTTGGACCAGATGGATTTAACTTTCAATATGGAGGAGATATGCAGTTTCCACAGACACTGGAAGTGTATTGCCTACATTCTTGATGCTGAAGGAAGGAGACCCAGACACATTAACAGAGGATGGAGGCAGAGCTCCACTTAGAAATTCTATGAGGAACTTATGGCAGGGGATTGTCAATTAATCTCTTCTGAGCACTCCCATTTTGTGGATGGTAGGGAAGAGGTGGTAAGTTAACAAATGCTGTTGCTCTGATATTTCTAGATAGGGCCTACCTTTTTGTCGCTCCCTGATTCCTGCTTCAAGAAAGCTGATGACTTGATTTGGATACTTGTGCTTGAAGCCAGCAAAATCACTACATGCTATGAGAGCCATCCTCTTGCACAAAGGCTGTCTATATTGCAGACAGAAAATGGTATTTGAATAAGAACCACTTCACTATGGTTCCAGTATTTTAGACATTGAGTCCAATTTCCCTGTCTGGAAAACTATTATGACAACAAACCACTTTGTTCCTTTTTCAAGTTCTTCTTCACCAAAGAAAGGAGGGTTAAGAATGGACTTTTAATGAGCTGCTGAGAACAAGGGATGTTGTCAGTCTGACAGCCAATCTCCCAGATGGGACATCAGATGAACTTTGTGTAGCTTTATGAAGAAGCTCTGGTTCTGCTTGGTGCCTGGAAGTCTGTCTATCTGTGAAGACAAGGAATGAGACCGCTTGTCCCTACAGGAGGCAAGACTGTGCAGAAGGAGAAGCCAAACCATGCTCCTGGTATTTGGAACTTTCAGAAGATGCTGACTTGTGTCCAGGAATCCTCAGCACAGACCCAAGCTGAGAGGGATCACCCAGCCTTCCTCTGTGGCTCATTTGGTAAACTGCATGAAGCAATATTAACTCCAAGATCCAGGTGAGCCATCTAACATCTCGACTGTGATGCGAGGTGCTGACAATGAGCTCCAAAGCCAGATATCACCAGCATAGCCATAGACCCTTCCTTGTGGTCCAGAAGTCACAATTGTTAATGAAGGATGATCGCAGAACCCAGCCTGCTGTGCCATATCTACAGTGACATAACCCTAGAAACATCGACCTGCTCCACTTTCAGAAACACTGCTGTGTGACTGCGCGGGGCACATATCCATCATCACAGTTCTGAGCCATGTTCTGGTTAGGCAGAAAACATGAGGCTATATTTGAGAGACTGAATCTTAACGTGAAACTGTGCAGTAGGAGGGCCACTATAAACTCTACAGAAACATACAAACTAGACAGACCTTCAGATCCAGTCATTGGGCAAACATATTCAAAAGCTCATTAGTGTACTTGCACCTAGGCCAATTCATGCCATGAGTAACCCTAAAGCAATAAGTCCCTGCAGATGAGTGGAAGCTACAGCCAAAGTACTAGACCACTGTAGTGGAACCTGAACTTCCACTCCCAAGCTAGGACCCTGGAGTGGATGCGGACCCAGCTTCAGTTTGTTCTGTCTTGTAGTGTTGAATAATTCTGCAACTGAGCCCTATTTCTGCGTGTAGTATAACTTTTTGCTGTGCTATTAAATACTTCTATTTTTCTAAGACAAGCACAGAGCTATATACTATATTATTGTGTCTGTTGGTTGACTGTTAACTTCTGAGCTCTTGCTCCCACACTACTTTAATTGCCACATATTTGGCTCCAATCACAACCTCTGGCTGTTCCGTAGGCATACCTCATGCATGCTGTGAAGGAAGGCATTGGTCGGCCACTCTGAAAAGCTCCTCTGTAACAGACAGTGCGATGCTGGAGTAGGAAGCTCAATGCTGAGACAACACTACTTAACGTGCAAGACTGTTGGTGAGCTTGCTTTTGGCTGTGCCTTGCTGATGAGGAAGCCAGGTGACCCATGTGGAGAAACGCTGCAAAGGACACTGCATAGGAGGCTCTGCTTGAGTGTATCATGACTCATAACTCTGCCATCCACAAGCTGTGGGCTGATAAGCCACCGGAGGAGCTAGTCGAGGCAGTGCGCGGCCCGGCAGGGATGCAGCGAAGGCTCAGGGAGGTAGCCCGTGAGCATGTGCCGCAATCACTTCAGCTCTTCCTGCACTTTTGAACCCTTCTCGCCGTCCCTCTCGCTGGTTCTTTCTCCTCTCGCTGGCAGCATCCTCCTATCACACCGCAGGGGTGAGTTGAGTTGAGTTGAGTTGGGAGTGTGCTAGTGGTGTGGGTTGTGGGGGAGTGGGCAGTGCATGGCAGTACAGAGGGGTGAGAGGTAGAGGAGCAGGGTTTGCTGGGTTTGCTAAGGCTGATGGACAGGCGGCAGGGTGCAGCTTGATACCTGTGCTTGTGAGCTGCAGCCTGGTGCATCAGGTGTTTAAGAAAGTGTTCAAGGACAGTATAATGGGACACATGAGCTAAGTTACATAAGGAGTAACAACGCAATACTGCAGTAAAATCATAGGAGCAAGCAAAAATATACAATAAAAAAATATACAAGTTAAAGCAGCAGGATTGTCAACACAGGTCTTGTGACATTAGTGGCATTGAAAGTAGCATTACCGGCATTCACACCAGTACTTGCACAAATACTTGCTCAACTGCTCAATTGGGTGTCTTAACACTACAACAGTTTTAAAAAAAATATTCTAATAGTATTTGAAAAGGAATCAGAAGCAAGACATAAGCACTAGCCAGACAGGGGTCAAAAGAGGGTGAACCATATCACCGCTTGTACATTAAAGTGCAGCTGGGGGGTCTTCTCTCTAGCCCCAGTGTCTGAGGGTGTCTGAGAGTGTTCATGCTGCTGGTGGGAAGGCCCAAAGGACTGAAGAGTCTCAACTAGAGAAGGCGGCCTGACACAGTTACCAAACACTAAACACCAAACATCAAATCAGCCAGTTGCGGCCAGTATCTGGAAAAATGTCAAGAGTAACCACGGGCAAGAGGCAGAATAGGCAATTGCAAGCCTCAAAACAGCCATCACTTAATTTAAATTAATCTACTGGGGCGTCCTTGAGTGTGCCACGGAGGATAAATTGGCTGCAGAAACACCAGAAGTTTTGGTTTCAAGGCTCCTAGCAGATATTACAGAAGAGGTTATAGAAGCTGAAGTAGATGCCAAATCTGCAGCAAAAGAAATATCTGATCTTATAATTAAAAGATCTTTGTCAGTCTCTGAAATTGGAAGATTACTACCGGTGTCAGCACACCCTGCCAATAGGTGTGTGTCTACTTCACTGTTTACTGGTCCTGCTCAGTCGCTTCCCCATTCGCTTGTGCTGCAATGAAATCAAATTGCTAACTATTTTATGAATATATCCATTAATGACCGTGAGTACCTTGTCATAGAAGCTGCTCACAGTGCAGCAGACCTACATGCAGGATCCAAGGTTAACATTAATGACACCAGCCCACCTCAACGGCTTATCGCTGCTGCTATTAATAAAATTGGTGAACTAGAAGTTAACCCCTGGGCAAAGAGCCATCATATAAGCGCAAAGGTTAATGCACCGACGGCAACTAAGTCCACCTATAATATAAGAACTCAAGATTCTGCAGTGCCTGGACTAGCTCATCAAGGAGCAATGCTACGGTCAAATGGTAAATTCACTGCAGGAAATATACTGGCAACCGGGACAAGACCTGTGTACAGGAGACAAGTCTATGAACCACAACATTGGTAACCGGAAAAAAACTGAAAAAACAGGCGTAAGTGCTTTAAAGTCCAGACTGCAGAGGATGGGACTTTGGAAACTACATCTGGGACAGGATCATGAAGGCTCTGCAAAACCCGCAGTAAATGCCTTGGGAGCTAGATAGCGGTGAAGAGCTATGCTATACTGGCAGTATTGTAAGCGTTAAAAATGCGATGCACAAGCTCACCAAAATGTAGCGGGAGATTAGTGCTTAAAAGTGACTGTATTTCGCTGGATAGCCTTGCAACCTGTAGTTCAAAGGTTTCTTGGGCAGATGTTAGTGCCACGTCTTTTTGAAACAATAAGGTTTTGAGTCTGCTTAGCTTGTTGAAATCAGCTTTAAAAGTTGGAATTGAAGGCCACAAAGAAATATCGGAAACCTCATGCGTTGTATCGAAAAGGACGTTATTACAGCAAGTCACTACCTGAGTAACAGACCAGACACCCGGGATATAAGCCCTCATACCACACCAATCTTAGACATAGAACATCAAATAATTTCCATTGGAAAGAAGAATAATGCCAGGGAGGATTGAAGGGGCAGGTACTCCTTTTAATAAACAAGCCAAATTTGCTTCCGAAGTATTACATGCTCAGTGAATTATAATGTGTTTTCAAACAAGTTAATGGCAGACAGAAGAATCGCATTCATTTCCTGTAAGAAATACCTCTCTGTCCACCCTTTCACATCGGTCATCAAAGGGAAGTGACCACAGCTCATGGATGAAGTTCCCTCCAAGGGGTTAATAGCTGCCTACCGGTAAATCTTTCATGCAGGATGTAAACTGGAACATTGAAATTGGCAAAGATCATATGCCATGTATTAACCATGCTGAGGAGAGATTTTCAGCTACTGTGAAAGGCAGTTGTTATAACTTCTTGATGTGTAACATTGTGTAAGCGGCATCTTTTTTTGCCATTAGTCGCTGTTTACATGTCAGGTTAAAAGGCAACAATATTTGCATGGAATTTAAATAACGCCATGGCACTTGGTCAGATTTTAGTGCCTGAAGTATCCAACCAAATTGCATACTAGATCTAAGCTGACATTGCCCATGGTATAATAAAGACATTAAATTTTGCATAATATCATTGATGGATAACACAATGTTATTCAAGCTGTAAATTTGATTAGACAATGTATTAATGCTATTGTCAGCAACAGCAAGTACATTATATAAATTATCCTGGCCAATTTGAATGAAGCGTGCAGCCTCTCCCACCTGTCAAAATTTCCAAAATTCATCGTAAGTTGCATAAATAAATCTTTTAGAGCTTGGAGATAGGACCCAACAAGAAATGTGCTAGATCCATGTCACCCAACAGGAGCAAGAGAGTTTGTTTTACTGCAGACACTGTGGAATGTTTCAACCATTGCTGGCACAATTTCCCTACTGAATAGGTGGTGAGTATCCCTAAGTGTTGAGATTGGCAATAACGAGGGTACGGTCTGCTTGCCTTAAACCCCTGTGTGGAATTAAAAAAACAAGCATAACAACCATTTGTGTCCACTGGCCACAATAACCACCCATTTGGACATAAACGTGAGGAGTTGAATGTACCATTCTGCATCATATCATTGAGCTGTTTTGAGCTGTAATTTGTTAAATGCCCCCAATTATCAAATCAGGCAATGGAAGGAATGTTGGATGAATTTATGTCCTTAATTTTAGCAAGCCCTAGACATGTAGGCTGTTGAACTGTGTCATTTAGAAAAATAATTTGTGTTGGAATCAAGCACGCTGTAAATAAGGTGTCTGATCCTTGAACCTGCCAATGTTCAGTACCCCACATTGATTTTAATTCAATGCTATCTCTCCAATACTCATAGCCTTCCAAGTTTAATTGTGTGCAAACAAATCTGTATGTATTAGCTTGGTCTGTGTCAGCATATCTTTGGAGGTGTGATAGACAAGTTTAAAATAAAAAGATTTTAATGAATAATGGCCAAAAAAATATTCAAACTTTTCCCTATATGTTTTTGAACTCCCTTCTAGGGGGGTTGGACAATGTTCCTATTGTGTGTAATTGAAAAGTGTGCATTGAACAGTTGTTCAATGTAAATAATGATGTGCGCAATGACGATAGCAAAATATTTCACCATAATTAGCATAATTTAGATACAAGTCTTCACTTTCAAAAACAGTATAATATTCCAGCTCCATGAGCACGGAATTAACAGTGTCAACATCCCAGTCATCAGAATGTAGCCCAGGTCAATAATATCATCCATAGACACTTTAAATACATAAGTAATCTGCAGAATTTCTATAGGACCAGCCATATCATAGTGGACTTATCCCAAACAATTCCATCAGTAACTGGACAGCTGAAAGGTTCACAAGGCACAGGTCTCTCCTCAATCTATGTGAGGATGAGTGAGGTGTTAACACCTCATACACCAGTTCTGTGGCAGAGCATTCTGGTAGGTATTGTCCATTTAAGAAATAGAAAAACCAAGGAAAGCGTTGTCAAAATAAATATCCAAAGTGAGATCAGATAAGTATGTTTCAGCCATGAAAGTAAAACACAAACATGTGTAGGTGTAGTGTATAAAATGTTAGGAGTGTCAGAAAGGTCCTGTAGAAAAATTATCTATTACTCCAAAATAACCAGAAGCAGTTTGTTGAAAAATAGGAGTCACAGGTGTAGAAAAAGAACTGGTAGAAACCTCGAAAGGCGCATCGTCATAAACGACTTCATCTGCATGATACGCAGTAACACGTACATTACTCATTTCCATCATTTAGCTGGCATACATAGCGGCATCAGGAATTATTTGAAGTTCATTCACCCCCCCAGCTGGGAAGAAACAGCCATGATAGTGCTCACAAGCTGTAGAGGAAATTCCTATTCGAGGAATCCAGCCTGAAGGCATCGGCTACTCCTTGATTCAGGTAGAGGTAGACGTCTTCAACTGTTCTTTAGCTTAACTGTCACAGAAGTGGTGCAAATCCTGTAAGACAGCAGAACAATCATTTATGTCAAAGGGAGTGGCTGGTGCCACGATGCCTGGACCGTCAAGGTCTAGAACATACATTTTGATGCCAAAAAGGACCTTGCATGGGGTCCGGCCACCCAGAGATCTTTTAGGGAGATTATTAAGCACTCTTTGTACCCCATATAAGTGATGGATACAGGTACATCCTTAACCTAATGCTCTAGCTGTTAAGGATTGCTTTAAGTCACAGTTCATCCTCTCAACCACTGAATTTCCCTCAGTATGGTAGGGGGAGGACTGGTGCACCTCTACACCCAGGGAAACCCTATAATCCCTCTATGCTTTCGAGGCAAAAGCAGGGCCCTGGTCCAAGTGGAATGCAGTACATACATAAGTTCTGATAAAGACTTGCAAATCTTTAATAACAGTGCAAGCGTCAGCCGAATGTAGTGGCCACACCCAGAGGAACGTTTAGCAGTAATCAACTGCTAGTAGGATAAATTTAAACGTACCATCTGAATTAAGACGACCAGAATGGCCCAAATAAATGTAGCCGAAAGGTTTGTTGGAAATCAACAGGTGTGTCTGCGATGGGCAAGCCACGGTGGAACTTTTAATTTGTTGTCGAATGTCACAACAAAGGACATATTTCTTGACCTGTTTATAAAAGCCATGCCACCAATAATACTTTGGTAAAAACGAAATTGTGGCCGCCACACCAGTGTGTGCAGAAGCAATACCGTCATGCTCAGCTATCACTAAGGCAGCCTGCATTCTTGGTTGGGAATCATACGATCACCAACCCCGGGAATTGTAGCAAAGGGAACATTTTGTTCTCTTAAATGGTATGTATATTTAGCAGAAAAATCTTGGGCAAAGCGGTGCCATCTCGTGTAGAATTAGCGGCAGCCAGTATATCATCATCTACCCTCAGATGAGAACGGGTAATCACAGAAACTGTTGCAGTGGAAACTGCAGATTTTGCAGCTTCATCTTCCAAAGAATTCCCAACAACTTGTGTTCCAACACGCTGATGACTCAGTGTATGAATTACATGGGCCCACGGCAACCTATGTTTGAGGTTTGCCACCTTCATCCAAAGCAATTTATGCTTTATAGTGTTGCCTTTAGAATCCCTGACATCCATTCTGGCACCAATAATGCAAATTGTCATTAAAAGACTGAACACAATATTACAGATCGTACATGATAAGTGTGTGGAATTCATGATCTGTATGTTCAAGTGCAAGAATCAATGCTCTAAGTTCAGCTAACTATGCAGTGTAGTGTCTTAGGGACTGTGTGTGAGTTTGATGTGGTTGGAATTTTTCATCCAACATTACACCATGAACGGAGGCGCACGCCGCCGAATAATGGTGCTTCGTGGTTATAGCAAGCTGGGCTGAACCATCAGTAAAAATAATATATTTATACTGCTCAAGATGTAAAATATTGCTGCCCATTGGATATACATGCTCATATTGGAGAAATTATTGTGTTTGTATAGATGGGCCAAAGACAAAATCTACGTCTGTAGCTGTCAAGAATGTCACCCATTGTATCCAACGTTGATGTAGTGATTTTTTTTTGGGACACTTGCTTTTGTGACAGCCTCTAAGGCTGGAATGGCAGTAATGACAATAATGCGTGTCCCTTGTGCAGGGGGCTGTTCCTTAATCACAACCATCTGAACCGCAGTCAGCATTTTTTCAGTGGATGCAAAACGCATTTCCGCACTGGAATATAAATGCGATTTATATGCAATCAGCTCTGTTTCACCTTCATTAAAGATGACATATATAAAGCCAATGGCACCCCGACTCTACGGATGACCAGGTTTGTAGTATTGACATGTGTATGTAAGTGTTGTATAGCCAGAAAGTCAGATTGTAAAGATCTGCGTATGTCTGTGTGGTCTGATGTCCAATGTAAATTGGAAAAGTCAGGATGAATTAATTCATATAATGGTTTAATGTGTAGTGAATAATCAGGAATGCAAATTCTGCAAAAATTAAGGAACCCTAGTAAGGATTGCAATTTGCTAAGAGTATTTGGTGGTTGTAGAAGAGCAGCCGTCTCTAGGAAGTGTGGTGCAAGGCTCTTTCCCTCATGTGTAAGTTTGTATACTAGGAAGAAGACACTTAGAAATGTTATAAAATAAGTTGAATTAGTAGCCACATTCAGCAGATCCCAATATTATGGGGTCGATTCCGATTCTGGCCGGAAAAAGCACCGACCGACTCGGAGCCGGAAAAATTACCGACCGACACGTACCAGTGGCGCCCGACACGCCAAGTACGATGCAAGCCGCGATAAATCCGACCGACACGTCAGGAAACCAAGCCGACCGACCAAGCCGCTCGGAAAATAGCAATCCGGCCGGAAAAACACGCGAATTCAACCGACCGACACGCACCCGGAACAAATCCGACCGAATCGTACCCGCCAACTCCAACCCGCAAAGTACGATGCAAGGCGCGAAAAACACGACCGAGTCGGACGGAGGACAAGCCGTACGACCGACACGCATACAAAACCGAGCCGAAGCAACACAATACACCGCGACCGACGCGTACGCAGCATACAAAACTGCACAAACACAGCGTGAACGAAACGGAAAACACCGTACGAGACCAATGCAGGGTCCGACTCGGTCACAAGAACGTTTCCAACATACACAAACAGCACAAAGGAAAAATCAACCAAAAAAGGCCAAACAAGCAATTACCAAGCCAATAAATACTGGGGGGGTGGGGACAGAGAACAAAGACACACCCACAACTCCACCTATATAAAGGACACAAATCACTACCATGAGCCTTTGCAAATGCCATTCCACTGCCAGCACCCAAGAGAAAGCAACCACACACCCACAGCTCATCCCTCACACAAGCCACACACCAGCAGCACACCAACAAATACCTACCTCACATACACCCAGCACAACACACACCCACACACCCTCACCTGCACACCAACACACACATCACCCACCATCACCACCCATCACCATGCCCCCCAAGAAGAATCACAAGTTCCTAGATTGTGAATTGGAAGTCCTGGTAGACGAGATCCTCAGGGTAGAGCCACAGCTGTTTGGCACATTGGTCCAACAGACCCCCATGTCGCAGAAAACCAAGATGTGGGAGAGGATCATCAACAGGGTGAACGCCCAATCACCATGTCGGCGCACAAAGACCGACATCCAGAACAGGTGGTATGACGTGCGCAGGAGGGTACGGAAACTGCTGAAGCAAGACTACATCAACAGCCAACACACCGGCAGTGGCCCTCCTGCCAAGCCAATATACCTCAGGCCCTGGGAGGAGAAGGTGCGGGCCATCCTACCGCCAGTGAGCATATATGGACTAGAGGACATCCCAGAGCCTGGTGAGTACACAACAAATGTACACAATATACTGCCACAAAACACACACACATCACTGTCAAGGGGAGAGTCAAACCATGCACTCATAGCAATCACACAGCAACCAGAACAGAATCATCCCAAAATGTGTATGTCAGTCAGAGAAACACAACACATGCCATCAAAAAAGTCACATCCAACTGTGCCAACACATGTACAAACACAACCACAACTACAGCTAGGCAGTGGCACAAATAGAACCAACAAACACA
This sequence comes from Calotriton arnoldi, assembly GCA_963921515.1. Taxonomy (NCBI): domain Eukaryota; kingdom Metazoa; phylum Chordata; class Amphibia; order Caudata; family Salamandridae; genus Calotriton; species Calotriton arnoldi. The sequence continues at coordinate 36,583 of CAWUFW010003746.1, read as the reverse complement.
TCCACACATGTAGCCACCACAACAACACCAACACACAGTGAAGACCACTCAAAGGAAGGAATTCTGTGTATGCTGGCCAAGTCAGTGTAGCCAATAGCATCATGGGAGTCGCAGTCACACATATTGCCCCCCACAACTGTCCCATCAACACCACCATGAACCATGCGCACATCACAGGGAGTGGAGAAGGACTCACAAGATGGCTGACACTGGCTACTGCTGTGAGGAGCACAAGGCCCTGCTGGCAACTGTGCACCAACAAACAGCAGGACACCACTGACTGACATCCTGAGAGACAACTTACACTCCCTGCAATGCAAGCACGTTCCATGGTGGGATATCTGGCTGGCTGGGTGGGAAGGGGGACTTGCAGCACTGACCATAGTCACCAGCACCTCCCCCCCCCAACACAAACTCCACAGTACCCACCTGGTAGAATGCAATGCCCTCCATCCTAACACAAGATCCCACAAAGCACCACCACCCTGGGTTATGTTGTGTGAAGCACAGGGACACTCTTGGGACTCTTAGCCAAACAACTGCCAGGACAACACTCCCAGCCATCCTGTCAGCACAGCCAGCCCACCCCACAGGGAAGCAGAGTCAAAGGAAGGAAGCATGGGCATGCTGGGAAGGGGGAGGAGGCAATAGCATGATGGGAGTCGTAGTCACAGACATTGCTCAGCCTCACAACTGGCCCATCAACACCACCCTGAACCATGCTCACATCACAGGGAGTGGAGAAGGACTCACAAGATGGCTGACACTGGCTACTGCTGTGGGGAGCACAAGGCCCTGCTGGCAACTGTGCACCAACAAACAGCAGGACACCACTGACTGACATCCTGAGAGACAACTTACACTCCCTGCAATGCAAGCACGTTCCATGGTGGGATATCTGGCTGGCTGGGTGGGTGGGAAGGGGGACTTGCAGCACTGACCATAGTCACCAGCACCTCCCCTCACACCCCCCCCAACACAAACTCCACAGTACCCACCTGGTAGAATGCAATGCCCTCCATCCTAACACAAGATCCCACAAAGCACCACCACCCTGGGTTATGTTGTGTGAAGCACAGGGACACTCTTGGGACTCTTAGCCAAACAACTGCCAGGACAACACTCCCAGCCATCCTGTCAGCACAGCCAGCCCACCCCACAGGGAAGCAGAGTCAAAAGGAAGGAAGCATGGGCATGCTGGGAAGGGGGTGGAGGCAATAGCATGATGGGAGTCGTAGTCAGACATTGCTCAGCCTCACAACTGGCCCATCAACACCACCCTGAACCATGCTCACATCACAGGGAGTGGAGAAGGACTCACAAGATGGCTGACACTGGCTACTGCTGTGGGGAGCACAAGGCCCTGCTGGCAACTGTGCACCAACAAACAGCAGGACACCACTGACTGACATCCTGAGAGACAACTTACACTCCCTGCAATGCAAGCACGTTCCATGGTGGGATATCTGGCTGGCTGGGTGGGAAGGGGGACTTGCAGCACTGACCATAGTCACCAGCACCTCCCCTCACACCCCCCAACACAAACTCCACAGTACCCACCTGGTAGAATGCAATGCCCTCCATCCTAACACAAGATCCCACAAAGCACCACCACCCTGGGTTATGTTGTGTGAAGCACAGGGACACTCTTGGGACTCTTAGCCAAACAACTGCCAGGACAACACTCCCAGCCATCCTGTCAGCACAGCCAGCCCACCCCACAGGGAAGCAGAGTCAAAGGAAGGAAGCATGGGCATGCTGGGAAGGGGGTGGAGGCAATAGCATGATGGGAGTCGTAGTCACAGACATTGCTCAGCCTCACAACTGGCCCATCAACACCACCCTGAACCATGCTCACATCACAGGGAGTGGAGAAGGACTCACAAGATGGCTGACACTGGCTACTGCTGTGGGGAGCACAAGGCCCTGCTGGCAACTGTGCACCAACAAACAGCAGGACACCACTGACTGACATCCTGAGAGACAACTTACACTCCCTGCAATGCAAGCACGTTCCATGGTGGGATATCTGGCTGGCTGGGTGGGTGGGAAGGGGGACTTGCAGCACTGACCATAGTCACCAGCACCTCCCCTCACACCCCCCCAACACAAACTCCACAGTACCCACCTGGTAGAATGCAATGCCCTCCATCCTAACACAAGATCCCACAAAGCACCACCACCCTGGGTTATGTTGTGTGAAGCACAGGGACACTCTTGGGACTCTTAGCCAAACAACTGCCAGGACAACACTCCCAGCCATCCTGTCAGCACAGCCACCCCACCCCACAGGGAAGCAGAGTCAAAAGGAAGGAAGCATGGGCATGCTGGGAAGGGGGTGGAGGCAATAGCATGATGGGAGTCGTAGTCACAGACATTGCTCAGCCTCACAACTGGCCCATCAACACCACCCTGAACCATGCTCACATCACAGGGAGTGGAGAAGGACTCACAAGATGGCTGACACTGGCTACTGCTGTGGAGAGCACAAGGCCCTGCTGGCAACTGTGCACCAACAAACAGCAGGACACCACTGACTGACATCCTGAGAGACAACTTACACTCCCTGCAATGCAAGCACGTTCCATGGTGGGATATCTGGCTGGCTGGGTGGGTGGGAAGGGGGACTTGCAGCACTGACCATAGTCACCAGCACCTCCCCTCACACCCCCCCCCAACACAAACTCCACAGTACCCACCTGGTAGAATGCAATGCCCTCCATCCTAACACAAGATCCCACAAAGCACCACCACCCTGGGTTATGTTGTGTGAAGCACAGGGACACTCTTGGGACTCTTAGCCAAACAACTGCCAGGACAACACTCCCAGCCATCCTGTCAGCACAGCCAGCCCACCCCACAGGGAAGCAGAGTCAAAGGAAGGAAGCATGGGCATGCTGGGAAGGGGGTGGAGGCAATAGCATGATGGGAGTCGTAGTCACAGACATTGCTCAGCCTCACAACTGGCCCATCAACACCACCCTGAACCATGCTCACATCACAGGGAGTGGAGAAGGACTCACAAGATGGCTGACACTGGCTACTGCTGTGGGGAGCACAAGGCCCTGCTGGCAACTGTGCACCAACAAACAGCAGGACACCACTGACTGACATCCTGAGAGACAACTTCCACTCCCTGCAATGCAAGCACGTTCCATGGTGGGATAACTGACTTTGGGAAGGAGGTCTGGCTGTCAACCAAACACAATCAATGCAGACCATGTTCACACCCCAGAGAATACATAGAAATGCCCAAATAATGCAGGACAATGTGCCACACCAATATCAACCCCTGACTGTGACGACTTAGGACAATACAATGTACAGGCCCGCACCCCGAGGCACAGTCACAACTGTCAGGTGTGTCAACCACTGATGCCTGCAGAAACATGACATACATTGTTTGTGTCTCCCAAAAACAGGTGATGATAGGGACACAGCAGCAGACGCTGAGGAGTCCCAGTCCCAGGCTCAAGAGGATGCCGAGCTCACTGGCGTCGTACAGCCTCTGTCCTCCTCGGACGATGAAGAACAACCTGGCACATCCGGTGCAAGTCAACATGCTGCACCAGCAGGACCACCAGCTGCAGCACCAGCAGGTCCACCAGCTGCACCCCCTGCACCCACCCCTCCAACGACTGTCACCACGAATACCATCCCTGCCGACATGGACAGAATAAGGAACAACACCAGCGCAGTGACCCTGGACCAACCTGGGGCCATGGACACCACCACCACCACCAACCCCCAAGGTGGACCAGGGTTATCTGTGCGTGCAACTGCACACACTGCACATGTCAGCAGGGGTGGTGGGAGGGGTGGGAGACAGAGGTCGCTGCTTGCAGACGTTGCTGGTGTGCATGAAGACCCACAACTGGTACGCATAGCTGATGCGTACCAGTCCAGCACCGGAGAGCTCAGCCAGGTAGTGGGGCTCCTCAGAGACATCAAACAGCAGCAGGCTGCCCATCATGCCCGCTTGGACTCCCACATGTCCCACGTGGAGTCACACATGTCACGTGTGGACTCCCACATGACCCGCGTGGAGTCCAAGTGGGATGTACTACATGAGATGACGGCGGTGCACAGGGACATTTTACAATGCCTCCGCCAGATGAACAGCAACCAGTCCACACCTCCCTGTGTGCCAACAACATCTGGCACCGAACAAACTGCAACTGCCACAGGGAGGGAGGAGGACTCTGGCGGAGAGTCCCCTGCACCGCAGCAGCCTGCACTTGAGGGCCCCCCCAAGAAGAGGGGTCGTCCGAGGAGGGGAAAGTGAGAGGCTGATGGCCAAGCGCAACTCCCAGGAAGCCTGAACCTGTTCTGGATTTTCGCCTTTGTGCACAGACTGTTCACCCTGTTGATGGCAACACTACTCCCACACATTGCATGGGGAGTACAAGTTGGAACAATGTGTCAGACAACTGTGGCCCCGATACTGGGGATCCTGTCTACCTGGACTTTCTATTCATCTAGGAACTTGGGATTGCAAGATTCATGTACAGCACAATCCATCCTATGCACTATTATCACAGATGTATCACAATAAACACAATAATACACCATACTTGCCTCTGTCGTGATTCCAACGTGGGTGCTGTTATGGGGATGATGAACAGCAAAATTACACTGTGTATGCGAACTGCAACAGCAAGGACAACACAGGCATGTGAGTACAGGCAACGTGACACATATGAGGGAGACACACCACCAGGGCTACACAACACATACACACCTAGGCCATCTGACTCATTGCCTACACTGATGTTGCCAGGGAAGACGGTGCAATGCACAGACACCACACCCATTCCCAGTTGTAGTCAAGTAGCCCACAGGTGCAGTAAGCAAATGGCAGTCAAATGTGTGACCACAGACAACGCACATCACTAAGTGAAGCACAGGTTTATTACACAGTAGCAACATGCCGTAACCACTACAGATGCAAGGTAACCCCACCTGGTAGCGGGCACACAATCAACAACTGTAGACAGAAGGAAGTCCATGGGTGTGGCGCACATCACCTGTAGGGACACAACAGCTACCAGCCTGGATGTGCAATCATGTCGTCGGTGGACACAGTTGACCAAACGAATCTGAAAGTACCCTGTGAAGGACAGAAATGACACACAGTCAAAAGCAATGCAGTACAGGACAGAACAGCAAAACTCATGCACAATACATGTTACAAGATACCCACCCAGAACCAAGTTAGCATGTCAACACTGTTGGGGAGTACAGCCCACCTGTCACCACACATCGCAACACACATCCTGTCAAGTAGCCCATGGACACACTCCAACAGCACCAGAGCACCACCCACACATCATGCCAACTCACATCATTCACATGACACCTCAGGATACTCACATTCAGCTAAAGAAGTTGGTGATGAGCTGTGTGCGGACATCACCATCACCATCATCATCATCATCGTCACTGGCATCGTGGTCCAGGCCAGGATCCTCCACAGGTGGCGGATGTTGGTCATCGTCATCCTGGATGAGAGGCAACTCCTTCCGCACTGCCAGGTTGTGGAGCATGCAGCAGACGATGATAATCTTGCACACTTTCGCAGGGGCATATGGGAGGGACCCTCCGGTCTTGTCCAGGCAGCGGAAGCGGCTCTTCAGGAGACCAAAGGTCCGCTCAATCACTCTCCTGGTCCGACCATGTGCCTCATTGTAGCGCATCTGGGCAGGTGTCACAGGGTTCCTGAGGGGTGTCAGCAACCACGGCATGTTGGGGTATCCCGAGTCACCTACGGACAGACAAGTGCACATCAGCTGACTTGGAAAAGTGGGCGGAATACTACAGATCAGATCACACACAATGGCACAAAGTCAGTACACACCGACAAGCCAGGCACGCTGGTTCTGCATCTGTGCCATCAACCTGGGGATGCGACTACTCCTCATCACAAAGGCATCGTGTGCTGAACCAGGGAAACGGGCACACACGTGTGTGATGGTCATGTCTGCAAGACACACCACCAGTGCATTGACCGAGTGGTAGTGCTTGCGGTTCCTGTAGGCCTGCTCCTGGGCCTGTGGTGGTACCAAAGCCACATGTGTCCCATCAATGGAGCCAATGACATGCGGCATCCTCCCCAGGGCATAAAAGTCACTCTTCACGTCAGTGAGTCGTCGCAGTCTAGGGAAATAGATGTACCGGTTCAGGAAGAGCAACATTGCCGCCAAGAAATCGCGGAGCACACGGCTGAACATGGTCTGTGACATCCCACCAGCAGACGCCACAGTATGTTGGAAGGTACCGGTGGCAAAGAAGTGTAGGGCTGCCATCACCTTCACCTTGGGGGTCAGCGCTGTAGGATACGGCCGGCCAGGCTGCAAATGTGGGGACAACTGCACTGCCAAATCCTCAATCAGCTGCCTGGTGAAGCGGTACCGTCGGATGCTGTCCCGTTCCACCATCGTTGCCAGGTATGGGAATGGCCGATGGACAGCAGGAGCCCTGCAGTGCAGAGGAGAAGTAAGCAAGATCGTCAGTCACCCCACATATGCGGCATTGAACACACTCAAGATCCCAACATACATCATCATGAGGCACAACTACATGAAGTGTGCAGTACCGGAACGACATGTATGGTACATACATGGCCAACATCTGTCAACACGGTCCTACAGGTGGCATCAATTTGTCCCAGGTTGGCCCATTGGATATCATGATGCTGTGTCACAGTCACCCCCCAGTGACATGTGAGGACAGATGTGCCCCAGGCACCACAGCTCAACGACAGGCACATTCCCAGGGACCCTGTAATGCCACATGGACACTGGCATCACCTGGAGTATCATGTGTACACCACAACAAAACAAACATGACCCCCACAGGTAGTGGCCACACTTGCCATGGCAGGAGAGCCATGGACGTCTGTGACACACACGCACAACATCAGAGTCCATGCACACACAACGTGGATGTGGAGACTGTCTCCCATTGTGCACATGAAATCAGAGACATTGTAAACACTACATGCACAAAGACTGTGGAGGGCCATCACTATTGTGCCACTGGGACACCCTGGCTCAAACATACCGTCCCACATGGGACTCACGGGGTATGTGACATGACATACACAAACACCACTGTGAAATGTGACCATGGCACATGCACAGATATGAACAGTTGCACATCACAGTGGTCACGTACACGTAACACCCAGGATCCTGTCCCCATTAACACGTGCACAGCCTGGGGGTGGCTGCCCACAGGTGACACCCACAGGACAACATGTACACCAACATACACACAATAGGAAATGCAGCCTTACATGCCTTATGATAAGGTTTGGACAGGCTGTCGTGATGTAGGTGTGCCCCTCACTCCCTGGGAGCTATCTGTGGCTGGCATATGTCCATCTGAGACAGGCATGCTGACATATGCCAGTCACATGTACAGTGATGCGTTGAACAGCAATGGACCGATCGGTGCCTCCGGCCGGCCCATTGCTTTCAATGTGTGCGGGTACGCGTTGTACCCCTGTGCGCGTTGTACTGCAATGGACCGATCGGTGCCTCCGGCCGGCCCATTGCATTCAATGTGTGCGGGTACGCGTTGTACCCCTGTGCGCGTTGAACAGCAATGGACCGATCGGTGCCTCCGGCCGGCCCATTGCATTCAATGTGTGCGGGTACGCGTTGTACCCCTGTGCGCGTTGTACTGCAATGGACCGATCGGTGCCTCCGGCCGGCCCATTGCATTCAATGTGTGCGGGTACGCGTTGTACCCCTGTGCGCGTTGAACAGCAATGGACCGATCGGTGCCTCCGGCCGGCCCATTGCATTCAATGTGTGCGGGTACGCGTTGTACCCCTGTGCGCGTTGTACTGCAATGGACCGATCGGTGCCTCCGGCCAGCCCATTGCATTCAATGTGTGCGGGTACGCGTTGTACCCCTGTGCGCGTTGAACAGCAATGGACCGATCGGTGCCTCCGGCCGGCCCATTGCTTTCAATGTGTGCGGGTACGCGTTGTACCCCTGTGCGCGTTGAACAGCAATGGACCGATCGGTGCCTCCGGCCGGCCCATTGCTTTCAATGTGTGCGGGTACGCGTTGTACCCCTGTGCGCGTTGTACCTCAATGGACCGATCGGTGCGCACCCATTGACAATGGGCTTGCCTGGCAACGGACGCGTTTTCGAATATTCGAACGAGTCGGTTGCTGGAAAATCAGTTGGTCACCCACAACAATGTTGCAAAATCATGTATGTCATGAAGTTGAAATTTTGAAGGATGCTGTGGGCGTGTTTTGGTGCTGCTATTCCATGGATTGGCCAGATTCAGAAGATGCAAACGACTTGGACCTATCACTTTGGACACAAGGGACAGTATCTGCCTCTCCAGCACATATATATTGCTGCATGTTCCCCTGAGAGCCCACTTGCCTGCACTACATGCTCCAGGACGACATCTGCCACTGCACTGCTGCTGTCTCTGCCCCTCTGGACCCTGCAATGGCACGTACTGTGGAGAGAGCCCCAGCCTTCAGCCTTGAAGAGAACCAGGCCCTGCTGGACAGCCTACTTCCACAGTACAGCAAGCTGTATGGGACACCAGGGGAGCAGGTGAGTGTTCTGTGCACTGCCTTTCTGAATGTGCATTTTGTCTGACTAGCAAGGCTGAGAGTCAGCACACCACTGGCTAGCAGGCTCACTGAGTAGTTGTCACCCCCCATAGTGTGTAGTGACTTGCACTGGACAGGTATGGTGCAGTGACAGTGCTTCTGAACAGGGTTTTACTCCCCATGCAATGATACCATGTAGTGACTTCTGGAAAACTGTCCATGGGCAGCCGTGCACTGCCTGGGTACACCATGTGCCCCTGTGATTGCGACATGTATATGCAACTGTGTCATGCACGGATATGTTGCATGTGTAGTAATGGCCTTATCACTTTGTCATCCTGACAGGCTTCTGCCCATCGGAAGCATGAGATCTGGAAGGACATCGTCCGGGCTGTCCGGTCCGTGGGGGTCTACAAGCGCCGGATCCGCAACTGCCAAAAGAGGTGGCAGGACCTTCGGGGCTGGACCCGGAGGATTGCACGGGTCCAGCTGAAGCTGTCGCCTCCTCGCAGGAGGGGCGGAACACGGACCCTGACCCCCACATGCTCAGGATCCTGGCGGTGGTCTTTCCAGACCTGGATGGGCAGCTGAAGGCCAGAGAGCAGCAAGGAGGGGTGAGTCAAAGACTGCACTGTGTACTCTGTCTAACATGCTATGTGCCCTCCTCGGGCCAGGTTGAACTGCCACAGTACAGCAGTCATGTTGTCCAGGAGCCATGTCCCTCTATTGTGCACTGCCCACTCCTCATCTGATACCCAGGTGTGGCCCTTACATGCAGGGAATTCTGTCACTTAGGACTGTGTCCTTGCAGTTTGCTTGACTCAAGGTGGGAGACAGCATCTGTTTCCCTGACTCTGTGGTGGGCATCATGGGTGGGTCCATTGCTTACACAATGCCTGTATTCTGACATGTATTCAGCGTGTTACTTTGATCTGTGGTCCAATTGCTGAGCTGATCCACCACATGTGGCTGGGGTACCTGGCACACACCCATGCTGCGGGTGGGAACAATGTTTGGGCCCCAGGAGTATGTATATGACGTGTGTCACACATACTTAGCCAGCTGCCTACAGTCCAGGGCTCATCCCTCATTCATGTGGGGCTGGACAGTCATGCCTACTCCAGGCCATACAATACACTCTGTACTCCCACTCCCGTGTATCAGAGGACACATTGTGCACAGTGATTTGACCCCTCAGGTGTCTGCCTCTGTGTCAGTGTTGTGGATTAGTCGCCAGGACTGCTGTGGAGTTTCTTGGTAGGGGCTCAGCATGCCACTGGAGATGTGACCATAGGAGACGATACTTGTGTGACACATAGGTGTCTGATCAGCTGCCCATGCAGACTGGGGCATGTAAATGTGAAGTTCAGGCAGCTGTTCCCCATGCACAGCAGAGTGTGAGGGGCTCAGGTTCAGAGGGTAGTGTCACAGGTCTCCCATATGTCCAATAGGTATGACCTGGACAGATGAGGGTTAAGAGGATGTGTTGTGGGGGGGATGTACATGTGCACTTGTGCAGCTCCAGGACTTGCATTCCCCATGACCTACTATTGTGACACAGTGCAGAGTGTTGTTGTCTGGCTGCAAAGTCATACATCACTGAGACAGTGATGTATGACTTTGCAGTCATGCCTCCGCCATGGCATGTGTCTACTGATTGGTGATCCTGCAGGGGAGTGACATGTGCTACATGCACACCATAGTGGCGCTGGCTATCAGGACATGGGTGCATCATGGTGTCTGTCGCTGGTATGCATCACATGCATTTCCTATTTGACTCTGGGCATCCCTTACATCCGTAAACCTGTACTGACTCAGTGGCAAGAGCTGTGATGTGTCCACACCGTGTCCTCTGCACTGTCCAACTACTGTGTACTTGGTGCATGTGTCAACACTGGGGTGTTGCAATCCAACAGACACCAGACAGATGGGTGCAAGGCCATGTGGGATGTGAGTGCCATGCTTGGCATCAGACTGACAATTGACTTCTCCTGTTCAATTAGTGCACTTTTAGCAATGTACAACTAATGATGCCAGGGCTTGCTCTGTGATGTGCTGTGCTCACAGTGGTGTGTGCGTTATGTGCAGGTGACTGATGTCTGTCTGTTTCCCCATTGTTTGCAGATACATCCACGGCCACGGAAGGGGACAGCTCCACGGACCAGGAGGAGCCGGAGAGCCAGACTGGGTCAGCAGCCGAGGAGTGGTTGGAGGGACCCAGTGGCACGGAGGGCGAGGGAGCCACACCGAGGAGTCCTCAGCAGCATCCACCTCAGCTGAGGACCAGAGCAACTCGGAGGATGACTCCCTTGTGGAGGCGGGTGTCAGCAGCCACCACACCCCAGCTAGTGTTGCTGTCCCCGCCACCACCAGCACCACCACCGCCCTCCCATCGGCTCCCATTCCCCAGGTCCGTGGAGGCTCCCATGTCCGGGAGCGTGTCTCCTTTGGGCCAGGCACCGCACCCCCTGCCCCTGTGTCCCCTGCTGCCCTGAGTGAGGAGTCTGTGTACCTCCTTCGCCAGCTCCATGTAGGGCAGACAGCCATGCTGAGTGTCCTCCATGCGCACACCGCGCTGTTGACTCAGCTGGTGTCGTTCATGGAGGGCATCTCATCGGGCATGTCTGACCTACAGAGGGGCAATAGGTCAATGGACTCCTCCCTGACGGCAGCAGTGTCCCTCCTCAAACGGTCCCTCACCCCTCCTGCCTCTGCTCCATCCACACTCCCCAGCACCTTACCCATCCCAGGCACACACACACTGGCACAGGCACACACCAGCACACACACATCCAGCACACTGACACACACGCCAATGACAAAACGCACACGCACGCACATTCAGGGGACTGAAGCCAGACTCACAGGGGATGGGGCCCTGGAACACACACACGCATCCACATGCACTGCGCAGTCCTCAGTTCCCTCTCCCTCCAAAGCACCCTCCCTTGCCTCACCTGCAACCCCAAAGTCACAGCAGCTCTTCCTCTGTGACCTCGGCCTCTTCCCCACCGATGAAGCTGCTCCAGCATCCCGGGGGAAGAGGAAGCCCACCCACACGGAGCAGAGTGCCCCTCGCCCCCGGACACCCTCCCCCAGGCGCAGACGGACTGAGGCCCCCACCCGCAAGTCCCCCGGAGTGGTAAGAGCAAGACCCCGCCACCGCCCTGCAGCTCAGGCACAAGGTCTCCGTCCTCCATCCCTCAGGCCCCCACTGCACAGGTGCCCCCACCACACCCTGCCCCAGGTTCCCCCACCCACAGATATACCATCCCCAAGATGCTCCGGCCTTCTCCCCTGCCACTTGCTCTCCCAGCACCACACCCCCCGCTGCGCTTGTCTGTGCCACTGATGTGGTGAGGGTGTCCTCCCCCTCTGTCCAACCCACCTTGCCTGTTCCCCATTCTCCTCCCCTGGAGGTAGGCACTGCAGTGGAGTCCACTACCGCCCTGTCTGACTTGGGCACTGCAGTGGCGGACCTGTCCACCCCATCTGCAGGGTCCACTGCAGTTGTGCCGGCACCCACGACATCTGAGTCATGCCCCCCAGTTGTGCCGGCACACACCATGTCAGACACCTCCACTGCAGTTGTCAGTGGCTCTCCAGCACCCACCACCCCTTCCCTGACTCCCCCTGGTGAGCCCTGATCCTGTCCCTGCGGTGCCTGGCCTGCCCCCCGGTTGCCCCTCCTAGTGGATTGTCCCTGGTATTGTGCAGGCATGCGTAGGGTGACATCTGCCAGTGTCACCCTGTTTGAACTTTGACAATGGACTGGCCATTGGCCTTTGCTCTAATTTCTTCTGGACGTCGTTATCAAACAACACATATGCTGAATAAAGCAACTTTCTTTTCTCTAGTGCTCATGCTTCAGATGTACATGTTGTTGGTGCAGCTAACCATGCCCTTGCTGCAGTGATGGTGATATCTGGTCTCATGATTATGAAGTGTTACTGTGCAGGAACCCATGTGGTCCAGGGGGAATGTGTCCTATCATGTGGTGTATCCATGTCATCAATAGCAGCATCTGAGGGTGTCATGTGTTCAGTATTTGGCAATGGGTTTCCTACTTACATTGGCAATTTCATATCTGTGGCTTCCACCCCTGCACATCTGTTGTGCCTGCCATCGTTGCATTTGTCTACTTCCCTGACCGTGTTGCCATCTCCAGTGGACATGCAGGTTTGGGCATCAATGGGGAGGGACTCATCCGTGTAGTCAGTGCAACATTGCTATACAAGTGTGTTGGATCTGTGCTGATGATTCCGTTGGCACATCCATGACCAGGCTGATGTGATGGGAGCCCTCATTTGGTGCTAATTGTTGATTGTGTGACCAAGTGCTCAGCTGACATGATGGGGCCCTACTGAGGCAACATATGGCACAGCTTTCCTCACACAGGAGTGGAGTCCCCTCATGGCAGTGTGTACACGTGTGACATTGCCTGCGCCCAAGGTGTGTGTTGTATGTGCATGTCTGTGTGTTCACTTTCATTCATCTGCGCATGCTGTGATCCCTAGTGTTGTACCTGTTTGTGATGCTTGCTGACTTGAGCTATGTTCCCCCAAAGTCTTCTCCCTGTGTTCTCTGTGATGTGGGTGCATGGCACATTACTGGTCATCAGGGTGTCACCCATAGGTGTGTTTGCTGTCAGGGCAGAGTTTGTGTGCAGACGCAGATGGGTCACAGTCAGGTTTCCCTTTGGCACTTGTTGTTTGCCCCTGTCATGTGATTTCCAGTTTGTGTTATCTTTCAGTGATTGTGACACGTTGTGTGTGTGACTGCTGGCACTCCTTAGGGTCCGGGCTGCAATGTTGGTTGTTGTCTATGTGTGTTCTTTGTGGGTGACCTTGGCTTCTTCATTGGTGTGTGACTGTGGCTGGGATCCCATTGGTCGGTGTGGTATTGCCGTCATGTCCATGTACAGCGTAGTGTGCAGTGTGTCAGACATTCAGGAGTCTTGTTGAGTGTCCATGTGTGATGTGTTTCTACACCTTGGTTCCCACCCACCACCCTGGAATAGTCATGGGTGCATGTGCAATGTCACCAGTGCATGTGTACTTCACTGCTGCACATTGTTGGAGGTCGAGGGGTGTGGTCTTGAGTGTGTGCAGATGAGAGTTGTTGCCCGGCTAGTCCCCTGCCTCCATGTTGGCCTTGGCTTACTGGCCATGCTGATTGATTTGTGCTTGTGTAGGTGTGATGGTAGTTAGTTGCTCAGGACACCTGACTGTGGTTCACAGTGTGAACGACATTTAGCTTTGTCATCACAGTGGTATTTTTATTCAGCCCAGGGTCACCACATTGTGGGGGGCCTGGGGGTGGTGCTGTGGTGTGTCTGTGACTTGCTGTGTCAGTTGTTGTTCCTACGTGCCTGTGTGACATGTGTGTTTTGTGCTCCCTCTCACCTGTCAATGCCTGCTTGCCCACATAGGGGATTTGGATCCATGAGTTACCTTAGTGTGGCAGTGTATGCACATCTGTATGATTGGTATTCAGCTCTCCTCATGTGTTGTGTTGTTGCCTGGGGACACTGGCACCCCCACCCCTCACCTGCTGTGTATGATGACAGTGTTGGTCTGCCTGTTTGTGTTTGTGCATCTGCACCACTGCATTGGCATATCTTGGGTGTGCCATTGGCTGTATGTTGTTTGGTGTGTTTCCCCTGCTGTCCCTGGGACTCCTAGGTCATCGGTCAGCACAGTGATCATGGTTTGTGTGTCCCATTGCTGCCATGGTATGGTATCTGTTCACCTCACATCTGCTGTCTCCACAGGGTATCTGCATTTGTGTGCCCATTGGTGCAAATATGTGGTTCTGCATTCTGATGGTCACTTCTGTCATTGTGTCATTGATGACTGTTGACGGTCTCAGCCCCCATGGGTGTTGTTTGTCTGCACATGGCCAAAGGAATGTTTCATTTGCACTGCAGTATTTGGCTCCCCCAATTTATGTTGCAATGGGACACATACACTACTTTGCCACAGATGAGTTTTTGGTTCTGTGACCAGGAATGATCCATGCAGTTTGGCAGTTGCAGCTCTTTCTTTGTCAACAATTACCTTTTGGTCACTGTGATGATGAGGGTGTAGACCCCATTGCCACAATGTTCAAAATGTGCTTCAGCTATGGACCCCACACTTACCTTTTGGTCACTGTGATGATGGGGGTTTAGACCCCATTGCCACAATGGTCAAAATGTGCTTCAGCTATGGACCCCACACTTACCTTTTGGTCACTGTGATGATGGGGGTTTAGACCCCATTGCCACAATGGTCAAAATGTGCTTCAGCTATGGACCCCACACTTACCTTTTGGTCACTGTGATGATGGGGGTTTGGACCCCATTGCCACAATGGTCAAAATGTGCTTCAGCTATGGACCCCACACTTGCCTTTTGGTCACTGTGATGATGGGGGTTTAGACCCCATTGCCACAATGGTCAAAATGTGCTTCAGCTATGGACCCCACACTTGCCTTTTGGTCACTGTGATGATGGGGGTTTAGACCCCATTGCCACAATGGTCAAAATGTGCTTCAGCTATGGACCCCACACTTGCCTTTTGGTCACTGTGATGATGGGGGTTTAGGCCCCATTGCCACAATGGTCAAAATGTGCTTCAGCTATGGACCCCACACTTGCCTTTTGGTCACTGTGATGATGGGGGTTTAGACCCCATTGCCACAATGGTCAAAATGTGCTTCAGCTATGGACCCCACACTTGCCTTTTGGTCACTGTGATGATGGGGGTTTAGACCCCATTGCCACAATGGTCAAAATGTGCTTCAGCTATGGACCCCACACTTGCCTTTTGGTCACTGTGATGATGGGGGTTTAGTCCCCATTGCCACAATGGTCATGGGCTGCTTGCATTGTGGGTGCCACACACATATATGTGTGGCACATGTGCTAGGGGGTCACATTGTATGTTCAATGTCATGTTCGGTGTTGTAGGCATTTGACACAGCCTGCTCACACGCTTGTCATGGTGGTGGGGGGATGTCTTAATCTTGCATTCCCTAGGTTGTGGTGTGCTTGTTGTGTCATGCATTGTCCATCCTATGAGTGGGGGTGGTAGTAGTGGTAGGCATCCAGCCCCCTGGCTAAGGGTGGTAGTAGTGGTGGGCATCCTGCCCCCCTGGGTGAGGGTGGTAGTAGTGGTGGGCATCCTGCCCCCCTGGGTGAGGGTGGTAGTAGTGGTGGGCATCCTGCCCCCCTGGCTAAGGGTGGTAGTAGTGGTAGGCATCCAGCCCCCTGGCTAAGGGTGGTAGTAGTGGTGGGCATCCTGCCCCCCTGGGTGAGGGTGGTAGTAGTGGTGGGCATCCTGCCCCCTGGCTAAGGGTGGTAGTAGTGGTGGGCATCCTGCCCCCCTGGGTGAGGGTGGTAGTAGTGGTAGGCATCCTGCCCCCCTGGGTGAGGGTGGTAGTAGTGGTGGGCATCCTGCCCCCTGGCTAAGGGTGGTAGTAGTGGTGGGCATCCTGCCCCCCTGGGTGAGGGTGGTGGTAGTGGTAGGCATCCTGCCCCCCTGGGTGAGGGTGGTAGTAGTGGTGGGCATCCTGCCCCCTGGCTAAGGGTGGTAGTAGTGGTAGGCATCCAGCCCCCTGGCTAAGGGTGGTAGTAGTGGTGGGCATCCTGCCCCCCTGGGTGAGGGTGGTAGTAGTGGTGGGCATCCTGCCCCCTGGCTAAGGGTGGTAGTAGTGGTGGGCATCCTGCCCCCCTGGGTGAGGGTGGTAGTAGTGGTGGGCATCCTGCCCCCCTGGGTGAGGGTGGTAGTAGTGGTGGGCATCCTGCCCCCTGGCTAAGGGTGGTAGTAGTGGTAGGCATCCAGCCCCCTGGCTAAGGGTGGTAGTAGTGGTGGGCATCCTGCCCCCCTGGGTGAGGTGGTAGTAGTGGTGGGCATCCTGCCCCCTGGCTAAGGGTGGTAGTAGTGGTAGGCATCCTGCCCCCTGGCTAAGGGTGGTAGTAGTGGTAGGCATCCAGCCCCCTGGCTAAGGGTGGTAGTAGTGGTGGGCATCCTGCCCCCCTGGGTGAGGGTGGTAGTAGTGGTGGGCATCCTGCCCCCCTGGGTGAGGGTGGTAGTAGTGGTGGGCATCCTGCCCCCTGGCTAAGGGTGGTAGTAGTGGTGGGCATCCTGCCCCCCTGGGTGAGGGTGGTAGTAGTGGTAGGCATCCTGCCCCCCTGGGTGAGGGTGGTAGTAGTGTTGGGCATCCTGCCCCCTGGCTAAGGGTGGTAGTAGTGGTGGGCATCCTGCCCCCTGGGTGAGGGTGGTGGTAGTGGTAGGCATCCTGCCCCCCTGGGTGAGGGTGGTAGTAGTGGTGGGCATCCTGCCCCCTGGCTAAGGGTGGTAGTAGTGGTAGGCATCCAGCCCCCTGGCTAAGGGTGGTAGTAGTGGTGGGCATCCTGCCCCCCTGGGTGAGGGTGGTAGTAGTGGTGGGCATCCTGCCCCCTGGCTAAGGGTGGTAGTAGTGGTGGGCATCCTGCCCCCCTGGGTGAGGGTGGTAGTAGTGGTGGGCATCCTGCCCCCCTGGGTGAGGGTGGTAGTAGTGGTGGGCATCCTGCCCCCTGGCTAAGGGTGGTAGTAGTGGTAGGCATCCAGCCCCCTGGCTAAGGGTGGTAGTAGTGGTGGGCATCCTGCCCCCCTGGGTGAGGGTGGTAGTAGTGGTGGGCATCCTGCCCCCTGGCTAAGGGTGGTAGTAGTGGTAGGCATCCTGCCCCCTGGCTAAGGGTGGTAGTAGTGGTAGGCATCCAGCCCCCTGGCTAAGGGTGGTAGTAGTGGTAGGCATCCAGCCCCCTGGGTTGGGGTGGTGGCGCGCATTCAGGCCCCTGTGTGCATATGTGGCATTGGTGATGGGCATCCCGCCCCTATGGTGCTGCTGTTGCAAGTATATTCAGATTCCCAGTGTATGTGTGTGATGTGTCGTGTACGTGTTGTATGTGTTTTGTGGTTGGTGTCTGACTTACCTTCTGCGCCGTACGCGTCCGTGCCTGTTCCGGTAGTAGATGTAGAATATTGGTATGATCGGGACGAAGGGATTCATGGTTGGTTCGTGTCGTTCGTCCTTCTCGTTGCTTCGCGTCGTCCTCGTCGCTTGGCTTCGTCCTCGTCGCTCGCTCCGTCCTCGTCGCTTCGCGTCGTCCTCGTCTGTGCTGTGTTCGTCTCGTAGCCGTGGATCGTGTTGTGGCGCGATTCGGAGCTTATGTGCGCCTCTCCCGGATGCTTTGACGTGCCGTGCGTAGCGACGGGTTCGGCGCGTACGGAAAGCGCATCGTACTTGTCCGGCCGGACGGGGCTGCATTTTCCCTTCCGTGCGACTCGATTCGGCGTTTCCGGATTCGCCTCGGTCGGAGAACAGGACCTGGTTTGGGTGAGTACGGCTCGGCCGGAATTTTTGCTGTTGTGCGCATCGTACTTGCTCGTTCGGTGTGCTGTACGGATCGGTCGGGAAACTGGCTTTCGCATGGCTTTTTTCCCGACCGAATAGTATTGGGTGCGCCTCCGACCGAGATCGGAATCGGCCCCAAAGTGATACACTCTGGCCAAATGTGTGTTCAACTCATTTTCTGTGAAGTAGATACCATCTACGTAGGACAGTGCGTCTGGGTCAATATAATTTAGAATTGACGCAATGAGGGCTGCAAACAGTCCCGGACTATTCTTATACCCCAAGGGGAGTTGGCAGCAGCGACTTTGAGAGCCTAGCGCCGAGAAGGTGGTCCAATCCCCTCCTATTCCAAAAACCATTGGGAAGATTCAAGGTTGTTTTAGATTTTTTACAGACTATATTATTAATTAGTGCCGTACTATGTGTATTTTGTATCACAATTGTGCGTGTATGACTATTTAAATATCTGTAGTCTAAGACTATATGATATGAGTGGTCCTGCTTCACCAATGGAAAAAAGAGGGTTATTCATCTGTGAAATACAGGGCTCAATTACAAACTGGTATTTTAATTGTGAGAGTATTTTTCTAACAGGCACTTTAGCAACCCATTTAATAGGATATTGTGGTTGCACTTGTGGGTTGTATCTTTTAGGAATTATATGATAAGGAAAATCCTCATCCCAGCCAACATGATTGCGGTACAATGCTTGGGCTTGTGCAAGAGCCCATTCAGATGCATGCTTGTTTGACTTCATCACGGACAAACTGAAAAACTTATGGCATCCTCACCTTGTGGGGATGTACAAACAAACTCCGGGGGAAAATCGACCTTCACCAAGAGAATGTCATACAATAGCGTTACATTTTCCCAGACTATAACCTGTATGTGTGTTGTATGTCACCCTCAATTTGTATGTCCAAATAATGTAACCTATCTGGAGGGGCAACGCAAGGGTCTGGGGTCTCAACTGTAAAAATGTATCAGTTGGTTTCGACGCCAGTAACTCCTGGAGATTGTGGCACAATATAGTGATCTCTGTCATGCTGTTGAGGAGAGTCACCACCCACCTCCTGTTCAGGAAGGGAGTGCTCAGTGTTTGTGGCATATTTTCTTGTTAGAGCAACAACCTTCTTTTTCTGAAATTGAGGCTTAAATGGTGGACGTATCTCTTCCTTCTTTATCTTTACGTCAGATTAGCATAGTGAGGCTTTTTCGGTTTCACGTACTCTTCTTGTCTGTGGTCAGGCCACCCTTCTCTCTCATATTTTTTATCAGATGAGTCCTGAAAGAAACAAGAATACTGATACCTATCAGGTGGCTTCAACCGTGAACGATCTCACAAATTTTTGCATCTGTCAGAGGGCTCCCGTAGCGGAGAACCTCCAGAGACTTAGATTTCTCTTTAGGTTTGGGTTTTTCCCATAATTGTTTTTAGCAAACTCTGGGTTCTGCATGGCAGTGTTCTTATCAGAACCAGGTTTGCCAAGATGTGGTTTATTTGGTCTGGCCCTCACATTATTGGGACCTATAGAGGTATACACCTCAGCAATATTTAAAGGTAGCTCACGTTCCTGGTTGACTGGTGCAACCTGCGTGAGCCATTGGCGTATAGCCAAAGATGTTGCTTCATGTTGCTTATTCGCAATAATCATTGAGGAGACTACAAGAAAATTTCCCATTAATTTCATCCCCAAATCCACGGCAGAAGCTGCCCCGTGTTCATTTTGTATTTGTTTCAACAACTCCAGCAAGACTGACCTAGACGGAGTACCATGTGTTATGATGTAGACTGCAGCAAAGACTGTGCCCCAAGTGGCACAATAACCTATTTGGGGAACCATCCTAAGGGACAAGAACATAGTTAATATTCTCTGTTTATCTTGTGGTAGGTTTTGAGTGTCATGGTATGGTGTATAGCCAGTTTGTTCTGGCCAGGTGGCCCCTTCATTACTAACAGGGCCTGTGCGTACATGTTGTAGGATATGTAGGAGGGTGCTGTGGAACCATTGTTGATGTTTGAAAACAGATAGTGGCATTTCTAACTGCTGATATGCTTTGTATTGTTGCAGTGGTGCAACGTCAGTGTATATATGAAATGTTTGTGTGTTAGCATCCACAGCTGGAAAATTGACCCAAGAATAAAACACTTCACCACGAAGGTTACATCACCACACACATTGCCAAGTCCATGTAAATTTAAATGTACATAGACTGCAGGTCTGCAATTAGCAGCTATAGCTTTAGGCTGCGGCACCGCCATTACCAATAACGTTAAAGGAAATAGGGTGAAAACACTAAATTGGATATCCTTTCGAAGGTCAAAGCTTGATCAACCAGCAGAAAAGTGCATCTTAAAAAACTGTGGACAATTAATCCCTAACACCACAGACGTCTCCGGTTATGGTGTACAGGGTACACACAAACACTACTCAGGAGACCAGTTAAAAATGTTGGTAGTGCCATGTTGCACAGATTTTGCTAGTAAAACAAAACTGTGTTTTAGGACAACAGGACATTAGAATGTAGGGACTAAGGGGCTGATTACGATCTCATTAGGAAAGCATTCCCACTGAATTGGGTTGGGAATGCTTTCCGTACGAATCGCACTCCGGGACTCCCACCGACCGAGTACGATGTGTCCGTATGTGTACAGACTCGGCTCGGTCAGACTCCCATTGAATTCAATGGGAGCCTGTGTACCCAACGTGAACACAAGCTCCCATTAAAAAAAGGGGTGTGTGGGGGGGTGCCCGCCACACTGTGCATGCATGGAAAAGGGGGACCTTTGGATACCCCCATGCAACAGAATCAGAGAGCCCCGGGCTGAAGGGGGCCTGCTACGTCCCCCCAAAGTCTGATTCCCACAGCCGTATCGTCTCGGCAAAACCAGGTTGGTACGCTGTCAGAATCGGTCATCGTACTCGCTCGTTCGGAAGACGTCCCTATTGAGCTGCACGATTCGGCTCCGAATGACTCGGATTGACTGATTCGGATTCGTAACCGATTCGGTCAGCGCAGACGTCTTCCTCGCATCGTACTGGGTCGTTCGGAAAGGGGGACAGTTCGTTCAGAAACATAGTCTCCGAATTGAATTTGCTTTTTCCGAATCCCGTTTGGAGCCCTTACTAACGAGATCATAATCGGCCCCTAAGTCTCTCTAAGGCATCAGTACCTGTCGACCTATGTCCTAGCTAGCTCACAGTACCTCACCATAACTCCTAACCTTTCCAGAGTAACAGGTAATTTCGGCACCCTTGGATATGACCCTCTTGTCCCCAAGGGAAACACATCCTCCCCTTTTCTTACAATCTCTCTCATGCATGCCCGTAGGAAACATAAACAAGACATGAAGAAAGTTTAAAAATACGCTTATTGAAATTATAGTAGTCTATTATGAAGCAATTGTGCTGTGATCATTAGGCAGATGCAACTAAACAGAGTAATAAGCATTACTAACAGGGTGAATAAGACAAACATCCCAACTGTGGCAAATTATCTATCTGGCTAGGTCTACCCTTACTGTGTGAAATGAAATCAAATGAAATGAAAAGACAATTTGTAAAGCGCGGTAGCTACCCTGGGGCGTCCTAGCGCTATAGACAAAACGCGTGCAGGAGGATAGATGGGGCTAGACAGTTTTTTTAAAGAGTAAAGTTTTTAACAGTTTGCGGAAGGATAGCAGGTTGGGTTCTTCCCGCAGCTGAAGGGGGAGGGAGTTCCAGAGTTTCGCTGAGTTATAGGCGAACGAGCGGCCGCCGCATCTACTTCTCTTGATCCTGGGCACTGAGGCGAGAAAGGAGGATGCTGAGCGGAGCTGTCTGTTTGGCTGGTAAGGGGAGATAAGAGAGTGGTTAATGGCTGGGCCCGTCTTCCAGAAGGTCCTATGGGCGATACAAAGGGCCTTGAATTCAATTCTTTCCCTGATCGGGAGCCAGTGAAGGCTTTTTAGCCCAGAGTTGATAGAGAGTCGACGGGGGATCTGAAGGAGTGTTCGAGCAGCGCAGTTTTGGATGACTTGAAGTTTGCGCAAGGTGGATTGAGGGGCTCCTAAATAAAGGGCGTTCCCAAAGTCCAGGCGTGAGATAATGAGACCTTGGACCATGATTTGTTTTGCCTGACGGGGAAGTAAGGGAAGGATTTTTGTAGCATTCTTAGTAGACCATAACAGGTGGCTGAAAGTTTAGCTGCTTGGTGGTTGAAGTTGAGGGAATTATCCAGCCAAATGCCCAAACTTTTGATTGTGTTTTTAGGTTCTGGAGCCGGGCCGAGGCAGGTGGGCCACAATGCATTCATGTTGAGCTTGGCGGTGTTCCCTAGGAGCATGAGCTCAGTTTTTTCTCCGTTCAGTTTTAAACAAGATAGTGTCATCCATTTGGCTACCTCCTCCAGACACCCACTCAGATTGTTGGGGGATGTATGTAGTTGGTTAAGGGCCACCACTAGATGTGGATCATCGGCATAAGTGATGATTTTTATGCTGAAAGGGCAGACAATCTCAGCTAGGGGGCTCATGTATACATTAAAAAGTGTGGGGCTCAGGGAAGAGCCCTGAGGCACACCACAGCTGAGTGGCATGCTGGCGGAGGTAGTATTGTCCTCAAAACCTGAAAGGAACGATCTGCTAAAAAGGATTTGAACCAAGTGATGGCTTTTCCTGATACTCCTAAGTTGATAAGTCGGTGTATTAGTATGTCATGATTTACAGTGTCAAATGCGGCACTTAAGTCAAGGAGGATAATTGCTGCGGAGCCTCCTTGATCAAGGATCTTCCTGGACTCCTCGGTTACTGTTAGAAGGGCAGTTTCGGTTCCATGCATGGGACGGATCCCGTCTGGGAAGGATCCAGTAAATGGTTATTCTCCAAGAACTCTGAGAGTAGTGAGTTAACATATTTCTCCAGGATCTTGCTCAGCCATGGTAGCAAGGAGATTGGTCGATAATTACTGAGATTGTCTTGGTCTAAATTAGTTTTTTTTAGCAGAGCCTTGACCATGGCGCACTTCCAGGGGGGAGGGACAATGCATGATGAGATGGAGGTGTTAAGGAGGTCAAGGACAGTGGGAAGGATGTTGCCCATAATAGGTAACAGGGCACGTGGGGGTGCCGGGTCGAGGGGGGAGCCTGATTTTACCTGGTGCATAATGGATTCTAATATGGTGAGATTGAGAGGGGGAAAAGTATCCAGGGTGGTTGTGCTTAGAGGATTCGTAGTGGTAGCATCGAGTTTAATGGGGGAAAAGGATGTGTATATTGTTTGTATTTTCTGGAAGAAAAAAACAGCCAGATTGTTACATCGATTTTGAGCGTCGATCGGGTTTGGCCTTATCTGAGGGAGTTTGAGGAGAGTTTTTGCTATTCGGTAAATTTCTTTAGGTGAAAAAGCAGCTACCTTAATTTTTCCTCAAAAAAGGTCGATTGCGAAGATTTAATTTCCTTTTTGTAAGTTTTTATTGCCTCCCTATATACAGCTTTACTGGATGGGGAATAGTCTAGTCGCCATTTCCTTTCTAGTTTTTTGCAGAGACGCTTACTTTCCCATAGTTTGGAGGAGTACCAGGGTGCAGTGATGACGCCACGTTTAGTTTGAGAGAATTTTAGAGGGAGTACGGAATCTAAAGAGTTGTGGATCCATCTGTTGTATTCCTCATTGGCTAGGACAGGATTGGGGTTGTTGGGTGGCCTTGATGTTTCAAGGGCCGTCAGCCAACGGTCCTGAGGGCGTTTGGATCAGTTCCTTTCCCTACGAGTAATTGTGTTAGTAGGACGAAGAGGGTCGGTAGTGGCCCAAGAAAGAAGGATCAGGAAGTGGTCCGACCACGGGAGCGGGGAAGGGGTTCCTGTTGTAAGATCGACACAGTTACTAAAAACAGGATCAAGTAAGTGGCCTTTGGTGTGGGTAGGTTTGAACACTAGTTGCTTGAGTTGTAATGTGGAGAGGCTCAAGGTCAGTTCTTTGGCAGTGGGGTCAGAGGGGTCGTCGAAATGAATGTTAAGATCCCCTAACAGTGTGAAGTTAGATGGCCTACATGCCATATCGGCTGTAATGGGGGGGAGTGTGGAGAAATTGTCCTAGGGCCCCCGGTGGCCAATATATCAGTAGCCCGGAAAAGGTACTTATGGGGGAGAAGTCAATGGAGAAGGAAAGACTTTCACAATCTGGTACCATGTTGGGGAAGCTGCGACACTTATAGCAGTCCTTTGAAGATGACTGCTAGGCCTCCTCCTCTGCCCTCTTTACGGTCTTCTCGTTGGATATAATATCCAGGAGGGAGGGTTTGGATAAGGTCTGGTTCTGACTCTGCATTGAGCCAGGTCTCTGTCAGAAATAGAGCATCCGGTTTAAGTTCTTCTAGTAGCATAGCAATTTCAGTGGAGTGTTTGGGAAGTGATCTACAATTTAGGAGGTACATAGTTCGCTGGGTGTTCATGGGAGGGAGGTTGGATTGAAAGTGGAATCCACAGCGTGGACAGGTGTTATGCTCGTCTCCCACATTCCAGGAATGGAGGCACCTGGCAGGAGTCACTTCCCTGAGTTTAAGAAGGGTGTGGGGGCTGTAGCTCCTCAAAAGGGCAGGGTTTTGTGGCCCCTGGCCCCGTCCGGCCGCGGACGGGTGCGTACGGGCTTGCCGTCCGCTGCGTGAGGCTTGTGGCATGTGGGCTAAGTAGTGCTAGGCTCCGCCCCTCCGGTCTCCTGGCCGGAAGGGAATGGGGAAAGTTGCCGGTTACTCCCTCCACACAAGCGGGACTTCCCGTGGTGGACCGGGGAGCAGTGCGAGTCAAGTGGGGCAGGTGAGTTTAAAAAAATACAATGCAGCGATTATACAGAAAGTAAAATCTATTGAATCAAGTGCGAGTGCGTTCCTAGCAGCGGGTGATGTTTACAAAAACAGTTCCTGTGGACACAGGGATGCATATGTGATCTCTGGGATTGTCTTCAGACCCAATACCTGGTGTATGTAGTTAGGTGGTCTGCATCATGAGTGTAAACTTAGTTTATGCAAGGCTGTATGGCAGGTACTGCTGTCATTCCAGAACAGTCATCTCTGCCAGAATTCTCCTCTCTGCCCCCGAAAAGGATGGGACACAGTTTATATGATAAGAACTACTGTGTTTGACGCAGCTGTGAGGATGTGTTATGTCTAATATGTTAGGAGCTGTTGCTGAACGATCAAAGAAACCAGTACACTATGGGGCATATTCACAAGAACGTGCGCTAAATATCCCCCAAAAATGTTAACGCAACTTTACACATCGCAGTCTATCGTGGGAAAATAACCCTGTGTTAACGTGGAATTCACAACACGGCGGTACCATGCGATAGTCTCCCGAAAACGCGTCCAATGTCCGCGATACAACCACCGCGATGGAGATAAAAACACAAACCCAACACCAAAAAACGTGCGATGAGCCCATTCGCTCTGAGGAAAGCAGCGATAAGCAGCGCCAGGCCCGCGACACACACACGGCAGGCGGGAATAAGCACAACAAAAGCAGGAAAAAGAAAGACAAACCAAACAGAAAACAGCGAAGCACAATGGAGGCAACCGGAGCCAGTACACAACCCCACAAGCCCCATTGGCAACAAAACATTCTACATGGCAGGCCATCGTGGACACAGTGAATGCAGCCGGAGAGCGGAGGAGGACAATGGAAGAAAACCAGAACAGCTGGAATGATGCGAAACGCACAAACAAGCAGAAACACACCAACAACCAGAAGGCAGCAATGCACACCGGAGGTGGGAGTCCAGCGCCACACCAGGAGCTGGATGACATGGAGGAAATGGTGTCCACCACATCAGTCTGGATATGGTGGCAGGAGAAGGGGCCCGGAAACTGCTCAAAATCAACAGACACAACAGCAACAGGGAGAGGAACGACCAGGGACTGGGGGGACAGAGGGAGATGGGCACAATGGCACACATGCACAATTAAGCACAGCACAACTGCAGACAAACCATGCCCAAGAGTAACAACACAAACCAAGAGCACAAGTCACAAAAGTCGGCAATATCATACCACTGAACAAGCACAGAAGTGAAAACCACACTGCCTGAAAGGGAGAAGGGTGAGCCAAATCAGAGCTGAAGGGACATCTCACACACAATGCAGCACACACACATAGGAAGCAGAGCACCCCAACATCGAACACAATGTGGTACAAACACCAATATTTGCACAACCTAACACAGGACACAAGTGCACCCGCTTGTGGCCGGGAAATGGCCATACGCATCTGGCAAAGCACGAAACAGGGACATGATAATGCACAAGTACCAACCCACAGCCCTGATGGGGTAGCAATGCATGTATGGCAGGGACTCAGATAGGCCTTGACACACACATTGGCATACAAATCAACACTCAACACAGTTGGAGACAAGTGAAGGTGCGGAAACTTTTTCAACAATTGCGTGTCAGTACGGCCAAGAGAAGTGCCACGACATGCAGACCAATGCAGCAGCATGTCTGAATGAGGAACGTTGGAAAGCGCCCATGTCGTCCCTGGGGGAGTCCATCACCAACACAAGTCAGTGCCAACCCGTGTTGGTTGTCCGCGCATGGATCAGGAGTCCAGGCCAATGAAGCCATGTCCACTGTCGCCTTGGGACATGTGACCAGATCCCCAACATGCAACCAGGTGTCGGGACACGTGCAATGGGTCACATTCAGTTGTGGCTGCAGGTACCTTGTCACTCGTCCATGAACGCGAGTGCAGCAGCGTAGGCCAACATTTCCAATGAGAGATCGTTGTCCACCACATCTAACATGTCGGCGACGTAACCCATCAGCTGTCCCGGACAGATGTGCCGACTCCAACCCCTGGCCCCAATTTGCACTAAAGCCCAATCGGGGAGCGGCTCAATGTGGTCACTGCACACGACGACTCGTGCAATCTCCCAGGACCAGTTGCCAGCATGCATGCCAAACATCCAGGCATGCCATAAACGGGCATCACGGTGACACTCCTGGTCATGGGCCAACAGGGGGCGCACACACACGTCGAAATCCAGGTCAGCTACCCTTACATTAGAGAAGCAGACATCCATGGTCCACTCGAATATGCACGAGCAACAATGCAACACAGGCTGAACGCAGGTGACGTTGGCAAGACGGAAGCTCAGCCGGTAACTGATCCGCAGCACTGCCAATGGCAGTGCCCCCAGTACATGCAGCAGACGTGCACGGTTCAGGTCCACGTGACTGGAGTTGAGCAAGTGTCCGGGATGGTCTGCCATTGCGTCAGTGGCTCTGCTTGAAGCGGCACTGGCTTGCCCCGCGCCAGTCCTGTGGATGAAATGGCACAGCTCGGAGCAATGAGCAGTGTCTGTGTGCAACGGGTGCAGGCCTGGGGTGGGGCGGGAGTACGTGTGAAGGCCATTTCACGCATGCTAACTACGACCAAGGACATCTGCATGTGGGATGTGTACACGTTGGTCTCACGTAGGGCAGTGCGTAGTGTGGGAGTCGCCAGCAAATGCTATCGTATCTGTCAGGGGGTGGTGGGCACATGCAAGTCCCAGCTCAGAACTGCAGATGTGCTACCGCCTGATAGTTCAGACAAAGGACCTTTCATCCCTACAGTAACTTCACCATCTGCATGCATAGAGGAGATGTACAGAGGCCTGTTGTGGGTGGGGTGGGATGTCTGCGACCCAGGGAATCATGGATGATATGCCGAGCACGTGGCACATGAGCGGCCTCACTGTGTGTTACGTTGCCTCACAGCTGCTCCTCCCTCCCACGAGCCCCCACACGTGTGTGCGCTGCACGGTTGTATCACGTGCACTCCTACGGCACACCATTGTCATGCCTGTCCACGCATGTCCAGCGGAATGCCAACAACACCTTGAAGCTGGCCGTTGAGGCTGTGCGGCCACGTGAGTGTAGGCCAATGATCCGGACAGGGCGGACACAGCTGTACAGTCCATGGCTGGCTGTGATTGCGCTACTATTGAGGCTAGGCAGCTGACTCATGCAGCCGCAGGACTGATACACATAACACTTGGCATGCATGTGCCAAGACCCCGAGCGGTCTTGTGCTCCTACATTTCCCCGTACGTGCGGGCCCGCCCTCCGGCTGCATGCTACATTGCAACATCGACTACTGTGGCCCTGGTGGCGACAACACCCCAACACAGAGAGACACACTTACCGCACTTCCTGCTCAAGGCCAAACCAAAGCCATGCAATGATCCCCCTGCCAAATCAGCACACCCCTGCGCTGACCTGACGTACGCCGGACCAGCACACGCCGCTTGTGCATGCAGGGGGGGCGGGCGAAGCTACATGTCCAAGGTCTCAGCCACTGCTGAGGTGACATGGTATCCTACGCTGAAGACAGCACACTGTGATGTTGCAGGGCTCAGGCCCATCATGCTGACATAATGACCACACGGACACACTTGCTTAGATGGTGAGAATGGCTACGGGCACGTGCGTCCGGCCACTTTTATTAGCAGGCTCACATGTCGAGTGACACCAGTGTTGGATGTGTGTGGGGTGTGTGCACACCAGCCATCATGGAGTGCCTGGTGCAGTCAAAAAACGACAACAGTGTACATCGTTAAGGACACAACCATTCAACCATAAAGGCCCCATGACTTGAGCTGCACAGAGTTAGTGACCCCGGATGCACAGCGTCCTGCATGGGCCTACCGCCACGGGCCGCTGACTTGCGGTGCACTGGGGCAGGGTCACGAGAGCAGAGCAGGTTCTCGTAGATGACAAAGGGGTTGTCGCGGAGTGTCTCGGTGGACAGTGGAAGGTGTACCCCCAGGGCATGATGCAGAGGGCAGAACCACGCAGAAACAGTCACTATGGTGGAGATGAATGGAACAGACACATGTCAGACACCAAGTCCGTCCCAGCCAGATGATGATGCAGACAACCCCCAGGACATGGACTCAGAAGCCACCAAAGTCCAACCAGAAAGTGCCCATGACTCATTGCGCGCAGAGTTAGTGGCACCAGTGCTGATAGGGGATGCTGCCTGCGATGAGGCATGTCCAATGGTGTGGACTCCTCCATATCTTACCCAAGACACAGTTCCACATGTGTGACCTACTGGACCGCAGTGTAGGCCTGAGGCAGCGGTCAACAGGGGCCATTCACCGAGTGTCGCCGGCTTACGTTGGATGGTCCCACCGGCCTGCGTAGTTCAGGTTCAGTGGCACCACGGGACGCGGACTTGCGGTGAACAGGGTTAGTGGCACCAGGTCAGTTGTTGCTAGTGTTCGGTCACCTTCGTGACTAGGATCTGGCTTTCATCCGGACTGAGCCGCATCTTCCTCTTACTCCTCTCCGTGCGTTCACTGGTATGGACTCTGCCATTCATGAATCATGACTAAGTGCTGGATGTGGGACCTACTGGACCGCAGTGTAGGCCTGAGCCCTCATCCAAGTGTCGCGGGCTTGCGATGAACAGGGTTGGTGGCACCACGTGTCGCAGGCTTGCGATGCAGACTTTTGCTTCACTGATCGGAGGGAGTTTAGTGATGTGGACGCTGCCACGGACTTGTGGTTACTGCCAGTCAAAACTCAGGACACAGTTCCACATGTGGGACCTACTGGACCGCAGTGTAGGCCTGAGCCCTCATCCAAGTGTTGCCGGCTTGCGCTGAACAGGGTTAGTGGCACCACGTGTCGCCAGCTTGCGTTATACAGGGTTAGTGGCACCACGTGTCGCCGGCTTGTGTTGTACAGGGTTAGTGGCACCACGTGTCGCAGGCCTGTGATGCAGACTTTTGCTTCATTGATCGGAGGGAGTATAGTGATGTGGACGCTGCCACAGACCTTTGGTCACTGCCATTCAGAACTCACGACTCAGTTCAACATGTGCCAACAACTGGGCCGAAGAGTACGCCGGTGGAGTATGTCAATGAAAAAGGAGTACTGTGGGCCAGCGCCATGGAGGCCAGCGATGGTCTGCGGAGGCTGCAGTGGTCGCGGGACTGGGGCCTGGAGCTTGCACCGGCACGTGGTGGGCCCTCTTTGACACACGCCGGTGTCGGCAGGTGAGCGGAGCCTCCTTGGTGCGCTGGGCCAGGCATGACGGGTCTGGGGACCAGCGGCCCGGGGTGCAGCAGGCGCACAGGGACGCAGGCCCTGCCGCGCCCGGCGCCGGCCTTGTGGCGGGCTGGGAGGCGCCGCCCTGGCAGATGGGTTGGCCATTCCGAAGGAGAACCACGCCCAGTGCGACTGGCTTTTTATTCACACCCCTACGCAGGCCTGGCGTGCGCAGGGCCAACCCACTCTGCCCGCGCATACGGGGGGGACTTAACGTGCGACATTTCCGCGTTCTGCCCCACAGCCTGTGGGGACATGGTAGCGTCCACTGGCCACTACACTCCATGCACCAGCAGTTAATGTCCACATGGCCGTTTCCGTGGTTTGCACACTGAAGTCTGTCCGCCACCTCCACGCCGCACCTGGCATTGGGTAGGTTCCCATTGATTAGTCACTTGCCGCTCTCGCACATGCGTTCTCCAAGCCTCTCCTCACATCCTGCTATTGTGTGGCTGTGGTGCCATGCCGTGGCTTGGTTGTGGGCATGGCAAGCCCAGGTTCCCAATGGAGTTGTGTTGTCGTGTCTGGTCGGTTGGCATGTTGTGTGGCATGTTGAATGTAGTTGTGCTGCGTGCCCATTGCCAGTGTTGTGAGTTGCATGGCTGTGGGGTGGAGGTGTGTGGTGTGTTCATTTTGGACTTACCAACGAGCACTGCATTTCCATAGGTGCCATCTTGGGAGCGCTGGTTGATGATGGACTGTCGGGAGATGTATGAATCATGCACTCTGCCTGGGGAGTTGGCCACGACATTGTTGAGGAGTCCCAGGCGGTCCACTATTGCCTGCACATTCATGGGATGCGTGTGCTTTCTGTTGAGATAGTTGTGTGCAGTGTCGGCAGGGGGCACGAGGGGTACATGTGTGCAGTTGATTGCCCCCGACACGTGAGGGAATCCAGCTATGGCGTGGGAGCCTTGCTTGGTCTCCAGCTGCTCCTGCGCAGTGTGGGTGGAGTGGAGGTGCTGGGGTACCAGGCTGATGATGGCATCCAGGACAGGTGTGATGAACTTGGATGGGGCTGGCTATGAGACTCCTCCGACTCTGGCAGTTGTGGGTTGGAAGGTACCAGAGGCCAACATGTGCAGCACAGCCAGCAGCTTTGTCTGCGGAGGGATGTTCGTTGTCCGCTGTGTTGGTACCGTCTGCAGGTGGGCGATGTGGGTCAGGATGCGGGGGATGGTTGTCCTTTTGGGCCTGTAGTGGGCAATGTCCTCCTCTGGCGTTCGGTCTGTGTGGCTGGTGGGTTTACAGTGGGTCCGCTGTCTTTGTGTACGCTGCCTCTGTGGTGGTCCGGGGGGGGCGGGGGGTGGTCCTGGGGGTGATGGCAGGCCTGGGGGTGGTGGCGGTGGGTGTTGTGGCCCTCATGGGTCTCCAAGCTGCATGATCATTGGCTACATGGCATCTGTGGGTCTTCCGATGTGGCTCTGTGGTGGGCTCCCTTTCGTACTGCAGGTAGTCGTCCTGCTTAACACCAGCAGAAGGCAGGTGTTAAATCCCTGCTGCTACTGCGGCTTATCGCCTGTTTTTGGTTCGCATCACAGATCTGGCAGTTTGTTGTGAAAGTGGTGTAGTGGTGTTTTCGTGTGTTTTTGCATGGGAACGCCTACTCTGCATCTCATTAGGGTTAGTTGGTGGTGTCACCCGTGGAGGTAAATTTTGCGGCAGTTATCGTGGGAATACTTGCGTTGTCTGCAGTTTGCACCCGCTTGTGACTGGGGCGTTAAATCTATCTCCACTTTTGATGCGTTAAGGTGGCAATAACTCGGCGATAAGTCCTTGTGAATATCCCCCTATGTTGGTATGTATTCCCAGCAACCTTGTACAAGATGTGTAGATGTTCAGACGAGTCCCTAAATAACAAGCAACATGTACAGCACATTCCTAGAACAGCGTCATGAAAAACAAATGCATTATATGTGGCTATGCAAACCAGAGGCAGCCTAAAACGACTAAGATGCTAAATTAAGGGAGAACCAAAGTGTGCCCAGAAGGGAAATCACTACACTTAATTTTATTGTAAAATTACTATGTCTGGGTGAAATTTTAATTATGCTGGAGTAGTCGGAGTAATTTTGTTAATTTGGTGGTAATGCTTTGATGCAAATATGTAAAAACTTGGCGATTATGCCCATTTGCAGGATTATGAGTAATTTAGCAAAAGTAAGGGAGAATCACAGTGGGCCCAGAAGGGAAATCACTACACTCCCAAGGCTATGCCAATATGATTCATACATTTCCTGAGGTCATATGTATCGCTGGCTTGAAACTGTAAATAGACGACAGGGATCGGGTAAATTCACTAGATCAAAAACAATTTGCTGCTTCTAGGAGACATGGACTCTGGATAATATCACTATGGATGGATTTGCTGTGTTCACTTTGAAAATGACAAAGGAAATAAACGGGAGACCGAGAGATGGACTCACTATCTAGATATCTACCCAAATGGATACAGTTAGCCAAGTGTTTTTCCAAGTCAACAAGAACTTCCAAATGCTGAAGATATCTGGTGATCTTTGGGTGCTATCCATAATGAATGTTTATTTTTTGCTGGGTCTGTAACCAGAATGTCATATGCAACTGAAAGAGCTGGAGAAGCAAATTGATATTGCCTGAAAACAGTTTTCATCATTCTTTCATTCTAATCACTCCCAAACAAAGCAACATGTCATTTTGGTTTGTGGGGACTTTAACACCAAACCCGATGACACAATGGTCAACGTAGATGTTCTTGACAATCGTTATCCGTAGACCATGTTAACCACCAACTTTGCTAATTTGCAGCTCAAGGAGATGTGCCTCTCTAACGTCTTTTGCCCTTAAAACTTATTTTTGCCCCCAAAATGGATCCATGCCTTCAGATTCGCCAGCTCACTACACCTTTCGATCAGGAAGACATACAAATTTGATAGATTACATCTTAATCAACCTGGAATCATGGCAGTTGGTCGAGGACCTTGCAATTGATCAAAGCCTGGAGAGCGATCATGACCCGTTGATAGCATACCTAAGGGTGCCAGTGAGGATTAACTTGAACACTAGTCTCTCATCCCTGAGTTGAGGAAAAGCGTAATACAATTAACAACAAATGTTGCTTACTTCTCCTTGACCGTGGGACCCCTATGGAAGCATTGAGGCATGAGCAGGGTTTTAAATCCGCTAAGCAGCATGCAGCACTATGTCCCATCCAATATTGGGTAAGAATATGGACAAAACCAGAGGCAAGACCTTATCTGGATAGTATGTGACAGGTCTGGCTGCAAGCCAAATGAGTTAAACTACCCTGGTTTAGTCATGTGGCCAACATCTTGCAAAGCATAGGATGTACTGATTTACTGGCTTGAACCAGAAAAAATGACGAAGGATACTGGTAAGGTCGTAAAGGAAGGGTTTTTGCAATAGGTGTCTATTAATTTGTCAGCGCAGAAGATGGACCAGCTTCGGACATTCAAGCTCACCCCCACTTTTGAACCGTACCTGGACACGCTCAACCCCCTCTTTATAAGATCACTGTATATTAATTTCAGGCTAGGTACTTTGCGGGTGAACCAGCTCATGGAAAAAGGATGGGAGTTGTTCATCTATTTGTGGATGCAAATTTGGGGGGGAGGTTGAGTCTGTATTGCACTTTATGTTGTTTTGTACTTTTATGTTGAGGGCAAGAAGAGAATATCTCCATCGGCTCTTTATTTCTCATGCAACAAGAAATTGTAGGGATTCCTTGACTTTGTATATGGGCACCGAATCTGACCAATTTATTAATGGAGCAGTTCATCTTTGCCTCGCTGCTGCCGCTGACGCCAGGGGACTCCAACCCCCAGCACACTTTGCGCCAGGAGGCGCCAACAAATACCCTGAGCGCCCGGAGGTGCATAAATTAAGCCCAGGGCTCCCGCAATGCGCGACGCGCCCGGGCAAATCCCGGGCGAAGGGCGGGCCCTTCCATGCCCATCAGAGCCCAGAAGAGGCTGGGCTGGGCCTACTCTCAAGGCTCAAGGTATTGGGTATTCCCCTGCACCCACTACTGCATACTCAAGCATTTTAGCACCCACTGGAACTTTGGTCATCTGCCTAAGTAAGTTTATTGACTCCAAATTAACTTTCTTGTAAATAGCGTTGCTCTTCCCTTTTTATTTGTGTTTTAAACAATGGCTAAATTGAAGCAATAGGGGGAAAGGGTGAGCACTCCAAAGTCCTTTCAGAACTCCACACTTGACTGCTTTCTCTCACGGGCTGCCAAGGTCATTGTCAAGGAAATCTTGGTAGCTGAACGAAGGCTGTCCCTAGATGGGGGTCTGGTTGCAGCTATAAACGTGGAGCAAGTGCAGAATAGGCCGATAAGTGACATTGAACAGGGTATTCACGCTCACGACAAAAGCACATTAGAATTATCTCCCTCCAAGCGGACCTCGCCACAATTATCGGTAACCCCATCATGTAATCCCCCAGCAAAAAGGAAAAAGAAGGCGAAACACCTGGAACCTCCACCCGTCGTAAGGACCAGATCCAGGAAAAAGACTCAGGAATCAATATTGGAAGTGTATAGTGACTCAAAGCAAGCAGCTTCAACTGTGATACACTCTGATTTGTCATCTCCTAACCCCATAGGTCTATCCCCGCAAGATATTGAGACTTTAATGATCTGCTTTGAAAAAATAATATCTAATAACCTCTTGCCCATATTGGACAGGCTTGACAAATTGGAGACCAGTGTGGGAACTATCCAAAATTCTCTTACTAACCTAATGACTGGGGGAGGGCCAAAACCAAAAAGTCATGAAGGGGGGCACATTCCCATGGGGAATCGCACACTGGAGAGGGGAACCATAGTAGGAACCTAAACTTACTATCTTGTGTCCCTATACCTGAAATATATAGGAGTGACCTGGGGGCAGTATCACAAAAATCAATGGAACCTACACAGTCATCTGGTGAGGGAAAGGCAGCCCCCTAGTAACATCGGGTCGACTCCACGCAGTATCTCACTCACAGGGAATGTAATTGAACATAGTAGACAGACTACCCCCAAAATGAATGATTTTAATTATAGGAATGACCGGGCCAATGAGGTGACCTTATACCTTCCCCCAGAGTGTTGCCCATATGTGGCAATTCTAACTAGTGTTCCCCCATCGCAGGAGAATCACAAAGAAACACTTAACCAGCTGAAAAATAAAGTTTGCTATTGGTTATCCTAGAACACAAATTTTTCAATTACAAACTACCATGATATTTTGTTTGTAAGACGTGTAAGCT
This sequence comes from Calotriton arnoldi, assembly GCA_963921515.1. Lineage (NCBI taxonomy): Eukaryota > Metazoa > Chordata > Amphibia > Caudata > Salamandridae > Calotriton > Calotriton arnoldi. The sequence continues at coordinate 1,286 of CAWUFW010003746.1, read as the reverse complement.
GCGTTGGCCCTCTATGCAAGACCTCAACTGGAGACTGCGTAGTTATTAACTTTAGGTCACCAACGCTTGCAGGGCAGTTGCTTAGAAGTGGAAAGATTCCATCTAACCAGGGGCCTAGCCAAGGGATTGACATTGTGCCACTTGGTTTTCTCTACAGCCATCTCAAACCCACAGGCCCAATCGTCCCACAAAACGTGTACAACACCCAGAAACCAAAGATAAGACAGGAGCTTTTTCAGCTGGAAACTAGAAACAGATATCAAGCCCTTACTGATTTGGACACCCCTGACTGACTAAACCCCGGAATCACTGAATCGCCAATGACCTGTGAGGCACACCCCGTTATCCAGTCTGAAGGGGTTACTAACACTAACAACCCTAGTGAAATTGTATATTGTGGCCCAGTTACCATGTTATGTCACCCTGAACCTAACTTAGATGCAAAGAGAGCAAATTCCACAATGAGATGTCAGTCCAAGGAGTGGGTAAAAAATTATCAGGACTTGAAAATCATATCCTGGAATATTGCGGGAATAAGGCCAAAACTAAATGACCCATGTTAGAAATGGGGGTCTCTAGTTGGCAATGGCTGGCCACTGTCCAAGTAGGGACCCTTCTTCCTAAGTCAGAGTGAGAGGGCTACCCTCTTTAATACCCCTGCTCAACCCTGTGGTAACGTAGCACGAGCAGGTAGGCTTATCTCAGAGGCAGGGTGTGAAGCATTTATGACCATACACAGTAACACAGTGAGGAACACTACAAAGGGACACCACACAAGTAGTTATAAAAAATAAGTATCTTTATATAAAGGCAGATTTATCACAAGACCAATAACTGTAAAAGCCACAATACTGTCAAAAATAGGATAGCTGTTGAAGGGCTGTCAAAAATAGTTCAAAGGTTGCAAAAATAAGGTTCAAGTTCAAAGCAGTGGTCTCTGCGACCCTTTCTCTCACAAAGTACCTGGGTTTAGTAGCAAAACCAACAAAATGTCGCAAATAAGCTGCAGCGATGATTCTCGGCACGCGAGGCTGGCGATGCGATGAAATCCTTGCCGCAAGGGAGGATGATGCGCCGATCTGCGGGATGCGTGCGGAGACGATGCAACAAACTTCTGCACGCTGGAACGCCGATGCGATGACTTTCTTGCCGCGTGGGAGAAGTCGATGCGGCGATCCTGTTGCGCTGTGCGATCGTGTTGCGATGTAAAGACAAGACGCTCCGCGAGGGAGCGACGAAATTCGGTGCAATGCGATGTCTCGAAGCGATGATTTCTTTAGGGTTGC